>OW443304.2:6255000-7505000 GCA_937001585.2 Brachylomia viminalis
ACACCGTAGTACATTATTATAAATAAAACCCTAAAATGGTATTAGAGAACCCCACAACAAAACTGTACTTCGACCGAGCCATACTCACAGACCGCACAATTCACTTTAATAGACCCGACATCACATTAATTAATAAAATAAACAAAACTGGGTTCCTTAAAGACTGTGCCGTGCCAAATACGCATAACTTACAGACTACAATAGCTGAAAAATTATCCAAATACACTGAACTAAAAGACGAAATGACCCGACTTTGGCATCTTCAAAAAGTCACAATAGTCCCCCTAGTGCTATCTACAACAGGAGTAATCCCTAAACAGCTTCATCAGTCCCTTAGTTCCCTCAACCTGCCATCTAACACCTACCACCAGCTGCAGAAGGCAGTGATTCTTAATACATGCAGGCTAGTTAGAAAATTTCGTGAGTCGGACAACTTGCACCAATACTCCCACTCAAATATAGTTTCGTCTACCATACAGGCTACCTATAATATTACTCCCACACTTAACCCCATTGCTGGACAGTTGGCTTAGGCACGTGCCATCAGTTCTATCCGGCTAAGCCAAGGAAAACAATAACATAATCATAATAATAATGAATACTAATTATTTAAATATGTTAATACTACAATTATAGAACACATAACAGTTCATTATAATCAATAAATATCATCTAAATTACTACAAAAACGTAAATGTTTAATGTATTTTTTTTATTAGGACCAAAACAGTCTTCAGAGTCATAAAGCCTTTAAATATATTCCAAAGCAAGTAGCACCCAAAAATAATTGGAGAAGTTGCCAAAATGTTGTGTGATACTTATAAAAATTATAAATGTAGGTCACAACACTCACAACCTTATAAAACCTCTATGCTTATTTTTCTCATTCTGTTACAGGCATTCTAAGGCCCCATTTAGAAAACTTTATAAAAAAAATGTGACAATATTACCCTCTCATTGTCATTCATTACTTATTATGATATTATTATGTGGGAATGTATTTTTTTAGTTCCCCTTTTTTCCCCAAAAACAAAAACACGCCCTTACGTAACTGGGCTTACACTGCCTTGCTTACTGGCTAATGTTTAAACCAAAACACTTAAAATTATTCTCCTAATATAGTTCGTGACGATATGATACATGAAAGGTATTTCTGGTATAGTAACAAAAGTTAATATACGGCCTCTATAGTAAAGTTTTGGAACCAATGGGGCCTAGGGTGACAGCAAAATAGCGCCAAACACAAGCAGTTAGCTCTGATATAATTTAGGTTATCAAGTGTCTTCATGAGTATTTACTTTGTAAAGTATTATAATATTATTTTGATTATTGTGAATGTGAGAACTATGTTTTAATCATGATCTGACAGTTTGAGTAATTTATCAAATTCTTCTTTCTTCTTCCTTCTCAAATGTCCTTTCTTTGGTATTGTTCGTCGTATCGTTGAGCTCTTAAGTTCTGAGTTGAGCTGCACGATTGCTGTCAATTGCGTGCACTGACTGGACAGGTCCACTCAAACTGTGTGGTTCTTTACTCCAAATACGATTTTAGATACCGATCTACATAGCCTTCACATGATCTGACCAAGATTTTGTCTGGACTTTAAAATAGACTGTGACCTCTGATTTTGTTTCGGCCTTTCTTTTCAGAGTAGTCAGATAGGAAACGCCGGCCTCATCTAGTTTAAAATATTTATATGTTTGACGTTTAAAAGTGTTTGTACAAACCTACTTACAGAAATAAAATCATTTATCATTTATCATCCATGATCGCTTGCAGGAAAAAGGAACCATACTAATTAACGTGATAGAATTTTCTAATATCCGACTAAGTTGCAAAAAAATCACTATAAATAACTTCACAAAAGTGTAACTCCCACAAGCATAGACGCATCTCCACGATCCAAGTAAAAAAAAAAACATGTCAGCTTAACTCAGTAAGCTTTCCCTGAAACGTCAAAACATAAGCCGTGTCACGACATCGGTAAATACCTGAAACAATTACCACATAGCCGCAATAGATAAAACACTTATAAATAGTACAGCGACACCTACCACCGACTAGTGCCGTCGCGTTTCGTGAGCGCCTCATTCATTAAAATTATCTGAACCGAAGAAAAATTATTAATTACAATGGCTCCCGGTGTTGCTCAAAATTCTGAGACCTTAATTAATGATTTCACCATCGCAAATGGTGAAGACATTAATGATTTGACCATCGGTAATGGGAACTTGACGATCGCAAATGGTAACGGGAGTGTTAAGGAGTTGGTGGAAACTGTGAAGGCGTGTCCAGTGGAGTTACCATGCTCGAAGGTGAAGCCTGTCAGGAGGGTGATCAGGCCCAAAGTGCTGAAGAATTTGGAGAGTCATGAGTACTTGTATGACCGGCTTTATGATACAACATGTCCTAGAGAGGTGAGTGGATATGAGTTTTTATTGTAACTTAAAAAAAATTGGGGCTTATTTTTGCCGTTTTTTACCGAGATAATATTGAAAAGTGCAGATAAATTAACTGTAAGTATGTTTACTTAAATATGTAGACCAAAGTTGTACAAATGAAAATTAATGGGTTATTTTTGAGTAACCAAAAGGGTAATTACACTTTTTTTTAATATTTTTATTGAAATAATAACTGGAATATGCATTTTTGTTAAATGATTTATTATACAAACACACATATTAATCGTGTTCATATTTACTAAAAGATCAGAGCACGGGCCGACTAAGTCAATAATTTTCTTAGACTATACTTAGATCACAAACTGCAGGATAAGAAATAACTGTTTCCGTGCAATTGTAAAAGCAAGTTTGTGATATTTAAAAATTATTTTATTATTAATATTTACTTTCAATTATTGTTTAAACTTTTCTAACTATACAAGTAGATCATTTTTATGAAAACCTTTAATACTTAAAATAAAACATGTTAGCACCTAGTAATATTGACAGTGTGCAGTTTTAAAATTTTGTGTGTCATTAATTCGTTAATTCCAAAGTTGTCCAAAAATCAGAAACCGTCCCTTTGAGTCCTTTATGGTTTAAATAAATATTTTCACGACCAATTTTAAACCACTTCTCATCCAATGATTGATTTATTCACATACTTGTTAAATATGTAGCGACACAAATATCATACAGCGTGACGAGGTTTCTGATTTTATTACCCGACAATTTGGTGCGTTCCGCGCATAAAATAATGTGTACACTTACACCCACTAATGTACACTATGTGTGTACATCTACACCTACAAACATAGACGCTGTGTCCAGGAACACACACACTAACGTTCCATTGGAAATCAAAGATGAAAACATATGCGATACTGCAGTGAATTTTCACGGTCAATTACTTGTGTTTGTTTTAAAGTAAAGTAAATACAACATAACAAAACACCGTTTTATTGGCTGACGTGTGTTTCAGTGATAAATAAATAAAAAGTGTTTTTCGATATTTTGTTCACGCATCCGTTTCGCCGTATCGAAAGTAGGTAGGTATCTAGATGCTGATCGGAGATAAATAATTTCACTCAATTTTAACTATAAATAATTTCACTCAATTTTAACTATACATTAGTTCACTCAATTTGTACTACCTATACATTATTTCACTCAATTTTAACATTTTTAACTATAAATGATTTCACTCAATTTTAACTATAAATGATTTCACTCAATTTTAACTATAAATGATTTCACTCAATTTTAACTATAAATGATTTCACTCAATTTTAACTATAAATGATTTCACTCAATTTTAACTATAAATGATTTCACTCATTTTTAACTATAAATGATTTCACTCAATTTTAACTATAAATGATTTCACTCAATTTTAACTATAACACGTGCCTTTTGTTTTTATTGTTATTGATTTATCATATATTAACTTCTGCCCGCAATTTCGTTCGCGCGGAAGTCGTAAGACATCACAATAAACTCAAATACTAGCCAAATTTTTATTAAACTTCCCTGTAAACTTACTTTTGTAGTTATGGTATCAGCAGCCAATTATGAAGAGAGTCAGGACTGGTGACCGTGTTATCCGTGTGAGAAGCAGCTCCTCTTGAGGTCGACACCTAGAGCCTTCAGTAGCAATTTCCCATTATTGTACATTCGCCACAAAGTAAGTTCGCCACGGGAAAAAGTATGTGTAATTGCAATAGGCTGATTTGCCTGTACTTTCATAATTTTAAAAATCATCATCTATCATTCATTTCAAGTATTTTATGCAAAAATGATGTACCTATATCGAAGACTTGTGACGAATTTACACATATTTTTAATGCAAGCGGCGAATATACTTTCAATGTATGGAGTGTACAAAAATGTGCCGAATTTACTTTGTGGCGAATGTACATCAAATAACCCACAATTTTCCATTGCTTGTGAAGTTTTACGCTTATATAGTGAATTAATGAACGTCTGCGTTCCTGCATATACAGGTAGAATAATGGGACAAAATTGATACAATGACTGATGCATTCTTACGGATTATTCCAGATGGACAGCTATCACTAAAATAATATAACAGTAGATTCTAAACAACGGGGTTTCTCATTAACAGTCTAGATGATGATTGTGATAGAGTCTAGCTAGATCTAACCTAACCATAGATATTTATTTTGATTATATCCAAAGACGAAGGAAGAGGCCTAAACTTAATGTTTTTCTGTGTACGTTCTACGAACTATCATATTATAATAATATAACAAAATGTAAAAAATAAGCACAATAAATATCAATTGTTGGGAATCGCAAAAAAAAACTTAGGTTCGCAAAGCAGTCGTCGAGCCATTGAGCTATTTGCTTTGTTGAAAGTTGACTAAAATAGCCGTTCCTATATTGTCATGATTGAATGCTTAGCTCAATAATCATTTAAAAGGCTAAATCTATATTCGTTGCCTATTCAGCCCAGTGAAGTAATGGGATAATTCGACGATTATGGTTGGATTTTTGAGATGGGGCAATAAGGGCAGGTCCCTTTATTGCCCCATCTCAAAAATCTACCCTGTATATGTCATGATGGTCTGCTTAGCTCCATAAAGGTAAAGCGTGATGGTAATCATGTGCAATACTTTGGCTTGTCTACAATTTGATGTAAATTATAGAAGAATACGAACAAATTGCAATATTGCTCATCCCCCATAGCAAATAGCGTGATAATTTATAGCCTACAGACTGACCAGACTTAGGAGTATTTATAAAAAATGAGAACAAAATCTATCGGGTAGTTTTTGCTTGATGCTGGAACATACATTTAGACAGACAGACAAAAATAAAAATATTTTCTCATTAGAACCGTTCCAAGACCTCGCGAAACTGTTCATTGATAATTTTTTTATTAATAAAAAAAACCTTACACAGTTTTGACTTCTACGATTTTATTATAATGTATATAGATTCTTACCTTATTAATAGGCATGAAACAATAAAAAAAAATCTACGGATAATTTATGAACGACAGATTCCAGTGGTAAAAAGAAAATGGCTTAATTTATCTTGAAAATTATTATGAGACGGATGCCATTACCATTTTTCCGTTAATATCATGTAATTAGGACGGTTTCTTGAACAAGACACCTACATAATTAAAATCCTGACTAATTAGTAGCGTTTTCCTCATGAATTCTCCATAAAATTTGACTAAAGGAAAAAAAATATAAACAAAATTTCGTGATATGTTTCCCGATAGTATAAAAGAAAAGAAAAAGAAAGAAAATGCGTTTATTTACGATAAACATGACGCAAAAAATAACATAAACACAAAAAATAAGAAAAGGTTGGGGGAAACTTGCGTCATTTGACGCGTTTTGCGTTTTGCGTGAATTTTCACTCAAAACGGCTATCGCTCAGCATCATGATGCGACCCTATGCAAGACAGTCCCAGCGCAGGTTTTCAGCGACAGCCGGCGCTGACGTAATGACGAATATCATGTAATAGAACGGTTTCGTGAACAAGACACCTGCACAATTAAAATCCTGACTAATTAGTAGCGTTTTCCTCATGAATTCTCTATGAATTTGACTAAAGGAAAAACAGATACGAACAAAACGTCATATATTATTCGAGTTCGTATTCAAACTTATTTCGAGGGGTACTCTTAACGCATTCATATTAAAAAGGCAAAAAGCTTAGCACCGATGCATATTTAACACTTAAAAACCTACGTCTCAGAATCGCAAGTTTTAACCAACTCGTGAATTCGTAAAAATGATACAATATTTATTTCTTGTATCCTTCTTGGAGCGCTGAAACTTGGCCCGTGGTTGAATTGCCGCGGGGTGCGCCGCCGCCGCCGTTTCAAAGTTACTGCGCCGAACTTTGCTTCACATGTAGGATGTGGGCCCAAGATAACGCGTAATGTATGTAGTTTTAAAATTGAATGCTTTTAAGTATGTGTGATGTATTATAGAGATCTATTTGCATTTTAAAATCTTTTTAAACCAATGTGATCAATGTAGACAGGCTGTGGCGTAAATAATGGATGACCCTGAAACTGTCGATCGGGCAGATTATTATCCATCATTTACCCCACTTACATCGCCATATGCCCATGGATGACCAAATTATTGATATTTTTGATATTTTAAATATTAAACGTACCTACTTACTCTTACAAAATCAGCTGCCATTTCTACAATTGGTGACTTGTTCGCGGTTTTTTTCGTTTTTATGTCACTTCTGAGTATTTGTATTATCAGACCAGTATCAAGATTTTAATTACAATCTAAGATAATATAGCATAAAAATACTTAATTACATAAATACTTACATTTTAACATTTTTCCTGCGGAATTATGCAATTTTGGGCCCCTATATCGAAAAAATATGTACGCGTATGTAGGCGATATAAGTGGGGTATATATTATGATAGAAGATAATCTGGCCAATCGACAGTTGCATTGTTCTCCATTATTGACACCACACCCTATATAGGTATGTTACTGTGTTAAGGGGTAGGCCCTACCCTATCCTTACTACCCTACTCTTAACTGGAATCTAACCCCCCAAAGGACCTATCCTTTGGGGGGTTAGATTCCAGTTAATGCTCAACTGTAAATATTATAATAGATATCAAAGTAATCCAATGTCATCATCTGCCTACCGTTTTCCCAACTATATTGGGGTCGGCTTCCAGTCTAACCGGATGCAACTGAATACAAGTATTTTACATGGAGCGACTACATATCTGACCTCCATAACCCAGTTACTGGGTAACACGATACCCCTTGGCAAGACTGGTTGTCAGACTTTCAGGCTTCTGACGACCCGTAACGAATGTCAAAGATCTACGAATGACAGCTGAGACCAACGGCTTAACGTGCTTTCCGAGGCACGGACGGGACTTGGTATATAAAAATGGTCACCCATCCACGGACGGATAGCTTAACCTAATCGATCGACCCCTGCGGCTGTTATTACTAAGCCACGAGCCCCTCAGAGTAATCCAATGTATTCAATCGATATGCTTGGTGATAATTTACCTTGTTTTTATAAAGTTCTTTATTCAAAGATTTCAATAGGGCAATGGATGGATTTTAAACAAAGATATTTTAATGTCACCTAAGAATATTAGACCCCCGAAGTCTGAATTTGTGCCCGGTTGAGGGTAATAGACTCGCCCCATTACTTGGGACTTAAAAATAACTGGTGAAATGTATGTAGGTATACTATATAGGTACACACAGCAACAGGTCAAGTTACTACAAACTGTCAAATTTTCTCATTCGATTTTGAACTTAACCTTCAAAATGTCAAAGTTTGAAATCATTTGGAGAAATTTGATAGTTTCGTATAACCGGCCGGTCGATTCTGTAACAATATCACCGTAATAACTTAGGTGAAGTGAGCTATCTTCCCACCTGCCGGTCAATTCTGTAAAAATCTCACCGTGAAGACTTGCGTGGAGTGAGCTGTCACTATCATCCCACTGATGCTAGGGATTGACCAACGTTACATTTACAATCATAATCGAGATTTTAATATTATTTTTTATCTAAATTCTATTGATCATTTTATATTATTTCAAAGTTAGTATGTACCTAGTTAAGTGGCTAAACATTACTTTTTTCTTCGGGGTTTTAAAATAAAATAGCGAAACAGAAATTCACTTAGAAATTCTTTGTTGTTTTTTTTTTAGACACTTAGATCCTAGCTTTGAAATGATACTTATAAAATTATCAATAGAATTTGCATAAAAAATATTATTAAAATCTCGATTATGATTGTAAATCTAATGCTTGGCCAATCCCTAGTATCAGTGGGACTACACTGACAGCTCACTCCACGCTCACTTCACCTAAGTTTTCACGGTGAGATGGTTACAGAATCGCACTGCTGATGATAGGGATTGACACTATCGACAACTCACTTCACCTAAGTTATCACGGTGAGATTGTTACAGAATAACTCGGCTGATGTGGTGGCGACTGTACACCTCGGCCTAATCCTTCGAGGAACACAGGTGTGATATTATGTCATGGTATGAGTTATGAATATTAATTCGCCTTTACAGACATTTTATAAAAACCATTATCGACTAACGTTTGCCAATATTTTTTCGTGGAAACTACCCGTAGCTTAAAATTAGGTAAGTTTAATAATACCTTCGGTCATTACTCATTAAGTATTATATTTTAGGTTAGTAAATTATGCCTTGTCACGTGCGCCGGCGACGGCTGTGCCAGCATAATGAGAATATAATTAGATGGCTAGGTTTGTGTAGGCGAAAGAAAAAATGCAATGTTTCAAGAGCTTGTCAGTGTCGGAATGAGAAATATATCCAAGAACAGCTCTTGTCGTGGCATGGTAAAAATCCCGTCGCCAAAGTTAAATATCAGACGCTTCACTTTTCGTTCATTTTTGCCTGTCATTCGGCATCTTCTCGAAGTCCGGGAGCAAGTGAATATTGTCTGTTTTGGTTGGGCTCGAGGCTAAATAATAGCAGTCGCACGAGTCGATTTTCAAGATTAAGCAACGCATATCGAGGTCGGTCCCTGGATGATGGTGACTATGCATTGCATACGGAGACCCTTGTATGCTTCGGAGAGCACGTTAAGCAATTGGTACCGGCTGTCTTTCGTGGTGCTTTACGGTAGTCACGGGAAATCAGAAGCCAGAAAGTCTGACAACCAGTCTCACCAAGGGGTATCGTGTTACCCAGTTACCGGGTGTTGGAGGTCAGATAGGCAGTCGCTCCATGTAAAATACTGGTATTCAGCTGCATCCAGTTAGACTGGAAGCCGACCCCAACACAGTTGGGAAAAGGCTAGGCAAATGACGACCCTATTTTTATTAACTTTACCGACATATAATAAACACTGGCTAAAGTGAATCTTGGTAAGCTAATTAAACACTGGCTAAAGTGAATCTTGGTAAGCTAACTAAACACTGGCTAAAGTGAATCTTGGTAAGCTAACTAAACACTGGCTAAAGTGAATCTTGGTAAGCTAATTAAACACTGGCTAAAGTGAATCTTGGTAAGCTAATTAAACACTGGCTAAAGTGAATCTTGGTAAGCTAATTAAACACTGGCTAAAGTGAATCTTGGTAAGCTAACTAAACACTGGCTAAAGTGAATCTTGGTAAGCTAATTAAACACTGGCTAAAGTGAATCTTGGTAAGCTAACTAAACACTGGCTAAAGTGAATCTTGGTAAGCTAATTAAACACTGGCTAAAGTGAATCTTGGTAAGCTAACTAAACACTGGCTAAAGTGAATCTTGGTAAGCTAATTAAACACTGGCTAAAGTGAATCTTGGTAAGCTAATTAAACACTGGCTAAAGTGAATCTTGGTAAGCTAACTAAACACTGGCTAAAGTGAATCTTGGTAAGCTAACTAAACACTGGCTAAAGTGAATCTTGGTAAGCTAATTAAACACTGGCTAAAGTGAATCTTGGTAAGCTAATTAAACACTGGCTAAAGTGAATCTTGGTAAGCTAATTAAACACTGGCTAAAGTGAATCTTGGTAAGCTAATTAAACACTGGCTAAAGTGAATCTTGGTAAGCTAATTAAACACGGGCTAAAGTGAATCATGGTAAGCTAATTAAACACTGGCTAAATTGAATCTTGGTAAGCTAATTATATTAGTTACCTAATGTGTTTCGTCGTTATTTATTTACTTCTTTGGTTCACCAACAATTGTTGTTGTTGTTGTTGTTGTTGTTATGTTGTACACTAACATCTTGACAAAAAATGACATGTACTTAAAAAACTTTGAACAGTGTAACAATTACTTAAAGGTAAACACCACATGCACTAAATTAAATTATGTTAATTGTAAGCCTAGGTACATGTACAGTTTAAAGCCAACTTAAAAGAAAAGAAAAATATGTAGAATATGTATAAACAGAAGCTCAGTTTTGTAACTAATATGATTAGTAAAATTAAGATCGAACAAATCAATACTTTACAACACATTAGCTAAACGACTCAAGATTTTAGATTTCAGCTTAGTCAGAGAATCAAAGTGGAAATCGATTAGATCGCTGCAACTATTCAAAACACTACAGAACCTAGCGCATCGAGAGATTGCAATTAAAGTAAACTGTACAAACATTTCTGTTACTATCTTTGCATTAGATTAAAATAACAATAGTTCAATAATAACAGTAACTATTTACTTTATAATAACTGCAAATATACATGATCTTTTAATAAATAACGCAGGTATCAAAATTATATAATTATGCACACGTTATCAAAGAGCATTCACCTCGTCTTGGCGCTAGATTGCAATCTATGTAATAACTACTTATATAGAGTTCCAGGGACATTGTCGCGCAAACTGAAACTATACCTACAGCACATGACTCTAGATGGCGTAAAACAATTTTTCGGTTAAGTATTTAAAATAAAAAAAACAAGCCTTACAGCAGTCGCATATGATGTGTAACGTCTGACATCTCACCTTGGTAGTAAGCAAAACATTAACATTATATCCTAAAAAAAATGATTCAGGTATTATTTGAAATGATTTTTCGTAACGAAGAATAATTATTTTGAATGAAAATTGTTTTTTATTAAAACGAGGATGAATGCAATTTTTCTCGTCACACACACGCAACTGTAGGCTGACAGTACCAACCTCTCGGAAAATGAGTTGGTACCATCTGACGGCCAACTCTACCACCGCGCGCGCTCATTGTACAAATCAAATAGCGCGCGCTTCCCCGGCTTCCTGTTACACACTTCCGTCGCATTTCACGAAATCACTCCCACAGATTGCAGGAAAGCGAGAGGAAAGTTGTTACACATCAAAAATGCTGTTTTATAGAAAAGTGCAATACCTACGCGGTCAAAATGTATCGAAGAGCATTTTTTTTTAAAGTGACGAAAAATTTCATCGCAGGGGCGTTACGTCGATGTCCCTGCTACCCTGTATACATTCGTTATGTTAATGATAATGAAGCAGACACAATAGTTAAACAATCTCCTTGGATTATGTGTAAATAACTAGACAATGAAAATGCTTATATGATCAATACTTGAAAAATAAATGGCTTAAAAATGTAACGATTCAAATGGCTGGTTTTGTTAATAATAACCCCTTCATTGACTTTGATATCTACCTATTGACAAGTAAAAGTGTTTATGCCATGAGTATTTTACAAAATTAGCAGAGTCACAAGGGACAGGGCTCAAATTACTGGTTCTGTGGTTAATAACCCTTCACCGAACATGGCTACTGACAATAATATTGTCAGTAGATAAGCTCGGTGAAGGAGTGCGTTATCGGAAATTTCAATCTTCGTAAAGGACAAAACACGACTTTTCAGTAGAGCCAAAAAGTTTTACTATACATCCCAAATAGTTAAAAAAAATCGAGCTAGAGTTGTTGAAAATCCAGGTCGTAAAGGGAATTTTTTTATAGATAGTATTATTTTAAATATAGTAACCGATCGATAGGGCTCGCGACGCTGTTTCCAAATATATTTATAACTCATTTTTGGCAAAATGACCTTTACGACAGTTGAAATTTCCGGTATCGATATATGCAAAAAAGTTTATATAATTATAGCAATAGGCTTTTGTCAATAAAGTCAAAATCAAAGCCTGCCAACTCTAAAATCAAATAATTAATCTGCATTAATTAAGTATTAATAAACATAGGTAGATTAGGTACTCTACTGAAAAAATAGTGTTAGTTATAGAATGTGTGTTCATTTTGATAAGATGTTAAAATTTCACGTATAAATTGAAACCGATGTTTTAAATTTTAGCAGAATTTGCCCTACACTAAGATATCTGTACAGTAGTATCCTTGATATTTACAACGTTTTATGCAAATAAAATAAAGATGGCTGGTGGCTGGTGGTAACGACCCCGTCTTACAAGTTGTAGGTCGTGAGTTCGAACCCAAGCAGGCGCTTTACTTTTTGTAAATAATTTCATCACCACTGCTCTCAAAACGGTGAAGGAAAATATCGTAAGGATACCGGCATGCCCTAGAACCAAAACTTCGGCCCGCGGTAGATTACAGCGCACTCCTTCTCAAAAAGAGGAGGCATGTGTACCAGCAGTGGGAACATTGTAGACTGATGATGAGATTTTAAACATACACAATTAAAATAATAAATAACAATTAACATTCTGGCCGTGGGACCTTTTTTTCCGTTTTAGTATTACAACATTAAACTAAATAAAAATACTTACTTACTGAGACAGTCAATCGAATCCAGTTTACCAACAGCTCTAAACGAAGACTAATCGAAGTTGATCGAACAACCCTCGGTTAACCCGATAAAGCTTAACGTTCGTTAAAGTGACGAGAGTCAACATCTTACTATTCAACGCGATCGACGAAATTGGTACGAGCTTGTTTGCAAACTGTCTACAAGAAGATACTGTTGGGTGAAAATAAAATGCTTGGAGCGGTTCTGACGGCTATATTTCTAGCCTCTTATTATGATGGCTACAAATTGGCTATTTACAGAGTTGATATGACAGAGGGCATCAAATTACACTACGTATACCATACGTGTTTAGTATTAATTCGTTACGGTATAAAAATAAAAAGCACCAAAAATGAGTTATTTTTTTTCAAACTAACTAAATAGCTTACAAATCAGAGTAAAACGCAAACACCATTTGTAATGAAAGTGCAAGTGTGTGTGTATTTATTGCTTCCTTGTTTGCATTGCCATCTTTGTAGCGAACATATTTGGTTGTACTTGTGCGTTAGACATAATCAGCTGTTAGGAAAGATACATCATGTTCAAACATGGCAAAAATCATAAAAAATCATTTGCAACTAAACTACTTCTCCTTTTTAATTGATTTTAGGTACAGAGCTTGAAAATGGTACCTAGTTTAAGCAGTTTAAAGGAAAGCCCCTCTGTCGTATCAACTCTGTATGCCGTTTATGAATTACCTAGTAAGTCATTTAATAGTTTCAAGAAGTTTATTATAGTTTGTAACACCAACCAACATATATATTGGTGTTATAAATTATTAAAAGATCTATGAGCTTCAGAAGCTTATGTTATTCCTGTAAGTTTAATTTGTGTTTATGATTAGGTATGTTGTAATTAAATAGGCGTTATTTTGGTAGAACACCATCAAAGCTTTAAGTTTTAAAACTGTCAATATCAAATTGAAACCTATTTGCTGTAATACATTTTATTACACTATCTATATATTAACCTTCACTTTCAAAGAAAATAAGTAATCGATACACGAAGTAAAGTCAAACACTTCAACATTGGTTGCGTTTGCGGGACATTGGCGGGATAACACAAAACAAAAACAAGTTTTGTTAAAACAAATTTTTAACAAAACTACCCGCCCTTTGACACAGTCATACACACACCCCCTCCCAAGCACACCTTCATTTATACCCACACACACACACTCACACCCCCACACATAGACTCAACCACGCACATTACCCCACACACACACACGCACACACACACACACATCATACCACACACACACACGCACATCATTCCACGTTTTTCTCAATCATTCCTACTCTTTCCGTCTTTCACTTGTTGACAATACATACAAATGTTATGAAATGGGGGGCCTAGAGATCTATAGTACAGGCCTCGGCTTAGTTTAGACTCCAGATCTCCCACAAATTACTAATTTTTCGACAATTTATCTTGTCAACTTTATACCTTGATGTAATTTGTGGAGATGAAATAAACAGATTTTTATTATTATTTCCTTTATTTCATTTACATACATATCAATTATATTTCTAAATATTTTTATAAATAAAAAGATTATAATTAATTAATTAATTATATATTTTTTTATTATTATTATTATTATTAACACATATCGCTCATTTGCAAAAAGGGTGACATACTCGTAACTAAAAAATCTGCAATTTTGAGTTAAGTATACAGGTGAACGCAGCGAATGTTATTATTTTTGCTATAAAAACGATATTACACTAAAGCCTAAAAATGAGGGAGCTAGAAATATGTGTACTTTTACTCTTTTAAATCATCATACCCAAACATTGCTCTTTTTGTATTATGTCAAGCTTTTCGCAAATTAACGAATTATCTTAAGTACCTAGATCCATATTAAGTACGGAGTTAAATATGTTTACGTGATGTGCGATAGATATTCGGCTAACACTTGTAAAGTGTAGTTTTCCTTACAAGTCTTTTTTGGTGAATAATCACGTTTTCCCCATCAATTATAATATCTACACTAATGAGGGTGGCAGGGATATCGAGGCACAACATGTTACCATGGATTCAGTACATAATTCTGAAACCCCAATGCGTTGAAAGTTTTCGTCGGCTTAAAAAAAAAATGCTCGTATTGCACTTTTATATGAAACAGCAATTTTTTTTTTACTCCTGTTCTGCATAAGAAACACGTCCGATAAGTATAACGACAAAAATTGCTCCAAATTAATAAATAAATAAACAGATCAAAAATCAACTCAGCCTATCACAGTCCACTGCCGGACATAGGCTTCTCCCAGGATGCGCCACAACACCCTGTCCTCCGCCTTCCGCATCCAGTCGGTCCCAGCCACTTTCTTAAGGTCGTCGGTCCATCTAGCTAGGGGGCGTCCCACGCTACGCTTGCCGATACGCGGCCTCCACTCCAGGACTCGTCTGCTCCACCGGCCATCAGTCCTTCGACAAACATGGCCAGCCCACTGCCACTTCAGCTTGCTTACTCTGCAAGTTATGTCAATAAGTCCGGTTCTTTTCCGGACAATTTCATAATATGAACAAATAATTTTACTCAAAATCGAAAAGTTTGTGTGTCGAAAATGAAACAAAATTAGAAGCACTATAAGCATTTCTTATTTTATCACTTCTAAGACCGGTCCAATATTAAGCACTTCAGCCTTTTTACTAGTGATAAACACCATGAGAATTTGTATCGCGGAATGATTGAAACGCCATAAAAGCCCCATCATGTTTTATAGGCTTTTCCTTTTTATGGTTACACAGCGTGAAAATACTGCTGTTTCTCATAAAACATGGGAGGTAAGATAATTCGCGATTCAGTTAGGAGCTTCATAAAATAAAGGAAGGAAATCGAGTTGTGTATGTGAAGGGATAATCTGGGCTTATCATCTGACTTTGGCGATGGTTCTGCGATTGTAATCGCTAACTCTATCGCAACAAGACTTAATGTGGATTGATAAGATTTATTTTGTAATAAATTGTTTGACAGCTTCCAGTACTTGTATTCATCATCATCTGCCTAGCCTCGCCCCAGCTATGTTGGAGTCGGCTTCCAGGCTAAACGGATGCGCCCCCGCAGGAGACGCCCTGGGCATCGGGAATCCCAAGCCGATTCCCGGCCACCGTAGGCACAGGCTTGCGGACGGCGAGCAATAGGCAGCTCGCCGTCCGATAAGGACCAGGCACGGGTCGACGGCGCGTTGTGTTCGTGTTGATGTCAGCAACAATGACGGGGTCCGCTAGGGCCGATGCCTGCCGGGGCTGCGGGAAAGTCCGAAAGGGTTACCGTGGCCCCTGGCACAGGCTACTGAAAGAACACGGGTCAGTAAGTCAGTCAGAAAGAGTCTGACACGCCCTCCCGCTCCACCCAGAGCGGGAGAAGTTATTTGATGATATCGCACCCCCAAAAAAAAAAGAAAAAGTCTTAACGAATGCAGCTGAATACCAGCTATTTTACATGGATCGACTGCTTATTTTACCTCCAAAGCTTGTATTGTGATAGTTAAAACAGCACATTGTAAAGAGGTTGAATTTAGTCTCTGATCTATCACAGAAATTAAGCATTATTTTCCATACCAAAATCAAAAATAACGGCGATACACCAAAAGATCCACGATACTACGTGTTTCACACATCCCGTAAAAAGATCGAGCCTAACTTTTAAAGGGATAACGCAAAAACTTCGAGAGCAAACAAGCTCTTCGAAACGCGACCGCTTTGACGTAATGAAGTTATCAAGCACGCAGTTTGCGACATACGCCCAAGAGTATTATAAGGCTTTTCACAAACGAGCCACTTCTTAAATAATACGATCTAGCCTGCCCCTTGCTGCCCTCCCCCAGCTACGCCATAATTCGAGGTCCGTACCCCACAGGGGGTACCCTTAGCGTGTAGTAGCTTAGTTTTTAAGTTTCTAAGCCCTGGCTGGAAGCCTTAATTTATTTAGGCACCCACAGGCAAGCCCGGTCAAGCAGCCGACAACCTCCTAGGCTGACCTGCGAGATATTATATAAAAAAGAGTCACTTCTCAAAGGCGCAGCGCGTGGCTGCCATCGGCCACGAATGCGACGCGGGCAAGTCACTACGAGACATGAATAATGTAGTCCACAGCTAGTCGCTGACTTGAGTGGTTTGTGTGCGACCAGCCTACTCACTCAATATTCAACTCACGAAGAAAAATTATTTACCTACCGAGCTAGAACGATTTGTGATCCTTGCTCTTGACGTAATTGAGGCCGATGTTATTACAGTTTATTTTTATGTGAAAAACATGTTTTAGGTAAAGAATAGGGTACTGATTTTATGGGACGTTTATGAGACCTTTTGTTGACATCCATTTTTATTGGGTTTTTTGGCGAGTCGATGGAAAATGTGTGTCTTTTTTAACGTGCTCGTTAATGAATTATTTTCAGTTTCTTTTGGGTGGACGTACCTACATTTTACATGATTAAAATAATGTATATACTTTATATAGCTTAGGTACAATTTTTTTTGTCGTAGTTGATGATGTACCTATAATCTTCCTAACTAGAATAAAATGCAGCAAATAAAATCGCAAGTTTTCCGAAAATGGGTCTCCCTATTAACTATCGCAAAAGAGCGTCACAATGGTCATAAGTAGACAGAAATATCTTCTTAAAAAACAATCTATATTTTAATGAGAACAACAGAAAATAAACAGTTCATTCGTGGTAGTCGCCTAGCTTTCCATTGCATTTTCTTGAGGAAAATGGCGTATCCATTTTCCTTACTAATAAGATTCGAACCTATCCAGCCAGATCTAGTACTTACAACTGAATACTAATGCACTACTTATTTTGCTCTCAGATTGAAATCTCATTTTCTTGCGCTCCATGACTTTGTTGTTTTAAAATAATAGGAATGACAGCTACCCTGGTCTACTTTTGAAATAAGTTTGCGAAGAAAATGTCTGCTAAGAATACAGGTCAAATAAGTCTATGTAGAATGTAACTTTCAGATTTTTGCCGACTTTTTTAACGTATGATTTTTTTTTCGAGACATTGCCAAGCTGTTAGTCGATTCTTCGCGTGACCAGAGGGCTAGCCTTTTTTTTTCCAAAAAATCAGCATCGCCATACAACGTGGCAATGCTGCCAGCCTTTTGGACACTTTTCCTGTTGACAGCGATGCGGACAAATTTTTTGATGCCCTATGACTCTTTTCCTTCTTTTTTTATATAAATGTACATATTATTAATATTGTTTTAAGTCTCTTAGCTTATTTAATATAATTAAAAGTAGAATAAAACAAAAGAAACAAACATGAAATATACAGTTTCATTTGTCATGAAACTAGCACGGTATTGAATATTCTAATAAATAAATGTTCAATGTGTAGTTCAATGGTGAAAAAAATCGCTTGAAAAATGCTGTTATGGATGAATACGACTTTTATTTTGAAATCATTTACACGTACTAGATATTTCACAATACCGGGATATACAAAACGAAAAAGTATTTACCTATTATTCTCATAAGCCTCCTAGGTAGGTACTGGCTGAATGCACGAAAGGAATTTCGTTTGTTTTAAAAAAACGAATAAAATATTCATTGATTGTCATTTGTCATTTATTTTGCGTCAACGTATTATGTGCTTCCATATTTTTTGTCTACGTTAAGTTTATTGAAACGGATAATTCGCATTTACTACCTTTTGAAAAGAAAATTTATATATTTATGCAGTTATCGTTTAAATTTATAACAGCACGCCCCTCCACTGCTTGTTCCACACACATTTCAAATGTTTGTATAAAAATATTAGTGGAGGGGCGAGCACTTTTAAATAAAATATTAGACCATCAGTCTAAGTGAGTGATTCTTGAATGTTTTTTTTTTATAAAACGCAAAAACATAATGTTTTGTTTTTGCGTTTAAAAGTAGCTAAGTATAAGAAGGTTTCAGTTAATAGAACATTATCGCAGTCTAAGAAAGGATAATCAACATTTTGTAAACGTTAAATTATACTTTATTTTTATCAAAGTGATAAACAAAGTAGTGCCAATGACGTGATAATATATTTAAATAATCAAAATGATGACCTTACACTAAAAACTCTTCACCAATACTTTTACCGTAAAAAAACATTAAAATAACTGAACGTTTTTGTCAACAGCCGACGGCATGCAACGAGAAGGTGTGCCTTGGCAGTGTGGTGGCCATCCCTGGCCGTGGAGAAATGCCAAGAGATGCCGAGGAAGTTCTCAACGATGCCAAAGATTTCCTTGGACAGTACTTCGCGTCTATACGCAGGTAAGAAATTAGGTACAAATTAATGAAATCATGTCGCCGTTTAAAGAAAGAAAGAAAGAAAAAGTGTTTATTGCGACTCGTACAGGAAGTGCACAAACTAAATTATAAAATAAAAAACCAAACTATTTAAAAACAAAAAGTAACAATTGAAAAAGGAAACAGAAATTCCTATACGAGGTCAAAAGGCTCCTTTCTCAGCATGATGTTGCGACATTTAAAAAAAAAATGCCGCAACGCTGGTATTCTGATAGGGCCCGCTGTGAAGTCACGGGCATTTAACATAACATTTAATATAAGCTAGGAATCTCTTGTATCGTGTCTGGGTGCGTTTGCAGACTCAAACACACCACACCAAATTGTCTGCATTTGTTTCGAACTATCGATCTAATAATCTATACATGCAAAAATACGTGTAATATATAAGATTAAGAGGTAATATTATTATCTACCTTTGGCATCAAAGAATCTGTTATGGTTCGAAGTTGACGCACGACTAATTGTTGCCCAGTCAATTTCTGAAGGCTGTCGGCCGCTGATAATATAGTATAAGTACTGGTAACGTTTTTAATGAAAAAATCAATAAGTTTGTATCTAGATATTTTTTTCTTACATAAATTAAGGCGCTTAATGTTGTCGAATAAATTTTTTCTTGATTTTCAAATTACGGCCACGGTACACAGAGAACATGAACAAAAATCTATATTTATTGAAATATAACTTATCTTTCTAACATAATCGAATGTACACAGCTGCCAGAAAATGAAACCGTTTCCTCCAAAACCAATTTATAGCGTCGTATAATCGTAAAAAATTACTTTTGTTCCACCCGAAAATTATGCTAATTTCTCGGTGAGAGTACGAAGCCATTCATATGGACTTGTTTTGACGCTAACAACGTCTATTTCTTATAAACGGTGTGAAGAGGAGGGAATTTCATAATTTTTCAAACGTTGACACTAGATCCTGACAAGAAAGTGGTTTAGAGAATTCCTTTTGTATGAATAAGACTCTTGTCGGTTCAAGAATGTAGATTTTGTGCAAAATTAATTAATGCATTCTCAAGTTGCATTTCGCTTGAGAGAAACCAAATTTTCGCGGAGCACAAAAGACTAGTTTAATTTTCTTTGGAATAGACTTGGAATATATCCAGTTGGTTGATTTTAGACTACACCTTGAATGGTTAGTTGATAAACTTGGGCAACCATTTGCAATAAATTGCTTCAAGGGATTTGAGCATTACTTAAGGCTTTGTTCGCCCCATAAAATTAGGACAGAGAATGTCGAGATTACATGAGTTGTTTGGGTTTCAGCGCAATATGGTGATGTTTTGTATCAATTCGAATATGAGAATATTGTTTTAGGGGAAACTTTGGACACTAAAATTTTTTTCTTCCTGTATAATTTTACAAATTTATTTGATAAAGCGGCACACCGCGTTTTACCATCAATCCGTTTTGGCGTGAAAGCGTAACAAACATACATACGAAAAGTATTTTTTTTTCTCTTTATAATATTAGCTTTTGCCCGCGGCTTTGCTGGCGTTAATTTGAGGTATCAAGCAAACAAACTTACTTTCGCATCTTTAATATTATAGTTAGGAGGATGAAAAACCGGTCAAACCGGGAAAATGTATTAGGTACTCAAATAAAATAAAATAAAACTTGACACTACACTACACACTTCCACCTCACTACGTACTGGGGTCACACTGAACATTTTAGAATAGGCCAGTAAGAAAAGCAGCCGGTGAACATTTATTTAGATTTCGAATTTGGAACTGTTTGGGAATCTGTATATCATAATTATGTCATTTGTTTTTACAAAGTGGCTGCAATTTAAAAAGTGTCTGTCGTGCGTCGAAATGGATTTGACTAGAGAAAATTTTCGTTCAACGTTGCGGTCTTACTCAACAACAATGTTACGAAAGACTTCGATTAGCATTTCATGACGAAGCCCCATCCCGTGCCACTGTTTACAACTAGTTTAATGAGTTTAAACGTGAAGCAAACTCACTGATGATTCGCGAGAAGGACGTCCTTCTAAGGCGACTTCTGAAGATAACGTGAGTGCTGAGCGACTAATGATAGAAGCTGATATGGTGAATATCCACAGATTCTGGCAACTTTAGGCATTGGTATGAATCAAGTACAAAAAGCCTTAAATGAACATTTAGGCGTCCGAAAGCTTTGTACTAGTTAAATACCCCAGAATTTGACGGAAGATCAATAAAGCCGTCGCGTTTTGGATTGATGCCGCTCAATGCTTGAAAAGTATGACGGAGGTGACTCCAAAGCTGTATATGACATCGTCACAGGTGATAAAAACTGGATATATTGTTACGAATTCGAAACCAAAAGACAATCTGCGCAATAGATGTTTCCATTCGAAGATTTGCCGACAAAAGAAAAGAAGGGCAGAAGTCAAGGGAAAAAGATGATTGCCTCATTCTTTGGACGAACGGGTCATTGCGCTACAATTGTCCTAGAAGATATAAAGACTGTTACCGCAGATTGGTACCTCAGTCGTTGTTTATCAGTTGTCTTAGAAAATGTTAGGCAGCAGCGCCCAAGAAGCAGGATCCTCCTCCGCCCCGACAACGCTCCAGCTCACTCCGCCAGACGGACTATCGAATATTTGTCTATCGAAAGTGTGGAGTTAGTAAATCATGCTCCTTACAGTCCTGACCTGGCACCTTGTGACTTTTTGTTATTCCAAAAATAAAATATAAAATTATAGGAATTTGTTTTATGAAACCTGAAGATGAATGGCTGCGTTTGAAAAAGGCGTGGAAGAAATCCCTAAAGAAGAGTGGGCCAACTGCTTCAGTCAATGGTTCCATCGTGGTTCCATCGTATGCGACGGTGCTTAGAAAGGAACGCAGACCACTTCGAAAAGCAATAAAAATATTAATAGCCTTCTACATTATTCCGTTTTTATTTTCTAAAAACTTTCAGTGTGACCCACATGCAAAATTTCGGGATGATCGGTTCAGTGGTTTAGGCGTGAAAGGTAACAATCAAACAAACAAGCTTACTTTCGCATTTATAATATTATTTAGGATTATTATTATTAGTTTAGATGTAAAGTTCTGCATTTTATAAAGACATTTTTTTCTTGTATAATCTTCAAAGTCACAAGCATCTGTATAGCCCTGGCTCTTGTACTAGGAGATTATGTATCACAAGAGCCAGCAGCCAGCATTGAATGTTGTTCTTACTATAGGTAGGTACTACTACAGAATACTTCTTCGTATATTATAATAATAATAATAAAACATTTATTTCAGGCTACAATGGCCCATAGACATATACCTTACAAACTAACATATATAAAGTACTTAAATAAAACAAAACTTGTGTTAGTAATAGCTTAAAACTACTATGTTATGACCAAATAATAAAAAAGTGAGGATCCTACGTACTTATCAAGTTCATTTATACCTAGTTACAATAATCGTGCTAGGGATATGGGTCCCGAGTCGCGACCTGTACAAGGCAGTTCGGCACTTCAGCCGTTCAAACCACCAAGCTTTAAATTGGTTTTGACGTTTTCGATAACTTTATGGCAATTTTAAGCTTGATTATGTCGTAGAATCCACGCATAGATACTATCAAAGTATCTAAGATGACGCAAAGTACCTTTAACAATGCGTTGTACACCCATAAAAGAAAAAAACACGAGGGCGTTAGTAATAGCTACATTCAGCTCATATGACATAACTTGCATTGAGTGTAATTTATACTTCATAACACCACTATCCCGGCTCCGAGTCAGTCTTTTACTGCGATTTAGTACGCGATGTTAAAGAAAACTTTTAGTGTTATTGTCACGAATTTGTTTATCGCGTGTTTCATGTATGTAAACCATACAATATTTTTTGGGTGCGCTTCTTAGCATATAAAGTTATTTGGTATTTATTTTAATTTCAATAACGTTCACAAGATGTAATAAACGTATAATTTCTTAACATATAAAATTCATATAAGTACTATAAAATTTATTTCGTATAACGTTATTGGTTAAAATTATTTTATCGAAAATCTATGTATCGTTTAAAATATATATTGATACCATCATTTTGGTTAACACCTCGATTCAGAGCAATCCGACTCGGATAGGTTAGGTTAGAAGCCAGATCCCCTCTATTGTTAGTGAATAATTTGGGTTAGGTTAGGTTAGGACAGTGACCATTAACGCGCGAAGGTGAGCGAGCAAAGCGAGCGTGCCGCGGCAGCGGTCGCCGAGTGCCAGATCCCCGCTATGGTTGTTGCTATCTTGGCAGGCGGTAATCAGTTACTAGGTATATCTACTCAGGTACTAACTAAGATAGAAATTACAAAAATATATGTATATATGTATATATATTTAAAAAAATATATAAATCAAAAAGATATTGTTAACAAGGCGTTTTTATAATATTAAAAGATCATTATTATATCAAATAAAATTATAGATTCAGTTGTTTTATCTTGTAAATATTACAGATTTTGTAATTATATCATATAGTACTTACCCATAATTTTTAGGTACTCTATATAGTACGCGCTAGGTTGGTAATAAAGCATATCAAGTAGGAGTGTCAAACAGTTCTAGTTGGTACAATAACGATGTCTTACGTAGCCGGAGTTTTTTTAAAAGTCGATGTGCCATATTAACTGCAACCGTCATTTTTTTACGTGTTACCCTACCACATTATTCTTCATAAATGTAGGCAGAGAAGATAACTACCGTAGCTTAGCATTATTTTTTCTATTTCAGAGCCAACACCACAGCCCATGAAGCCCGCTGGAAGGTGGTCCAGGAAGAGGTGGCGAAGACTGGAACTTACCAGCTGACTACCACTGAGCTGGTTTTTGGCGCTAAGTTGGCTTGGAGGAATGCCAGTCGGTGCATCGGGAGGATACAGTGGTCTAAGTTACAGGTATGAGGACACAAGAGTTCCTTTTAAAACGAAAGTGAAGGAAAGGACGGAGGAGGCGCCTCAAAGAGATGTCAGCACCAATGACGGGGTCCGCTAAGGCCGATGGCTGCCAGGGTTGCGGGAAAGTCCGAAAGGGTTACCATAGCCCTTGGCACAGGCAACTGTAGGAACACGGGTGGGTTTTAGCCAGTAAGAGTCTGATACGCCCTCCCACTCTGCCCAAAGCGGGTGAAGTTAATTGATGATTTCCCACACCAAAAAAATATATAGGTACCTATGAGGAATTTGACCCAACTGCTACATACAATATTTTGTTAATATTATATGGCATAATAGACAAGGTGGAGAACTGGAGACTACGATACTACAGTAAATTAAACTGCGTATATCTACTGACGTCCCCAGTCTGCATACGAAAACTCAATCACATACATAAATCCAATAGTTTAGTCACTACCTAACTGCCGTCATAAGATAGAAGACCGTAACTGTCAATTTTGTCAAAAATGGGTTATTAACATATTCGGAATCAGCAAAGAAAACGCTATCTTAGGGTCTTACACACAAAGCTGTTACTCGTATTAGATTAGAGATAACATAAGGATTTTTGCCTTAACTACGACATACATTCTGGTTTTCGAATCTGAAAAGCCATAATTACCTATACAATAACGGCCTTTTGTGTCAAATATGGTTCAAAATAAAGACTATAATATTTTTTTGACGTCCTAAAAAACAAGAATCACTAACTAAAACCATTCAGTAAATCGCGGGTCTCCATTTTACATAACACTTCAATTATCTCGGAATCAACGTACACGTAGTCACGGCCTCTTTTCTTATGACGGCACTATAGCTAGTCAAATATTGGCAAAACCCATAGCCGGCCCATCATATTTAGTTTGTTTGAAAAAATCACTTTTTTATTATCTATATCATTGCCATTGTTTTAATATTGTCGTATTGTTATTTCCACATGTATATGCTTAGGTAAAGATCGTAGCTGCAGGTGGCGTTCTTTGGTTTCTGCCTACCCATGACTAGAAGGCCTGAGTCTATGTATGTAGTTAGGACATCTTTATTCAAGTTAAGCGTACTTAAACGATGAGAGTTTTAAGATAGGTCACTTGGAAAATGTGAAAACATTATTTATAGATATTGAAATGAGAGAAGACTGAGACTACCGATTGACTGGTTGGTGCAGTTAGTAGCGACCATGCCTTCTGAGCCGCTGGTCCCGGGTTCGATCCCCGGACAAGTCAAACATTTGTGTGCATGGACATGTCTGTTTGACCTGTGTCTGGGTGTTTATATGTATATAAGTATGTATATCAGTCATCAGGTTAGCGTAGTACAGGTACTACCTAGTTCGGGACATGAAGACCTTATGTGAATGTTTTCTCATATTATTATAAAAAAATAAAAAAGAGCATGACCAAATTCGTAAACAAAACTAGAAAATTCAAAAACTATATGCACCATAATTTTCTATCATTCAACCTTTTATTTTGCTGCCTCTCAAGTTTTCTCAAGAAGTTGCAAAATAAAATATTATCATTAAGCGTTGTTAGAACAATTTTAGTTCGTTATTTCTAACGAGAGAAAAAACTAATGGACACTTGCTGACTGGCCGTTTCTAGACGGCAAAATTTCTTTTACGCGAACAAATTACATAATGAAAATGTAAAAAAACATTTTCAGTGACGTGAGTTGCTTTTGCATTCTTCACTTTTTACTTTTTGTTTTAACTGTCCTTTTATAAATAGTAGATTGTTATACAAGGAGCTAAAATTACCCATTATACACGAGGCAGTTTTACTCCCGAGCTTTAGCGAGGGAGTAAATAGAAACCGAGTTTTAATGGGTTTTTAGCGCCGTGTGTCACTCTACTTTTCACTACGATTGCGAGAAAATAAAACAATCCAATACAATATGAAATATGTAGTTTATTTTATTAAAAATTAAATGTACAATTTGTACAATTATGGATATTTAACGAGATGTTTTTCCCGGTAACTTAATTTCATAAAGATTTCGCGCCAATGTCTTTTTTTTTTTGTTTTTTCTTCTGAAGCCGCAACGCATTGCATGCATTCTACCAAAGAGATCGCCGATTTTAGTTCCATTTTCAAAAATAAAATGAAGTTCTTTTTTTATGAAACAGTAATAAGTCGAGTCTATATTCATGATTATTCTACTTATGACCTAAGACTTTTTCGTTTTTGTAGGCTCATTGTCATTTGACACAAAAAAAACTTTCCCATAGAGGAAGAATTGCTATTTTTTCTTCGCTCTGGTACGCCACAATGACGGTATTTTTGAGCAAGAGGAGTGAAAACTCTTTTTCGCTGTATGAGTGTATGTGCTGTGTGAGTGTGTGTGTTTCGCGCGCTGTGTGTGTGTATTTCTTCTACCTAGAAGAAATCTTCCCTGCAGTTTTTCAGTCAATGATTTCTATATTTTCAGCAGAGCACTGAAAACCTCCTTTCATATAAATTTATATTTTTTTAATACACGACTGTTTTAAATAAATAACGTTCTTAAAGAATGATCATGAAAACTTACAATAAAATAAACATTCATATTACGAAAATTGTCATAACAACTGCCGTGTGAACGGATAAGCTACGTCTCTAATATCAATAACATAATTGTTCTTCAAACTATCAACAAATTTTTTTTCTGAACAACAATGGGCGAACAGGTCGCAAGACCAAGGCCTCAAGAATCAATTATACTAGTACTTCCCTAGTCTTTAGTGACCTGCAAGAAAAACGAGACCTAAATGAAGTTGCCGACTATAATGAGAAAACTCCCGTTTCTCGCACTGTGAGGGTAAAAAAACTGTAGGCAATTAACGGCTAGTTTTTCAAAAAGGTTCCACCAAGCTTGCACTAGGTTTTTACAGTAGTTAGCCAATTTAATTGTTCCTTGAAATTTTGATACTTAAATAATTCTGATCTATACAAGGTGTAACAGAATAAACGCAAGTCCTGAAAGTAGTTTGTTCATAATTGACTACTGAATCCATTTCACTAACTATTAATATAGGTATTTTTTTGACCTGACCGCCGATTGAGCCAAAGAACATTAAATCTTATTTCCAGGCAATAAGATGCGTTCAATTTTAAACGCATAAAGTAATGCTAGAGTCAACACGATTTTCTTAATAATAATAGATGGCTTTAAAACAAATTGTTTTGGTCATTGTAATATGCTTTTAACTCAATACTCTAATTGGGGTGTATGAGGTCTTGCGTTAATTATGTTACACGTTGTATAACTGAATTGAGATACTGTTCGTTGCTAAGCGCATCACTTGAGAAGTGCTGGGCCGATTTGTTTTTATTAAATGTACGTTAAAGCTCGAATTAAGTTTCAAAAGACAGAAAAATTGGAAAAGTTAACCGGAAAAAGGGAACATTCGGGAAACTCTGAAAGTGCTTTTTTCTATGCGATTTTTGTATGAATTCGAGCCCATATTGAAATTTTTACACGACAATGGCGGGTTAGCCGGTACCTTTTTGTTTTTTTTTTTTATGGTGGGAAATCATCAAATATCTTCTCCCGCTCTGGGCGGAGTGGGAGGCCGTATCAAACTCTTACTGACTAAAACCCACCCGTGTTCCTTCAGTTGCCTGTGCCAGGGATCACGGTAACCCTTTCGGACTTTCCCGCAACCCCGGCAGGGGTTAGCCAGTACTTAATATATTTCACTGAAACTACTCAAATTTTCACAATCACAAGTTCACAATAACATCTACCAGTGAATCTGCAAAATATTCAAACAATTATATCAGAATTCGTTACTATGATTATAGAGACATTTGAAGCAATGAACGTTTCTATTCACTTAATTAATTCCAGGTCCTTTCAATTAATACGAGTATAATAAAATTTGTTCAACCAATAGAAAATTCTCGTTCGTTATATTCCTGAATAGAACCGTCTCAGACGTTTACTTGTTGTGCCAACAGAGCTCTGAGAATGAGTAAAATTAGCTGTCTGTTTGTTTCAAGTTAGAGTAGATAATAATAATAATTCAAGACTGTCTTGAACAATGCCTGAACACAAGTAATGTCACATCTTCATTTGCTTTAGTTTCCTTTGACAGTCAAATTAAATTGTCTAGAAACACTAGAAGGAAACTCTTAGATAGACACTGATTTTATTGCTGTATTTACAAACAATATTCCGCCAAAAAGTCAAATGTACTATAAAGTTTTTCCAAGAATCTTTAAAAACCTCTATAATATTTTTGTAATTAGAACCGCCAGCCGACGTCGTCGTAACGACTTTAATTCATTCGTTCATTTCTATTCACTCTGTCGGTTAGCGAAGGATGAGGGTGACTTAAATCGGCATTACCAGAGCCGACTGCTAAATCCTTGTGATGTTCGCGAGTACGTTTTGTAATTACGCGGCTTAAACAGATTGCTTCGGTTAATCGGAACGAACGATTTGATTATAGACTCTCGTTCTTGAGGTACTATTCTGAGAATCCTATTTGATTTTGTCTACTATAAAAAAGCAAAATATTTGACTTTCAAGATTAGGTCATTTTGTTACATTTGAGTTTATGTAAATAATATACGGATAACACTGTTAACATAACGAATGATATCAGCATTTTTCGCCGCTGGGTTAAAGTTTGTGAACTTGAGAGGATCCAGTGATGCGCAAAATCTATTTTTAATATATCAATACGTTGGTATGCTGAGTCATTATCCTCAATTAATCTTCGTGTTGACAGTTCTAAATGAAGATGAAGATTATCTTTAATTGATGGAGTTGCTACTTAAATAATGAATTTAAATCGGGAGTACTACAAACTTAGGTAATGTGTAGTAGGCCGCATGTCGTTGGTAACCTTCAGCTGGCCTGCTTCAATAAAATAAGAGGCCAGCTTATTCTGGTTTTGTTACCACTAACGTGCGGCTTAATGTACTATGTAGATAGATTCTTAAATCAAATTTATCCTAATTTATTTGGAAGCGACAGAAATGATTACGCGTAGGGATTACATAATCTTATTTCGCTAAACGCTTTGCGCTTATTGTACACTTAGGTACATATTATACAAGGTGTAACAGAATAAACACAAGTAGGGACTGAAAGTATGTAGTTTGTTTTAGTTTGCTCATAATTGACTACTGAATTGATTTAAGTAACTTTATTCTCAGAGTAGTCAGATAGGCAACGGAGACCTCATCTAGTTTAAAAATATATTTTGGCGTGTAAAAGTATTTGTACAAACCTACTTACAGAAATAAAATCATTTATTATTATAGGTATTTTTTTCAAATTGTATGTATTTAGAAATACTGACCGCCGAATGAGCACAAGAAAATTAAATCTTATTTCAAGGCAATAAGTCTCAATTTTAAATGCATAAAGTAATGCTAGGATTAACACGTTTTTTTAATAACAATAGTAAGCTCTAAAAAAAATTGTTTTGGTCATTGTGTTATGCTTCTAACTCAACACTCTAATTGAGGTGTAAGTATGATGCATATAAGGTCTTTCGTTAATTACATTACATATTGTATAGGTACCTACCTAAGCTTTAAAACTTCTAGATGGGTCTTTAAAGTCAGCTACAGTAACTATTTGATTCGAGACTCGAGAAATTCACCCTTACATTTTTTTTTTCTCTTAATAAAACAAACCTAAGAAATACATTCCGAATAAGTCTCGCGGCGTATCTCGCTCTCTCGTTAGCACCTCTCGACCTGTTAATACGACAGTGAGCGATGCGACGATTGCCTACCATTTACCACTTTCCCTAACATTTATCTACGAGTATCTTATTCGACACCGATGAGATTTTAATGAATTTCATTAAAGCTTGACGAATTAAGAAATGGATTTGTGGAATGAATTTGTTTTTTTTTAAATGGTAATTATAGTAACATCTCTTTAGGTTTAACCATTTGTGGAAGAGTGTTATCTTAATGTACCTACAGTGGTGGTCATATAATTAGGAACAGAGTCACTTAGTAATGTCAGTTACTTTTTATGTTATTATTGCAAATAATTGGAAATAAAAGATTCATTACCCCATTAAAATGTACACTCGTAACTTAAGTTTAGAAACGATCATTAACATTATGGTAACTAATAAAAAAAAAAAGAAAATATAACTTGGAAAATAATTATCAATATCTTTAGTACTGGCAGTCAGTTCACTAATTAGAAGCAATGTAGCTTCCGTTCTAAAATTGAATTTTGAAACTACAAACTTTTACAATGTCATCACATTAGGCAATTTGCCGCCTTTTTCTTATTCATTTAGTTAGGTTACATTCAAAGTGATTTAATTATAAAAAAATGGCTAAAACAAGAGCAGTGATGCAGCAACATGAAAAATTATGAGTATACGACTAAAGGCCGACAGACACTACGCCGACAGACACTACACCGACAGACTGAACACCAACAAGACTACTTCGACGGGACTCTTCGCCGACAGGAAAACATTTCTGTGAGCAACTTGGAAGTAGCGCTCACTGGCCTCTGCCGCGGCACTTCTCGCTCGCTCGGTTCGCGCGCGGTTGGTCACAGTTCTAACCTAACCTATTTTGCATAATCGATTTCCAAAGTAAGTATTAATTAGTAAGGATTATATATGTATTAATGTAATTATATAATGCCCTGTCGGCGAAGAGTCCCGTCGAAGTAAAGTCTTGTCGGTGTTCAGTTTTTCGGCGTTAATTCGTACACTTTCCGTAAAGATGGTATTTAACGCCATTGCACATTACAAACAGCACGGAACATCGGATAGTGTGCCTAGTAGAGTTCGGTCAAGGAAGACCACAATTTATTAAAGAAAACAAGCTTGTGATTCGTTTGGCTAAGACGGGCTCCTTCAAAGGTTGTAATGTTATTAGAAAATAAGTATTTTCACAGGACGACCCTCGAAACGTGTCCGCTAGAATAGTCCGTAGGCGATTGATTGAAGGCAAATTGTTTGGAAGACTTGTTTGAAAAGTACCACTTCTTACCAGGCAATATAGAGAAAATCGTCTAGCCCTCGCTAAAACATACCGTTGTTTGTTATTACTAAACTTATATTTTTATACTATAAAATAACAGATACATCCATATATATACTTAAGAACCCTCTTTTACACGTAAAAACATGTTGAAAATGGAAGTGAAGGTCGGCGTTTCTGATACATATATATATATATATTTGTTTAATGTTGAAGTCCTATGTAATAGCGAGCGAGCCTATTGCCATCAACCAACCAACAATCCGAATCTCTTCAAAGTGAGAGTGAACAGGCTTCTTCTGGGTAAGCTCACTCCACCGTCGACTCTGTCTCTGTCACCACTGACCTAGACTAGAGTCAAGAGCAAACCCATCTTAAATAAAAAAAATGAAAGTAAAAAAACCAGGCGCTAATCCAGACTCTGCACTGCTACTGAGACATTACAGATGGAAAGACCCAATAACAGATAGCCCGACCCGGGAACCGAACCCATATCCGCATGCCCAGCAGTCAGCGCTAGACCGCTAGACCAACGAGGCGTTTATGTTAATCTAAATACACGATAACTATGCTTCTTAAATCCGCGTTTAAAGATAGTTAATCTAGGTAAATATAAGAAAAAAAAAACTCACTAACTATTAGACTGAAAACATTAAATAAGTTTCTAAAATAACCCTCCTTCTGGCGCAGTCGTAAAATATAATATATAGTTATCAAAGCTGTCAGCACAAAAATATATTATAAGTAAGTACCTATTGTAATCAAAGCCGTCAGCACAAAAATATATTATATAGTAATCAAAGCCGTCAGCATAAAAACAAAACTATATAATTCACTGCAGTTTTTAATAAAGCTTATGTTACAATGCCTTTTTATCCGCTCGGAATGTTGTATAACATTCCCAAACGGCATTCAGTGAACTTTAATAAAGCTATCCTTTGTGTTCCATGAAGGTATATGTCCGCTTACGTGGACTGCTAAAATTATTGCTCAATACTTCCCAAAATTCAAAATGATTTTTATCTGATGTAGGCATCTGATTCTTGGGGAAACGGTTACAGTTTTTACAGTATGTACCTATCAGAATGGTGTCTTACTCTATGTATATTAATATTATAAAGAGGTAAAGTTTGTGAGGTTGTAGGGGGTAATCTCTGGAACTACTGAGCAGAATTGAAAAATTCTTTTTTCATTTAGCCCAATTTTTGAGGAAGGCTATTTAACAACACACTATGACCCTTAGGAGCTGAGAAAAAATAAAATAAAAGTCCGAAAAAACGCAAAGCGAAAACGAAGTGGTAGCGCGGGCAGGTGATGAGATCACCGAAACAATTGCAGCAATTTACAGGAATTCAACAGATTACTTCGCTAGTAAAACATTACTTTGTGTAATTTATTTCATCACCACTGCTCTCAAAACGGTGCGGTGAAGGAAAACACCGTGAGGAAACTGGCATGACATCTACCAACCCGCATTTGAGCCCTCGTGGTGGAATAATTATGGCCCGCTCCCTCTCACAGAGAGAGGAGGCCTGTCTCCCAGCAGTGGAAACATTATAGGCTGATTATGTACTTCGCCAATTACTCCACCACCTTCATCAAACGTAAAGCTTTGCTTTCAGTAAGCGGTGAACGGTCGCGAAATAACAGCTTATCCAAATACAAAGCGTTTTTGACCCATTAGTAACGGTGAAAATTACAGATTTCCTTGACAGCCGTTATAATATGATGACCATCGTTCTTCTAGGAAACCGTAGCTGTAGCTGGCAATTATTGCCGCAAAAATAACCCATAAAAGCTTAGCTTAATGAACTAATCGTATATGTTCGTGCAACAGGTCTTCGATTGCCGACAAGTGACAACCACGAGCGGAATGTTCGAAGCGCTGTGCAACCACATGAAATACAGCACCAACAAAGGAAATATTAGGTGAGAACATTTTATTATGAATACTACTGCATTCTTCTATTATTAAACGTGGAGTTTACGTGAAGGTTTGGGTTTGTTAGCAACGGGAAAACAATGGTAAACAAGTTACCATATTATATAAGTTACCGTATTTGAGTTTGCGCTGAGAGTTTGTGATTTTCAGTGTTTTTTTTAAACTAAATAGGTTTATTGGAACAGTAAAAATTTGTTAACAGGATATTTCCTGTAAACAAATTTTTACTCGAAAACACGAGTTAAAAAAATAAAAAAACATTATTATAAGTCATGGGGTCATCATTAAGTTGCCCAACAGTAACCATCAAAAAAACAATTGAAATAATATGTTAAAGAGACATTCAAGCAAAACTTTTATTAAAACCGCATAAAAAAAAATATTCAATCAACCATTAATCCCAACAGGTCCGCCATGACGGTATTTCCTCAACGTACAGACATGCAGCATGACTACCGGATATGGAACAGCCAGCTGATCAGCTACGCCGGGTACCGACAGCCAGACGGTAGCATACTGGGTGACCCTATGCACTGCGAGTTTACTGACGTAAGCACATACAATTTGTAGGGAAACTTTACTAGTTAGATAATATTATGTTCAGTGATAAATGAATCACTTTTAAGTAGCCTGTGATATGCGTATAAGTAACAAAATGATACTGATAGATGCTTAGGGGTTTTCATAACCGCAATACCCGTAAAATGTCTACTTGGTAAAAGTCTTAGATTCATTCATTCATGCACTGTCAGACAACGTCTAGAAGCGTGAAATTTTGCCCATAAGTTCCTTTTACCATGAAAGTAAGCACCAAGGAAGGGTTTTTTTTGAAAATTCTTGACATTAAGGGGTTAAATAGGGAATGCAAGTTTGTATCGAATTTCTTTATTTTTGCCGATGAGAAGCCCCGTTGGGCAGATGGCTTGATATTAGGTACCTATACATATCTGTCGCAAAGTATTGTATTATATTCAAACGTATGGGGATGAAATTAATTATTATATAAGCTCACAAGACAACACCCATAATGAAAAAAACTGTGTAGGTAATGTAACAAAAACATCATACTTTTATTTCATTCTCATAAGTTTCAGAACAAAAACCTATTAACTTTACTCGCGATAACTCCAAACCGTTCCCATATTCCTCCGCCTCTCTATTCACAATATTTTAAACTAGATCGTATCACACGATTGATTGTCATTGAAAAATATTCAGAACGTTGCATCCGCTACAAATAAATCACTCAACAGCTGACATATCTCGCTTCCATGCACCTGCATGCAAACAATACCAAAACTAAAACCACGTATATTAACACACATCATTGTTTACACAACCATTGTTTAGTGTTGATTATAGTTAGGTCCCTAGGTTTGTTTATTTTAGAATGACTGATTACGTGAATAAAACGGTCTTGCATAACAAGTTATTTGTTTAGGATATCACAATTGTCTTGCGTATTTGGGTAACGTTATAGCGTTTGTTGTCACGAATGTCTTTTGTAGAGTAGGCTGGTTATTGTTGAATTAGAAATGTAAAAATAATAAGTAGGTACCTAGTTACATTCAAGGTTTTCTGCAAATTGACACCCCACTATTTCAACATTATAATGGCTTGAATACCACGATTCATACCCCGTTGGATCTTGTTTCTAATACACCAACAAAAGGTTTAATACACATTAATACATAAAATTTGCTGTGTTACAGCTATTTCATACAACTATCAATGAATGACGGTTGTAATCTGAATATACCCACGGAGAATTTAAGTTAGTAGTCAATTTGTTTTCCCTGACTTTACTTATTAATTAGGTACTTACACGCAATGAAAAATGAACGACGAAAGAAAACATCGTAAGGATGCTTGGATAGTCTTTAAGCACCTACGCGATGAGCAAGCGCGGCGTGAGTGCTTGTTTCATATTTAAAGTCAAAGTCAAAACGTTTATTGCGAACTAAGTGTAAATGTTGGTGTTATATTATGTTTACACAAAGGAGGTCTCTGTCCTGCTACGACAATTGCACTTTAGCAATAATGTGCAATTCTATCACTTTAAAACCAACAAGTGCAATTGAAATTCCAGACCCAATAAAACTTAACTTGCAATCTTCATGAATCACAATCCCACTTGGTATCTACTTGACTGTCTGATTCGAACATATGCGATCTACAAGTTGACGCAATAAATATTGTTGCAGCTTTGTCTCAAGTTGGGGTGGAAGCCCCCGAAGACGGCGTGGGACATCTTGCCGCTTGTCCTGTCCGCTAATGGAAAAGACCCGGACTACTTCGACATCCCCAGGGAACTTGTCATGGAGATACATATGACTCACCCCACGTAAGTTGGCTATTATAGTTTCAGTGATGCTTTTAGTAGTATTAGTTTTGTGTAGTTAAAGGTATATATATTACCTACATTGTTTTTGGAATAAAAACAATTGAAACCATCAGTGATACAATATCGTTTAAAACTTGAAAAGGAAATAAGAAAAAATAATAAATTGCCAGTATCAACTACGCGTCCGTTGGGGATTAAAATAAAATTTTAAACACACGGAATCACCTGTCACTTTATTAGTTTCATGGAAACAAACGTGTTATTAAAATTCGGTGAAGCTTGCCTTTTAATGTGTTGCACGAAATAATAAAATGTGTTATACATTATTTTATCAAACGAAACAAAAGTGAGGTCGACGATTTCAGAAAATGATCAGTCGTCCCATACAAAACTTCAATTCCTACTCGACCCAAATGTATGGACGACTGACCACACATAAGATTCAGATGAGATTTCTTAAAGAAACTGTCTGATACATGCTGTATTTTTCTTCTCCACAAATTCGAATAAAATTGTTATTTAGTGCGAGTTTCCGTACAATGCAAAATTAATTCCGAGTATCTCCGTAGGTATCATATTTCCGCAGTATCAGAGTTTTGTGAAAGATTTTGTCCAAGGAAATACTACTTTCATAATGTAGTTTCGTATTTTTGTAGCAAATCTGCTTTTCCGAGATTGTAAGCCCATACTTACCTACATGAGTCCATAATAAACACGAGTCCAAATAATTAGATTAAAAATCTTGTAGGTAATCTCTAACTCTATTACATTTCCCTTCACAGAAATATTTCTGTCTCGAAAACACCTAAAACATAACAACCGCTTGTAGTTCTTCAGAAAATTATATTGCTTCCCTCTCACGAAATAATTACGTAAATGTTACGTTCCCAGGGAATAAAGCCAAAGTTCTTACATTCGGAAAACGCTTTTCAAGTACTTGAGATGTTATTAACACATGTGTACGGTTGCCCTTCTTTATAAGAAACCCTCAGTCCCTTCTTACAATACCCTAAGGAAGAAATGGGCCCATTCGCAGCTGAGGCTTCACGGCAATATAAAGTACGTTTATGAAAATATCTTCCGAAAAAAATCGCGGCTTTAAAAAAAAAATAACATGAGTGGTTTTTATTCGACTCCTCTCGTAATTTGAACGTAGATAAAAAATCACATCATTTTATTTGCTGAGTCAATCGGTTAACGTTTCATGCTCATTGCGTTGCATTAGAATTCCCATCGTGGGTGCTTTACCCTTCTCGCGCACACACATCGAGACTCGAAACAAATGTAGTACTTAAAATATTTCTCTCAAAGATGCGGGAAAAACATTCTCGAGCCTGAGTACAAAATACAGCTGTTTTGCCAAGCTGCAGCGTAAGTACGCTTATTATCTGAAATTGCGAATTTTCCTCGTGAAATTTTTTCATGCATATCACTTTATTTTTTTTAAATCGCAATTTAATGATACAAATATTGGTAGGTACTTACATTATGTCTTATAATTTATTAAAGCGTATCTACATTATTCTGCGACGTAAAGACTGCGTCCTAAGAAATCGTAAGCATAAAAGATTCATTTGTACCACATTCCCAAGTTTGACACGACGAAGTTCAACATTTCCTCCGATCCCCTCTTTACAACAATGTAAATACTTTTGAGTAACAAAAGACGTATTTAAATTTACACAGCGTTTAGCCTAAGGACTAGTTTGTAAAACTTAAATGGGACCAAGAAAATACATTGAAACAATTTCGTCTTTGAACTTGCTTTGGCTATATATTTCCCTAACCTAATTCTGTAATACATTGCCTATCTAATGGACCATTTGAGGAATAGTTGGGAAAAAAAATTCGAAGGGAATACAAATAGTCTTTGTTTGATATTTAACGATGACTAAATATACCGTTTTAAATGCCTCTTTTCATGAGTAGTATAACATGTAATTTGACAGATTGTTTAGCGCGCTGTGCTGAACGTAAACTGCCCCATTTCCCACAGTAAGTCTGTATTTTGGTTCATAGTTTACTGATGCAGTTTGTGTTTATTATTTTGAAAACCATATTGCGGAAACCAACGAAGTAGGCACATTTTATCGACAAAATATATGGAACAGCAGATTTTTTTAGTAAATGGATTTAATTCCAATTTTGTATATCGCCTCAGTATACCATGTAGTATACGTGGTATAATTTAATGTGATAAGGTACTCGCCACCTTGTATACCATTCTCAAGCAGAAAAATGCGTATGCAAAAAATGCGTTACGAGAAACATGTGGGGGAAATGCAAAAAATAATTATGAAACATCTGCTTACTATATTCTCGCAGACGAAACAGCAAAGAACCAACAAACTCCCAACTATAAATCTAACCATTGTTCTTTAGCAGCAAAAAAAAATCGGCTCCTTCGAAAAGTTCGCAGATTTACGACTCAAACTATGTATTACACGGCAACGCACGTCTTTCTTATTTTCCATCAAGAATTTATGTCAGCATAAAAAGGTCTGGGAATGCATATAATGTCGAGAAGTGGTTCTGCAAACATTCGGTCCAGATTGCTATCCTAAATGTGTGGTCCAGTGATCTCCAATCTTCGTTTATTGATCATAACTTCGGCCTATTCAATAATATATTGATATTGATAATATTAACAGGCGTTAACGTATCGTAAACAGGCGTGATAAGTTGGGAAGGAGTCCGGTAATTGCTTGGCTGACATCATTTTCTTTTATTTTAATATTAGCTTTTAGGTGTGATGATTACGGCCACTGAATGTTTTTCTTACAGTAAACTTTTCCTTGTATTAGAGATCTACTTTTTGATACGCGTTTTAGTGGTCGGAAAATTATTGTCTAAGATTAGGTAGGTATTAGCTTACTTCTAACTTCCCACACAGTTTCCACATGAAGTTAATTAAAGAATATGGCTCAATATGCTTTTAATGCAACAACAATCCTAAGACTCAACACGATAAAGCACCATTAGTACTTTCACATTCGTACATTTAGAAGTTTTGCTTCGAGCTTTTACTGCAAACGGAAAACAGATTTATTCGAAAACAAAGTGCATTCTACTCTTTGTTTTTTACTGTGGAACAATGCAGATGAATCCCTGCTAAAACCTATTCTAATAAGGCATGAGTTTATAAAAATATTAACATAAATTGTGTTAAACACGTCACTTGCTCGATAAATCAGTTTAAAAAAAGAAATCCTCAGTATTTATAGATAACATCATTTTGAGTCGAATTCTGAGAAACCTGTGTTAGCCTGCGTAATTAGCTCACGGAAAATTATAGTGTTTTTTTTTATATTCTTAGGTAGATAACCTGGATTAAACAAGAAATGCCTTGAAAAAATCACACATTATAATTATTACTCTTTAACATACCCTACCTCTTTAACATTTATTTAGTTTTCTAGTGACATACCTATTATTAAAATGTACCTACTTATTATAAAAAAAACATGTTACAGGCCTAAAAGCTATCGCGAATCTCGGGATATTGGTAACTTCGAGTAGGTTGCGATTATTGCGAAGGTCAGGAGACAATCACAGTATAAAATATTGATATTTCCGACAGCATCTGCGATAGGCTGAGTCACGCATTTTATCACGGTTTTTGCTCCCAAACTGTGATAAAAATGTGTGACTCAAGCCTATCACAGTAGGCCGTGCTCGCCCCCCTGGTTACTCCAAAACCCAAACCCAAACAAAAATAGAATCGTAGAATTGTAACTTATATTAATTTTAGTCAAAATAGCAAAGTCTAGAGTGAGTTTTCATTTCTTAGTAGATTTGTTCCGAAAATTCAGCTTAGAGATGATAAGAATATTTTATCTCTGTACTAGCTGTTGCCCACGATTTCGTCTGCAATCCAGGATGAAAAGCAGCCTTTATCGTTACCCAGGTCTTGGTCTATCTGTGTGGTAAATTTTATCTAAATCCGGTCAGCCGTTTTAGCGTGATGAAAGCGTAACGAACTTACATTCGCATTTTATAATATTAGTTAGGATGTACCGTACCTACTGGTGGGTGGATGACCTACAGAAGATCCCGGAGACAAACAAACAGAAGCATGGCACAAGAGGGAGGAGGATTTCACTCAGCATCTCCGTCTCATCTCAAATCCGACTCTTGCCCCTTGACATTTTGTAGTACATTGTTATAATAATTATTATAATACGCGTCATGTTCGTGAACGGGCGCCGTCGGTTGAGACTGGTCATCTCTTAACTGACACGGCTTATTTTTATTATTTTTTCATTTTTTCTTTATTTTTTTTTACATTGTTCTAATTCGAGTTTATAGAAGCAACGCGAATAATGTACCCAGGATTTTGTAATATCTTGATTTAAAAGTATGCCCTTGGAGTTTCTTGTCCGTTCTTCTCCATAGATATCTACGTTTTGGAATGGGCAACAGCTTCAACTTTCTGACTAACTGACCGACTCTTTAACAATTCAAAAGTGCCTGTGAATAGTTTAATTGCAATAAATGCTTTGAGTTTGAATAGAAGTCAATCGTTTGGCCATACTACCCACTAACAGCGATGCAGATAAATATATGCGTTGATCTTTTAGCTTACCTGTATTTTTAGGATGAACATTATACAAAAATCAATTGCCATGCATTAGTCTCGCAAAAACTCGAATGGTCGAAAATGGCTCGAATGATTGTGAGTTAACTTCGGTAAGTTATTGTTTGCGCGCCGAAGAAGGTATTTAACAAAAAAAAAAGCATTGCAACGCATGCCAGGCATTATATAGTACCTTTATATAGAAATAAGGTATGCAATTTCTAATCTGTAATCATCCCACAGGTGTGACTGGTTCGAAGAGCTGAACCTCCGCTGGTATGCCTTACCAGCCGTCGCCAACATGCGTTTCGACTGCGGTGGCATCGAGTTCACTGCCAACGCCTTCAACGGATGGTATATGAGCACTGAGATCGGCTGCAGGAACTTCTGTGATACTACCAGGCTTAATATGCTGGAGGTAAGATTAAATTTCCCTTGAATATTATGATGCTTCTTTAATCAATTCCACTGCTGAGCATAAGAGTCTTTCAACCGCGCTACAACACTGCATTTCCCGCATTCCAAATACCTACTACAGTCTATCGTAGTCGCGCTGGGTCTGTGCCGGTAGAGTTTACTTTGCCGAAATAGGTCTAGGGTGAGGAGCCAGACCAAGAGAGATACATAAGCCCGCAGGGTTGCATGTGGTGAGCTGTTGGGCAGTAGTGACTCCACCGGGGCTATTTCCCGGGAGAAGTCTTGTACCTAAACTCTTTCTTGCCTTTATTGGCCGGCTTGTGTGGAGATTCGCAATAGCAAACGTGCTCAAAGGAAGGAAGTATTCCAGTAAGATGCTGGTAGGGATTTTGACCGTACTTCCGGGATTGTCCTGATAGCCGTGGAATACCACTCCACTCCTCTAGCACTTCAGGAAATGTTGCCCCCTTGTGGGTAAGTAACTATGAGCTAGCGACCGTTTTCGGGGTCCCATTATTGAGTGTGCAAAGCACCTACCGTTTTATCCGTGTATTACATTATATTCATCAGGCAGGGGACATACACCTTCCATAGTTCTAGGTAACCAATCCACTATGGCCACCCCCCGCCATAGCCCAATATGTTTTATTTCCATGTTCTGCAATAGTCCTGCAGCAACCAGGGGTTTTCCTTGGGAATGGGAGCACTTGCATAGTCTCTATAGAGATAATCGTCGGTGGATGCCTCACCACTTAAAATTATCTTAGGGGCCTCTGCTAGTTGGCTTCGGCCCCTCGTACGTCTTCCAAAGGTCGGGGACCACAGGGGCCCGAGATATGTCAAAGACATTTAAATAATAATAATAATAACGACGCATTTTAACAATAGTTTTTTAATATAAACGAAACCTGAAACCGGAAAGCTACTGTAAATCCAAAAAAGCGACCATATTACACCAAAATCTAACAGAATTTAATCTAAAACTGCCCAATCGGAAATGACGACAAAACAACAACGAACAGAAAATCCGGAAAATTAACAAATGTTGACAAGATCAGCCGCACGTCGAGCACGCCCGCCACCTCCGGACTCTTCGCTCAGCTCCGCCTCGGCGCCGCCGGTAACCAGCCCAACTGTGAGCGCTGTGACGCCACCACCAGCTCGTCGACAGGAAGGATGCCGGCTACCGGAGGCCATAGGATCTCGATGTCCACCGGCCTCTGATAGGGTCCCAGCTCCCGGCTGAAGTGTTCAGCACATGAGATGGCCACGATTCATCTATGAGAATGTCATGCGCTCATACGATGGGGCTTCAAAGGGGGCAAACAATCTATCCGGGTACCGTGTTATGATGCTCTCCCTTTTTCGGGTGCTTGAGCCAGCTGACAATGTTTTGGCACAACGGCTGTCGGATCAGGTGGGGATCATTCAGCGTAATCATATTTTAGATGACACTGTACTTGATCGCCTGCGAAGTGAAATGCAGAGTAGCCATGTCATCGACCCCCGTCGCAGACTGTTGCAGTACCAGCACAGTTCAACACAAGTCACGCTGACGAGAGAAGTGGTGAGAGGGCTACAAATGTAAGTACCCAGTACAAAGAGGAGTTGAAGAGTAATTTGGAGGGTCAATTTGGGAATATCGGTTCATGTCGTCCCAACTTAGGCCACGCTTACCTCGTTTGCGCTTAACAAATATAGGGCGCTGGTGGCGGTTCTGGATTCGCATTGGCAAACTATTTTGATGACTGCGAAGACCTCATCGATACTCATTTGATTCTGTACTGCATGGCTGTAGCTCACGTAAAATTTGCGAATTATTGTAGAGCAACTCGACCGAAACCAGCCGTACCAGCTTGGCAGTGCAGAATTGAGTGCCGTGTTGGTGGGGCCAAAGCGCTCATCGGCAAACTAATCTGCTTCAGGGAGGGCAGAACTCGCCCTAGAGTGATGCGCTTTGTGAGGCGGGCGTTATTAGGGACTGATATCAGCCCTCTGGACTATATATCCCGTATCACAGAGTGCATCGCCTTCTTGAAGCAGAAAGTGTATGCATGGACGAACCGTATTCAGAATCGCACCTTCTAGAGCGATTAAAGGTGGATTTATAGGCATGAATGTATGATGCAATGTGTTCTTTCTGGCTCAGTATCTGGTCGGTGCCTGTCAGTCACACCGAAGGTGGTTGGGTTCGGGAAGTCGAGCGAGCTTGCAATCCAAGTCTGAAGAATGGAGTCTTTTTTTTTTAACCAAGATCCCAAGATCTCAAGATCTGTCTCCATGATGTAGCTCGTGCAGTCCATCCGTTGCCTAGCTGGAAGTCTCCAGGGTAGGAGTTACCCACTTGCTCCATAGATGAGGTAGGAAAGCGGATGCCAAAAATTATGGGCCCATCACGGGTTTACCGACGGTCTATAAAGTTCTTACATCCATTTTGAGAGCTAAAATTAACAAACATATAATATAGACACCAACTCCATCACGTCTGCTTCTCAAAATTGATGTAGGAACGGGTCCCGCAATACTAAGGAGCTACTTATCATTGATATGGCCATTAGCCAACAGGTTCGCCGTTCCCAAAAGGATCTATCGACAAGTTGGATATATTATAAGAAGGCCTACGACTCAGTGCCACATACATGGCTCATGAGGGTCCTGGAGTTGTATAAAGTAGATGCAACTCTGCGCACCTTCCCTATGTCATGTATGGGGCAATGGACGACGGTTATTCGCTATCCAGGATGTCGATAAGGATTAAGCGAGGCATGTTTCAAGGCTTTCATTTGAGTCTGCTTTGGTTCTGCTTAGCCTTGAATCATAGTCTTGAAGCACACTGGTGGAGGATTCAGGTCTAGGAGAGGTGGTCAGATTATATCTTACCTCCTTTATATGGATAAACCAAAACTCTGGGCGCCCAACAATTTGCAACTGTAGGAAGAACTCTCAGTAGTGCCATCAGGATTGAATTTGGTGTGGACAAATGTGCGGTCATGCATGTAAAACACAGACGCAGGTAGAGACTTCCACTCTTTTACTGTGCGCATAACAAAATACATTTGGAAACGGTTAGTGCGAATTGGTGGAATAGCAACTAGGTAAGGATGGTAACTTGCAGTGCGTCTAGATGACCGATGGAAGAAGGGGGCCGGTGGAATGAGGTCGTGGAGTTCTTGGGCTCACTTACTCTGACATATAGCCTTGTGGAATCGGAAGTGCCATACTACAGGTATGTGCCCGACCCAGTACTCAAAAATGGAAATATTTGATTGTACTGGGATCGATCCATCATCACTGACAGAAGTATTCTTGACAATAAGCCTGATATAGTGGTGGTGGATCGAGTAGAGTGCAATGATTGTTGACATAACAGTCCCGCATGACGGGAACCTCGTGAAAGCCGAGATGGATTTGGCTCGCGAGGTTGTTGACATGTGGGATATGGACTCAGCTATCATTGTGCCGATAGTTGTAACAACAAATGGCTTAACAGCCAAGAGTTTCGACCAACACCTGAGGAGGCTCTCGTTGGGCAGCTGGATAGGGCTTGATTCAGAAAACGCAACTTCTGGACACGGCTCGCATTGTTAGTAGGTTCCTCTCTCTGGAGCCCTGACCGCCACGTCGGTAGCTTGGACCCTGTTTTTAAATGTTTTTTTTTTATATTTTCTGTATTCTAATATTTTAAAATATCATTTTTGTATGTTTATCTAATATAAAATAAAGGAGATAACAATAATATATTTATTTGCCTAAAAACTCGGTATAAACAGATGGTAAAAGTACAATTTAGAACAAGACATGTTTTGCCAATATAAGCATACAAATTTTTCAGTATGTAACTTACATTAATGTTTTTTGTCAATTAAATCCTTAACATTATAAAACAGCTATTAACAGATAACAATTCGTAAACTTTTTTTATACCTTTAATACCTAGCAGCATGCAGTTACATCTCGAGGGACTGACTTGCTACTAGAGTTGAGTGCAGGAAAGCTTGGAACATTGTTTATTAGTTGCTGAGCTTTTACCGGTTTACAAACACGATCAATGTTTAAATGAAGTATTAATAGATCTACATAACTCATGTCTAAAAATTGGTAACACAATAGAAAACATGTGGGATTCCCTGCTAACGTCATAACAATTCCGTCATCACAGGCAAACATTCCATAACAATTTCCACGAAACATTGATGTTAATCAATCTAAAATTAACTTATTAACTAGCCACCGAACTATAACAACATCTATCGTAATGAATCATAATGTAAAACAATAATTGTACACGAGATTTCACGTTGTTTAGCGTTTGTGTTAATGTGGGTTTAGACCAAACGAATCGGATTTAAAATCGGAAATTATTTTCTTCATATTTTATTGTAAACATCAATATTATTCTATCTCCATTTACACGAGAAAAATAGATCTAGAATAAAATTCGTGCAGATATTTGTTCGATCAAGTCGCTATAATACTAAAACGCTTTGAACAGACCGCCCGCCGCGCGCCGTGCCGAAGAGTGAATACAATTATTATTGTACTTGAAAGATTGCTGTAGAGAACTGTTCACGCACTGATTTGCAGTTATCATCAACCGAGCATCATTAGGACATTCCTTAAACGATCTATAGATTCGCCGCGATCAAAAATAGAGCAACGAAAAATGCTCTGTCTTTGTTTACACAAAGAGAATTTGATAGATTGGGGATAAAATAAGCACGAAATTCGGTCGTTTGGTCTGAACCCATCTTTAAACTTTCAAAACCGCGAACATTGTCCTGTCGTATGTGAACTGTGGTTGAAACGTTGGTCGGATGATTGACGACTAATTACCGGGCAGTCGATCTCGTAATGTTTTGCTTCAGGAATTATGCTCATACGCTCAAATAAAAGGGTCATAAAAGCTTTGATATGGCAGTCGGTTATATCATTTGTCATTTCCAAATTGATGCCCGAATTTCAATTGTGACACAAATGTAACTATGCCGAGCACGTTTTTGATGAATCGCAGCTGAAATTGTAGAGCCCAAGGTTTTCTTATACGTAGCATAAGCATACCTATAGTCCAGCCGTCGATAGAATGTGTTTCTGACACCTGTCAGTGTGACAATTCTAGTAACTAATAAAGATCAAATTTGCAAAACACGTGTTCATTTGTATGAAACTGATTGAAGGTAGGTACATAGTATAGCTTAAGGGTCATTTTGAAAATGATGCTTATGAATGTTTTATTCCCGCAGAGAGTAGCTCAGAAAATGGGCCTGGACACAAGGACTCCTGTAAATCTTTGGAAGGACAAGGCCCTTGTGGAATGCAACGTAGCCGTTCTTCACAGCTTCCAACAGCACAATGCCACCATTGTTGACCATCATACTGCTTCTGAAAGCTTCATCAAACATTTGGATAATGAAAATAGATTGAGGTAAGCAATTATGACCTTTTGATAACTCAAAATAAAACACATTTTCTTTCACAGGGAATTAGATGATGTCATCGGGCAATTATATTAGTACCAAAAATCAACTAACAATTACAGTTACTATTACATAGCGAAAGATTAAAATTAAAATGCTTGACTACATTAAAATTGACACAATTAAAATCTACTGTTATTGCTAGTTAATTTTCTAGTAGTAGAACAAGCTACTATCAACATCTGCCAAACACTGGTACAGTTGATTACAAAAAGCATTGCTCAAATCAATTAAGCAATCCATACTTTTAATAATCCACTTTAAAGATGACGCATAATTTCGCAAAAAAAAAATCTTAAAAAATATTACACTGTGATCAAAACAAAATCCAACACTATTTGTGTCAAACAACACATTTGTTTGCGATAAAACATATTTTTTCCTATATAAGCGACACGTTGGTTTCCCATTCCGGATTTCGTGGTCGGCCCTGTCCCATAAGCTGAGTAAAATAAACATAGATAATCAGATTAATGTCGTTGTCGACCAAAGGCATCCGGATCTGGCACATTAAAAGTGAACAAATGAGCATATTTAACGAATAATATTTACGAAAGCGTTCATTGAGTGTGTAAAAAAAACTAAACTTCTTTTAAATGACATATTTTATGTGTCAGTTACTATTATTTTCTGTTTGCCCTAAATATTTTTTGTACCTTATCGATCATTTTGAATCCAATATCTGTGTATAAAAGCACGAAAATGGTACTGGTAATAATAAACAAAAGTTCCTGGCATTATTAAAGACGCGAATTGTACAACAAAATCTATTAACGTTTCGACATTGTCGCGCCCGCTTGTAGTAAACAGATTGTGGATGAGAAAACTAGACTTAATTACAACCAGACCCGCTTGGTCATTAAGCTGTCGACACTAGAGCCTTGCAGATGGACCGATTAGCCTAGACATGTGGTCTGAAGGACATGTAAACATCAACGTTTTGAACTAACGTGTGATTGTTTGGGTTTGCAGCTTCAGTTTACTTGGCGACTGTACCAGTGACGTCATTACGGACATTTATCAGAGTCTAAGATAATGTACAATCATCCTCCTTGATACTGTAACAGTTTTTGTTCTAGATGGGTAGGATGTCGATAAACCGACTAAGTTTTTGCTTCAGTTAAATTCAGGTTAGTGAACGTTGGGGTAGAATGACGAAGTTTGTTGCCTACCAGAGTTAGGTGATTCAAACCTTTGCTACTAATAAAAAGCAAGAGCTTTATGAAGATTTGCTCTTCAATTATACCCATAATTGTATTGTTTAAGTACTCTGAGAATCAATGAACTCGCTACAGTGCTAACAACCGATCAAATAAAGCTAAGTATACATTTTAATTGGAAACCAATTCATAGAACGGACAATCGGAAAATAGCGCCTTGGTTGTTAGATTTCAATGCGCGTCCAATTAGAGAATTTCTAGGAAATGTAAATTAACAAATGGAACATAAAATATTAATTGATCTTCCTGAACATTTCATGCATTTCATTAAGAGGTTAAATGAATATAAAATAAATTTATATTAAATGATTTTCAATTTGGCCACCAACGTTAACCTACCTACCAGATTGACAGCGATGTGGACGAATTTTTTGATGCACTTTGATTTATTTTTTTATAATTATGCTTGTACATATTATTATTTAAGGACTTAGCTTTCTAAATTATGTAATTTTTTGTCAGGTTGAAATAAAACTCTCATTACATAACGTTTATAATACAAGTAAAAAATATAAATATTAGAGCGAGTAAAGTGCTGTCAACTGTGAGCGTCGGTAGCGGGGCAAATTGAAACTAATTTATGGTATGGTCAATTAACGGTTGTTTAACTCGTAGTGATCACAAACTCTTAATCATTTTGCAGTGTCACCATGATGCGTTTAGTTGAAAACATAATTCATCAATTTACTCAAGCGACATCAAGATCTACAATTAGATCAGCACCATGTTGTAAATACCATTGCGTAACATATTTTCAACCACAATCTGAATCATTTTGAAGGATAAGATCCATTGCTTCATATATTCGAAAAAATTGTCTGCTCACCAACGTAAATAACGCAATGAATGTTGCTGAACCGTCAAAATGAAAACCAGTATGTCGATTCTGTAAAAATGTGACCGTGAAGTGAACACTTAGGTGAAGTTTTCACGGTTTTCACCTAAGTTTTCACGGTGAGATGGTTACAGAATCGCAATGCATGATTGCTACTTTTACTGTTACGCAATTACTCCGTAGGACATACAGGGTTTAAAAAGACCCATCACATAGCCATCAATTACGCATTCTGTACATCAAACTAAGTAACATTGCACAAAAATAATTGCTGGGAAACGACTTTTATTTATGGTGTGAAAATTAGCTGTTTGCGGTAGGTAATAAGCAATGTAACACACGCAAAACATTGTGCTTTTGGGTGCATGAAACGTGTACAGCGTGGGTCGTGGGAGTATAAGTTGTCATCGTAAAAAAAACGTCGATAAATGTTTGAATTTTGATCTTCAATATCTCCGTAACCAGAAGGTTCCCTCGTATGGTCCGGTACAAAAAATAAATTAAAAAGTGTAAAAGCTATTACAATGACGGTGTGTACATGTGACTCTCGGCTTCGTTAAGCGTCTTTTTACACCAGTTGGTATACTGAAGTCCTCATTAAAACAGTTTGAAATGTCATTACAAATGTCTTTTGTAATGCGCACAGCAAAAGAATGGAACTCTCTACCTGCGTCTGTGTTTCCGAACGCATACAACCCTATTCTCTTCAAAGTAAGAGCGAACATGCTTCTTCTGGATAAATTCACTCCATCGTCGACTCTGTCTCTGTCACCACAGACCTAGACTAGAGTCAAGAGCAAACCCATCTTAAATAAAATAATAAATAATAATAGTTTTAAATCACCTGTCCAATGAATCATGGCATTATTTATACAACTACAATTTAACAGCGTAATAAACGGGTACAGCTTAAAATAGATAAAGTTAAAAAAAAAAACTCATTTATTCCAAAAAAAAACACAATGTACAAAGTTATGAGTAATTTGAATACGGCGTGTAACAGAAGGAAGCGGTCATAAATTGCCCAAATTATTTCGTGAGCTAATCAAGTCTTATTACCTATTTCACGATATGCGAATAGTCACTAGGTACTCACCGAATAAATTCAAAAATAAAACAGAATTTGTATGAAATTATTGTAGGGGTAGAAACGGCTCTAATTCAATTTGGGCATCCCCGGGTAGGTACATGATTACGTAACACGGTTTAGGTGACAATTTCGAGGGTCGTCTGCGGTGCAACAAAATTATTAACATCACGCTGTTTTTCATTCTACCGCGAAATTAGGAAAGATTATTTTCTGGGTAGATAAATTATAATATGAGTTTGTTTTGCAGGGTTCAACTAGCTTTATCTTTCTGAGTGACCGACCCCTGTAATTGGTTTATTTGAAATAGATGCTTTGAGTTTGAGTTTGGGTTAGCGTCTTTGCAAAAATACCTACTAGGCAAGGTTTTTCAGCCTTATTACATAAGCCTTAATAAATAAAAATGTATATTTAGATTGATTAAATAAAATGTTTTCGTATGTGTAGATCGACGAAGTACTCTCCGCTTTTCTTCTCGCGATTTTTGCTTATGCTGGATTTTGCACCTCAGTTAATCCTTACATTAAAATTTGATAAAAATAAAAGTTTTTAAAGGTTTTTATTGCGTGAAATATACAATTAGTATTATATATTTCTGCCGCTAATACGTATACTTAACATAATCGCAGCGATTCAGCATACTCATTATGAAGTCATCCAAAACACGTTGCGGAATGGTTGCCCATGTCCGCGAACAAGCGAACACGTTTTTCTCGTGTGTGTACGGCATATATATTTGGCAGAGCTCTATTTTGAAGCATATCCCATGCGTGATCAATGAAATTCAAGGCTAACGATTGAGCAGGCCATGGTAGGGCGTTGATATTATGACTCTCGCAGTGTGTGGGCGCACCAAATTGGGTCCGCAAAGGAATGACAACATCTAATACAATCGTTTTAGCGTAACTCTGTGCATTGCGGTTCCAAATCAGTTCGGTTCTTCCGCCGCTCCAAATACCCGCCCATACGTGTATCAAATGGCATGATTCAAAACGTTCTTGGCAACTAGGGATCCTACAATACCATGTACGTCTAGTATCTGGCCTCATACCATAGCGAGATTCATCAGAAAAAACACAAAAAAAAAACGCCACTCTTTTTCTACCCAATTTCTGTGTTCACGAGCCCAGTGTAAACGGGCTCTGCGATTACGGGGCTCAAAATGTGGTACACGTAGCGGCCTTCGAGAACGAATATTGACTTCATGCAAACGACTACATAGGGTTTAATCGCTTATTAACATCCCTGAAGAGCTATGAAGCCTCGTAACCAACATCATCGCAATCATTGTACGATTTCGTCGAGCAGTAATTTGTATGTACCTATCTGTATCTTGTCTGCGTTTAGTGATGCGAGCTCGTCCACCGTAACGTGTCCATGGTCGACTTATAACATTCTGCGTAGTGTCCAGTGCGATTGCTACAGCACGTTGCCGAGAACCAGCTTCTAACATTCCCACGGCTCTGATCATTTGTTCCCGGCTCAAATGACGCCTTCTCTCAATAACAACGTTCTGTTGTATTGATTCCACTCAGAAGTATGGGAGAAAGTTTACTGATTTGTCCTCAAACCTGTTGCAGGATTATTTAGGAATACGACTTTGATAGAAGATTTTCATCTTTTGACCGAAATTCAAAACTATTCCCTTTTCAAATGACGAAATTTACTAAAAAAGTACCCATAGGAGTTACAAAAATATTATTTAAAAAAAAACTGATTTTTAGTAACTAGCAAAAACGTGCTTGATCCCTAGACACTTTTGATGTGTGTATTATATTATATTATTTAGAGAAGGAATTAGGATAATTCATTAAAACTACGTTATTTTATATTTGACCTTTACATCATCGAACATCTTATATATAATTTGCTTATCATGCTGGAAATACTGGATGGGTATTCACCTTTTCCTGCAAGAAAAAATATAGGTAGCCCTTTGAATTTCTGATGAATCAATGACGCACGAAAAGAGTGTTATCCGTGAGCTGGAGAAAGCAAACGACCAGTAGTCCACTTTAGCCCTGGTTCAAAAGAGCTGGAAGTCATGGGGAGAGACCTTTGGCCAGCAGTGGGCTAATGCAGGCTAACAGTAACAGTAAAACATAGGTAAAAAGAGCGTTTATTTAAACCAGTGAAACGGTTTTTCTTTTAACAATTTACAATGTAGAAGGAAGAGTTTACCTCGAACCGTAACTGACAACGCATTTCAATTTGTCCAAGGAAATCACGATTGTTTTGTCACGCACGACAAAACTTTTAGACAGTACCTTTGTGATTACCATCATGTTTCCGGAAAATACAACAAAAGCAGACGGGATAGTCCAACAATTAAAGAGTTACGTATATCAACAGGTCCGGCTGCCCAGCGGATTGGATCTGGATTGTCCCTCCGATGTCGTCATCAATCACTCCTGTGTTCCACCAAGAGATGGCTTTGTACTATTTGAAACCCACTTACGCATATCAGGTCAGTACTTCTGTTAAAACAATGAATAGACACCATTTTATGTACAGCTTCTAAAAATATTAATAATACAGTATCAAATTTGATGGATTGGTGAAACTTCACAGACATGCCAGTGTCGATATGAATGAAAGTGAATAGTGTAGTTTTGCCAGTTAATTTATTCGGAACATGTTTAATTAAAATGAAATAAAGGCTTCGTTTAACCAATCCATAATTTATGTAATCAGGAAGCCGCGTGGAAGACGCATCAGTGGCAAAAATCCAAGCCGGTAACGGGCAAGAGACCGATCAATAGGAAATTCCATTTCAAGCAAATAGCTCGGGCTGTTAAGTTTACCTCCAAACTATTTGGACGGGCCCTGTCGAAGAGGATTAAAGCTACTGTTCTTTTTGCAACTGAGACAGGCAAATCTGAACAGTTTGCCAAGGAACTAGGAGTCATATTTGGACACGCATTCAATGCTCAAGTAAGTAAATATGCAAGTCATGGTACATTTTTTCTTTAACTTTTGACATCAATAAAATTTAATAAAACCGTGCTTGTTCCAAGAAATGTGGCACTTATGATTTGGTCACGTTTTAGGTACACTGCATGGCTGATTACGATATAACATCCATTGAGCACGAAGCTCTGTTGCTGGTCGTGACATCGACATTTGGTAATGGAGATCCCCCTGAAAATGGCGTTGTAAGTATATCTAAATAAATTAGTAATTTAAATGAAAATTGTAATGGAAGCATGGTGACATTTTTCTAATAAATGATCTGGTTTAGGCTTTTGGAGAACATCTATGCGAGCTTTTGTATGCTGATCAAGTTGGTGAAGAAGGGTCTGGGTAAGATTGAATATTTGGATACTAAACATACCTACGTATAATGATTTATTTTATAAACAGGCAGCAAAAAGTAAACGTTAACGGGGCGACGTCCTCGAGGTACTTAGCAAAGATGAGCGTGCTTCAAAGGTTCAATTCCTGGCCCTTTCCTATTTCTAGATTATATTAATGATCTTCCTTACATGATGGCTAACTTATCGGATATCATTTTATTCGCCGATGACACTTATGTTATTTTAAATATAAATATAAAAGATACGGATGTCATACACTGTCAACGATAGTCTGGCTGTTCGCAACTAATAATCTTTTGCTTAATACGAACAAAACGAAATATCTTCAGTTCTCATTACCAAATGTACCCCAAGTGGGTCTTAGTTTAAAACTTAATGGCAAGAAACTAGACGCTATTACGGAAACTGTATTTTTAGGAATTAGGCACTTTAGATTCTAAATTGCAGTGGGGCCGATCATTAGAGCTCTTTCAGATATATTAAGTTCAGCTACATATACAGTAAGAATAATAAGGCAGTTGACTGATATAGCCACAGCTAGGTACTTACCTTATACCTATGGCCCTTATACTTATGGCGTTTTGCTGTGGGTATCGGCAGCTGACGTAGATTCAATTTTAATTTTTACAAAAAAGGGCAATGCACGAGCGCGATCTATCGATAATATGGCTCTTCGCGAGTCGCATAAAAACAAATTCAAAGAAATTGATATAATAACTTTGCCTTCTCTCTATATCTTAGAAAGTATTTTGTATGTTCACAAAAACTTAGGCATTTCAAAATAAGAAGCGATAGCCATAATAAAAATACACGTAGTAAAAATTAAATTGTGATACCCAAATTTAGATGGACTAAAACAAGGAAGTCATTTCTTATAAACAGTATCCGCTTTAATAACAAGTTGCCAAAGTCGGTTACAGAACTTAGCGATGGGAAGTTCAAAACCCACATCAAACGTATTCTTATCAAAAAAGCATATTATAAGATTAAAGACCACATTGAAGACAAGGAAGTCTGTCAATAATTCCTTCTTTATTCCCTGGTACCTCTTTAACGACATCACTATGACACATTGACATTAATGAATTTTATATACATATACTATGACAAGAGTATTTACTTTGTAAAGTATTATGCTATTATTTTAACTATTGTGAATGTGAGAACTATGTTGGTCATTGCTTTTTTTTGTATTTTTACTCTTAGTGTAATCATGATCTGGCAGTTTGAGTAACTTGTGCGGCCTACTCAAATGTCCTTTCTTTGGTATTGTTCGTCGAATCGTTGAGCTCCTTAAGTTCTGAGTTGAGCTGCACGATTGCTGACAATTGCGTGCACTGACTGGACAGGTCCACTCAATCTGTGTGGTTCTTTCCTCAAAAGACCATTTCAGACACCGATCTACATAGCCTTCACATGATCTGACCAAGATTCTGTCTGGACTTTAAAAGAGACTGTGACCTCTGAGTTTGTTTCGGCCTTTCTTCTCAGAGTAGTCAGATAGGAAACGCCGACCTCATCTAGTTTAAAAAAAAATATGATTGACGTGTAAAAGTGGTTGTAAAAACCTACTTACAGAAATAAAGTCATTTATCATTTTATCATTTATGTAAATGTCTTGTGCTCCCTAATTACGATGTAGTTTTTTTTTACATACCTCTTTGACATAAACCCGATTTGTTATAGTTGTAATCAAATGACAATCATGAAGGTTTAAATAGGCTTTTCATTTATTTATTTTTTATGAACCATATACATAGATTCATTGTATTGTGTGAATGTGAGAAGGTTGTAGGCCTACCTTGTAAACTTAAGATTTGTAGACCATTTTCTATCTTGTTAAGTACCAGGTACCTGTTGACAGGCCTACACTGTCCTCCCATACATCTAGACAATGTAATTTGAAAACATTGTAAAACCCAATTAGTTTTAAAAGAGTAACCGTGGAGTGTCTTGCCGGCTCTTCTCCATAGGAAAGAACCAATTGGAACTGTGCACCTAGTTTCTGACGTTTAATAAGTGCCCATGAAGGTTTAAGTAAAATAAAATATTTTGATTTCATTTTGTCACAAGTAAAGGATTTTAATGTAAACCATTTTTTACAGGAATCAAATGCTAACACCAAAATCATTTATAAAAGGTAACAGCCAAATGGAACTACAAAAATGGTCCGGTAATCCTAAGAAGCTGAACCGTTTAGAATCATTGAAAGGTAATAAAGACGTTATTATAATAATAACGTTATATAATAAACAAAAATATAACATTTAAGCATACATGTTTATGTTTTAACAAATGAATATTTTTTAATTTAACAGGCAGTACTACAGATGCCACATCCATAGACAGTTTCGGTCCACTAAGCAACGTTCGTTTTGCGGTATTTGCCCTGGGTTCGAGCGCGTACCCGAATTTCTGTAACTTCGGCAAATACGTGGACAAGTTACTGGGTGACCTCGGAGGGGAACGAATCCACGACCTTGCCACCGGTGATGAGATGTGCGGCCAAGACCAGGAATTCCGGAAGTGGGCATCCGGTGTCTTCAACGTAAGTTGGAAATTACTCGTGACGAATTCATGCCACCTCCAGAATCTGTTGGTGACTGAATGATTACATTGTGTGTTATTTGCATTGCAACAGACTATGTGAGATGGTAAAGCAATATTTATGCAATTAAGTTTTTTGCCTAATAAAAGATCATCAATCACTGATTTAGCAAGTAATCAGGAACTTTTTATGTATAAAACATAATTGATGGTCTGTTGCCAATCCCTATGAGACTATAATAATCATATTACAAAAAAAAACATTATTTACATCTTGATTTATAGTAGATCTAATCTTCTAAATAGGTATCATGTGAAACCTTCTGCCTGGACGACGACGAAACATTACAAGAAGCTAAGAGAGCCCTTGGAACTGTTGCTCTCAGCGAAGAGACTGTGCGCTTTGCGCCACCAGAAGTTCCTCCACCAACTCTACAAGTTGCTTTACAATCAGCTCTGAACAAAAAGTTCATACAATGCGTCGTAAAAGCTAACAAAGACTTGGGTCATGGTTCTGAAAGATCTACCATATTCATTGATATGGAACCAAAGGTAACAAATCTAATAATATCTCATTCCGATGTATTGAGTGAAACGGTAAATATTCTAATTATAATATCATACATTTGCAGCAAGAGTTTAAATATGATCCAGGAGATCACGTAGGAATAATTGCGTGCAATCGTAAAGAACTGGTAGATAGCATACTGGTTAGACTGAAGGATGTCTATGATTACGACCAGCCTCTACAACTACAACTTATGAAGGAAACTCATACATCAAGCGGTAAGAAAGAAAAACAAACATACAATAATGAAATAATGTTGATTATTTATAAGAAAATCTAGTGATAACATGAGAAATTTTGTACAGGTCCAGTTAAATCCTGGGAGCCACATGAGAGACTCCCAGTCATGAGCGTGCGAGAGCTGTTCACACGCTTCTTGGACATCACGACACCGCCTACCACTATCTTACTGCAATACTTAGCAACCACCTGCGAAAATGAAGATGAGCGCAACCAACTTAACTCTCTTGCTACTGTAAGTATAAAAGTAACAAACATTTTACAAGATAAATTATTGTCATTCTTAAAAAAATACATCATTGATTTCATGAAAGAATGTCAATGTTATCTTCAAATTAATATTTCCTCTAGGAGCCCGGAGCCTACGAAGACTGGCGTCACTTCAATTTCCCAACTGTATCTGAAGTACTGGAACAATTCTCGTCAACCAGACCGAGCGCGTCTTTACTCGCTGCACTCCTCTCACCTTTGCAGCCGAGATTCTACTCCATCTCGTCATCTCCTTTAGCTCACCCAAAACGTATCCACCTGACCGTTGCCGTAGTCACATACCGAACTCAAGGTTAGTTATACGTAAAACATAATTTTAACCTTTACTGTAAACAATAATGTCTCATAGTTTATTACTGCTCATTCCCACATACACTGACATCGCTAATTCCATTGAAATCCAGTTTACACCAAGATCTAATTTTAAGTTAAACGACGTCCGCTCCAAACAATCTGATAGATGAGTCGACTGTAGTAGCGACATCAAAAAGGTTATTCAGTGTTGTATTTATGATTTTCTATTTATGATGTGGTTATTTGAAGTAAAACAATGATGTCATATTCAAACAGATGACGAAGGACCTCTCCATTATGGTGTTTGCTCAAATTATCTCATGGATCGTAAGCCTGGCGATGAAGTTTATCTCTTCATGAGAAGGTATTTAGAAGTTTATTCGTGTTTTAAATCATTTATTGTCCTCGACATGCGTTTTTATAACTTAAATGTTCTTTTCCAGCGCTCCAAACTTCCACCTTCCTCAGGACTTGTCAGTTCCCCTGATACTTATAGGCCCCGGAACTGGTATTGCGCCATTCCGAGGTTTCTGGCATCACCGCCGAGCTCAACTCAATACTCGTAAGCGTCCAACCGCTGGACCAGTCTGGCTGTTCTTTGGATGTCGGACTAATAGTATGGACTTGTATCGAGAAGAAAAACAGCAAGCTTTGAAGGACAACGTTATTTCCAAAGTATTCCTGGCGTTGTCTAGGGAACCGAACATTCCTAAGGTAATTTTAATTATAAAAATTTAATACAGCAAGCCGCAAAACAGAATTGGGGTATTTATTCATGGTTTCTTCCAGATGTACGTCCAAGACTTAGCAGAACAAGAAGGACCCGAGATTCAAGATTTGTTGGTAAATAAAGGAGCTCACTTCTACGTCTGCGGTGATTGTAAAATGGCTGAAGACGTCCACCAGAAGCTTAAAGGCATTATTAAGAAACACGGTAATATGACTGATGAGCAAGTGCAGAACTTCATGTATATGCTCAAGGTTAGTAAATATTTATTATAATATTTGTATCAAGACAAATTAATACTTGCAATGGTTATCAATTTCCTCGTTGTTATCCCAATTATGTACTACCCATATTATTATTGTTTTCCTTATAACTTAATTAAAAGCTATGTGCCCGATGAGATTTCCTATCGGCTAAAATGATTCACTTCCATTAGTGCATTTCATTCAGTGCGGTTTCATTATTTAAACTCTTGTGCGAGACTTTATTCGGTTTTATAAAATTTTTATTGGTAGCTGTGCGTTGTCAGTAAATAATTGAATTTAAGATGTTTTTTAAGTAGATTTGTCGGTGCCAACAGTTAAGTAATCTGATGCAGCACTAAGCTACGATTAATCAAATTCTTCGAATATTGTATTATTCTCAACATATTTACGTTTTTATTACATAGGAGGAGAATCGCTATCACGAGGATATCTTTGGCATCACGCTGCGTACCGCCGAAGTACACTCCGCATCCCGGGAGTCAGCTCGTAGGAACCGCGTCGCCGCGCAGCCATGACGCCGGTCCTCCCGCTTTTTCCCAAACTCATCCACGCTCACCTAGCCTAACAAGCTTCGCACCCTAACAACATGTATAACTCGATCACATCAATAAATGAATCAAGTGCTTCATTCTTTTCAAACGTCATCGTCAATCTCAAATCTAACAGATTCTAAATTTGCGAAAAAATATTGCAGCGTCAATTTATATTGCTGATATTTCTGGTTCTAATGAGTCAATTACTCTACTTTGGCTTTTGTCAAACATAAGAATTTATTTTGGCCACTCGGCCACATACATAGGCTGTGCGTGTAATGGGTCTTGAATTTATTGTACAGTCGCCAGCACATCAGGTTATACGAAACTGTCAAAATTCTCCAAATGATGTTGAACCTTAAAATGTTGAAAGTTAAGTTCAAAATCGAATGAGAAAATTTGACAGTTTGTGGTAACTTGACCCGCTGCTGTGTGTACATAGTCTTCCAAAGCTACTTCAGAGTTACATTCCATTTCAGTACTATTATTTTTTGATGCTAATGTTCAGAGGAAGCTGAAATATTTATATATTTATAAAATTATTTTTAATGAATTCCAAGCAGGGTGATTTAATATTTAATAACGCACAAAACGCATTACCATCTGACATGTTTCACTTTAAATGCTTCATTAATCGTTGAATTGTATTCGATTGACTTCAAAACATTTCAGAATTATAAGAATTTACCAATTACATAGTATTTAGACGTAATTTTATTCCATTCAATATTACTAATATAAAACTATAATGACTTTCATTGACGTCATAAAATAAAATATTGTCCACTTGTTGCTAGCAAAAGTTTAAAACATATTTTTTTGTGTTGAGTATCATATAAAATTTTAACTAGTCTAGTTAGTTGGTAATATTTTCAAAATTCATTTTTCGTTGAAAAATCTCTATTTCAACAACAACTCTACGTTGTAATGCCTTTATTGCCAAATATTGTACAGATTGTGGTATAGTTATTTTATGCTATCAATGTAAATAAATGTATTTTAAGTTATATTATAATCGTGAATGTTTTAGATTTAAAATTCATCTTTTACCTGAAATTATTTAGAGAAATTATCTAAAGTATAATTATTTTGTTTAACATTTTTTCAATATTATCTACTAAACGACCATGTTTAAGCATATAGTACCTACCTATACTAACTTAATATTAAATATGAGCAGCTATATTAATAATGTTTATTCAAATGTATTTTATTCATAAATAAGTCCTTTATATTTGACTATTAGGTGTGAGTGTTGAATTTGTGATCCTTGACTAGTCCTAAGAAATGTATTCATATTTTCTATTATTCATATTATGAGAATTTTAATATACAAATAAAAAATCTTTTCTGATGTTACTTAATAAAATTTCTATATTAAAATAGCAAATAAAATATAATAAGTGTCTTTGCCGGATATTTGCAAATTACGGATTTCATATCTTCTAAATTTAATCGAATGCACATTTGAGACTAATAACATTGTTGTTACTATCAAGTTCATATCACGCCAAATATTATCGTAACGCACTATTTCATCTAATAATGAAAATGTTCGGAAATGTTAAACGAGGAAAATTATGATTGATTACGAAATATTTGTCTGTTATTGGTCAAATAAAGTTCCTTCGTATTCGAAAACGCTTCGGGTTTTTTTATTTACTACCTACTCCTCCATATTATGAATTACGCACATGTTTCTTCAAAGGCGACTGAGTCGAATATCCAAGATCTACATTCCTTTTTTTTCCTCCTAAAGAGTTCACATAACATCCCAAACCTCTTATTATTAAAAAACCTTGTAAGTAGTTAGGTACCAAGAATAAAAATCCAAATACACCGACTTCTGAAATTAAAGTTATTTTTCACTTTGTAGTGTTTTTTTTTGGAAGTCGGTTGTTTTTTTTTGTTGTAAGTAATAAAGTCTTTATATTTCACTTTTTAGTTATGGTACTCACCCCACACAAATTCGTAGATATACCTTCACTTGCTAAATAAATAACAGTGACAGGAAGTTATTATAACATCATCAACTTATACTAAGTGGAAATTAAACGTATTATTGAAGCTAACTCAAAAACCACTCACCAGAGCTTGATCAAATGTATATGGGACCTTATGGGGACATAAGTATACCCTTTCAAACAAAAGAAGAATTTTTCAAATCGGTTATAAATGATTGAGTTCTGAGGAAACAAACATTAAAAAAAAAACATCCGAATTGAGAACCTGCTCCTAAACTTTGAAGTCGGTTAAAAGTAAACATAATCAATAGCATACAAGCACCTACCTATAAGCTAATTAGTTCGTACTACTTACTAGCTTTGATAATATCAGTAAAAGCTTTTGATGAGATTTGCGTTGAAAGACCATAATTACCTGTTCTAATTTTATGATCTTGAAATTTTTACATAATATCAAATGTGGGAATCCTTTTTCCTGCCTAAGAGCATTTTATATCACAGGATAAGTGACAAAGTTGAGAACCTACATGAAAATTTGTAAAAGAAATTATTTTTGGTTGAAAATGCATTTTCTCAATCATCGCTGTATGTACATCTCTGGGAATATCTATAACAACTTATATCTATAGCAACGTTGTCCACGTGAAACTTCATGCTCCCCCGACCCACCCCGTGCGTCGCATCGCATCGCCTGTCCGCGCTTTTATTTCGTTTTCGCTTAGCGTTCTTTCTGACTTTTTATCTTTCTGCTCGGCTCCTAAGTGGCATTGCGTGATGTTATAGCCCTCCTAAAGATTTGGGCTATCAAATGCAAAAATTATATTTCAAATCCAACTGGCAGTTCCACAGATTAGCGCGTTCAGAAAACAAACAAACATAAAAAGTCTTCAGCTTTTTATTAGAATATACAGGTTGTGGCGTAAATAATGGATAACCCTGAAACTGTCGATCGGCCAGATTGTTATCTATCTTTTAACCCACTTATATCGCCATATGCCCATGGATGATGACCAAATTATTGATTTTTTCAATAAAAATCGTACTTTTACAAAATCAGCTGTCATTTCTACAATTTGGTGACTTATTCTCGTTTTGTTTTTTTTTATGTCACTCTTGAATTAATTACCAGACCAGTATCAAGACTGTTTTTTTTTTTTTTTAACATTGCAAAAAATACTTATTCTTAACTTTTAACATTTTTTCTACGGAATTATGCAATTTTGATCCTTATATAAAAAAAAAATGTACGCGTATGTAGGCGATATAAGTGGGGTAAATGATAAATTATAATCTGGCCAATCGACAGTTTCAGGGTTATCCACTATTTACGCCACACCCTGTATACTAGAATAGATCGAGAGAGAATCACGAGAGAAGTGCGTATCAATGCAAACGAAAAATTTTAAGAAAAGGACCAACTGGGCCAACTCAAAGTAAGTTTGAGAAACAAACCAGTTTAAATTCATATCTCTCGATCGTTCAATTCAAGCTCATGCAGATCCCAGATAAAAATACCCGTTTGTAAACCGGTCTGATATCACTGTAGCCCATGTTGATTCCTGTTAATTATGAAAGCTGATTAGACAGCATACATTTAAAACTAGGTAACGGGCAGTCATTTCCTAATCGGGTTCAAGCTGCTGTTACATGTTTAAAAGCATCTTCTCTTTGGATCGGCATAAACACGGATACAAAATAAATAAGTAATGCCCCGGTCGTACAGTCAGGGAAATTAGTAGTTAAGCAAATTGACTACCAACATAAATTGTCCGTATATTCAAATCATAACTGTTATTATTTCGCAGTTGTATGAAATGGAAATAGCTGCATAATCAGCCTATAATGTTCCCACTGCTGGGAGACTTTTAGACTTTCAACTCCTCAGGTCCTCCTTATATAATTTGTTTTAACAAAATATAACATTGATTAAATTAAATTTCACTTTGGCAGAATCATAATATCTAAAATGCAAATGAACTTGGTGTAATAAGTGTGATTCGTTGTAAATCTACCTACATTCAGAGGGAACGTCAAAAAAGTCCGGTCATATAGTCATTTATCATTATTATACTGCAATGAAACAGGCTTTAAGTTTATGTTTTATGTAAAGTTAAAATGTTTTTTAGTACAGAACTAGGCCGTTTAATATAATTCAAAGCAAATTCATTATTTAACACGTTGTTGTCTACACATTGCACGCACGGCTACAAATCAAGCTTTAGATTTCCAGTATAAGCTGATCTCGCATTGTATAGGATTTCCTTACAATAAGAGGTCAGTGTAAACTGGAATTGTATAGCTTGATGTGTAGCCGTGTGTACCAATATTACAAGGGTCTGTACCAACATTTGAATGCAGGTAATCATTCAATGCGCAAAGGGCTTAGAATACTACTACCTAATATACAGGGTATTCAGGATCCAAATAGCCTTTACATAGGATCAGTCTCGAAAGCCGATTAGATGTACGCGTTTGATTCACTGGACCATTGGGTGAAACTATCTTGGACTCTGTTCCTTTAGTTTAATAGAATAATGTTGGAAGTACTATTTGGTTATGATCCGAGAGAATTATGAGAGTGCAGTTTGTAGGTAAATTTAAACTGAAATTTAGGAGGTAGGACACTTTTTATATAAAATGTCATATAAAAAGTGTGTTCTTGGAGTTTCTTGCCCGTTCTTCTCCATAGAGACTACGTTTTGGAATGGGCAACTAGCTTCAACTTTCCGACTAACTGACCGAGTCACTGAAAATTTTAAAGTGCCTGTAAATGGTTTGATTGAAATAAATGCTTTGAGTTTTGAGTATAACTACTATATAAAATAATTTATTTTTTTAATGATGATGGTTAACTATATAAACTTTGGCATTTGAAGCTTTTTCTATCTTCTAGTCTATTTAGTTTATTTACTTGCTGACAAGCAATCTGCGCATACAATGCACGATGAATCATTATGACCTGTTTAGTATTGTTTGATCATTACAATATAATCTATAAAATAAATAATGTAACGTTACATTTTCCCGGGAGGTATGGAAGGTCAAGTAGGGAACTGTCACCAGAACTGGAGGAGTCCCGGCTTAAAAGAAAAAGTAAAAAGTAAAAGAAGAAATGGTAAAATAATATAATTGATGTAGAATAGAAGGTCAGGGAAACCGGGTATAAGTTGAGGTCCAAGCGTTTCTTCTAGAGAGGCTCGCAGGTTGTAAAAGGAGGGGTCCTTGAGTCAGACCACGTCACCGACCTCGGAGGGGCAGGCCGTGGTAGAATGGTGGTAGAGGAGGCAGGCAGAGGGCTGAGATCTATCAGCCGTCGGCGTCACTAGTATATTGTAGACCACGACGTAATCTTCTTGCATCAGTATCCAGAACTGACGCCAAGGGTAGCCGTCGCCGGTCTAGCGACTTTCCAACATAGTCCGGTGTAGAAGGACGCGTAGATTTATTTTGTTTGTTCAAGCACAGCTCACACTATCAGAGGGCACAGCCCTCCCACCGAGCGCTATATAACTTCAGGACCTCCTGCCAAGGCGAGCACCAAGAGTAATCTGGTCTGACGGTCCCGGCTCCCTTCCTTTTCGGATCGGTTGACATATAAAATTTTTAACAATGATTCTAGAACATAAAAGAAGAATAATAGTTTATAATAAGGTCTAATACCTATACAACCTTACCTACTGGCAGCTCTAGCAATACATTAAAAATAAAATCTAGGCTTGTCATTATCTGACATTACAAAAGGTAAATAAACATTGGGAGAGCATGAGAAAATCTAAATAACTTAAAATATAGAGGCCTAGGAATGGTTAAACTATAGACAATGGCCATGCAGATAATTGGAGAGAACGTATAATATAAGATCTAATAGCCAAAACGTAAGTAAAAAATACAAACATTACATTTCCCCGACAACCCCGGAAAATTTTTGATTACAATGAAAAAATTTTGTTGTTAAGTAAGATAAGGCATTGACCAGCTAAAATTAACCTATATGACTATTTACAGTGGTACAGAAAGTTTTACAAAAGATAAAAAATTACGTTACCCGATAACCCCAGAAAATTAACAACTGAGAAAATTTCGATGTTGTAAAAAAAAAACCTTGCCCTTTCATACACCTTACATCAACCCACATTTCATACTCCCTCAATCATACATCACCAACATACTTAGGGGATATGGTTCACATTCTATGACTCATACTCCACAAGGTAAAATATTTTTTTTAGAGTTACGAAGGCTTATTTATTTTAATTAGGTGTCGTAATCCGCACCTTTTAAAAAACCCGTTAAAACTAAAAGAAATATTTACAAAGCTTTCCAGCTTAAGAAAAGCAGTCAAGGTTTGAAAGCATAATTGCTTAAGAAAAACCTTCGAGTTTCAAGTAGTTAAAAATGAAACTTTCCAGCTTAAGAAAAGCAGTCAAGGCTCAAAGCATAATTGCCTTTTCAAGTAGATAAGTTCAAGTATTAAAAAAAATAAGGTATCTACACACTAAGGCTTATTTAACGAGTTAAGTACCGCTCGACACTAAGGCTTTATTTTACGAGTTATGCAACCGCTCGACACTAAGGCTTATTTAATGAGTTGTGTACCGCTCTACAAAAAAAAAGGTGGAGAAAAATATGCCAAAAGTTTTTGTAGTAAGTAAAACTTGTGAAGTATTTACAATGAACTTAATGTTAAATGTTAAAAAAAAAATAAGTAAAAATTATTTCTAGAGACATCAAGGAAAAAACGACCGTTTAAATCATTCAAGTTAAAAAAAAAATAAAAAAAATAAGCATTATAAATCAATAAAAATTGTTGAGACGTAAAGATTAAAAACTTTTAGACAAAGTATTACAAGACATTAAGAAAAAAAAATGTATACAAAAACACAGCAGATAGAAAACTACACTATAAAATCTTTCATTTTCCTCTTAAGCCGTTCTGATCCTCTAAAATGATAACAAGTGGTGGCAGTTTCGCCATGTTTCAGATTAAAAAAAAATATTAGTTTAGTCTAGGTATGTAAATTTTCAAGTCATTTTTATACAGGTTGCACTAGCCGTGGTGACAAATCAAACTAAATGAAGTAATGTTTAAAGTGTTGATGTATGTTAAGTTTTGTATAAACAACCACAGGATATTGTCCTGCAGCCGTCGTGAAGTGTACCAGCCCCCAACTAGTAAGTGACCACGAATGGTTTTAAGAACACTCACTAGCGAAGACTGGTTACGATTACCAGTGGGTAACCGCAGTAGTGTGCAAGTGTGTGGGATGCAGTATAGTGAGGTATTAGTAGAGAGTTATAATGTACCTAGGTGGTAACGACTATAGGATATTCTCCTGTAGTACGTCGTAGAGTAAGCCAAACCCCAACTTGTAAGTGACCACGAATGGTTTTAAGAACACTTGCAAGCGAAGAATGGATGACAATTACCAGTGGGTAAAAGTTCGTGTGTATGTGTGTGTGTGTATATATATGTTTCAGTATAAAGAAGTGTGTAAAGGTTGAGGTGGATGAGATGATGAAAATAAAAGCTTACCAAATAAAAATCACTTGAGCAAGTTGGTTTTAGAATTTTGAGAGGGCTGAAAAAGTTTAAAGAGGGAGGGGTTAGTAAAACAAATTGTAACGTTACATTTTCCCGGGAGGGGGAAAATGTAAGGTCAAGGAGGTAACTGTCACCTGAACTGGAGGAGTCCCGGCTTAAAAGAAAAAGCAAAAAGAAGAAATGGTAAAATAATATAATTTATGTAGAATAGAAGGTCAGGGAAACCGGGTATAAGTAGAAGGTCCAAGCGTTTCTTCTAGAGAGGCTCGCAGGTTGTAAAAGGAGGGGTCCTTGAGTCAGACCACGTCACCGACCTCGGAGGGGCAGGCCGTTGTAGAGGAGGCAGGCAGAGGGCTGAGATCTATCAGCCGTCGGAGTCACTAGTTTATCGTAGACCACAACGTAATCTTCTTGCGTCAGTATCTAGAACTGACGCCAAGGGTAGCCATCGCCGGTCTAGCGACTTTGTAACATAGTCTGGTGTAGAAGGACGCGTAGATTTATTTGTTCAAGCACAGCTCACACTATCAGAGGGCACAGCCCTCCCACCGAACGCTATATAACTTCAGGACCTCCTGCTAAGGCGAGCACCAAGAGTAAAACTGGTCTGACCGTCCCGGCTCCCTTCCTTTTCGGATCGGTTGACAAGTAAAATTTTTAATGATGATTCTAGAACATAAAAGAAGAATAATAGTTTATAATAAGGTCTAATACCTATACAACCTTACCTACTGGCAGCTCTAGCAATACATTAAAGATAAAACCTAGGCTTGTCATTATCTGACATTACAAAAGGTAAATAAACATTGGGAGAGCATGAGAAAATCTAAATAACTTAAAATATAGAGGCCTAGGAATGGTTAAACTACAGACAATGGCCATGCAGATAATTGGAGAGAACGTATAATATAAGATCTAATTAAACATAGCCAAAACGTAAGTAAAAAAATACAAACACTTTAACGTACCATTTTCCTCTTAAGCCGTTCTGATCCTCTAAAATGATAACAAGTGGTGACAGTTTCTCCATGTTTCAGATTAAAAAAAAATATTATTTTAGTCTAGGTATGTAAATTTTCAAGTAATTTTCATACAGGTTGCACTAGCCGTGGTAACAAATCAAACTAAATGAAGTAATGTTTAAAGAGTTGATGTATGTGTTTTGTATAAACAACCACAGGATATTGTCCTGCAGTCGTCGTGAAGTGTGCCAGCCCCCAACTAGTAAGTGACCACGAATGGTTTTAAGAACACTCACTAGCGAAGACTGGTTACGATTACCAGTGGGTAACCGCAGTGGTGTGCAAGTGTGTGGGATGCAGTATAGTGAGGTATTAGTAGAGAGTTATAATGTACCTAGGTGGTAACGACTATAGGATATTCTCCTGTAGTACGTCGTAGAGTAAGCCAAACCCCAACTTGTAAGTGACCACGAATGGTTTTAAGAACACTTGCAAGCGAAGAATGGATGACAATTACCAGTGGGTAAAAGTTCGTGTGTATATGTGTGTGTATATATATGTTTCAGTATAAAGAAGTGTTGTAAAGGTTGAGGTGGATGAGATGATGAAAATAAAAGCTTACCAAATAAAAATCACTTGAGCAAGTTTGTTTTAGAATTTTGAGAGGGCTGAAAAAGTTTAAAGAGGGAGGGGTTAGTAAAAATTGGGCGCCAGATTGTAACGGAACGTCCCATGAACGGTGATCATCTCCGACTAACTGCGATAGTGCCGTGATAATTGTTCTATTATATCGTTCAGTTGGATTAACTTGAGGGCAATATCTAGGCGAATAAAATATAAAAGGTATTTTATAATTATTTAAAAATCGTTGGAACTCATTAGACTGAAATTGTGAGCCATTATCCATAATAATGGTTTGTGGTACACCATGTACTAAAAATACAAAGTTTTCAAGATGTCGTTTAATAATAGTAGTAGTAGCTCGTTTAATAGGAAAAATAAGGCAGTACTTTGAAAATGAGCACGTTATCACGAGAATATATTGATTACGCTGTCTTGTCATAGGCAAAGGACCCATGAGGTCTAATGATATATTCTGGAAAGGCCTCGAACAAATTTTTGGATTACCCATAAGGCCATAGGGTGAATGATTCGAATGTTTATAGGCAAGACACGTTTCGCACGTAGAACATACTTTTGCCACTTCTCTAAACATACCAGACCAGTAGTATCTTAAGGAAAGCTTCTTGTAAGTTTTAAAGATACCAATGTGAGGATTATTATTTACCAAACCATGGCAAGATTTGATAAGGTCGAGCCTCTCAGAGGGAGGAGGAACTTCCTTCCATGAAAAATCTTCATTAAGATCATCTACTGAGTTAGAATAACGATATAACTTATTTTCATGGATTTTATAGTTAGGATAATCATCAGGGTTATCACGACATTTGGTAAAAAGTTTATTGAAATGTTCCAACTGAGACGCGTTGTCTCTAGACACAGGGGCAACCCCATCTAAAATTTCTGTATCAGGGCCCTTATAACGAGAAAGTAAGTCGGGGACTACATTATCCTTACCTTTCTTATGTTTCAGATCAAAATCAAAGCATGATAAACGAAGAGTCCAACGTGCTAATCTCCCAGAAGGATTAGATAAATTTTTAATGATGATTCTAGAACATAAAAGAAGAATAATAGTTTATAATAAGGTCTAATACCTATACAACCTTACCTTTTTTTTTTTTTTTTTTTTTTTTTTTTTTGTTTCCGGGGTGGAAAATCCTCATGGATGTCCGCCGCCCTGGGGCGGGCGGCGGGGTCTGTCAGACTCTTACTGACTAAAAACCACCCCGGTGTTCCATCTCACACCTACGCCGGGGATCGCGGGAACGTACGATCCTTCCGCAACCCCCGACTGGATACAACCTTACCTACTGGCAGCTCTAGCAATACATTAAAGATAAAACCTAGGCTTGTCATTATCTGACATTACAAAAGGTAAATAAACATTGGGAGAGCATGAGAAAATCTAAATAACTTAAAATATAGAGGCCTAGGAATGGTTAAACTACAGACAATGGCCATGCAGATAATTGGAGAGAACGTATAATATAAGATCTAATTAAACATAGCCAAAACGTAAGTAAAAAAATACAAACATTACATTTCCCCCTAAGGCGAGCACCAAGAGTAATCTGGTCTGACGGTCCCGGCTCCCTTCCTTTTCGGATCGGTTGACATATAAAATTTTTAACAATGATTCTAGAACATAAAAGAAGAATAATAGTTTATAATAAGGTCTAATACCTATACAACCTTACCTACTGGCAGCTCTAGCAATACATTAAAAATAAAATCTAGGCTTGTCATTATCTGACATTACAAAAGGTAAATAAACATTGGGAGAGCATGAGAAAATCTAAATAACTTAAAATATAGAGGCCTAGGAATGGTTAAACTATAGACAATGGCCATGCAGATAATTGGAGAGAACGTATAATATAAGATCTAATAGCCAAAACGTAAGTAAAAAATACAAACATTACAATAAATACAGACTTATTATTACGAACTGCTTTTGTTATTCCACTGATGAACATTTAAAAGTTGGTTACAACAAATGACCTAATAGATCGTTTCTCATAATGATGGTAACCGGACAATAACCCTGAGCCGATATACCGGAAATTTTAGAAGGTGTGCCTGTCATAGTTTTCTAATACGTGTGACATTTAGATGAGGTATTCTGCAGTACGTAGAACTATACTAGGAAATGTTACAGCTTATCACTTTATAGAATCTACTCTACATCGAATCTAATCATGACGTCACAGTGAGTCACTTAGACCAAGCTAGGTGGACAAAAATATTTTATCGTACATATTTCTTTTTTTGACTATCAACTTTCTTAATTTTTACCATTGACCTTCGTAAATAGGATGACTATGAAGTTAATAATAGGTATATGGGACATTTTGTGAAGGAAAGTTTGTCATAGAATAAAAAATTAATTTAAAATGATATTCTCAACACAAAAATACAGTAACAATATAAAAATATAATTATTATTGACTGGCCGGTTGGTGCAGTTGGTAGTGACCCTGCCTTCTGAGCTGCTGGCCCCGGGTTCGATCCCCGGACAAGTCAAACATTTGTGTGTATGAACATGTCTGTTTGACCTGTGTCTGGGTGTGTGTATGTATATAAGTATGTATATCAGACATCAGGTAACCGTAGTACAGGCTCTACCTAGTTCGGGACCTGCCGACCTTGTGTTGATGTTGTCTTGTATTAGAATTATTATTAATTCCAAAAAAATATTTATATTACCTATGTAGGTATATAAAATATTAAAACTACATATTAACATCTATAAAATATGTGAAAATTTTACTGGCTATTTATATTACCATACATTCATAAAACGTAGTATAAAAATATTACATTTATTATCTACTTACTAATATAAATCATCTAATGAGTCATTATCACTTTGACATTCAGAATCACGTGACAAATAATCTTCTTCGTCATTCGAAGGAAGTTTACGTTTTATTAGGTGGACCGCTATTGAAGGCGGGACAATTAAATTCAGCATATTTGCTGGTAACGACACGGTTCGCTTACTAGGAACTTACTTATTTGAGTGAGTCGTAGAAGATCGGACGTAATAAAGATCATATTTAATAAATCTCTATTCGTGGTTATACGGGACATTTTTCTGGTGTGGTGCTCACAGAATCTGCGGCAGTTTTTGTTACGAGCCTCTTGAGCTTCTTCCGAGAGCTGACCAATCGGCACAATACACGATTTGATCACATCCGTGCGAGAATTTTGTGCACAGCTGCAGGCATGTAGTACCAAGAATAGAGACTTAAATAAGTTGCTTTAGTTTGCACGCAAAGTTTTTCAAATTCTGGTAAATTAATATCGTAAAGTTGGACGTAAATCTAATTAAAAAAAATAGTATAATTATAACAATTTTTTTCTTACGTCTAATCCTGTAATTTCTGCGCTCTATTCCGGATTAGCAAAAAATCTACGTGCAGTGTTTCCATAATTTGTATTCCCATAACCAGGGTTTGGTTTGTCTACAATGAGGCCCATTTCACGTTTAAACTTTTGCTTTATCTCCTCTGAACGCTGCTTTACACTAGCTTTATCATCATTGCCTCTGACCTGTCACATCGAATCTAAGCGTGGACTGTAGACAAACCAAACCCACAATGTTCTTCCTTACTGACAAAGTCTTTTAATTCGTCATTCATCAAATCAAATTAAAATCAAATCAGAAGTCATTTATTCAAACTAGGCTGAGAATCAGCACTTTTTGAACGTCAAAATCTCATAAGACAGTCCCCCCAAAACGCCCGCCCTTCACCACTTCCTAGTGAATAATTTTTTTGTGCAGAGCGTGTGTCGGTCAAAGCATTACACACTTTCCCGTCAGTCATCGTTAATAAAAGGCCGTGGTGTACAGTATTTTGTGAATTTTGAGAGTTGTTGGGAGAATTTGGGATATCTCTTCTAGCACTTTAGCAGGTTGTTTTGTCAGTTGTGTTACTATATATTTTATATATTATAATGATATACAGCCAAAAACTTCTTTGAGGTGACATAGCTAAGTAAAACTTTAGGTAGGTACAATAATTAATATAATAAAAGAAATTGATTCCGTTTCTTGAAACAATAACAAAGCACAAGTAATATTATATGACGTGCAAGTACTAGATATAGTTATTATCTCTCCACTTGAGTGTAAGAGCTTTCCGATGTGATTATCATGATGTTTGATAACAATAACACGAAACACATTTAGATATAGAAATGAGTAGAGTATGAGTCATTATTAGGTGCTTATAAAAATCATTTTACTGCATTCCGATATCCGGAAAGACGATTACAAAAACCAAAAAAAATCGCAGTGTGACGTGCAGCTAGCGGGTGATCAAAACATTTTCCTTGTGCCATTTTGTTGCTTCCAGATATTAAGATAAGACGATGAAAAACCGGCAAATTACGTGTCGCACCACGTACAATGAAGGGTTCCGTAGTTAAGATGAATTTTCCCAAAAATAAACTTAAGTCCAGTTAAAGAACATGTTCTCCCATACATCGATATACGTCACGCACGGTCCATTCTCCAACTGCAAATGTAAGTTTGTAATCACAAAAAAATATGCTATAAAACTACAAATTAACGAGTTTCGAAAATTTTCTTTTAATTGTGTTGCTTCTTGCCACAAACAATAATAATAAATTTATTTTCACACCACCTGCTCGAAAACGTCAAATTATAATGTGAAGCAACCTTAACCCAAAGTGAGTCATTAGTGGCCGGGGGCACAGCCGGTCAATAATGTTGTACTGGATTTCATTATGACCCGCTGGTCAATAATGTGATTTGAATTTGGAATCTCACATGCTCAGATTGACGAGCAATACTCAAATAAATTTCATATCAACATCTATAAACGTACCAAATAAAAACTTAACTTTATCTTTGCACAACTGGACTAATGTCTCAAATGTTACCATTAACTTCAATTCATATGTAAGTGCATATAACTAACTAGTTCTAAATATGTTATTCTTACTGTTTGTTTATTTAATACATACTTTGTTTTTCGTACTATCACTATTATTTTCTCACAGTAGGTGTAAAAAGTAGAGTATCCTCCTCTGGGCTAAAGGTGTCTTTGCCTTGGGCTAGCTTGAATCTCGAGCGCAATGAAGGATTCGGGATTTAACTCCCGAGCGCAGCGAGGGAGTTAAGAGTTTAACTCACGAGCGAAGCGAGGGAGTTAATACAAGAATCCTTCATTGATACTCTACTTTTTACACCTACTGTGAGAAAATAATCAATATGACGCTCGTGACATAAGACACAACTTTAGCCCCTCGGTGCATAATCTACTATTATTTAAATAACACCCATTGCCAAACATAAATGAATAGAAAACACTTAAAATAAATCCAATAAAGTCCCAAATAAGATAAAATAAAACCAAATCAAATTAAATGTAAACAATATAAATCAAATTTAATTTAATCGAGGTCAATACATAGTTTTGTTTTAATAAAAATAAATAAATCGTCAAAACAATGAAATTAATACCTTGTCTCCGACACTGATACAACAACATGTCTGTTGGAACAATGCCGGAGGAAGGGGCAGTCCAACCTTCCCGCAATAATTGCCAGTACGATGTTGGGGCTAACCCGTACCTACTTTGCGCACCGAGGACCCGACGCGCATGCGCATGGTCGCATGAAAGCAGTCGGTGCGTATCTTTGCGAACATATCCGAGGCGCTGCAGTATCGGGGTAGCCGCATCATCGCCCTGAACGCGTTATTGTACCGGACGCGAATGGCGCTATAACTTCTGTTAAAGTAGTGAGCCCAAAGACTGCAGGAGTTCAGCGATGTACAGTACGCTCTAAAGAGCGTAGCCTTAACCTCATTCGAGCACCGTGCAAATCTGCGGGCGATCATGTTCGCTCCAACAGACAACGTCCTCCACTCCCGTTCCATATCTGCGTGATCTTTGAGGTCGACAGTCAAAACGGATCTGACCGGAGGTATGCACTGGCGGTCTCGAAGATCATACACTGGGTCTTCTTTACATTATACAATAAACCGTGAAAACAAGCATATTCCTCGCATATCTGTAACAGGTTCCTCAAGCCGCAGACCGAAGCGCTCATCAGCACCATGTCGTCAGCATAACTTAGATTATTGACACATCTACCGTTAATGTAACAACCGACATGCTGACTGCTGAGCGCCACAACCAGCCCGTTGATATACAAATTAAACAGGGTAGGAGATGTTAAGCCACCCTGCCTTTTTTATTTTTTTTGATGGTGGGAAATCATCAAATAACTTCTCCCGCTCTGGGCAGAGCAGGAGGGCGTGTCAGACTCTTACTGACTAAAACCCACCCGTGTTCCTTCAGTTACCTGTGCCAGGGGTCACGGTATCCCTCTCGGACTTTTCCGCAACCCTAGCAGGCATCGGTCCTAGCAAACGCCGTCATTGGTGCTGACATCTCTTTGAGGCGCGCGTGGAACACAACGCGCCGTCGACCCGGGCTTGGTCCTTATCGAACGGCGAGCTGCCCATTGCTCGCCGTTCGCAAGCCCACGCCTACGGTGGCCGGGAATCGGCCTGCGATTCCCGACGCCCAAGGCGTCTCCTGCAGCGGCTAGGGGCGTGAGGGCGCGAATTTTGCCTCTCCCTCACGTGTTCCGCCTCCTCCTTCGCGAACATTACTGCTTCGCAGAAGGAGGTGACGGCTTCCCAAGCCCTCTCGCTCCGTACCATGGCCTGGACCAACGCCGGACGCGAGAGATGGCCACCGCCAATCGCCAGCGGTGCTCCGCCCAAGCCGGGCAGACCTCCACCGAATGCTCCACCGTGTCCTTCGGGCGATCCACACAATGGTGACACCCGGGCGTTTCCTTCCGCCTTATCCGGAACAGGAACATCCCGAAACAACCGTGTCTGGTGAGGACCTGCGTCAGGCGGAAGGTGAGGACGCCGTGGCGCCTCTCTAGCCACTCCTCAAAGAGGGGACTTATCGCCGCAATTGTGGCGTGCCCAGCGCTGGGTTGCGACAATCGCACTCTCCATGCCGCCCTGAGGTCCCACCGGAGCTCTGTCCGCTGTACCGTGATTTCGTGCGACAGCGGAGCTACGCCCCGGCGTTTCGCCTCCTCGCGCCACTCCCATATGTGTGCGAGGAAGCCACCCTGCCTGACTTCGCATTCGAGCTGATACGCATCCGACATTACCCGGCCCACCTAACACTATTAGACTGGTGCGCATACTAATACTGGAACATGCTGATGAGTTCCGGCGGCAAATCGATGCTCCTCAGCTTACTCTTCAGCAGGTCATACACTACAAGGTCGAAATACTTGGACAAATCAAGGAAGCACGCATACGAGGGTATTTTATGACCTGTTTAGTAATTGACGGTGTGCTTAAGACAGAGTAAAGCACTTTCAGTGGACAGCCGGAGACAAAACCCGAACGGGTTATCGTGCGGTGTTACCGCTTTATTTAACTGTGCGTTAAGCAAACTGTCAACCACTTTAGCAGTTACAGTGGCAAGATAAATAGGCCTGTAGGTACTCTTATCAGTAAGGTCACCAGTTTTATTCTTCACTACAGGCACTATCACTGTTTTCATAAAGTCGGCTGGCAGATAGGTATAATAATAATAATAAACCCGCAGGGCAGCATGTGGCGAGCTGTTGGGCAGTAGCGACCCCACGGACCCTACCTCCCGGGCGAAGTTTTGTTTATCATCTCTGGCTTGACTTTATTGGCCGGCTGGAGTGAACAATGACGAGGAACAGAGCTCCCACCTCTTTCTTGCCTTTATTGGCTGGCTTGAGTGGAGGTTCGCAAGAGCAAACGAGTTCGGAGGAAGGTAGTATTCCAGTAAGGTGCTGGTAGGGATCTTGACCGTACTTCCGGGATTGTCCTGATAGCCGTGGAATACCTCTCCACTCCTCAAGCACCTCAGGAAGTGTTGCCTCCTTGTTGCTACGTCACTATGTGCTAGCGACCGTTTTCGGGGGCCCATTATTGAGTGTGCAAGTCACCCCCTGCCATTTTATCCGTGTATTACACAACATTGATCAGGCAGGGGACATAGTCCTTCCATAGTCCTAGGTAATCAATCCACTATAGCCACCCAAACCCACAGCCTAATATGTTTTGTTCCTATATTTTGCAATAGTCCTGCACCAACCGGGGGTGGTCCTTGGGTACACTTGCATAGTGCATACAGGGATAATCGTCGGTTAGTGCCTTAACACTTAAAATTGTCTAAGGGGCCTCTGCAAGTTGGCTTCGGCCCCTCGTACGCCTTCCAAAGGTCCGGGACCCCAAGGTCCCGAGAAATTTCAAGAAATAATAATAATAATAATCTTTATTTTTCTCTTCACAAAGGTTCACAATAGAAACAAGTTTAACGTTTAGACAAAAGCATAAAATATGATCCTTTGTGAGAGACTGGCGTCCATACTAGGATACCCTGTGTGACGGATCACCAGGCTCTCACCCCGAACTAACCTAATTAACATTAACATTACAACGGTAAATTTTTTACTCTAGACATTTTATGAAGGGAAAAAAAACATACATGTATATATTAAATGAGTTAACCAAAAAAAAAACAAGAATAGAATAATAAAAAAATAGTTACTTATAGTGTGTATGTGTAATGTGGTGTAGTGTGTGTAGCGTGCAGGTGTGGTGTGATGTGTGCGGAGATGTAGACTAATGCTGTGAGTGTAGATGTGTAGGGTGATTGTTACAGTCAAGTACCTGAAATTATTAAATATTATGAAGGAACTATGAGTAGCTGCTCAGTGTCATCATAGTCCAATTTTTGTAACCAGGCTGAGAGTGTTTTCTTGCAACGCTGTTTGGGGAGGGCATAAATTTATAAAATTCCGTTAATTTTATTATACAAATAATTTCCAAGAAAACTGAAATGTCGACGGGAAAAAGCAGTACCTATGGAACCGAGTAGTGGGACAAACTGCGTGTTTACGTCACTTACCTTCAAAAAGAGTAGGGTTATAGGTAAGAAGAGAATGTTTGCGCAAGAAAGTATTTAAAATGAAAAGTTGACGCACAGTTAACAGTCCGGTTCGCTCATAAAGTCCTCTGGTGGGAAATAAGAAAGGCAGGAATTTGGTGACCTTTAGAACGGCTCTTTGTGCACGTTCGATCCGGAGCATTGATGTTTTTGTCGCACCACCCCATACAGTTATGCAGTACGAGAGTAACGATTGGCATAACGCAAGATAGACTGATCGCAATAAGTCAGTGTCTGCAACATGACGAAGATTTTTAAACACAAATATTAGTTTACGGATTCTAGTGGAAAGAGCATCTATTTGCGGGTGAAAACTTAGAGTGCTATCTAGCATGATGCCCAGATACTTTATTGAATCTGTTTTATGAAGGTGGGGAGATAAGCAATGAGTACTATGAGACAAAATGCACGAGGATGAATGAGCTGTAATTTTGAAATTATCTAGTGAATATGTGGGTTTTTTATGTAGAAAGAAATATACTTTGTTTTGTCTACATTGAGAGCGAGTCTATTATCAGCTAGCCAGGACAACACCAAATTCAACCCCATCTGCGCACAACTGTAAACTTCGGGCCAGGTGTGGGCGTCAAACAAAAGCGCTCTGTCATCAGCGAAAGTTATGATCCTTCCGCTGGGCATCTTGAGCTCACAGTTGATAAAAGTCAGAAATAAAGGGGGACCGAGGATACTGCCCTGTGGGACGCCGTGCACGACAGAAAGATCATTACTGGTCCACTCGTCTACTTTAACTCTCTGGTATCGGTTGGTGAGGTAGTCGGAAAAAAGCTTCAGTTGTGCATCCCTCTCTCCAATGCTCTCCAGCTTCCTTATCAACAGTGGGACGGAGACTGTGTCGAAGGCCTTGGCAAGTTCCATAAAGATTACAATAACCTTTTTGTTTTCGTCAAGTTTTTCAGTAACAAACTTAGTTAAACCGTGAATGGCGTCGCTGGTCGATAAGCCAGATCGGAAACCGAACTGAGAAGGTGATAGCAGTGAGTTGTCTTCCAGGTAGTCGACCAAGCGCTTCTTCATGATCCTCTCCAACACCTTAGATAAAGCAGGCAGGATGGAAATTGGCCTATAGTTATTGACACAGGCTCCATCGCCACCTTTGAAGATGGGACGAATCTCTGCTATTTTCCAGGCATTTGGGAATTTGCCGGTGTCAATGGCAAGGTTGCAAATAAAAACGATTGGAGACTCTCGAGATAAGCCTTATGGTTTTAGTTACGCCTTTCGCCGGAAAGGCAGTCCCCGCCATCCGGCTATTTATGTCATAATTGAGCACCTCCATCGCTGTACCTAATGGCGATCTTCTTCGGGTCATTCACACCATCGGCATCGTCAATGCTTACAAAAGGCCGGGGCATAAGTTGTCTTTTTTGGTGCGCTCCCAGAAACCTGGGAAATCCCCCTTGCAATGTTTTACAGCTAGAGCGTCCATTATTATTTGGTCCTGATTATTTTGGCACCATTTTAGTCGGGACTTGAACACTCTTCTGCTGTCGCATATTTCTCTGTCTAGAAACCCAGACTTGTATTACGTTGACTTAGAAGCTTGGTTTTTTTAGAGCGCCAAGGGATCGTAAACTGACGTCTTTCAACTTACTACCTTCACGCGTTCCTGACAAAAAGGGTCTTGGCAGACTGACAGACGCAGACGGACGAACGGACCCCGAAGTGATCCTATAAGAGTTCCGTTTTTTCCTTTTGGGGTACGGACGGTTCTTTTAAGGACAAGGATTTTAAGGTGCCTGAATAACATTTATGAAATTGTATTGAAAAAAACAAGATGGCGGTGTTAATTCCGATTTTGACCACGCGCTAACACGTCCTTTTACCATTGTACGATAATGGAATTATCTGTTTACTAATTAATGTATCAGACATCTCTAGGTAGCATAAAAAATACAAGGCTTATAAACAGTTGTTGTCTGCATAAGTCGAAAATGCAGTAACGAAGTCTTTTTACATGACTGCCTGAAAATAGTGGGTTGTTTCACGGTTCACGTATTTAAGTGATAGTCTAGAGTAGCAACGTAGGTATTTAACTATTAACGGGATTGTCTTGAACAAGATAGAATCTGATTTCCAGCAGTGAGAATACTCAGGTTCGAGCATGGATGTTCACAAAGTAGGATTCAGTAGTTTCCCAAAAGCATTATAACTAATACTAAGCGCCTACTTTAAATTAACTTGAATTACGACGTTTCGAGTTATTAGTGAGATCACTCACAAAGTACTCATAATTAATAAGCAGTACTTAAGTACAGTCACGAGCACTAAATGCTTAATTTTTAAACGTGCCACATCTGTCACTGCTGCGCGTGAGCGCCTGACTAAACGAAGTGAACGTTGGTAGCGTTGTCCATCTAGGTTTTTTCTATATGAGTCACTTAATGATTAGATTACTCCCACCAAAATTTTAAATTTCGCGCGGACAGTCCTCTTCGATTTTCACAAGGACTAAATGTAAAAAAAAAACTTTCATTAGGTAGAAAAACTAATACTGAATACAAATAAATTTAGTAATTTCTAGTAAACTAGTGTAGTTTCGTTTAAGCGGTGGTCATCCCCAGAAAAATAGATTTTGGACGCGCCACCAAACTTAGAATTATGCTAAATAACTATTTTTTTTTCACTACCAAAATGTTATCTACTAAAATATTGACGGCCTGATCAAGTTATGTACGCCTTCTTTCTTAAAAAAAAATAACTTAATTGTACGTTTAGTTCAAGATAATATTAACAGTCGCGCCGCCTAAACATTATGCTTGAGAAAATCACTCTTATGTTTCAAGTAATAGGGGGCGAGCCTATTAACATCAACCGGACACAAATCCATCAAGCCATCAAGGGCAGTGGTGGCCCAGTGGTAACGGCCGCGACTTACGTGTTGTAGATCGTCGGTTCGAACCCAGACAGGCGCTTTACTTTGTGTAAATTATTTCATCACCACTGCTCTCAAAACGGTGAAGGAAAACATCGTGACAAAACCGGCATGTCCTAGAACCAAAAAAAATCACACCAAGAGGAGGCCTGTGTCCCAGCAGTGGGAACATTATAGGCTGGTTATGCTATGATGATGGGCACAAATCCAGACTAAGGAAAGGCTGCTAATAAGAAATTCTTGATGGAAAAACCTAATAACATTTTGCCCAACCTGGGAATCAAACTAGTGTCCGATCAAAGTTTCGGTTTCTGTTTCGATTTCAGCCAGTTTCGGCCAAAAAATCAGGTTTCGGCCGCTGTTTCGGTTTCGGCCAGTAGTGGTCGAATTTTTAAGCCGACAGAAACTGGCGTTCCTGAGCTGTTGGTTTTGATATAATACGAATGACAGATAGAGAGACAGCGTAGAATCGGAACGGGGTCCCGTTTTCACCCTTTTTATACAAAACCCAAAAAATTGTGTTAACTTATAAATAAAAGTAATTTAGGTTCTTAGTAGACACGCTTTTTTTAGTATCAGCGAGTAAGGATTTATTTGCTCTCCGGAAGATTACAAGATTTAAGGGCAACAGCAGAACAGAAGAACAAAATCACACGTTCCAGCGATTACTTCGACGCTGCTTCGCGTTCTCGCGACTCTTTCTGTTTGAGTACGGTTTAAACATTGCATTTTATAACGACGCTGAATTGTTTGGCGGAGAAATAAAGCTTTGTCGCTAGGTTTATCGAGCTTCGAAAAAGCTATTAAATCGTTGATGTTAAAATTATGCAATGCTTAAAATTGAATCATTTGAAAAATTACTAATTTTGCAAATTGCAAAAACTAACAGTAGCATATTTGCAAAGGTCCTTATCTAAGTTAGGTACGAATCACATTTAAATCGTCATTTTGAATTTTTGACACAGTATTTCACACAAACTCTGGCCAAAGTAAATTTGTCTTCGGATAAAAAAAATCGGATAATTGCTAAATCAACCCTATTGCTTGAAACAAATCTCCGAAAACGACGGGTATTAGAAAATGATGTCAATTTAACTAACTATTTCTTAACTTCATAAGTTTTAGTTTCGGCCGCATCTAGAAGAGGAGTCGAAGATTCGGTTACGGTTTCGGTTTCGATAAAAATCGTGTTTCGGCCGGACACTAAATCGAACCAAGAGGACCTCACATTCAGCAATAGCGCTTGTGGCCACCAAACCAACGAGGCAGTCCATGAAACAATCGCAATTAAGTGTTTACATGTATACATTTATATATTTTTAAACTTTGCCCCACACTAGGAATTTCTCCTGTATTGTGGGTGCGTTTACAAACATTTAAACTCACATACACAAACAGCCAGACCCGGAACAACTACTTGTAGGTCATACAAATATTTGTTCCGTGCGGGAATCGAACCCGCGACACGCAGCGCACTGTGCCAACCGTGCCGTCACATAATAAGCGCTCGAGACTGTACACTGTTGTAATTATGATTTGTAAATATTCAGTGTAAAATTAGTCACTGTCAGGCGCATCACTGTGTACGGTTTATGGGAGTCACCTAATTTTTCAGTTCAATGCGCTTACGCCGTTTACCTGTAATGTCCCTGTACCAGGAAGTGTGGTTAGTTAATTTAAGATGATTTTTGTTTATTTTATTTTATTTATTACCACAAAGGTCAAGTACATTGCACTGTATACACATTAGACTTCTTAATTTAGTATTATATAGATAAGTAAGTACAATAGGTTCAAACCTGTCCCCTAAACTAGGCTAGGCCTGTATCTTATCCTGCCTGCCTGATGCAGGCTGTTGCCTGTGTCTTATGTACGAGTATTATCTTAGGCTTGTATCAGTATATTGATGTGGCAGACGTGCCGGTGGACTGTGTCAAATGGGTGCATTTTAGAACTTGTGGTAAACTTTAAAAATGTGAGAGAGAGAAAGCGAATAGTGATTGGTTATGAGCAAATGTTTGATGATTGCGTGTGGTAAATGTTTGGGGTGTTTTGTGATAGTGCTGAGTGTAGTGAATGAAGTGAGAGTTTGTTTGTAGTGTGTTATAGAGTGGAGAGTTTAGCGCGTGTGCGAAAAATAGATGGATTACACATAAAGAGTGGATGTTTATTAGTTGATGTGTGTTAAAAGTGATTCCGTTCCATAATAATCCTGTTTTAGCAGCCATTCAATTACTGTACGATTTGTTTTATACCTGGGGAGACCGAGAATATTTATTTTTTATGGACTTTGTTATAAATATGCATACTTATTACGTAAAATTGGTGCCTTGCAAACTTCGTTTTATGTTGAATGCTGGGAATTATATGCTTACATTTTTTGAGGTCGGGGGGAGCCAAACTGCCACGTGGCCTAAGAATTGAATGAAGCACATATACTTAGCTGTCGTACAGTTAAAACCTTACAGTCTGCATAAAGTTGCGCAGTTGGATATCTGCGTGGTTTCTTTGTCATAACTTTAAGGACTGCCCTTTTTGCTCTCTATCTTTTTGACTGACTTGATTATTATAAATGAGTTTTTCCGTTGTGTTAGCCATAAGGATCTTCAAATCTGGTTGCGTCGCCAATGCGTTTAGGTAAAAAGTAAATCGAATTCCAATCGATGATTCACTAAGTATAGAGTCAGTCTTTTTCCTACCGGCTCCACAGGTTTACTGTTCGGTCAAGATCAACATAATAATTATGATTTAGAAATCCTCTTATTTTTTTGGATTTTTCCGAACGTCATGTTTACCGAAATAAACTTACCAATTTTCTTTCATTGTATAATTTCTATAAAAAGGATTTAAGCCAAGAAGAACGTTTGTTCTTTTAAATTTCGATCTTATAACTTCGAACATAACACGCAATTATGATTGACACACTAATAAAAAAAAAGATTCATACACTAAGTCCGGGATGACACCATGACCTCATCTGGTCTACCTTTGTGCGTCTTTGATTAATTCTCGATTAACTTACGATACCACAGGTAGCTTGTTGAACTCAATATAGAACTTTGTATAACATAACAGTACGCCTTGTTTCCTCAAAGGTATGGGCAGAGGTGTACTTATAATACACTTACATGTTGTCGGTTTTTTTAAGTCCCACGTAATAGGGGGCGAGCCATCAAACGGGCTATCCATCAGGCTAACCATCAAACGCAAAACTTCGAGCTGCTATTGAGAAATTCCAGATGAAGACCGCAATAACACTTTGGCAGACCCTTAGTAACAACAACAGCCAGGACGAATCATGCGTAGCAGTAGCGTTGGCGAGCACTAGACCAACGATGCAGTAAACGTTGTATATATATCGCCTATAATTGGGTTTTGTCATTAAAACTTAGTTAAAACGTAACATATACATAAATGCGCACTCACAACACAACACCACACACACGTACAACACAACACTGCATTACATTCACACTCACGTACAACATTCCGCACGCACAACACACCACACTCACAAACATGCACAACACATCACACACGCTTGCCTATTTTGATTACCACACCTTTTCGCTTTTATATATTTTTTTTTCATAATTAATTGATAAGTTCCTCTGTAATTTTTTTTTTAAGTTAAAAATAATTTCTCAACGCTGGAGCACTGACGCATAAAACATTTTTGTATGGGCGTTAATGGCTGCGACACAGTTTATAACTAATGCAGTCATTATCGTACATAATTTTATTGTAATCTGTGTTTTTTAGTTTCAATAAAATATTATTATTATTGAGTCTTTGACATATCTCGGGACCCTGAGGTCTCAGCCTTTTGGAAGGCGTACGAGGGGCCGAAGCCAACTCACAGACACAGAGGCCCGTATAGACGCTTTCAATGAAATGAGGCACTAACCGACAATTATCTCTGTAAGCACTAAGCAAGAGCACCCAAAGATAACCCCCGGTTGGTGCAAGACTATTGCAGGTTATGGAAAATAAAGGTAATGGACTATGGATTTGGATTGCAGTGGTTCCCTAAAACTATAAGAAGACTATAGCTCCTATTAGAATTTCCGATAAACGTCACATGTGTGCTTGATATGAACATATTTTTGTTTGGTTAGTTTATATAGTTATTTCATTGAAAGCTTCTTATTCTAAACGGATTATTATATTAAACTATAAGTAAATATTGGCATGATAACATGATCATCAAGTACAGTGGAATGACTGGTGAATTTGGTACCTGTGAGTTGCCAAGTTGCCCCCACACCACGAGCATTCGTAAAGCTTGGATTTCCTAAGAAAGCGGTTCCGTCATATTTTAACGGCAGTCATGTAAATCTGTCATTTTGACCAGTACCGTCAAACGGGGTGAATAGGCATGCAGGGGTGAATAGAAACGAAACTTTAAAGGGGATTTTAACCTTGAAATAATTTAGTTTGACCCCAACAAGAGCACTTAATCGTTAATTATATTACAATAAACACATTAAGAGTCCTTTTTGGCAATAAACTAAATTATTTCAAGGTTAAAATCCCCTTTAAAGTTTCGTTTCTATTCACCCCTGCATGCCTATTCACCCCGTTTGACTGTATTCGACAATTAGGTGTCAAAAATCGGTCTGTATTTGGACAGCAATTATTCTGTGATCGTTCACCCCCTTTCCTAGGAATCTAGAGCTTTAAGGATTATTTGAAAGCGAGCGTTCACATGACATGGTTGTGAACAATCCTTTACAAGTCTTTCATTTGTTTTCAAACTAATCATAGAGATTCGAAAGAGGTGCTCAACCGATGTCCTTACCACAGAAAATTCGTGATCGGATGCAAACCTTGTAATGGTCGGTACAACTTTATCACCATCAACATCATTGGCAGCCTTGTTCAACCCACTAAGCTTAGGGCTCCTCCCTTTTGTGCCATGCTTCCCTGGTCTATGCGAGTCTCATCCTTAATTCCTAGTACTCTACTGCTCGAATGCTGCTGGTGTGACTTTTATTGCCGTTAAAGGTTTAGTAGAAGGTGTGAAAATAAATTGAACTTTAATGACTCCGTTTTATGCTTTCTCAAAGCTCAGAGATCAACTGATTATTCAAAGTATCTAAACATGGTGAAAAACCGCTTTTACGATGGGTTTAAGTGTAAAACAGCTTTCGCAAAAGATGAGCTTTCGTATTTCCAGGTAATAAAATTGTACTTTCTTGCCATTTACATTTAGCCTTACTAACCTAGAAAATGAGAAATTATAATGCTCAACGACAACAACGATTAGGCTGTGGAAACCTCGAGTTGAGTTTTCATATCAAAGAAGGTTTCTGACAATCTTTGTAAAGTTGCATTTTCCATATGCGACAAGACTTCGCTAGAATTGTCAGAGTGCGTTCAGATAGCAACTTGCCAAGTGTTAACTGCGTTGCACGTGTACTTTTAACTTGTATATAAGTTAAAATGAGAAAATCAGACCATTTCTCGGTAGCATGCTTTTTTTTTTTTAGGGGTTGGTTATCATCAAGTAACTTCTCCTGCTCTGGGCAGAGCAGGGGGGCTCAGGTGTCAGGTGTCAGACTCTTACTGACTAAAACCCACCCGTGTTCCTTCAGTTGCCTGTGCCAGGGGCCACGGTATCCCTCTCGGACTTTACCGCAACCCTAGCAGGCATCGTCCCCGTCATTGGTGCTAAAATCTGTTTGAGGCGCGCGTGGAACACAACGCGTCGTCGACCCGGGCCTGGTCCTTATCGAACGGCGAGCTCTCGGTAGCAGGCTGGTGTCTGAATTTGTGCTCGGTTGATGGCACTACGCTCACCCACTATTCAATAAACTCAGCCTCTCTCAGGCTGCGCCACAACACCCTATCCCCCGCCTTCCACACCTAGTCTGCCCCAGCCACCTTCGTAAGGTCGTCGGTCCATCTAGCTGGGGGACGTCCCACGTTACATACGCTGTCTCCACTCCAGAACTCGTTTGGCTTCACCGACTGGCGTTCCCAAGTACACTGTCGTTTTATACAAGATAGTTTTTAATTCAAGGTTCCGTGTCATTCATCTTGTATTGCCGATACCAGTGGGAGTTGTTATTGTCAAAATGTGCGGTTCCGGTTCTCATTATGTTTTGTCAGACAAATCTTAATTAACCGTAATATCATTCTATTGTTCTATTTTATTGACCTGTGACGAGGTGTTGAAATAGACTTTACATATATGACTATCTTGGTAACAAGTAAAATGTTAATCTAAGGATGAATATACGGTATTCACGGTAAAAACTTAATTGTAAGTGCAATCAAAAATAAACTAGTGTAAGGGCTCTAATGGAGAGTATTTGATTTGGTTCGGTTTCATTTTTTTTTGTGGAAAACTTCACAAGTTATGATCGGTGTTGGGGTCCTTCGCCGGTCCGTTACAGGCCAGAAATAGGGGGTTTTGGAATCTCTGATAGAATGCAACGTTTCCAGATGATGAATTTGTTATTACTTTGATAGCTCAAATTTATATGCTTATCAGTCCCAAGTTATAATCCGATATAGTCGATCGTAATTTATAAAATCAATCCTCAATAATTGCTCATTCGTAGGAGTAGCGTTACTGTTCAGGATACATTTCAACTTAGTGTCCGGGACCTGGGACATTATACCTTTTACAAACGAAACTACGCCAACTGTTTTTGGAAGACAAAAACCAACTGGCTAGATCCGTGCATGTGGACTTTACACCGATTAAGTACACAGAAGATGATGCAAGGCAACACAAACAATGACACGTACCTACACAAACAGAACAACGTTGATTTCCTACTAACCTTTGATTACTTTCTAATTATTTTCGTCTGGCTCTAAGTACCAATCCGGATTAGTGGCCGTAGTTTGTCTACCTGATAATGCCTCTACGTTACCTTGATCTGCGTTGATAACATCCGTCATCTAGTCAGTCGAGTCACTGGCAAGCGGCGCGGGTGCGCGGTGCGGATCGTGTAATTGTTGTTATTTTTTGCGGACGCTACTTAGAATGCCCAGTGCTCGGTTGCCGAGACAACCGATTTCAGTTCAGTTCTCGTTCAGATCTGCTGCGGTATGCATATATATTATGCTGCACACGCCACGGCCGACAGTTAGATCGTTACACACGCGAGAGACAATTCAGTGATCGAGTTTTCGATAGACTTTTTGTAATCATTGTTTTAAAAACGGTTCGGTAAAATGGCGCAGCATAACGGCCACTATGGACCCGTTTGTCCCGTCATTGGTGAAAGTGTTCAAATGAACGGAGATGCGGAGAAGACGGAGAAGCCACCCCTTCGTATAAAAGTTGCTCAGCCGATTGTACTGAAGAATCATGTCATTGATGGATATGAAAACTTCGACACTTTACATTCTCATATCGACGAGGTGTCGAGTAGCTTCGTAAGTAACTTTATATTATTATTTTTAACTGTTAGGTAGGTCCTCTCCGAACTTTTTAAAGTCGAATTAACATTAAAAAAACTTTTATTTGAAAATTTTGCCATGTTTTAGATTGTAATTAAATGTTATATATAACATAGGTTGGTGGAGCGTAAAACATTTAAAACTTTAACCTAAATTTGAATTGATTAATTTATAACATACCTACCTATCTTATTTTCAAAAACAGAGTTAATCATTAACAAACCTACATGAATTGGCGCAATATAATTACTATATTGGCGTTAATTTATCAGCTACATCCTTATATTATAAATTAAACAAATATTACAAAATAAATGATAACACGAAATGTTGTAGGATCAGGGAAGTATTAATTAACATTGTTTAGCAGCTGTTTATAGGAAAATTTATCTCAATAAATCATGACTCTTTTTTGATTTGATAAAATCTTAGAGAATCACTATTCCTCGTAACAAAAGATTGGAAGAGATAAGCGGTTTTTCTTTGATCATAATAGGTAGTCTTATCTATAAACTGCGTGTTAACAAACTTCAGATTTATTACGGATCATGACTTTCGAAATACACGCTAGAGCATTAAATTTTTAAAGAAACTCGTTTGGTAAAAGTTAAGTAGGTACCTACTAAATTGTCTTCAAACCTGGCCAATTTTTTTTTTTCAAAATTCATTACAACTTTGTTCTTACGGGGTTTTACCTCGTTTATCTGTTCTGTGGTTTTACAGTAGGTACCTAACCATTAACTAAAATCGCCAGTGTCAGATTGGCGATTGTTATAAAAAAATCTCGATGTTTTGTCAAGTCGTGAAAACCTTGCGTCTAGTTTATAAGTTAACATTGTTACTAACAAATATGGAAGTGATTCTGAGATAAATGTTTATTTATTTTTATTAAAAAGGGGCGGGTTGCTACCGCTAGTTAAAAACTAAATAAGAGTAAGAAACTTAATACCATAAAGAAAGAAAAATATTTTATTTGCGCCACGCGCAGGAAATACAAACAATAAAAAAAAGAACATTAAATCTAACAAAATCATGAAAAAAATAAAAGATGAACATTCATACTTTTTAGTTTATCTAAGATTAAAACTAACAAAATAGTGTTAACAACAAAAATAAAGAGAAGCCTGTGCGAGTCCAAAAAGGCTCCTATCTCAGCATGATGCTGCGATATTTGAAGTCTAAACCGGAACCTTAGAAATTGGTGGAACGTCTATCGAGACAAACGAGATATTAAATAAATAATATAAGCAGTTGACCTTTATTTACCGTCCAAAGACTGGAATTTGTATTTTTATTATAATTATCCGCTATAACGTATAAAATATTATTACTTTTTGTCGAACTTTGAAAATGTCAAAGGTGTTTTGTGATTTATTATATAGATTTTTTTAAACCAGTCCTCCACCCAATACTAAGTGTAGGTCTCCTCCATTGCACGCATCTTTCCCAGTCTTGTGCCTCTTGCATGCAACACTTGTCTGCTACAGTGACCCGCGGGGCGAGCACGGCCTACTGTGATAGGCTTGAGTCACACATTTTTATCACAGTTTGGGAGCAATAACCGTGACAAAATGCGTGACTCAAGCCTATCACAGTGGCCGTGCTCGCCCCGCAGCTGGTCTATTCTCTAAAAATCTCACGGCGAAAACGTAGGAGAAGTGATTTTTTTCCCAACAGCTCCGCAGGTCGTCGGTTCACTTGGTCTGTGGCCTGCCTACCTACGGCTGCTTCTGGGCCTAGCGAGGTGGTGGATTAGTAGAGATACACATTACACAAGTTATTATGTAGTTACTATTATTATTAGTGACTCAATAAATACTTACGTATGAAGTAAAACCAGTCAGCTGTAAGGATAACGTGGCATTATAATTGTGATTTTTATTATATACCTACATAAATAATTAGTAAACAAATATTTTACATACCTTTTAATCAATGTCTGGTATAATATTTGTAACAGGCTGACTAAGCGATTGATTTAAAAATAAATAGGTATACATTGATGATGATCTAAGATGGCCATCCTTGTCCATTTGTTTATTTATTTAAAACAAACAGCATAAAATACAAATAATAAAACTTTTTTTTTTAGTTTAATACTTGTTTTTAAAATAATACGGTTTATACTTCGCAAAACATCGTGATTTCTTTATTATAAGTAAGTTAAATATTCATGTATTATATTATACACTTCCGGAAAAATTAATTATTTAAATGATGGTAAAAACCGCATCAATCCGTTGCGTAATTTAGAAGAACACCGCGGTCACACAGACGATGTCAAAAGCGACTCGAATATACATAATGAATATAATTATGTAGGGGAAGCGTCAAGCTAGCCCACGGAATTTAAATTTTCATACTTTTTTTTTTAAATTTGCAGGTTAGTTTTAGGTTGTATGTTGACCAAAATATGATTCGCGGCCGTAACAAATATGTATTAACAGAATTGTAATCATAAGAATTATCAATACAACCCTCTAAGTTAGTTATTGACCTCAAATGTTATGATTTCATGAAATAGCCATTTTAAACGGCAATATGAACTTAGGATTGTATTGCTTATTTTAATGATTATAATTCTGTTAATACATACTGGTTACGGCCGCGAATTATATTTTAATCAACATACAACCTAATACTGACCTGCAAATTGAATAAAAAAGTAAGAAAATTTGAATTTTGCGAGCTGGCTTGACGCTTCCTCCTTAAATGGTTCTGCAGATTTTCACTTTCCAACATAATATTTTATTGTCATGTAAAGTCTACCCGTGCTATTGGATTTGAAAACTTTTATCGTATTTACAAACTAAGCTCCTTGAAATCTTATTGATATGAAAGCACAAGCGTCATATCGATACAATGTAAGATTACGTTGGCACATTTTAATTCAGTATTGTTATAATTTCAGTGCAACCGGCTTAACTTTTATTACCGAGTTTTTGTCTTTATTCAAAAGAAGTATCTGTAAATATTTAAATTGAAATAAATACTTTGTTAAGTAACAACTTCCATGTACTTGCGCTAATTAGGCTTGTGGGTATGTTATATATTGCGCATTTCTTTTATTTCATAAGTACCTGGTACACTGTAGCAGCCACTCGCATAAAGTTTTGTAGCTCATGTGATGAATCGAGGATTGAGTTGTCTATCGCAAACCGGACGTATTATGGTTAATCATTCGGGATTATGGTATATTTGCCGTTTCGGTATTAAGTTTGACTTTGTTATTTTAAATAAATAAATAAACATGAGACAACATCCACACTAGGTCTTCAGGTCCCGAACTAGGTAGAGCCTGTACTACGGTAACCTGATGACTGATGTATACATACTTATATACATATACACACCCAGACACAAGTCAAACAGACAGGTCGAACCCGGGACCAGCGGCTCAGAAGGCAGGGTCGATACCAACTGCACCAACCGGCCAGTCATTTCATGATGACTTTGTTAATCTTATCCTCTTATGTCCGCCTAGTACAAAAGTCAGCAGGCAGCAAGTCAGTGAATTTATTTAAGTAGGTAATTAATTTAAAGTTACAAAATACCTCCCAAATATTATTATTTATCCATAGCGTCCACAATATACACTATGTATCTATTATGGTCAACATTTTAAACAAAAAGCGGTCCGGCTAGTTGAGATCGAGTTATGTAAATAAGTGAATCGTAAATTAATAAACTGTGATAAAATAGTTGGGTATTATACTTGATTGATCGTGTTCATGTCATGGGACAATTCAACGTTGAAGAAAAAGTCCGTGTCTATACAGCATGTATCAGAAACTTGTGGTCGTATTTAGGGGTGTGGTACATACCATCAAACCGAACCACTTTCGATGAACCATCATGGGAACAACATCAAATATCTCATACAAAACTTCCAGTACTCGACCCAAATTTATGGGACGGCAAATTGTTTAATTTATTAATGGAACCTATTGTAATTCTAATGAACAACATGACTAAACTGACCTTGACTGAACTTTGCGAGGTCATAAGGTACCTACTCAATGATAACGAGAATACTTGTATGACAATATTATAAAACAAATAAAATTCATACCAGAGCAGACTATTCTCAGAAAACTCCATATATTTTTTTTTTATCAATTATGTCATTTCTTTTTCATTTTGTTTTGAATTCACACTACTTTCGGTCATGTTTTCGGCGGCGAACATCAAACCGGTTGTGATTCAAAGTTTAATAAAGTCGATCGCTCGTCGGCACGACGTGTAGGTATTCTTATGACTACATAACGATTTTACTAACTTGATTTTGTTCGTATATCATATACATAATAGATACTAATCTATTATGTATATGATATACGAACAAAATCACTAACCTATTGTACCTAAAAGCTTATATAATTTAATAATTAACTACAAATTGTCTCGTCTAGTCACTTGTCAATTAATTTGATTAGCAGCTCTTCCTTTTCTGTCAAGCAATCACAATAGTTACAAGTAGCCTGAGAATATTGACAGCAAAACTGATCAGAGACTTGACCCAGCTGTTCAAAACCGGAGGCGAGTCATTTAAGGGGAGCCTTAAATGCAGACAGGTGCGACGCGATAGTGCGACGTGACTATTGTAAAATAAAATCCATAAAGTTTTCATAGAAATTGTTCTGCTAGAGTCGCGTCGCGCCTGTTTGCGAGCCTTTACATGGTAGAGGGTAGAGGCGAAACATGGGCAGGCGACAAAATTTTCTCGTAGCCAACATCTTGCGCTGAAAAGAGGTGAATTTTGACTACGTTTACGCATAGCACGTTTCATAAGCTGGAGTTAACAAATGTATTAATGTTGTTATGATTAGTCTACGTTTTGTTAAACAGTTGTTATTTCGGTCACAACACTAACGGTTCGCGTACACATTCTTGTATGGTGATTTGTTTAGAAACACCACATGCTTTTGTTATCTTATCAATCACCAAATTTGCTGCTGTATTGAGAATGTAGCGGTATCTATATCGCCATATGCGAACTACGCATCACACTGACGTCACGCAAAATCCTGAATCGCGCAAGCAGAGTTTACCGCGCAACTGACATATATACAACGCCCCGACATCAATCGTCGGGCAGTTGCCCACCAGACATGACATCCGTCTAGGCGGAGGATCCTCCCTTTACTATGGGTATAAGTAAACTTTACACCCTGTTCCTCATACCTCTATATAGAGGTAGAGTCTTCGATTTCAAAAGTTTTGTAACAGTCTAGTTAAAACGTTAGAATGGACTAGCTTTTAAGATAGTTGATTTAAGACGATTTGAAGACTAGTTTCTGTGTATCACAAATCTGAACACAAGTTTTCCGTAAAAGTGATAACATTAATTTGAAAATATGAATAAATAGTGATAAAATTTAAAAGTAAAACGAACTTTCGTGATTAAATCACCGAGTCGATTTCCGTCGATATGTACGTGCACTGGCTTTCAAAAACTCAGGCAGTGAATGAACGAAGACCGAATTAGAATGCACTTCGACCTGTTATAAAAGACACAGGTGACAGATTTCAGAAGGACATTGTGCTTTGGTCAGCACTTTCTTTTGTTTATTTTTGTTTGTTCTTCTTATTTTGAATTAACGGCAACACTGTTCTTCTATTATATTGAAACTTTTTTATTAATTTAATTTGTGTACCTGAGATTTGCGCGCCCCATGTAGCAGAATGTCACGAGACCATTTATTAATTTAAGACCATGTATTGTACCACATTCGGACAAATAAATGAATTTGAAACCACTTATGAATGTTTCATGAAAAATCGTCGGTGTCACAAACTTCTTCTTGATTATAGCTACACCTAACAAAACAAATCTTGGTGTTGTGGTTCAGTGTTACCATATTGGTGCTAAATTAAATTAATACCGTACCTATTATAATAAATTCATTTTGTACTGTTATTGTTTCGCTAATCTATACTAATATTATAAAGAGGTAAACTTTGTTTGTGATTTGTTTTTTTTTGTTTGTTTGTATGTAGGGGGTAAAATTCTTTTTGCATTTAATAGCCCAATTCTTGAGGAAGGCTATAGACTATTTAACGTCACGCTAGGATCGCCTTCAGGCGTGGGTTTGCGATAAAATTCCAATCGTACACGACTGAAATGAGTAACGTACGATTACGTAATTTATTTGAGATTCAATGTACGATTTTTACTATTTTCGGGTTTTTTTTTTGTTTTTGTCTTTTTCTTGTAGGTATTTTTCTAAGCCTTATTTTTTCGTAATGAGTTCTAAATATAGGTTTTTAGGCACCTAGTATTAGGTTATAAATTAGGTTTTTTTAGGCACCTACTATTTTTGTACCTAGAAATACTGTCCCTGCGAGAAAGCTCTTCAAGCTCGAATTACTACGACCATTTCAAGAGCTTTAAACCGATTAAGTTGATTATTTAATCGTTAGAAAGCCCATAATATCTTTGATCTCATGAACCAATTAAACGTTTAACAAATCTATAAGATTATCTACAGCTTAAACCGGTCACGCCTGTGTCTCTTTGATAGGTTTTTGACGATGGAAACTTAAGTGACACTATGACATTATCATTCTGTAGATAATATCGTTTCTTCATTAGTGTGTGTCTGCATCTCCCTCTGTGGTATTTGTTCAGTTATAATGATTAAAATGATCAATACAAGGCTTGGCGTATTTTTCGGACTTTCGCATACACACTTCAATTCCCTATTTTACCTCTTCCGAAGGTAGTATTTACGAAAAACCTGAAGCCAGCTTTTTTGGTTTAGGCTCAGCGTTGATGAATCAGTCAGGACAAATTTGACTGAGCCTAAAAATGACTGCTTTCTGTCAATCAGAACTCAAACTCAAACTCCAACTCAAAGCATTTATTTCAATTAAACCATTTACAGGCACTTTTGAATTGCCAAGTGGTCGGTCAGTCAGAAATATGAAGCTAGTTGCCCATTCCAAAGCGTAGTAGGTACCTATGGAGAAGAACGGGCAAGAAACTCCATGGACACTCTTTTAAATTATATTGTTACATAAATATTAGTTACATCATTAATGTTGAATATAGGTATAATTATATGTTAGAACGATGTAAATAAGACGTACACGTTGAGTGTCCAGTGTACAGCAAATATAAATTTAAACAAAACAATCCATAATAAAATAATTAAAATAAGCCGTGGTGGCTAAGAGACGACCAGTCCCAACTGACAGCGCCCGTTCACGAACATGACGCATGGAACTAAAGGAAGTCCTTCATGAAAGATATGAAATTAATGTTTAATTAACGTAACATAACGTCACGGCTGTATTTTCGCGAACGGTTAGGCAGAGGTTTACCTACAGTACACCCTCATTACGCCAGTTATATTTCAGTCCTAGATAAAAGCTTCGACTATCTTAAACATTAATTTTGTCCAGCACAATAGATAAACATTAACAACTGTAACTGCCTAGACAGCCAGTGGCTATTTGCTTAAGATATTACAATACTGCCATTTATGTTTATTATTACTACCTACATGTCATTACTTAAACACACATTATGTCTGCCTACGCTCTGTTCAGCACGTTGTTCTATGTCAAGCAATTGAAAACATGTCTTATGATCGCCGTTCCGATAAATTGCACACAATTTGTTTAGTCAACGTACATTTTTTCATTGGATTTTTAACATTTGCTTCATGTTGACATAATTATTTGCAATTATTGTTATGTTTTCAAATAGTTACGTAACTGAGAAATGGTCGACAACCAAAAAGAGCACGATTGGTATTGAAAAGAAAGAAACAAAATTTGAATGTTTTAAAGGCACATAAATACCTTCTAGATGCCTGTACATAATTAGATGCTTGGGTATTTGCTGGTACCATGGAGCACCAGCATAAAAGCTAGCTAACATAGTATTCCCAGATACTGGCAGTCTCCACCAAATTAAGCTAAAATTGGCTCAAGCTAGATTAAGTAATTTTTTTTATTTTGATGTTTGCTCCGGTCTATGCAGTATGTTTAGGGGTAGAAATATACGTAGATACATAATAATAAATCAAACACTACAATAAAATTCACTAGTTGCTTGAAATGTTGACTCAATAAATTACTATGTGAAAAGGTTTAGGCAAATGTTTATTAAATGCAAAACACCCATTGAGATTACCTCAAAAAATTACATTGCACGAATAGCATTAGACGGTCTATTCAGTAGAAATCTCACTGAACATTTATGGCACTACCCCGAGCAAAACCTTGCGACAGTGCGTTATTCAGAGGCTATTAATTCATTAACCAAGAAAAATAAACTGCATCTAAAAGCACATTATTAATGTTCGATATCCTATCATCACATTGCACGTTCTTATTTGTTTTTATGTGATAAAAATACATTGAAAATCTCCTAGTAAATCAAACTTGATTGCATGCATCTTTTGCTAAAAGTGACGTTCTTTTAATTTGAGGATTAAACTAATAGATAGGTAGTCAAAAAATCTAAACCATTCAAATTTTATTTTATTTAAAAAGATTTTTTATTTAAACTTATTCCAATAACTGTGTAAATTCTATGATAAAGGGGCGCGTGGAGGGAGCGGGTCAGAGAGGGTGGCAGCGGGACTGAGAAGGACCGAACACTCAAGGTCGTTCGCTTAGGGAAGCACCTCAAGTGAAAAGAGCTTGATGTGAGCTGTCAATAGTGTCAATCCCTTACATCAGGTGGAACGACAGCTTACTTCAAGCTCCCCTCGCCTATTTTGTTTACTAGTATACTGAGAAGGAGGTTGATAAATTAATAAGAACAAATTATACACATCATTTTCACCTGCTATGTATTACAACAAAACAGGTTTTCGTAATACGATATCACATCCTTATTAAGCCTTCGTTTATCGACCGTCTCGTTTGATAAGACAAGAGTAAGTACGTAGGTTCATCGATACTTTGAGATTTTAATGAATACAAGTTCAAAGGATCTCTTCTCGTTAGCACACGTCAGAAACATAGACACTCCGTCTATGTGATATAAAGTATGTTTTGGTAAAATAATGAAGGTTATCAAAAGGGTTTCAGTTGATTGAATATTGTTAAAGTTTTACAAGATTTACTTTAACTAAATTTGGTTAATTTGTTTTTCAATGTTGGTTTTTGTGGCATGTTATCCTTGTCGACAATACAGCAAACTTGAATTATCTGCTCACATCATTTATTTTCTACGAAATTATCCTTAGCAAAGTCAGCAGACAGGCGTGACGCGACTCTTGTAGAACTATTTCCTTGAAGTTTTCATATAAATATTAAATACGCTTTATTACATAATATCGACTCTACACATGTACTTAATTACCTTAATTGTTTTATAGACAGCACTGATAAAAATCATCAGAACCAAACTAATTATGATTTGAAAGTCAATCAAGAAACAATCGTTTATATTACAACAGGCACTTTGTTTGGTATTGTTTACAAAACAATGGACAACATTCAACGGATGAATTCCCTTCCCGATTAAGTTTTAATTGGTAATAAGTTTGCGGTTAACCAAGGTATTGTCACGGAATAGATAGATACAGAAGGCTGACTTTATATAACGAATGGAAACAGGCACACGTACATTAAAGTCTTATTTACACGATGCATTCCTGGCCTGTGGCAAGCAATAAAACTGAAGCAACATATATATGACTTGACATACATACTCACACTTTTACCATGAAAAAATGGCGTGAGTTTATATATGTATGTATGTGTGTATAAATATGACTTGCATCATCTAAATGCTGTGCTTATTCTTCGTCGTAGCAAAGATTCCAAGTTATATGAGTTTGTACTAGAATTCCGCGATTTCGACACCGTTAGCATTAGCCTGGCAAAGGTTTTTCATAGAGCAGCTGCTTAGACGGTGCAATTTTTATTGTTGCTTCAACTTATGGTATGTTATTAATAGGTAATTAAATCACCACGAATAAACCAGGCTTTAGACGCGTAGGTACGACAATCCCAAACTATCTCAACTAAAAGCTAGTCGCGAGTGCGCTTGCACTCGCTGTCCGTGATGCGTGTCTATGTGTGCGTGGCTGTTTTTACTCGTTGTATGAAGCTGGCCTTCTGAGCGTATGTATTCTTTGGTATTGTAGTACCGTAGTACCTTTAGGTGGATTACCTTGAAATCAGAATAATAATATGGTGTCGTTCTGCCAAGGACTTCTTTTTGGAAAAAAAAATGTATTGTGATATGAATAATGTTTTATTTGTAAGTTAATAATGGTTTTAAATAATCACCCGCTGAGCACACATTTATGTTATTTTTCTCATGTTACGGGTTCGATTTTCGGTTCAACCATGTAGTTATTTAAATATCTATGATGCAGTTTAACTTGTTTTTTAAATTCAAATAATGTCTTCTTTCAGTAAAATGTTCCATCTACAATATTCAAGGTACTTTCCCTCCATGTGGCATATCCGTGGGACGCCCTGTATAAGGAAAATTATTATGGACCTTCATTTACTGTAACAATCAACAATTGATATTTCATGTAAATTCAGCTCTTTTGAAGAAAAAGTTGGTTCTTCTCTAATTTTAACCCTAATTTTTAACCACACCATCAAGTTCAAGAGCGATTTTTGCAAAAAAAACTTACTACAAAAAATGGTTAAAATTTTTAATTGTTATAGTTAATTATCTGGTTCATCGAATCCTGAACGGTTGAACACTACTTACGCCACACCCTGTATATAATATATATATATTTATTAATATTTTACTATGTAAAATTATATAAGCTTTAGCAATAAGTAAATTAGGAAGTCCCGCGTAGAAGCGGATATAAGGCAGTTGACTCATTCTGATAACTTTTTTGTACGAAGTAGATAAAGACATCTACCGTACTCGTATTTTGGGAAAATAAAAAAAATAAAAAATTCTACACTAATTTGCCTTTCCTTGGTAATGCCAAGTTGTAATTAATAACTAAATGTTGTAAAACACAAGAAGGTAGCTTTGTGTTTTTTTATTAATTATCACAGTTTTGCGTTCAAAACGCTCTCCTGTAAAATCAAGGTAATAAAAAGCGTTTTGTTTTAGCTCTAATTCGTCCGTGTAAACGATAAATCATAGACATAATTCATTTAAAAAAAAGAAAAAAATACACAATAATTGGTCACAATAAAGTTAATAACCTTTTTTTAGCGTGATTCTCTAGCTATTACTCGGTAAGTAACAAATAAATTGATACATTACATCATGTCAAACACGGGGCGAGCTACTCTAGGTAATGATGCCAATTAAGAACCAAATGTTCTATAAAAAAATGTTCTATATAAAGCTTTGTTCAATTACCGAAACTCCAACTATATTTTTTTATCTCTAACGAAAACAAGACAGAACCACCTAAAAAATCATTATCGTAATGATAGCTACTACAAAATTCACGATGGCTCCAAGTGACATCGTTTTTGTTTTAATATTTGACATCGCGACGTAGAAATCTTTATATGTAATATTCAATTCAATTCAATTCAATTCAATATTTTATTGCATACCTTATGTTTACAATAAGGTGTTATATAACAGAACAGGAAAGTACAATATGGAACCTGTCGGGCACAGCAAAAATTAGAAGAGAGGAAGAGAGGGCTATATTATATCCTTTCATTAAGTGGGTATTAAACTAAGTTTTTGCACTTAAACTATAATTTTAAATTAGGTATTTATATATTATATTTATATCTTTATAACATAAAGATATTTTATTTATCTCAATGATTTATCATCAAAATATTCCGTTAAGGTGTAGTATGCTTTATTATCCAGAAATACCTTAAGATTATGGGTAAATGTGATAGTTTTGTTTTGTTCTCTAATATCCTTAGGTAAATTATTATAATTTTTTATAGACATAACTAAAGGGCTTATATAATCTGGATATATAATCTGTCATTTTGTCTTTCGTATCTTCTGTTCCTACGTTGCCAGCGTTGGTGCTATGTGTGACGTAAACTACGTACCGCATCTCGAGCAACTATTAAAAACAAATAAATCGCTAGAGTCTACAAAATCCTACTGCGTAGAACAAAAAAATGCAACACAAAATCCCACAAGTAAAGTTAAGGACACAGCGAATGCCGTGAGAACCAAGTCAAAGTGTGTGCCGTGTTAATTTTCTAACAAAGCATCGTTGTGAGCCAAATGCTGGCCTAAAATAATGAATGAGTTTCTCGAACACCTTGTTAGGAACATCTTATTAATTTTCTACTACTAGGAATTCGTATGTGAAACAATGTTTGTGATGTGTCTAGAGGAGACTTGAGGTGAGAAAAAACGTAGTCAACTGGTTTTTATTTAGGCCCACTTGCACCACAAATCGCTAACTATATTTAGCGCTAAACGAATAAACGAAACATTGTTCCATTTCTGTCAAGCGTTTGCAGTTGACAGAGACAGAACGATGTTTTAAGGGCGATTTTCACCAATCTTTTATACCTAGAATAAGTCTTATCGTGGGAATAAATTTAGAATTTTTGACAGTTCTTCCATACTAGAACTGTCAGATGTCAATTTTATTCCACGGATAAAAGATGTCTGACTTTGGTGAAATCAGCCCTAAATGTGTTATGCGCTAAATGTATTTATACTACGTAAAAGATAGCTTGATCTCTGCGACATAAGTCAAACTGACATTCCTAAGGTTGTCATGATATAAAAAATTGTCGATAGAAATTATCGACGTTTCTTACTATTATCGATGCTAATGTAACATTTAATTGGGTTTAATTTAATTACAAACGTTACTAAATTAAACGAATATTTGAATATAAGATACATTTATTCTCGTAAAGGAGTACACCCCAAATCCATATCTGAATCAGTTTCTGAATCGCTAGAACAATCTTGTAAATTTATTATAAACTCTTGTTCGCAAATATTATCAAATCGGAAGTCCCGCTCCCAATCTTCTTCCATTAGTTTTCTGTATTTGGTTACCACCTTCATCCAGTTTTCTGCAGATACATTGTCGACCGCACAATGATTCATCGCCCATCACTAATTAGGTTGGCATGCCCATAAAGTATGACATTTACAGGTACTGTCTGTAATACTATGAAATTCAGAACTTTATAGGCGTGATGTTACTGACAGCTGTCGCAGAGATCAAGCTATCTTTTACGAAGTATATTGGTTTGTGGTGCAAGCGAGCCTTAATAGCAGACGTATCTTGAAGTCTCATTTAATAATATTCAGAAATAATAATATTTCATTAGAATACTAATATTTAAAACAAAGGTCAAGGTGTCTTGAAGTTTTTAACGAAACAATAGTTGAATCGAAACAACTGAAATATTAGTTGATTGCTTGTGCAATCAGGGAAATTAATTATTAAGTAAATTTACACCCTACGACAATTTGCCGTGTTATAGCAATTTCAAACAACTATCCAAGAGTTACAGTTGTGATTAAATATGCGGACTATTTAAGTTGGTACCTCTCCTCAAACAAGGTAAGGCTCCTTCAAACAGGTGCGACGCTGCACGCTGGTGCCTTTGTGTCGAGTGCGATTCGCGTCGCGTGTCGCGACTGTTTGAAAGAGCCATTACGCTGACTTAACTGAAATGAGTGTGTTATTTAAGTGTTGGATAGTCACACATACCGATAGACAAAATAGCAAAAACACAACATACAGATTCAGTATGTGCCTCACACAGTTCCCTCTTCAGATTTCTTGCAAGACTCTCATCACCTTTCTAATGAAACCTACAATTACCTACTGGTTAATTGATTGGACATTATCACTTGTTACGTGACGAAATATAACTAGCTTTTTTACAAAACTTTATTGGTAAATTAAGAAAGAAAGAAAAATAGATTTATTTGTCACAGAAACACGTGCATACAAAAAGATAATTAGCTCTAATAATTAAGAAAAAAGTAAAAATAACAAAGAGAGCTCTAATCACGAGCACAAAACAGAAATCGTCGACAGCTGCACGTCATGACTGTTGTTGTTGTAGTATACTAACTGTTCAAATGACTTATGTACCGGAGCTCCTAATGTGTGAAAAATACATACTATTAATCATTTAGCCAGGGGTCATTATGAATGAACTGGTTCGATCATAGTTTTTCTTTGCACGATATTGAGTCGTGACTGTTGAATTAATACTATGACATTATAAATGGAATAATTAAATAAATTAAATTAAATTCGTCTATTTCAGGCAAATAACACCCATTGCCAGACAAAAACAATATAAAATACAATACAATAATAAAATCAAATTAAACAAAACAAAAAAAAACAAACTAAATAAAATCAAATCAAAATAAGTCAAATCAAATTAAAAATACATAGGTAATCAAATCAATAAAATTAAATTAATACCCTCTCTCCGACACTGGGACAGGAATGTGTCTGCTGGAAAACTGCGGGATGAAGGGGCAATCCAGCCTACCCGCAATTATCGCCAATATGATGTTGGGGCTACGTACCGATTTCGGTCGTGGTTGCCAATGTTAACGGAGATTAGCCTTGTAAGCAGGAGGTATGTTACTGCATAAGCGAGGGCCCAACCACAGGTCCACACTCTGTTCCTTTACTCTTGTAGCGGTATCTACAGCGCCATATGCGAGCTGCGCGCCGTACTGACGTCACGCAAATCCTGCATCGCGCAAGCAGAGTTTACCGCGCGAGTAGCATAATGTACAACTTCCTGACATCAATCATAGTGCAGTTGCCCACCAGACACGACACCCGTCTGGTCGGAGGATCCTCCCTTTTCTATGGAGGTATGAGTGAACTTTACACCCTGTTCTTCGTACCTCTATACTCTCATAGGCCAATGCGACGACCGAGGAGAGATTAGTCCGCAGGACCAACGGTTTATGTGTTAGCCACCTAAGTATGACACCACCTCCCGGCTGCTACTGAGAAATTCTTAAAGGAAAAAAACCCAATAACACTTTGCCCGACCTGGGAATCGAACTCAGGACCCTACTCTCAGCAGTCGCGCTTATGACCACAATACCAACGGGGCAGTCAATTATGGACATTAGATAATAGATTACAACCTTTAACTATAAAGTGCATCAAGTGAACGGCAAATATGGTTAAAAGGGGCTGAAACAGCTAAAGCGCGGTCATTGTCGGACTGCATAGAAAAGTTATAGAAGCGCGATGACCCAAACAAAGCTGCAAAATATGAAGCAATTCACTACTTACAAAAAATATATTGATTGGACTAAAACATTAAAACACTATCACGTTAATATGTTGCTTGAAGAACAATCTGAAAAAAAAAAAACAGAATGATTACATGTTATATTAGTATGGTTTTTAATCGGTAAAAGATTTTTTTAGAGGTATCTTCGTGACTTTGTTCTATCGTACCAAATTAGTTGTATAATGTTTTCAACACACTATCTAACTAGCATATATCCTGAAGAATATCATAATATATTTTAATGGGTTTTTTGGTCCATATTGCAGACAAACGGATGCTACAAGGTCATTATATTTATCTTAAGTGCGCAAAAAGAGGATGCAGTTAGGTACTGTTGGTTTATATATAGCACAATAGATGCTGATTATATGATCCATGCGGTCTATTAGCTGGAATTCGAAATACTGGCTGCTATAAAAAGAAATAGACGTCTACCTATTTAACTTATAAAGGTATTATTTGTGATGGTTATGTTCCGTTTTATTTTTGCGTTAGCAACAGGATAATATTTAGGTATATTGCTGGTGTTACTCGCAATACCTAATTTGAAACACATTAAATGTAATACTTAATTCACAAAAAATCTTATAGATGAATTGTGAAAATACTCTTGATATTGGTGGTTTTTTTTTAGTTCAGGCTTATCTAATATAATTTGCAATAAGCCAAGTTATCAGTCAGCAAAAAAATCAAATGAAAGTCACCGACGAAAACTATTTAGGTAAGTAAGCTGTATAATTACAACATGACTTCAACTAATATTCTATTTTAGTAGGCCTAACCACCCAGGCACCTGTTCCAAACAATTGTAAGTGGATCCTTTCATACCCTGACCCTCTGCCTAATTAATACATAGAATTAACCTAGTCTGAACCACAGACGAACATTCAAAGTTATATTGTAGTTAGTTATGCAAATATCGAAACTTTTGGAGCTAAAGATATCAATTATGGAAAATTCTGGAACAAAGGATTAGACGAATGAGTTTAAGAAAAACAATTTGCGACATGTGTCTGCGACTCTGCAGATAGCGTTTCTTCTCTGCGATGTCACAAAGCTTTGGATTACGGGATGTACGTAGATAATTAGGTGATTTCCAATATCGTCAGAATTTTCATGAGATCATGACGTGTTTTTAACCCCTGACGGAAAAAGAAGGGTGTTATGAGTTTAACGTGTTTACATGTGTATCTACCTGCGGAATCGTAGCTCCCAAAAGTTTGTAGCTATAGTATAGCAAAAAAGAATTGCCGTCGTGGGACGCCTGGCAGATGTGAAACATCGAAAACCATTCTTTCATACTTATTTACTATACAAAATAGTATAGTATATATTTATGAAAGAATGACGTCACGGTTGGCGCAGTGGTTAAGCGATTGACTTCTGCGTTACGTGTCGCGGGTTCGATCCCCGCACGGAACAAATATTTGTAAAACCTGCAAGTAGTTGTTCCGGGTCTGGCTGTTTGTGTATGTGAGTTTAAATGTTTGTAAACGCACCCACGATACTGGAGAAATTCCTAGTGGAGGGCAACGTTTAAAAAAAATGGTTTAATAAAAGAAAAGAAATAGGTATGACATAATCAAATACCAAATATTCAGTTTTTTTTTAAGAATAAATTGTTCTTTATTTAAAATATAGCGTGGCGATATACCTACGCGTCACCACGCCAGCAATCGGTTTTACGTGCGGCTATAGAAGGATCACATAAAAAAAAAATGTTAGTAGATAATTGTTCAGCCGTTTTTAGAGGTTTTGGTTGGTATCGGGGTTTTTTAATTTTAAATTTAATATTATCCCCCATATCGATGTTGCTTAGCAACTTTGGTCTGTTGGTTCTGAAGGTCAATTTCCGTAAAAAACGATCAAAATCTAGTCGCAATCTCATCTAAAGACATTCACTGGCAAAAATTTACAAAAATGTAAATAAGTTAGAGATTTTGGCAGATTGAGACTAAGATTACAGTCCATTGACATTTATTTTACCTCTGACAGCAGCAAACCAACTACAACCTTATTGCAACGAGAATAAAGATCACTGTGATTTTGACAGACTAGTCAGTGGCAAAACCCCAATAGCAACCTCATTGTATCGGGAATAAAGATCACTGTGATTTGGACAGACTAGTCAGTGGCAACACCCCAACAGCAACCTTATTGTAACAGGAATAAAGATCACTTTGGTTTTGACAGACTAGCCAGTGGCAACACCCCAATAGCAACCTCATTGTAACGGGAATAAAGATCACTGTGATTTGGACAGACTAGTCAGTGGCAACGCCCCAACAGCAACCTTATTGTAACGGGAATAAAGATCACTTTGATTTTGACACGGTCGCAAATTCAGAGGTAAAATATCTGTGAAAGGACTCTAGAATACTACAAAAGCTCAAATACGAGAATTGCCCCTCTGGTCTTGTTCAACTTCGGTCAGTTGTCTAATGAAAAACATCTACATAATTATAAGGTGATTTGTAATTAGAATTTTGGGTTAGTCCCGCTATGGTATGGTCCCGGTATGGCACCCTCTTAAAATACCTATCAAAAAGTCCCGCTATGGTACCCTTCAGTTTTTGGTACTGTTGTAAAGAAAAGTTATACAATGCGTTAAGAAAAAAATAGTATAAATAAAAAATATCTTTTCTTAACTATTATAGTTAAGCAAGATAATATTTATTAATACTATTTTTTAAACAAATCACGCTCGGTAATTGTCGTTTCACTTCAGGTAGTTACCTGACCAACCGGTTTTTTCGTAAAACAATAGAGACGAGCCCTTCCTCGAATTCGTATCTAGCTCTTCCCTTTTGTTTTTATGAAAATAGAGAGAGACAGTATTATTCCGGGTTTAGTTTGCTATTTGCAGCTGTACTTTTGCGATATGAGTAATTAGGATAGCTTGTTAGTTTATCTATTGCAATGTCTGGGTCAAGTAGTTCACGTGGTGTAAATTTAATAATTATTGACAGTCGACGCGGTGGAAAAACTTTATTACGTGCCGGACATAAATATATTAAACGCAGAGAAAATAAAAATTCAAGTACTTGGCATTGTGTAAATAGGAGAAATAGTATTAAATGTAGTGGATATATAACTATTGAGAATACCAATAATACAATAATTAAAGATTATAAACACAGTGATCAGTGCGTGCCACATTTTGAAGACAATGAAGTTCAAATGGCTATAAGTGAGTGCAAAAAAGAAGTAAATTCAAATTACGGATCAGTACAGAAAATTTTCGAAAAACACATGGGTAACTTAAAAGACAAAGGGTTACACCTTACAGGAAATGTTCCTGACTATAAAAAATTAAAAACAGTATTATACAGACACCGAAATAAGTCGTTGAACGTACCAAAAACACAATTTAAGAATGTGGAAGAAATTATAATACCAGAAGAATTTAATAAGTATGTATTGGCTGATTATTGTAATGAAGACTGTAATCGAATAATTATATTTTCCTCGACAGAAGTAAAGGAATATATAAAATGTGTAACGCATTACTTTGGTGATGGCACTTTCGACGGCTGCCCAAACCCATTCGAACAAGTTTATGTCATTCATGGAGACATGGGAAGCACTGAGTTATCCACGAATGTAGCACCATTATTTTATATTCTGTTAAAAAACAAAGAAGGGAAAACTTATGAAAAAGTTTTCGAATTGATTAAACAAACTTTGCCTGAATAGCGTCCATCGAAATTTACCTTCGATTATGAAATAGGAGTAATAAATGCAGCAGCGAAGATTTTTCCTGATATCAAAATAAATGGATGTAACGTACATTTTCAAAAGAACGTTATCAAAAAAGCGAAATCTTTAAATCTCATGGAACACGAAGAGTCCTCGAACCATGTTAAGCAATGCATAGGCTTGGCGTTTTTGCCAAAACAAGATATTGAAGACGGCTGGCTGCATATAATGGAAAATAGGTATAATATCTTGGTTACTTTCCAAAATGATGTTTGAGTACTTAACTCTAATTATATGGCAAAAAAGTAAAGAACAACAATATCAGTAAGGACCTGTTAATTTCATTGCTTTACAAGTACGAACGTTTAATAAGTATTTTTTTCAGTTTCGACGATGAAGCTATGACCAAATTCAATGACTATTTTGTCACTCAGTGGCTTGAATATCCAGACCTCATTTGGTGTTGCCATAATGAACGCCATAGAACAACTAACTTGGCGGAATCATGGAATGGCAGATTCAACAAAATTATTGGAAAAAATCCCAGTTTATTATTGTTTCTGCAAACAATTGGCAACGACACATGTCACTTTGATATAAAACAAGCCAAGTAAGTTGTATTTTTTAGACAATATTTTTAAGCAGATATAATATTTTTAAAAGCAGATATATATTTTTTTACATATTACGAGTACATAGAAGAATTTGAAAATGGATTTGATTTTATTTATTTTGGTAGATATTATTGGTTGTCGCCTTCTATTACAGACGGTTACTGAAAAAAATATAGCTTAACTTAAATAACTGATGATTTTTGTTATAGCTTTCGACTAAAAAGATCACCTATAAATTCAAGAAAAAGAACAAGTATAGAAATCGACCGCCAGATTCAAAAGCTAACAAAAAGTTACGAAAATAAAGCTATCTCCATTGGTGATTTTCTGATTAACATATCAAAGTCAACATTTCGATCAGAACATTTAAAAAAATAGTTTATTTTAATTTTGTTTTTAGCCTATTAAAATGTTTAATACTTTTTCTCGATGTTGATTATTTTTTGTAGTTTATGTTTACAATTTGCGCCTTTTTCTCCATGTTGATTATTTGTAATTAATATATTTGTCTAGTTGGTTGTTGATTATTTTTGTAGTTTATATAAATTTACAATTACTGCCTTTTCTCAATGTTGATTATTTGTAACTAATATTTATGTCTGGATGTTGTTTTTATTTGTAGTTTATAATATTTACAGTAATACTTTTCTGAGATGTGGATTTTTTATATTTTTTTTATTGTTGATTATTGGTAATTAATATTGTTGATTATTTTAAAAATTACATTGCAATTAATATTTCGTTTTACTGTTTGATATTTTTTTATAAATATTTTGAATTAATAAAAGACTGATTTAATATCGCAAACAGACGTTTTATTGATACACTCCTAAAAGTATTTATTTATAGATACACTTTTCTTTTCAGTTGTACCTTCTATTGTCTAACGTAGATCTAAAAGATGGGTACCATAGCGGGACTTTTTGATAGGTATTTTAAGAGGGTGCCATACCGGGACCATACCATAGCGGGACTTACCGAGAATTTTCTGTTCAAATTAGATAATCAAATCAAAACACTCAATTTGTAAGTGACGTTATAAATTGGCATCCATGGGTACATTTTCTGATCCATTTGTTTACATTTTCATTACACATTTTTGGAACGGACTATACACTGACAATCACACAGACAGACCTGCAAATGTCGGGTGTAAGTAGTAAGTGTAGTAAGAGTAGTAAGTGCTGCAAAGTACGTAATATTATTTTATTTCTGTATAATACTGGGTGTCTCCATAGGAATAGGACCGTCCACTGACACTCTGTTTGCTTGTAAAGTTGTAAACCACACAATTTCCTTACCTAGTTGCTATTCCACCAATTCGCACTAAGCGTTTCCAAATGTCTTTTGTAACGCACACAGCAAGAGTGGAACTATCTACCTGCGTCTGTGTTTCCGAACGCATACAACCCTAATCTCTTCAAAGTGTGAGTGAATAGGCTTCTTCTGGGTAAGCTCACTCCATCATCGACTCTGTCTCTGTCACCACTGACCTAGAATAGAGTCAAGAGCAAACCCACCTTCTTTTTTTTCCTTTTTGATAACAAACCCACCTTTTAAAAGAAACATACCTAAACTCACGTCTTCTTCCCATGAGGGTAGGCAGAAAATACAAAACGCCGTCTGCTACGATCGTCACTTACTCCTTTTGCTTCATTACGTTCTGAATACATCTGCACCCTAATCGCGTACCACACTATTCACAATCTGAATCATTTTGAAGGATATTGCTAATCCATTGCTTCATATGTTCGAAAAAATTTTCGGCTCAACAACGGAAAAAACGCAATGAATGTTTTTAAACTGCCAAAATGAAAACCATTCCTACTTTTATAATTATGCAATTACCGTGCTGCCAGTTGCGAGTACTACACACCAAGCAAGTTGTAATAAGTAGTTATTTATGATACTAGTGCGGTAAGTTGGTTTTTAATTCAAATTCAACCAATTTCCGCGCGTGTGCTTTACAACGTTTTTCAACACATTTGCGAGAAAACAGTACAATAGGTAATGAAACTAATGAAACAAACTTTTGTTTATAAAAATATCAGTCAGAAAGTCGCAACAATAACAATCTTTGACGTTTCTAATATGAAAATGGCGCCATTTCCAAATGGCGCTACGTGCGCGTGGTGAAAATTAGAATCGCAAAATTCGAATCGCAATAGTCGAGTCGAAAAGCATCTTTCGTCTCATTTTCTCTTTAATAGGTACTAAAGTGAGATAAACGAATTTAGCAAAAGCGCTTCCAAGGAGGTTCGATCATTCAAATGATTTATTCTCGTAATTTGGAACTCCTTGGTGGAATTCTTATATATATTTTTTATGGTAATTAAAAAAATACCGTAAAGTATACACACGGCGCTATACAACGAAGGGGGCGACAAAACACGTACTTACACTCCTACCAACTTATCTGTGAAATGGCGAAAATTGGAACTACGGCCGTCATGTTGAAATGTCATTGTCTACTACATTCGGGTTCTCTGGTTGTTTTGTCGTGATATTGCTGAATTTATAAAGTTAAATATGCCGAAAGCTAATAAAAGTGATGCTCGAAACATTATTCTAAAGGTTAAAACCTTTTTTGAAGAAGAAGCTCGGGCGGGATTATTCCATTTAATCAAATATAAATGATAAATGACTTTATTTCTGTAAGTAGGTTTTTACAAACACTTTTACACGTCAATCATATTTTTTTTTTAAACTAGATGAGGTCGGCAAACAACAAACATATACAAACGAATTTCAGCAGCGACAGGTTAGTGTTGTCAACTTTCTTGTTGTAAATTACCCGATACTTAACTAATTATCCACGAAATATTCGTTTCTATTCTTGCTGCAGGTTAGCGTAACGGTAACGTACATCTATTAGGTAACCTGCTAAGTGAGTGAGCCAACTAACCTGCCAGATTTCAATTTTCTAGCAACATTTATTTTATTATCCTATATTTTAGGTGTGAGTCAAGGACTAATTTAAAAAATAGTTAAGGAAGGACACGCAGCAGAAGAAACTGGTACAAAAATTCGGAACAATTATCTGCTGAATTTCTACTTCATTGGATTACTTTTTAGATAAAGCCATAGTTTATTGCTGAGAGACTAAACTGTTAGCTTACCCACGTAACTGTAAATTATAAAGTTCTTTTTATTTATTTTATTATTTTTATATATAGGTATCATTGTGTTAATTTGTAATTCTTATTAAACGATTAAGTCTAATGTAATTTTTTTTTCTTGAAAACTTACTCAATTTTGGGCACCTTATATTAATTAGCAACACTGAATCGACGGTGCCGTCCTCTTTCAGTTCACAGATAAGTTGGTAGGACTGTAGGTGAGAGTGAGAGTACCTATTTTACCGCCCGTTCCGTTGTATGGTGCGTAATTTTTAACTTTCGAACAATGTATACAGGTGTATACAGGTGTATGGTTCTTAAATGCGTTTTTTGAGCAAATGTGTTGAAAACCAATTTATTTGAAAAACGTTTTCGTGTCGATCTTTGGTAGGAAGCACCTATGTACTCCATGTAAGATTCTTCCGTAACCCACAGTCAACCTATTACGTAGTCAAATTTAAACGATTTAATATGCAAACATCAATAGATAATTATAGACTTTACATAACTGGTTTTCCTCCAATATAAAAATGTCGCGTTACAAACTAAACATTTGCATTTTTTATTTAATAACTGTTGACGTAGATAAAATTAACAAAGAAGTAATTCAGTAAGCTTATTATTTATGAAGCTATTAATAATAGATAATAACGGGGAATTGGCCTCTCATAATAATGATAAGTAAGTAATTGAACTTTAATCATTGAGTTAGCATTAACATTGTTTATTGTGGTTATGATAAAAAAAAACATGTGTGCAGTTCACACGCAATAGAAGTAAAATCATAAAAAAAAAATTATTCTATCTCTTTCTCTCGCACGTTAATCCTATAGATGTATGTGTTTGTCTCTCGTTTAATCGAGTTTCAAATCACAACGGGGCTAAAGAAGTTATTACTTAAAAAATACTGAATAGCAATTGAATGTTGCTGTTGGGCTAGGAAACAAGCGAGTTCTTGTGGCTCCAGGCTTTTACTGTTTCTTTAGTTAGATAAATATCATCATCTCCCTAGCCTTTTCAGAACTTTTTGCATGGAGCGACTGCCCATCTTACCTCCACAACCCAGTTACTGGGTAATACGACACCCCTTGGTAAGACTGGTTGACAGACTTTCGGGCTTCTGACGATCCGTAACGACTGTCAAAGATCCATGAATGACAGCCGGGACCAAAGACTTAACGTGCTTTCCGAGGCACGGAGGTGTCTGTAAAGATTTACATACCAAGACACTTTGGTGCCCACCCATCCACGGACCAACCGCGGCAAGCGTAGCTTAGCCTGATCGATCGACCCGTGCGGCTATCATTTTATTACTAAGCCACAAGCCCCCCCTTTGATAAATAGATAAGTATTTTCACGGTTCAAATGGTTAAACACTAACCTCCTTACTAATAAACGTCGTATAGTGTCTGTATAGTTACACACCGATTTCTCTCTTTCAGTCATCAGTAATTTGACTTTCGAAAGAAGAAGACAAAGAGTTGTGTAACTATACAGACACTATACGACGTTTATTAGTAATACCCTATGAATGTGTACAGCATAAAATTTAGGTACTGGTGGGAAACATTTAGTAATGTAACCTCTATTATTTTCTTGCTATGATATAAGCAAAACATGTATGCTCTATAATTTATTTTTTAAACAACTTTATATACCATGCTTAATGCCAATAATATTAATAGATATTATTTCTTCTTCTTCGGTTTGCTCTTGACAAAGGTGGTTCGACGTGTTCACGATGGATTCTGTCCAATCGAAGGTGTAGTCTTTTCTCGCATCACTGTCTCTCTCCATCTGGTTTTGTTAGATGACGATCTCGCGCATTCATTAACAGAGCCCCTAACCCAGCCTGTTTATTTAGATATCGATTTTATCTAAGCTTCATAAATATTCACAATAACTTACTAAATAATTTGTAATTTTTTAGAGGAAGAGACATAATATAACCCGTATGTAAACGCCCTCATAAAAATAATGGAAACATAAAGGCCGTAGTACATATTAAAAAATTATATAAAAAAACTCGATCCGATGGAATTCCAAATCATTATCATATCATCACATGACACAAAAACTGAAAGTTAACAGTATTGCTACATAATTATTTCTCTCTGATTAGTCTACATATATTATAGACTAAAAGTCAATTATATATAGACTCTATAACAATCGACACAAATAATATACTTTTTTCGATCCAGGCTCGCTGGTTTCAAGGCCTGCATGACAATACAAAAATAACACAATCAGTTGCCGACCAATGACGAAACACGATCTGAATAATGAGCGAGAGAAAAATGGCAATAGACATGAAGCTACGGATACCAAGTAGGCACTTAGGTACCTATGAAGGATTGAGCCGGATGCGGGGAATACCGACTCTCGAGCAACAGACAATATACACAAAAATCGAATACAGAAGATACATGAATGGATGATTGGAATATACATGATGGAAGATGCATGGATTACAGAAGATAGTACCTACCGACTAGGTGATAATTGGTTACGATATTAATCCTTGTTTGAACTGTTAAAATTGTTTGCTTTAAATCAATATTTTGCTCGTAATTCGAGGTCGGAATTAACATCCAATAGAGATGATTGTTCGTAAACAAAAGTGCACAAAGATGATTTATTTTGTTGCATTAGGTACCTCATTGACTCTGCTGCGCCCATAGATATAATATTTCTGTGGCTGCGCCATTTAAATTATCATTTAACATATCAAAGTATTGTACAATAACCATATTACGTACACAGTTTATCACCTTTTAACAAAATGTCGTTATAATTATGATAAATCACCTATTTTGTGCTGTTATATAATATTGAGAACACGGACACGGGTTGTTGGTCTACCAAACATTCAATAGCTTTTTAAATGTAGATGATGCGATAAAAATATCTGTAAAATCCCGAGACGAATGTACGCTCGGCGACATATCAAGCTATAAATATCCAGTATAAGCTGACTTCACATTGTACGAAAAGTCTATACAATGCGAGGTCAGGTAAAACCGGAAAAATATAGCTTGACATTTCGTCGTGTACAATACTATTCTTAGGAAATGTCGGGTGAATTGTCTTTTGTCTAAAATAAGATTAATATGTCTCGACATGGTAAATGAGTCAGACCGCGGTTACATAGAAATAGTCTGACGATATTGCTCTTTGGTCAAAGGCCGTTCGCTGCCTTTCGTCGTATGACGGTATTAAGCAGAAAGAGAACCAAACGACATCCTTTAAATATTAATTCGTTTTAATTTCGGTATCTTTGGAAATAGAAATCAAGTTTTTATTTAGTGTTTATTCTAGGAACAATATAATTATCATAGGAATAAGTGTTCAATCCATACTTATATTATTACAAATGCGAAAGTAACATTATCCGTCTGTTACCTTTTCACGCCTAACGGACTTGGGACATAGGATTTTTTATCCTGGGGGATAATTTCCGACCTCCACGCGGGCCGCGGACACTAAGCTAGTGCATTATAGACGGCACCCTACAACTACAACAGCCCATCTATTTTGTAAAAATCTCACCAAAAAAACTTTATGGAGTGAGAGATGAAATGAAATGTTTATTTTTGTAATAGATCTTCTATGACACTTTTACACGTCAAAATTAAAAACATTGATGGCGCTGCCATTTCCTAGCTGACTGATCCCTGAGAAGAAATGCCGAAACAAACTCAGAGGTCATGGTCTCTTTTAAAGTCCAAACATTATATTATCAGGATTATAGGTGAGTTTAACAATGCAGGGCCAGAGGGCCTTTGAAGAAAGGGCCATTGAAGCTATGAGTTGACCGGTCCTAACAGACGTCATGCATGCATCAGTCATCGTGTAGCTCAATCCTATTTTAAGTAGCTCAACTACCCGTCACACGACGCTACCAGATCTGCAGGACATTTGTGTAGGCCATATAATATAAATACTCAAAACCACCAGACAGCTATCAAGTCATGTATTCAATCTAGCCTGCATGGTACTCACATTCACAGTCAGTTCTCTCTTTACTTAACAAATACATCATAAGTTATGCCACGTAAATCAATAAAACTTACATTATTCAAAACACTTAATATAAAATGGTTTGTTGCTTGGGGGCTTGTTTGTGAGCTTGAAGTGAGCTCTCAATAGATTCAATCCCTAGAGCATCTTAGGTGAAATAACAGATCACTTCACCTAAATTTCCACGGTGACATTTTTACAGAATAGATTGGCTGCTCTGGGTATCGTTTGTAATTTACAAACACTGAAACCAACCATATAATAATCTTACATTTTCTAGAATTTCAAAAACCTTTCGTTTCCTGCAAAATCACTGTTGAATCACCATTTCGTAGACGCTAATTCACGTTATCAAGTAAATATTTACCTCTGTACGTGTAATGTGTACCACGGCATTACCTTTTGAACAAAAGCATGACAAAAGCTTTTACGGCGGTTAGATTAAACTGAAGATAGTGTTCAAAACTGTTTTCCACTGTATCATTAAAGTGATCAGCGATATAACATTCCGTGTTAGCAGTTAGTAAGTATTATTACATATAGTTTATTAATGGTTAACTTACTTTACAATTCATAAAATAAAAATAATCTATAACTATAGTACTGTCAAATTATTGGTTAATTATCTAATAAAACAAGCTCATCGCACGTCTTCTCAGTTCGTCGGCCGCCTCCAAATCAGTCTTGTCTAGGTAGGGCTGCTCCATCGTCAAACCCGAATAACTTGGCTATTGGTTTCAATTTATGCCTTGTGCCGCGAATGCACAATTATGCTAGTGGCACGGATGATTGAGATGATGATCCCTGATCTTAGCCAACCCATAACTACGCTAAAGGACCTATTCCAGTGGTCAGCGATTGCAGCTCCAAGATGTTTTACGAACGTAGACAGTTTTGGGCGAAGACTCCGTCAACAGATGCAACAAGGTGAATGTCGCATTTCGCATTGCACAAGCGTTTGAATATTTCCTTATTTTTTCTTCTCCGGCGGATTTTAGTACAGAGGCGACAGGGCGTGAAATATAAGAAGGAGCGTGTAAGGAGGAGATAGTATCTTAGACACGGATATCAAATAATGCCTCCCTTTGAGCATCCTAAAACGCCCCGGCAAGAAAGGTCTCCGCGTAGACCGCAGTCTCCTTCGGAGATGATGGGTTCTTTGACTACGTTTGCATATTGACATAAGTCGCAGAAAAAATCTAATAAATGGGTATCCCCATTAGAGTTCGAAATGGTCTTTCTTAGTTGGTATGATAGATAGCCAGTTGGAGGATTTTGTTTTAAATTTTGTCGAAATTGATCGTTCAATAGCTGCAGCAGCTCTTCTCTTGATAGAGGAGAGCTTGACCAAGATGGTATCCAAGAGCTCGTCATCTAGAGTGTCTTTCTCTTTGTGGTTTTCTTTCTGTGCAATTCCATATATTCATTTTCTAGCAAAGCTCTTGAAAGGATGAATAAAAAAAATATAAAATAATAAAAGATCCTCTTCAGATGTTGACAAAACCAACCCAAATTTTTACGTCCCTAAGCACGCAACTCACACAATCTAAAGATTGATTTTATGGTATTATCATGTAGGTATTTCTTGCAACCTCTGCAATCTTATAACTTATGTATGTATTTTTTTATATTTCTGTTTATATAGGTAGTTGTTACCACTTAATTTTTATGCATTTCGTTTTTACCTTAGGCTATCACTGTATTTGAGAATGTTGGTTCACCTATTATTGGCAACTGTATAAGCCCTCAACTATTATCTACTGTTATTTGATATTTTGTATACAGAAGCTGTTGCTGTACCTTTATGAATAAATAAATAAAAATAAAAAAGGACTTTACAACCTTGTTTTGAATATACATCATTTATATTTGTCATTTTTGATAGAGTAGAGATTGCTATAGACCACATTTGTGAACAGCTAGAGAGAATAAGTCAGCTTCCAAAGTTGACATATCGCACCTTATTAGAAAAAAAAATGGGTAAAAAATTGGTACGCAGTGTGTTTGTTAGTGGTTCGAAGAATTGGCTTACGTTATCTAAGACTCTTAATAGGTATGACCATTGGAATTGCGCTGCTTTAGTGAGGGCAGGGTAGGCAGCTTCGGGTGAGTCTGTACAGATAGGGAAAAGTTTTTCTATTATAGATAGCCAGTTTTATTTTCTTGTTTACAAAGTTTTCCTTTTCTTCGCCAATATAACCAAAGAGCTTGTAAATCTGTTTAGCTGTTCGTTTGTCGTTTTCGGAAATGATTAGGTATGATTTATAGTCTTGAGGAAAGTAACCATATGCTGGGCCTATTTTATTAATTTTACCCCACCATTGACGTTGGGTTTTGAGCCTGCCTTGGGTGAAAGAGTAAGGTACCAGCATTAGGTAGTTGCTTGTTCTGTTTTTAGTTTGTATATCATGGGTAGTGTTGCAAGGGCATACAATGGCATGGCAAGTGGATCGCCTTGAGTTACTCCTTCTTTGCTATATAATCTCATATCGGAATCACGAATTACAAGTTCTGCGTGACCATTGTATGTGTTGTACGTACGGTGACATTTGAATCACAGTTTTGCTAGAGCAAACGTTGTTCAGACCATGGTCTACTACTATTCTACAGCATCAAATATGTTATTAAAATAAACTAATCTAGGAGTTCTCAAATTAGTCAAACGTGTAATAATGTTTGAAACATTAACCGTAACATCAAAGTACTCATCACGGTAACGATAGGTATTGCATTCAAGACGCGAGCGCCGCGCGTCGCAGCCGCAGTTCGCAGAAACAGGACGTTCATTGCATGTATAACACCTTTGATACCACTGCTTAGTCCACTGCAGAGTTGCGATTGAGCAGAAGCTTTGGTGATCTCAGTCCCGGTGACTAAAATTATGCATTGGGATAGGTTTGCCAATGCCAATTGGTCTCACACCTGGGCATTTATCTAGGGCTATGAGTCGACTGAACAAAAGGGCTTGTATTTGGGCCCAATACAAAATTGTTGTTTAAATGCATTGTTAATTATGCTACTAAAATTTATTTATTTATATATTCTTTATTGTACACCACAAAAAACATAACAACAAAAATAAAATTGAACACTACTTAATATACAATGGGCGGCCTTATCGCTTTCTGCGATCTCTTCCAGGCAACCTTGGAATGGACAGAGATTTTCCTGGACATAAAATGGGGCTGTTGTTGGCGCAAATAATAAGTATCTATTCAATACACTAAAATAGATACACATATACACGGTGACATTTGAATCACAGTTTTGCTAGAACAAGTAGAATACGTGTGTACATAAATGGTTAAATAAATAAATAAACAAACGTTGTTCAGACCATGGTCTACAACCATTCTATAGCATTATAGCATTCTAGCAAAACTGTGGTTCAAATGTCACCGTGTATACATATCCTAAATAATAGATACATAAATACGTACATACTAAATTTATAAGCAACGTAAATAAATGAAGACTATAAATAATTACAATTACGAGAACAAGATCACAACGACAAGTAATGTTCATTCTTAAACGTAGGCTTGCTTCTACAAATCGTAACAAAAGTAATCTTTCCAATTAGCAGCAGTTAGTTAGTTAGATTATTGAACTCAGTTTAATCGATAATTATATTATTACTTAACCTACCGTTAAGTAATAATATAACTATCGATTAAACTGAGTTCATTGCGGTCATTGTCATGTCTATTATACACTGTGTCAGAGTTCTAATATTTTTTATACTGGGTGACTTTGATTTCCATGGAAATCTTTTGACCATGAATGGTAACTTTAATCGGAAAAACTGTCGAAGTAGCGAAAAAAAGCAATTTAAATTCATACATTTTCATGGGGCGTATAATGAAACAATATACTTCTTTCGATTTCACTGTTTCTTTCACTGTAGTGTATCTATTTAATAGATTTGCAAACACTGTCTCATTCACACAAGTCACTACCTCACTAGGTAGCTGCTGTTAATATTGTCATCAGTCATTCACGACGAATGGTGGGAGAAGGTTGAAAGTGAGGTGCCCTGTTACGAGAGGCTTGTTGTGGTTGTGAGATAGTGTAGTGATATATAATCAACTTAAACGCGGGATCAACAGGATTCTATAGTCACCCTTTGAAACTGACTGAACTACATAATAATATAATACTGTTTCACTGTAATATAGTATCGACTAGAACGGGGGGTATTGTGACTTTTACTGGCGTTCATACATATATTATTGTAATGTCAACAGTGTACATAGGGCGTATAGGCGTTTAGACGTAAGATGGTGTATTCGGCGCAGCCGTGTGGCACACAACACTATTTTAAGTACTTTCTGTTTGTCTGTTTGTGTGTGCTTTAACCTGGGTCAAATAAATTTATTTTCTTTCTTTCTTTTCTTTTTAAGGTAATAAATTATGCGCTAATATATAAATAAAATAATATAAAGTGAAAGTAGGCCATTTGTTCCATCTCAACTGCGGTGTTTTGTTTATTTCCATTTGTTAACAATTCTGTCTTCATCTGTTTCTCGCCAGTGAAACATGGTCTTCACAAGCTTTTTCTATAAGTATCTGCACAATCATAATTATTATTAAACAAAGTCGCCTTTCGTATGTGACTGTATGCACGCTTAGGTTTAGGCGATTAACAGACGGCACCGCGCTCCGCCGCGGTCGGCGGTCAAGCGGATCTTACGTTGCATTGGCATGTATGTAATCCGTTGATGCCTAACACACGTACACCGCCCGACCGTACGTTTTTGAAAATGGATTTTCCTTTCGAGTCACCGCCAACCGCGCCGGAACGCGGTGCCGTGTGTTAATCGCCTTAGGGTTAGGTTTTGTTGCGGATTTCACCATTATTTAGAGAATTTATTCCGGAAGGTGTCTGTGCACTTCTGCGTCAGCATTTAACTTTAAATACAATATTCGAGAGTCGGATTTGAAAATTTCTTTTTGCAATTGATAGCCCGGTTCTTGAGGAAGGTTATAGGCTATTTAACATCACGCTACGACCCATAGAAACCAAACAGAAAGTACAAAAGTCAGAAAAAACGCTAAGTGAAATCGGAAGTAATAGCGTGGAATGGTGTACGGGCAATGCGATGTGGGTGGGTCGAGGGAACAAGAAACACGTGGACGAAGTTGCAAGCTGCAGCTAGTTTTAAATAAAAGTACAACCGTCGTCGCACTTTCTCGAACTAATGACATATGTCGCGTCACGTTATGGCGGATATCTCGAACTATGGGATTATCACTGACATGACGAGACAAAACAGTTTTATCGTTATTGTTTGCGGGTCGTCTTCTTCAAGTTCAAGGCTACTTTGTTTTACGACTCAAGCATGAGTAGCATAAGCATAATCAGCCTATACTGTTCCCACTGCTGGGACACAGGCTTCCTCTCTGTGAGAGGGAGTGGGCCGTTATCCACCACGCGCGCGCGCGCGCGATGTCTCATTCAAATTTATGGTTTAAGGACATGCCGGTTTCCTCACGATATATTCCTTCACCGTTTTGAGAGCAGAGGTGATGAAATAATTTACTTAAATTAAAGCGCCTGTCTGGGTTCGAACCTACGACCTACACTTAAGTCGCGGCCGTTACCACTGGGCCATCACTGCAATGGTGGAAATGCAATAATTATTATGGAGGTACAAAAACAATAGTTGATGGCAATACTGGCCAATACTGACATATTATTATTATTATATTTAATTGTAATGTATTAAGTATGTATGTACGATTTTTAATTTAATTAATTGATTGACATAATAATATCTAATATTGACACTGAATATTTAATTTAATCTATATAATTATTGTATCTTCATTTCTATTGTATCTGCTATTAATTGATTTTTATTTTTTATTTTGTTAATTTTTATATTTGTACACTGACTATTTTATTACTATTCTGCTTTATGGATTGTAATCTGAAATAAACGTTTTATTATTAATAGGCTCGCCCCCTAATATATGGGACTTAAAACATAACTAGCGAAATGTGGATTGTACCTACTTACTAATAGGTATACCTCTGCCCGACCCTTCTGTGTATACAGGGGTGATTTTATGATATGTTATATATACAATAAACAATAGGTACCTTAATCATGTGGAAATGGGTAGTATGTTATATTTATATTATAATGTTCCGCAACAAATGGTTTCTTGATAGATAAATAATACGAGTGGGGAATTTCTTCCATTAGTCAGGCTCCCAAATGCTCGATATTATCTGCGTTTCTAACTTCCAAGGAAATGAGACGTTAGGAAAGCCTAATTTAAGTATTGAGTAGTTGTATGGAGTTAGTGTGGTACATTCATTTAAAAAGAATTCAAGTCAATATTATGTTCAAAATAATAAATGGTGTACCGTTTCACAAATCAATGTGCGCTTTTATAATTTCTAACGTGACGATATTATCGTGGACGTTCACGTCCACGTCGATAAAATGTATAGAAATACGTGCACGTTATAACGTTATTGTGAACGGACATTTAAAAGCGTCTTCACAATATTTTCACACATTTTACACTGAAAGAAAGATAAATACGTTTATTCGTCACAGAAACTCGTGCATAAAAAAAGAAAATTAGCTCTAATAATTACGAAAAAATATAAACAAAAAAGATCTATAATCACGAGCACAATACAGAATTACTGCATTTTTTGCAGCGTTTTATTTTCCATTAGTGTGTTATTATCGTGATGCTGTGGACGACCACGATAATATCGTCACGTTAGAAATTATAAAAGTACACAATAGCTTTACATTACAATCGACATCATCTACCTAACATTTCCCCAAGTATATTGGGGACGGCTTCCAGTCTAACTGGATGCAGGTGAATACCAGTATTTTTTTACATGGAGCGACTGCCTATCTGACCTCCACAACCCACAACCCAGTTACTGGGTAGTACTATAAACCTTGGTAAGACTGATTGTCAGACTTTCGGGCTTCTGACGACCCGTAACACCTGGCAAAGACACAAGAATGACAGCCGCGACCAACAGTTTTTTTTTTTTTGAAGATTGGAAATCATCAAATAACTTCTCCCGCTCTGGGCAGAGCGGGAGGGCGTGTCAGACTCTTGCTGACTAAAACCCACCCGTGTTCCTTCAGTTGCCTGTGCCAGGGGCCACGGTATCCCTCTCGGACTTTCCCGCAACCCTGGCAGGCATCGGCCCTAGCGGACCCCTTAATTGATGCTGACATCTCTTTGAGACGCGCGTGGAACACAACGCGCCGTCGACCCGGGCCTGGTCCTTATCGAACGGCGAGCTCACGAGCTGCCCATTGCTCGCCATCCGCAAGCCCGCGCCTACGGTGGCCGGGAATCGGCCTGCGATTTCCGGCCACCGTAAACGGTTTCGGTGTTTGGTTTCGGGCTTCTGACGACCCGTAACACCTAACAAAGATCCACGAATGACAGCCGGGACAAACGGCTTAAGGTGCTTTCCGAAGCAAGGAAGGGTCTTGGTATGTAAAGATGGTCAGCTTTACATTACAATATCGATCTATTTGTGACCATGTAGGTACAGTCAGCGTCACGATGCGGGCAGCCCCCTTCAAAATTAATTTTCATACAACTGTGGTACCCAATTGATGCAGCCCACCGTACACAACTTATCTATATGTGAACAGATCATTATGCTACTATAGTAATACTTTTAGGGAAATAATAAAAATAATTTTGTTAGTTGTTTTGTAATCCGTTATCGAAATACCAGGAAAGTGGAAAATTTAGAAAGAAATTTTATCAAAACATGATTTTGTATTATTTAATTCAGTTTGTTGGTATTATTAATGCGCTTTATCACCTCATTAGTATATAATTATGTTATTTTGTTTAAAAAGTACCCATTTAACAAAAACGTTTAATCAGAAATGATATCACTAGTTTCCTATCACAACTTACAGCTAATTAACAACATTAAAACAGTAGATACTAAGTCAAGGTTAGGTACCAGGATACCAGAAAGGCATGGAGACATTTACATAGAAGGTTGTATCACTGTTCACTGATTGGAAACCACCTTGATTAGTTCTAGCAAACACACAATCGCACAATGAGTGCTCGGCCACAGATAATTAGTAGCAAAATGCAAACAGAATACAACGAACTAATAATAGTTTACCTTTAATAGTTATACCTAAGTGTAATGCATTGATTGTAGTCACGTTATTGTAAATTATACTTTTTAGGGTTCCGTACTCTCTGCCAGGGTTGCGGGAAAGTCCGAAAGGGTTACCATGGCCCCTGGCACAGGCAACGGTAGGAACACGGGTGGGTTTTAGTCAGTAAGAGGCTGACACGCGCTCCCGCTCCGCCCAGAGTGGGAGAAGTTATTTGATGATATCCCACCATCAAAAAAATAAAAATAAAGGGTTCCCTACCCTAAGGTTGCCAAAGGAACCCTATTACTAAGCCGCCGCCATCCGTCCGTCCGGCTTACTGTTTATTATTAGTAGTATTATTAGTATTATTATCTCATGAACCGCAATAGGTAGACAGTTGAAATTTTCACAGTTTGAATTTCTATTGCCGCTACAACAAAAAATAAAGATAATTTAAAGTAAAAACATTAATAAAGTGGGTCTCCATATAAGAAACGTGTTTTTTTCGGCGTTTTTTGCCTTGTGGTATGGAAAGGGTTGCCACCGTACTTTGTAATAAAGTATTGTATTTTATTTCGGGCAAACATACGTACTTTATGAGGGCAATAAAGTACGTGAAAACACGTTATTTTATATTTTCGCTTTTGAAGGTTTTTTTAAATTGTTTACTAAAAGAAACAAATAGAGGTTAAGCCATTTTTTTTACAATATTGTTAAATTGGAAAGCTATCAGAACTTATTTTGTGAGCATACAAGAAGACTACCAAATGATATTACAAACATTATTACTATCTCTTAAGATACAGCCCAGACCTAGTTTAAGGGATAAAGTTAAAAATTATTGTACTCATAATGTTAACGCTTTAATTAATTATGTCAACTAAATGTATGCCGTGATATTTATGATTTACACATGTTTACCTTTCAATTTTTTCTAGTCACATGTTGATTGTGTTTATTAAAACCGTTAACTTCTTAGAAAGGGAATAACATTACAATTTTGTATGTAGGTATACAATATTATGCACAATCTAAGTAACTAATTAATTAATGACAAGAAAAGAAGATCTCGTCTTTGGATATGAAACTGGAAAAATAATGAAAGAAATTGAGATGTCTTTCCCTGAAGTTCAGAAAATTCATAAAAATTTCATCTTTTTCTTGGACATAGCTATAAAGTATGCGCGGGGCGAGCACGGTCTATTGTGATAAGCTCGAGTCACACATTTTTATCACAGTTTGGGAGCGAAAACCGTGATAAAATGCGTGACTCAAGCCTATCACAGAGCTGCAGAGGCCGCGTGCGCGGCCCTGGAAGTGGTTCGTTTTTAGTCTCAAAAATTGGATCTTTTCACTGAGCAACATAAAAAAGTAATGTAGACTATGAGCATTTTGTTCACATAGTAGAAACTTATAAACATGGATAACGTGTATGAATAAATTAATTTATTTCAGGAGATATAAGCATAATTTAGATTTTTCGGAATTATTCACATCACAGAAGTAGCTTTTTTTGTCAAAATATTAATGTACGATGTTGTGAATATATTATATTATATTTACAACATCGTACATTACTATTTTATATTATGTATTTATCATTATATTATACATTTCTGCTATCCATCCTCGCCACTTCAGCATTTAAGTACAGAGAATTTTTTCTCTGATGAATGCAAACTTAATAGCAAAAATACTATTTATATACACTTGAATTAAGATAGACTGTAAAAATGCTGTTAAGATATTCACTAGTGACAAATATTTGTTAGATGTAGAAAAAATTGGTATGGAAAAAAATAGCAGGGCAGTTAAATAATACTTTATTTTCAAACGTTGTACTTAATTTTTTACCATATACAAGTACCTATGTACTCTCATTTGCTTAAAAAAAAAGGTGGCAACCCTATACGGAACCCTTCCTGTGCGAGTCCCTCTCGCACTTGGGCGTTTTTTTTTCATAGACCCTGTGCTAAGTCAATCCGGAATAAAACCGCCTATTGTAGGTACTCGTATCATCCTTTTAGTAACTTGCATTTGTTTTTCTTTAATTTGCAGTTTTTTTTTTATTTTTTTTTTTTTATTAAAGATGGGTTTGCTCTTTATTCTAGTCTAGGTCAGTGGTGACAGAGACAGAGTCGACGGTGGAGTGAGCTTACCAAGAAGAAGCATGTTCACTCTCACTTTGAAGAGATTAGGATTGTAAGCGTTCGGAAACACAGACGCAGGTAGAGAGTTCCACTCTTTTGCTGTGCGCATAACAAAAAAACATTTGGAAACGCCTAGTGCGATAGAGTAGTGATAGCAGCGTGCAGTGCATTAAACAGGACCTATTCTACCTATACCTATATCAAAAAAATGGTGGAATCATATCTTAAATACATTCTACACATAAGTTCTGATTTGTTTACAAACTCAAACTCAGAAGAGATTACAAAATTCTGTAGCCTATACCTAACCTAACTGAACCACAACAGCATCCTTTAACATAGAACAAAGTAATATTAAGAAATTATATCTTTACATGCAATAAACTTGTGTTTATTGTGTCGAATGAACTCATCAGTGAATTGAGTGACTATAAAGCCTGATTTACACGATCCGATTTAATTAGCTGGGGCATAGCATACGTTTTAAGAGCAGTGGTGACGTGGCCGGGTGGTAACGGCCGTGACTTACGAGTTAGGTCGTAGGTTCGAACCCAGACAGGCGCTTTACTTTGTGTAAATTATTTCATCACCACTGCTCTCAAAACGGTGAAGGAAAACATCGAGAGGAAACCGGCATGTCCTAGAATAAAAAATCTAAAGACATTGACGACGTGTTTGGTGTAGTGGCTACAGTGGCTAAGTGTAGTCAGCGAAACCAAATGGTCCTGGGTTCGAATCCCGGTAGGGGCAAATGTTTGTATGATGAATATGGACATTTGTACCCGAGTCATGGATGTATATCCTATGTATGTATTTACGAAAAAAAAAATGTATTTAAGTAGTGTATCAACCATCTGGTATCCATAACACAAGCCTTAAGTGTTAAGTGCTTAACTTGGAACTAGATGGTGCTGTGTGCAATGTCAGACGATATTTATTTATTTATTTACATGTGACATCTACCAACCCGCACTGGGCTCGCGTGGTGGATAACGGCCAACTCCCTCTCACCGAGAGGAGGCCTGTGTCCCAGCAGTTGGAATGTTATAGGCTGATGATGATGATGATACCATAAGTTGAATCAAGTATATAAACGATGCAAGTCATTTGTCGCCTCATTTTTACGGTATGCCTCAAGCAAGAAACTTGCATGCTGTTCTGTTGTAAGAAATTTTAATTACAAACGAAGTAGTTTTCAGAGCATCAGACAGTAATAGAATATGCTTACTAATTTAAAAATGACAGAGAGAAAAAAAAAATATGAAATTACGAGTAATGGAACGTTCTAAAAGTTGATGCAGGCTATTTTTACGACAGTTTGACACAATCATATTGAACTGAGAATATCTGAATGAACGCTGTCTTTAACGTTTTGATGATGTTTTTATATTTTAAATTCACCTCAGTTTTGTAGCGTTTCATTTTACTGCGTAATATTTGTTATTATGAAATTAAATGAAATAGTTTATTCTATAAAAAGGATAATAGATCACATTAGTTCGCATGTCATATTAAAAAAAAAAAATCTCAGGGTACTCGAGAAGAAATGGCAAAAAAACTCAGGGGCCAAAGACTATTTTAAAGTCCACACATAATCTTGGTCAGATCATGTGAGGTCCATTGTAGAATCCGCTCTGAAATGGTCTTTTGAGGAAATAACCACACAGATTTGAGTGGACCTGTCAAGTCAGTGCCAGAATTTGTCAGTAATCGACCCAATGCCTCAGGCATTAAGTTCGCTTTTGTATAGTATTGAATTTACTTTTGCATAAAGTTTTAATAAATAAATTAACAATCGTGTAACTCAAATCGCCTCGCGTAACAAACACCAACAAACACCTTATTACCTTTTTCCATATTATTTGGTTGTTTTATGTTAATTGTGTGGGTCATTAACGGTTCTCCAGGAAGATCTGATAGATAGATAGAGAGATTCATTTATTTGCACGAAATATGGTAATTTACAGATATTTTAACACACAAATAGTTCTTCATATTCCGCCTACTAAATTCTGCATGCAAATTTTGTGACATTATTAATGATTCTAATACAATCAATTTACACAACATAATTAAATACCAATTCTGATAATTATGAGTGTTTATAATATGCAACAAATAACTAACTTCAACAAATAACTAATAACTAATTCATGCACTCAAAAGTAAAAATTGTTTGGTATCAGTTTTCACTAAATAACAGTAAAATTTAGTCTGTCTCGCTGAGTGGTACGTTTATAGATGACACACAATTTTGCTGAATTTATCATAGAAGGAAAAGGTTTCTTTCTGATAAAACTGTAGGTACTATTTAATGAATTTTCTCACGGACAGAGTGTAATATCGATACCACAGTTAGTATAGGAGACTTGGATATTTTAAAGGATTTATTATTATGGATTTAAAATACTGTTTCAGACACCAACCTACATGGTCTTCACATGATCTGACCAAGATTATGTCTGGACTTTAAAACAGACAGTGACCTCTGAATTTGTTTCGGCCTTTCTTCTCAGAGTAGTCAGATAGTAAACGCCGACCTCAACTAGTTTTAAAAATATGATTGACGTGTAAAAGTGTTTGTAGAAACCTACTTACAGAAATAAAATCATTTATGAAAAATGCAAGACTGATAATTATATTGTTCTTCTACGTTTTTTTTACAGATTAAAATTTATTTATTTGATAGGAATATTCTTCTTCGTTATGTTCCACGAATGCCTTTTTCTAATCTCATGTAAGTACATAATGAAGATACATATGACAGGCTATTCTTTAAAAATGTACGCCACGAGCTGTAAATTAATCATGTCATTCATCTTTAACGGTGAAAACAAAACATTTTTATCTAAGAAATTTATGAATGGTCATATTTATAGCCGTATGCAAGATTATTAGGACAAAATACTGTTATCAAGTGACAAGTGACTGATAATCTTGGTCTCTTGGTAATGAAATTATTCTGATAATCTCGGTCTCCTGGTAGTGAAATTATCTTTTTAAAACTAATCAAGATAAAGTTCAAAAAATAAACCAAAGGGGATCAAAGATCTTGATGAAGGGATGACTTGGCATGCCACAGTAATGAGTAAACCCTGCCGTGCTTAAGAGCGTTTATACCTTAAGAGTGGCAACGTCGCAATTTAGTGTCATATTTCGTGGTTTTCAATTTTTATCATTTAATCGGAGCTATATTTTAAAAATCTGTTTAATTAACTTTTTAGAATTATGTGAAAACTGTGTAAAAGGTAAGAAATCGTTACGTTTACAGTTCTATTTATATGCAAATAATACATTGGAAACTTGCAGGGCGTTATTTTCATTGTAAAATAACTGTAAGCATTACGGCTACTTACTTTTTAAACATTTTCACGTAATTCTAAAAAGTTAATTAAACAGATTTTTAAAATATAGCTCCGATTAAATGATAAAAATGTAATACCACGAAATATGACACTAAATTGCGACGTTGCCACTCATAAGGTACAAACGCTCTTAAACAATAAAAAAATCGAAGACCCCAAGTCGTCAATTGATTTGCCGACCAATCAATCAATCTGCCTCGCCTTTTTGCAACTAGTTTTGGGGCCGACTTCCAGTCTAACCGGCTGAATACCATTATTTTACATGGAGCGACTGCCTATCAGACCTATCTGACCCATGGTTGTGGAGGTTCCCCTTGGTAAGATTGGTGGTCAGACTTATGGGATTCTGACTACCCGTAAAGACTCTCAAAGACCTATCAATGACATCCGAGACCAACGGCTTAACATGCTGTCCGTGCTGCGCGGGTCTCGATATGTAATGGATGATCACCCATCCACAAACCGACCGCGGCAAGCGTAGCTTAACCTTCGATTGACCCATGCGGCTGCTATTTTTTAGCCACGAGCCTAGCAATTGTTTTAATTGTTGAATTGTTTTGCCGAACATGTGCAATGATTTAATTACTAATCAATCACAAAAGAACAAGGACAATGGACATAGTAGATCGTTCATTGTATGATAATAAATGGCCAAATACACACGGACAGGAAGCGCAAGTGGCTTTGATGTATTTAGCTTTAGATGAAGTCACGATTGTGATGTGTCGCAGTTGAAATTAATCTATTTTAGGAAGGCTGAAGTGGTCAGAGAGACCCCGAACTTGTATTCCTTAGGGACATGTTTATGGTTTTATCCGATCTTAGTCATGTCTATGCCCAGTCTATGCCATGTCTCTTCCGTGTGCACTGTGCTTTACACCAAAATATCAAAGATCTACTTTTATTACCTACTCAAACTCAAACTCAAAGCATTTATTTCAAATAAACCAATTACTTACAGGAACTTTTGAATTGTCAAGGGGTCGGTCAGTTAGAAAGATGCAGCTAGTTGCCCATTCCAAAGCGTAGTAGGTACCTATGGAGAAGAACGGGCAAGAAACTCCATGGACACTCTTTTAAATCAAAATATTGTTACAAAAAAGTGGTTACATCATTCATGTTGTAATTATACATGTGATGGCGATGTAGAAAGACGTGCACGTTAAAAGCGTCCGTAATAAAAAGATAAAAACAACTATTGAATTAAAATAAGCCGTGGCAGATAAGACATGACCAGTGCCTACTGACGGCGCCCGTTCACGAATATGACGTATGCATCAGCACCATTCAGCTCAACCATTTTGAAGGGAACTCAATGATCCAATACACATGCCACCAACAGCGACACATTTGAGTTAGCATGACATATTCTCAGCCGCCAGGGCACATTCAAGTCAATGAAAGACGAACCCTGTAAGCTTTATAGTAGGTACATAGTGCTCACACATGTGCTATGCAATTATACAATGCTAAGAGATTTAATTTTTACAATGCAAATATAGATTTTACAACCTTCATCAGCTCCAACAATATTTTCGAATGCTAACACTGGTATACAGTGGATTTGTTGCCCTAGATATGAAAATGATTTTGGGTCTTTTATGCACACAATTCATTAAACTATCAATGATTTTGTAAGATTTGCTGAGTTTTTTTTTTTAATCTTTATTTTTTTTACATTACAAAAATCAAAAAACGAGTATCAAAATAACAGATAAATTTATAATGTCAGTTATGTTTTGAGAAATTAGGATACATCGAAGTATATAAAGAGGAACATTTCGCAAATATACTTTATATTTCCACAAAACACCTTTTATGAGCTTTTCTTTTATACGTTTTCAGGGGACAATCTCTTTTTAAAGACCAGCAGTAGTAGTTGTTCAAAATATAGGATATGCAAAAATCATGAAAATACGAGCACATTGAGAACTTTCATGAATATATTCGTAATCTGGGCACTTGAAAACGTAAAAAATTGCGATGATATCCAGGGCAACAACAAAAAAAAATTTTTTTTTTTGTAGAGCTCTATATTAATCAATTACTTCATGCGCCCTTGTGGAGCAGGACCAGACCAGGTGCATACTCTTATTGAATATCTAATCTTGAATTTAATCGGAATATGAGGAGAAGGTGACACCACTACGACAGTGTGGCCAAGTTTTTTTCGATCAAATATTTCAACTGTTAATCATTGCATTTTTTTATTAAGTATACATAATACCAGCAACCCCAACCATGCGAAGCTGGGGCGCTTCGCACGGTGTCTACAACTTGTGTAAATATTAATATAGTTTAATATGAGAGAGTGATACACTTGACGGCACGGTTAGCGCAGTGGTTAAGCGATTGACTGCTGCGCTGCGTGTCGCGGGATCGATTCCCCCATGGAACAAATATTTGTATGACCTACAAGTAGTTGTTCCGGGTCTGGCTGTTTGTGTACGTGACTTTAAATGTTTGTAAACGCACCCACAATACAGGAGAAATTCCTAGTGTGGGGCAACGTTTTAAAAAAAACAAAATAAACAAAGAAATTATTATTATTATTATTGTTTTATACCTGCCATTTATAGATGACTCTCGCAATCAACCATAACGTTATTAGCTACCTATACCTCATTAAAGTTTATTGATTTATAAGCTACTTAAAATAAAATTCTTTAGTGGATTCCTTCTGTTCTTGGAATTCATGTTTGCATATTTACATACTATTATGCAGACATGATCGTTGTAAATATAAATTTAAATGCCATGACACGATAATCAAACAATTGACACGCAATACACGTAATATTAAAAAAATATCTCTGCCAAGTGCTTCCACGGATTCCACGAGTTATAATAGACTTATGTAGCCATCAGTAATTATGGTATTTTTATTCTGATAAAAGATATTATGCCGTTGTCATTAGATATATCCTGCACGAACTGCCTATCAACAAAGGCCTCACTTAAACAAGATCACAGACGTTATCAAAAAATGATGGTTAATTCTGGGGGTATTTAAAGTTAAGTTATAACATTTAATACTAACCACATACTAGACATAATCTTCTTTAAGCTACATAATAAGAATATTTCTTCATAATTGTTTTTATGGAATCGAAGAAGTGTCGACATTCGATAAATATCAGTGCAAAAAAATCTTAGTACTTACCAACATCATGCGTTGAAATCCTATGTTTTTAGCTGCATTGTTTATTTAATTCTCAAATTGACCTGATCATACACTAAAGAAACCTACTTCGACAGTTTTTGTAAAGCGTTGACACGGGTCTTTGCGGGTAAAGCGCTTAGTGTGGCTCACAATACACAGGTAATTTGAGTTCCGACAAAACATGTATTAATAATATTACTGTGAGTAATATATTTTCAATAAAACCTCGCAATTTACTGTATGGTATGAGGAATAGGGTGTAAAGTTCACTCATACTCTACTATATACGAGTAGGTAAGTACCTAATTCTTTTTGTGAGTCTAGTGTCAATAGACTGTTTTTCATCCTCCTAACTATAGTATTATAGATGCGAAAGTAAGTTTGTTTGCTTGATACCTTTTCACGCCCTAAACCGTTGAACCGATCATGACATTTGGCATATACAACGTGTCCTCATCCGCATCCACGTCAAATTTCAGGAGGCTGTTATGAAAGACATAAATAATGAAATAAAATTACGATCCTGCTCAATAATTAATACATACTTGTTTTTTTAGGTATTTAAGTTTGACAGTGTTTCAGAATACTCCACTTTCAAAGAACAAAATCGCCCCGTTGCGTATGCGGTAGGCAGTGTTGTACGATTATGTCGCTGTGTGCATGCGTTACAGTTACAGCGCAGTTACGCGGTATCACACGGGCCCTACACATGCCGATTTCCGAAAAATACAAAAAATAAAAATAATTACCTACTTATTTTATTATTGATTCGTGTCGAGAATCATTAGCATAGTTACCTCCTCGAATTTGACGAGAATGCAAAACAACACCTTGTATACGTTGTCAGGGATACAGAAAAATATACCCACCTTTCATCCAGAAAAAAAGTACTGTTCTGAGCCAATGAGAGCAACGGCCTAACAACAAACAGAGTACAACCCGAATTGATTGTCAAATTCTAAAGTAACGCGAGCGAAGCCGCGGGCTAAAGCTAGTTTATTATACATGCGAAAGTACGTTTGTTTGTTACGCTTTCACACTATAACGGTTGAAAAGATTTGGCACACAGGATGAAATTTGGCACACAGATAGACCATAACCTAGGTAAAGACATAGGCTACTTTTTGTTCTGGATGGCAGACGAAGTCGCGGGCACCAGGTAGTATGGAATAAAAAAATGAAAATGTTATGTTTAGTTTAAGAAAGTATTTGATTTAGTAATCTCTCTGAAACAGCCCGGAGTCTGGATCTATGCCAGGTTTATGGCAATAAGCTAGCCCTCTATTAAATGGGACTATGATTGGCGAAATGTGGGTGTACTATAGGTGCAGCTCTGCCTATCCCTTCGAGGATTGCAGACGTGTTGTTGCTGTTATTTGCTGCCAGTTGGATTCTGGTAGGAACACTGACACTCGCTACTATCCTTTCAAAGTTATTAGATCTCTGTAGGCCAATTCTCGTACTTAAAAAACGTTCAAATTCAAGTCGCAATCTCATTTCAGCGACAATCAATGTCAAAAACCTGTCAAAAATGTATGTAAATTGATTGTAATTTTGACAGATTGAGACTGAGATTAGAATGCGAACGGTCTTAAAAATACGGGAATTGCCCCTCACATTGACCTTTATTCTTGTTGACATAAGGTTTCTGTCAGAGGTAAAATAACCGTGACAGAAATGTAGCCACCATTTTGCAGCTGTTTGACAGTTTCAATGCAGTCATAATTATTGCAGACTGCAAATTCGTAGATAACTTGCAGTCCCTGCAGATGCGCTGGCCTGATGCAGACGCATAGACCAAAAACATTAAATTTAAGATTGTAGGTATAGAACAAAGATTTTAAAAGAGACTATACGTGCCTAATTACATACATAAACTAACGCATATGTTAAAAAAAGGCAGTATAAACTATAAGTATATTGTATATGAACAACTTATACTGTGGGACCAACCATGAATCTAAAAAAAAATCAGCTGTTCCCTACAGTTATGTTCGCATAACTTGTTTTGTCGCGATTTTAGGGTTGGTCCTATAGTTGAAGTTGTTCACAATGATGAGTACAATGTCCCCTTAAAAGATTTCGTGTATGAACAGATATACCTTAAATAGCAAGCTTTAAATGTCAGATTGGTTACTGGTTATTTACTGTGTATGAATGTTCTTATGAATATTGTTTGTAGGGTAAGGAAGTAAAACACAGAATGACAAGGATAGACATTTATTTAATTCGACTTCAGTTTTCTGATTAAATTCAGAAAACTAGTGGTCCGTTCGCAAAACAAGGTCTTTATGGAGAAGAAGGAAATTCCACGGAAACAGTATTAAAGTATTGAATCAACAAACTTACATTTCCATAAATTATATATATATATATATATAATTAATTTATTGCGGACCACATATAAAAATACAGACAATCCATAGCGTTAGTAACAACAACTTACAAACTATGTTAGTAAAACTTACAAACTAACCTAACAACAACTAATACCTACGTGGCCCAATAGATGGTGGCACGTGCCTCTGCATCCAGTGCCTAATAAAGGGGCTGTCCACCTTATCAATCAATGTTTTCAAGATGCTGTTGGGGCCTCCACGCAGCCTACCCATAATTGACGCCGCCCTCTTTCTCATTATTGTATGGAAATCGTCAACACGGGCTTCCGCGAACATCTGCGAAGCGCTACAGAAGCGCGGAAGCCCCAACAACATCCTAAAACCATTATTGTACTGAACGCGTAGGACGTTGTAAGCCCTCTGCGTATACTTCACCCACAAACTGCACGTGTAGAAGGATTGGCAGTAGGCCTTAAACAGGTACACCTTCACATCCCTACTACAGCGTGCAAACCTGCGGGCTAACATATTGCACCGAACCGCCAACGCCCTACGCTCCCTGTCCAAATCGGAATCATCACATAACTCCTCCACTAATTATAAAAACAGTTAAACAACAACTACATGTACAGAAGAATAGCAACAAATAACAATATTTAGGAAAAGAACATGAATATTCCATTGCACAATTTAACACATAACTAAATATGAGTTAATCATTTATAGTAATAACATCTAAGTGATTTTTACAAGTAAAGACAGTTATTTTTTGTAAACACAATATGCACTATACAATAATATACTTCAACATTGGTCCCAAGCCTCGTAATTTGAGCAGATGCCATTATCCAACAAACAATATTCTGTTATTATAATAATATCAAACTGAATTATATAACACCTTCCCATGGGGATACGATCCTTACATAATACAAGTATACAGTAGCCGATTCGTTGAGCTTCTTAAGTTCTAAGTTGAGCTGCACGATTACTGACACATCCGTGCACTGACTGGATAAGTCCGCTCAATCTTTATGGTTTTTCCTCAAAAGACCGTTTCAGACACCAATCAACATGGTCTTCACATGATCTGACTAAGATTATGTCTGGACTTTAAAAGAGACTGTGACCTCTGAGTTTGTTTCGGCATTTCTTCTCAGAGTAGTCAGATAGGAAACGCCGATCTCATCTAGTTTTTAAAATACGATTGACTTGTTAAAGTGTTTGTACAAACCTACTTACAGAAATAAAATCATTTATCATTACAACTTTAAAACAATCAGAAGTAGGCTTCTACCGGCTTTAAACTTATCTGCTAGTAGTTTGTATACCGTGTGCGTTATTAAACTGTATCATCGAAGTAGGTATGATTTGGAAATGATGTCAGATGTAAGTGATGAATAATGATGATGTAGGAGCTACATCATCATTATTCACGGACAATATTTCTATGAAACAATGTGTTGTTTGTTTGCAAGAAATGCATTTAATGATTTAAATGTCCTCCAGACAGTATTTTAGCCATAGCGACCAATCTCAACGGAGACTAGCCTTCGCCGCGGGAGATATTATTATAGTGCACAAGTGTGTGCGCAGACACAGATGCACTCTCTCTTCCCTCACTCTCATAGTCCGATGGGACGGCAATCTGACACGACCGGAGAGAAATCAGGCTTTTTGGTGATTTATGGTGCAAGTGAGACTGAATCCTAACTAATAATTATTACGAATGCGAAAGTAACTGACTGACCGGTTCGTGCAGTTGGTAGTGACCCTGCCTTCTGAGCCGCTGGTCCCGGGTTCGATCCCCGGACAAGTCAAACATTTGTGTGCATGAACATATCTGTTTGACCTGTATCTGGGTGTGTATATGTATACATATAAGTATGTATATCAGTCATCAGGTTACCATAGTACAGGCTCTACCTAGTTCGGGACCTGAAGACCTTGTGTGGATGTTGTCTCATATTATTATTATAAACTCGGTTTGTTTATTTGTTACCTTACACGGTTAATCATGAAATTTTGCTTATACATTCTCAGGCGAGGCGTACAGAAAAGTACACGGGGTAACTTTTATACAGAAAAAAAGTACTGTTCCCGAGGGGAAGAACAATACTATATTATTATATACTATCTATAACTAGATGGCGCTGCGTGCCTTTCTAGATAGGGTTGAATTCTAGAATAGTGTGTTGAGACTAATTAAAAAGAATATAAGTAATAGATTTCGTGAGTCTAGAGTAAACTTCAACACCGTTTGACCGAACACCATGAAAGTTGGCACATAATATAGTTAAGTAAATAAATATTTATTTTTAATGAAGAAGATAATTTACAGGAATTTTTCAGCCTCCACGCGTGCTAACCGCAGGCAAATGCTAGTCTCCCTATAAAGTCTTCAGTAAATATCTAAGACTTTGTTTTTATTATCATTGACCGTTTAGGTAAACGTATTTACTCTTCGACTCGTGCAGATCTCAAAGTAAATAAAGCCTTTGTTATGACTATAAACATTTATTGATGGAGAACTGAAGTCACCTTCGAATAACAGTGAAACATTGATTTTTCTACATCTGATTGCTTTCGCTAAACTGATCAAATATTCTACTAAAGTATTCAGTAAAAAAAGTATAAGCCTAAGAGATTTGCTAAGAATAAACTTCAAATTAATTCGTTTTAATGCTTTATAGTCGTCTAAGTACAAGCACTGTTTTCCTAAAACTTGATGTGCCAAATTTCCTGCTGGGCTGCGGGAAAGTCCGAAAGGGTTACCGTGGCCCCTGGCACAGGCAACTGAAGGAACACGGGTGGGTTTTAGTCAGTAAGAGTCTGACATGCCTTCCCGCTCCGCCCAGAGCGGGAGAAGTTATTTAATGATTTCCCACACTTAAAAAAAAATGAGTACGAACTGTAGTTTTGTTTTCAGTAACTTCTATACAACTTATCTACAATATGTCCCGGAATTAACGTACACCACCAAGCACCCCAATTAGAATATTATGTTAGAATCTTATAACACTGAATTTTTACTATTATGTATAAAACATTGTTTATTTATTAAAATAGTATACTGAATATAATAGAATAGAATACTCTTTATTATGTACTAGATTAAAATCACAGATATAAATGTACAAATTCTACATAGGGTGACACAATGGGCGGTCTTATCGCTAAAAGCGATCTTTTACAGACAACCTTTGGATGGATTAAACGGAGGATTAAACAATACCATTCATTTACCTAAATACATACATACACAAAACATAATAGGTACTTATCTAAGTACATATACAGGGTTATTGGTAGAACAAAATCAACCTCTTAAGGGGTCAAATTGCACTCATCATTATGAACAACTTTTACTATGGGACCAAATATGAAATCACGAAAAAAAATCTGCTGTTCCCTACATTTATGTTTACAGAACTCGTCAAAATGTTGGGACCAGCAAATTTATATGTAGATAAGACAATAATAAACATGAAACAAGAGCAAGGAAACCATAATATGTATCGATGATGTTTATGAAGAGAGGAAGTGTTTATAACCAGAATTTTAAAAGTGGACAAAGATTGACCGACACGATCAAGGCATTCCATAACCGTAGGTACTGCTTGAACTGTAAAAGATTTGTCATAAAAACTGGTGGAATGCATCGCATCTCTAGTCTTAAGTTTTCCGATGACCTCAGATATCTATTATCTGTATCATGCAGGAACTTGAAATGTTCGCTAAGATGGAATTGTAGGATTGAAGAGAATACTGAAGAGCTGAAATAAGATATGAGATACGCAGAATATACTGATTGTGGGAGCACATTATGGTCACATTACATATCTACGCACGCACACACCTCTAAGCCTCTAGCGTAGTAGGTACTTTGTCCATTTTTGTTTGATTTAACTGTACAGCGGAAGTGTGACTGTAATTTACGTCCTTTTAGGGATAAAAAATGATCTGTACCTACCTAAGTATTAAAAATAACAGAAATCGATTCTGTAAACGATTCTGAACAAACTACTTTCATAATGTGCATTAATTCAGTTACACGTTGTATACATATTATTATAAAAATGAAAGTCGCTTTTCGTGTCAGTTTGTGTGACTGCATTGTTCTTCAAAACTCCACAACGGCTTTTGATGCGGTTATCACTATAATTTAGAGAATTTATTCCGGAAGGTGTAACTATAATACATTCATATTAAACTTGTAGTAGCGGTATCTATATCGCTACATGCGAACTATATCACGCTGACGTCACGCAAAATCTAGCATCGCGCAAGCAGAGTTTAGCGCGCAACTAGCATATACATATAGAACGTCCCGACATCAATCGTTGGGCAGTTGTCCACCAGACACGACATCCGTATGGTCGAAGGATCCTCCCTTTTCTATGGAAGTATGAGTGAACTTTACACCCTGTTCCTCATACCTCTATAAACTTAATTTAGTACAGAAATCTCCTCTGTTTTGTCAAACCGTGCGAAGCAGGCGCGTGTCGCGAGTTTAATACAAGTACAACACCCTGTACCTACATTGGCTTCATTTCAAATAAAACTAAGTCACGATGACTATAACAATTCCGGATTTCAAAGAAACAATTCATTGATCGAAATTTACTTAGTAATTGAACGGCCGTCGTCGCCGTCGCTACCTTGATCTTTGTACCTACCATTTAAGGTGAATCCTCAGTTATAGCTCGCCAAATTCAAAATTTGCTCGGGTTTTTTTGCAAATTGCAGTTCTGTTTTACGTCGTAGGTTAATCAAAACGCGATTCGCGACTGTAGGAATGATATATTTACTAAAAAATAATCATTAATTTCATATCAATCGTCAAACTTTGAAAATTCGTTTCATCTAAGAATTTTCATATGAAATAATCTGAAAAATTCTTAGGTGGAACAAATTTTAAAAGTTATCACCTTAATTTGACTAACTTAACTAACACTTGACTTGACTTGTTTTGCTTAACTTAACTTAATACAGTGCGTGTTAAGTTTTGATTAAGCACTTGTTTAAAAATAAATACAAACCAATGCATCTATACTAATATTATTATGAGGTAAAGTTTGTAAGTTTGGATGTAGGAGGTAATCTCCGAAGGTAAGTAGTAATTAGTAGTAGTAAGTAGTAACTCCGTAAGTGTGCCCGTGGCATCACAGCGGGCTCTATCAGAATACCAGCGCGCTGCGGTATAATTTTTTTAAATATTGCAGGATTATACTGAGAGAGCCTTTTGGCCTCGCACAGGTAAATTTTTTTATTTGTCCGATAACATGATCCATTATGGTTAGTAACAAAATGAGCTTATAAACTATGTTAGTAGACAAAGAATTTAAATATAAATAACAATTAAAACATTTTATTTTGCCGTCCCAACCACGATGCTTACCCAGAGCGAGTGTATCGGACACTGAAATTAACTCGAAACTATCCTCAGAATGCTGTTGCTGCTGCCGCGTACTCTGCCCAACAGCGACGCCACAAGCTTGCGTCATAATGTCATCCGTACGCGCTTCGGCAAACATTTTACTTTTTTATTTTATTTTTTCTTGTTTATTGTTATTTTTAATGTTAATTTTGTTAGTTTTAAATTCTCCTTTATTATTATTATTTTTACGGTTCCTATTGCCTGTGCGTGTCCCAAATAAAATATTTTTCTTTTCTTTTCATTTTTACTGAACCGATTTGAAATAATATTTTACCGGTAGAAAGCTACGCTATTGCCGAGTGCTATAAGTTAGGCTATAATTAAAACAGCGGACAAAGTAGCGGACAGTAGCTAGTACAAAATATAATATATACAGATAAATAGTATTTAATATATAATAGATACAAGCCAGACCTAGTTTAAGGGGAGTCTATTATAATTGTGATTCTAGTGTGAAAAATGTAAAATTTATATTTTACAATGTATCCTACAAAGCAATGTGTTCTTGTTTATAAGAAATAAATATTTTTTTATAAACAAGAACAAGATAAATATTGTTGTAATAGTACCTACCTACCTATCTAGTTACTTGACAGTAGAATTGTTGAATTTCGCAGATTTAGGAAGTAGAGAAAAGGCAGTAGCATGCTTCGACAATAAACTCACCATTTACATAATATACTTAAATTAAAATATATATTTTTAATGCGAAGAAATTCTAAACTTCTGGATACAACTCACAGGACCTTTTCCTATATATAAAACTATTAATCAAACCAATAAATTAATTATTTATTTATTTATAATAATGAATGACAAATCTTAAAAACAATATACAAGCCAACAGTTAAATAATAAATATTATGTACAACTAATTATAAGAAAGCGAAGAGCTCCTTGGGCGTCAACAAATTCGTCCGCAGTGCTGTCAATGGAAGAGGTGCTCAAAACGCTGGCAGCATTGCAACGTTGGACGGCAATACTGATTCCTTGACCTAAAAATAAACTATTAGATTACTTATAATCATATTATAAAACTATTGTTTTCTACTGTTACAGAATACAAGATGTAAAGAGAAAGTATGTCAGTCGAGTATAATGAACATCGAGGGTCGGGGCGAGACGCCGCGGTGCCCGGAAGAAGTTTACAAGGAAGCACAAGTTTTTCTCAGACAATACTACGCTTCTATACGCAGGTTAATATAATTTTTAATGTAAATAACTATAAGCTGGCCTTTGAAAACCAATGAACAGCATTTTCTGATAAACTTACAGTGTGCAGCACGTTAGTGGTAACAAAGCCCGTATGAGCTGGCCTCGTATTCTATTGAAACTTCGCACTACGCTAGGCCAGTTCACGGTCAAAGTTTTTCCACAGATGAGCGGTCGACTGTACTTAACCCACTCAAATCTTTGCTGGCTAATAGGGAAAAATCTTTATAGATAATCCATTGCGCATAATAATCTTCTTCTAATATATAAAATCAATCTTTGTTTGTTCGTATTTCATGCACTGCCATATCTTTAATCTGATTGCGTTAAAGTTTTGTCAACTTATTGCTTCCACTAGCGCGAAGGTAGGAAGGCTTATAATAATATTCTTCTGTGGCATCAACGCGCCGGTTAACAGCTAGAGTGTAAAAAATAAAATTGAAAATTAATATGATTTTGTTTTAGTTTGAATTGTGATAATCTTTTTTTTTCTCTTTATTTATTAGGGACTTGCAACCATTAACAGGTCATGTCAGCCCCATTTTTCCTTAAGCAAGTTACTTACAAAATTTTCTAAAGACTATTAAATATGTGATAATCTTTAGTCAATAATAATTACATAAATATTTATTATCTACACACAGGCAAATTAAATAATCTGGAATATCCTCACAGATGTGATAGGTGGTATCTGTAGAGTGTCGCTGGCTAATTGAATTTGACCTTGATTAACATTTAACAAAATAGAACACGAATAGTGTATATGCATAATGTATGCTATTTTTCCTGTAGTGAAAAAAATGATCAAAGTCTATCGTGTTTGCCTTTCAAAAATCCTGTTTTCTAACCTTAAACATTTAAAAGAACTTTGCATAAGCAGCCATCTTCGGAAGAATACTTAAATGTAGTTATGAAAGAGTTAAGTATTTTAATCAAAAAGTAATTTCCTCTAAATAACAAAAGGGAAGTCTTATGATTGGAGAAAATATTTGATTAGCTGTAGGAAAAGTAATTTGTCTCATCGGAAAGCAGTGACTTTTTGCAATTGTTTTTTTTTTGCTCTAGAAAAGTGTTAGATCTGACAACATTCATCTTTTTGAAATCTGTTAAGTCCCTAAATCGTGGCTCTAAGCAATCGTTTATTAAATGATTTGTACGGATGTACCTTTGTCCTGCAGTTGATGATTATTAGATTTTAGTTAGTGCGAAGTTGTTAGAAATAATTATTTTGTACTAAAGCACAAGTAATTCATTTTAAAATTGTTCTGCCAATGTTAACAATGCACGGTTCAGTTAAACTATATATATATCGTGGCCAGATCTTAGAAGTGATCATTTCATGATGTGTTCGACCGTTTTATGAAATGGTTGTATTTTATTAAATCGACCGCTGGTCACATCATGATGTGGTCTGGCCAGATAATTGAATACTCATCGTTTGGCGATATGAACAGTTAAACGCACGACTTCGTCATGATGTGACGTAGAGGCGTTGATGTCGCTTAAATAACACATCTCGACATAGGGGAGATCTTAAGTTGCAAGAGCGAGCAAAGCGAGCTCGGGACTTGGGCCACCCCGACTCGGAGAGGTTAGGTCCAAAGGTGCCCTTTCCCTCCGTGGTTACTGTTTTTTAAACCATCCAGAAGTAGGAGCCCCGCGAAGAAGTGTTCCGTCGACTACGCCTTATTATTATTGCTTGGAAGCAATTTAGACCCAAACGCCATGTGATCTCCTCCTCCCTTAATACTCCCACCAATACCGAAAAAACTTTGGCCAATTTTTGATCGAGTTTAAAATTTCATAAAGCGGAACCATATAATATATAACCTACATTAATGATATGGCCAAATATCGACAAACATATTATTAAACACTTATGTTTTAGCGATATGGTCAACTTAAGCTGGCCATTTCATGAAACACAACCACTTCATGAAATGATGAATTCTAAGATCTGGCCACGACATTTATTAATATTTTTTTATTTTATTTATTAGGGACAACAAACAGCAGTCTAATAAATATTACACATGATTGGAGTACGAAACTAATATAATTAACAAATACACTACTCACGACGTTATCCACAAATTACCATATAAAATAATTAACAACTAATAATTAACTAACTAACTATTAATTATACTTTTACGAATGTAATGAATAATTTATAAAGTTATACAAATAAGTTAACAATGCAATAAAACGTTTTGTATAAAATAATAAGTTGCATTAACACTCACATTTATAGTAGAATTAAAAGTTACACCTTTTCAAAAACATAATTATTTAATTTTTATATTTACAGGGAAAATTCCGAATCGCACAGAGCGAGACTAGAGGAAGTAAAGAAGGCACTAACGGAGAAAGGCACATATCAGTTGAAATCTTCAGAGTTGGTCTTCGGAGCTAAGTTAGCTTGGCGTAACGCGACAAGGTGCATTGGAAGAATACAGTGGAAGAAGTTACAAGTGAGTCCCTCTTACATTTTATCCCTCTATCATCTATATTGTTCGTCGAATCGTTGAGCTCCTTATGTCTAAGTTGAGCTGCACGATTGCTAACAATTGCTTGCACTGACTGGACAGGTCCACTCAATCTGTGTGGTTTTTTCCTCAAAAGACCTTTTCAGACACCGATCTACATAGCCTTCACATGATCTGACCAAGATTTTTTCTGGACTTTAAAAGAGACTGTGACCTCTGAGTTTGTTTCGGCCTTTCTTCTCAGAGTAGTCAGACAGGAAATGCCGACCTCATCTAGTTTTTAAAATACGATTGACGTGTAAAAGTGTTTGTTCAAACCTACTTACAGAAATAAAATCATTTATCATCCTAGATTACATTTGAAAAACCTTGGCTTTAGGTTTAGGAATATAAAAAGTGTTATTAAAATAACTGAAAACTTCTTAAGAGGTTCAGGCTTATAGACATCATTATTAAAAGCAGGTAGAGCGAAAAAAAATCGTATGCTCCATACATTTACGTTCGCAGAACTTGACAAAATGTGGGGAACAACCGATTGCTTTCGAGATTTCAGGGTTAGTCTCATAGTAAAAGTTGTTTATAATGATGAGTACCCCCTAAAGAGGTTTTCATTTATTTCAATTACACTTTGTTTAGAGAGATATCTCTATTTTGTGGTGATGTTTATTTTTTCCTGTTGGAAGTCCCGTTTGACGTATGTGCATTAATCAAATCAAATCAAATCAAAAGTCATTTATTCAAACTCGGCTGAGAATCAGCACTTTTTGAACGTCAAAATCACATAAGACAGTCCCCCCAAAACGCCCGCCCTTCACCACTTCCTAGTGCTTCAGCTGGGAAGAAGAACTGGCGGAACAAACTCCCCAGCAGCACTGCTGTCTGTTCAGTTAGAAGAACTGGATTCTATATAGTAATAAGTAATTATCATTACAAAACACAAAAACATTAAAATTATTTGCCATAATATGTCAGCTAGCACACGCCAATATTTAAAACTATACTCAAGCAGAAATAAATAATAAAAACAAAAACGCAAACAGAACTTAATACATAATAAAAAGCCTCCAGGCATAAAGGGCGTGCCCGCTTACATATGCAATGCTGCATTTTATATTATGTTTATAATATAGCTGTAACTTGTAGTCACAAATGATAAACTAGGATTGAACTAGGACATTAGGTAGAACGGAGGGTTTTATCCGACCCTTACAGTAAGGGTCGGATAAAACCCTCCGTTGTCGGATAAAACCCCACGGTTTTATTCCTCTGTGTGAGTGGTCTGGTATTCTTGCTCTGCAGGCTCTTTCAGGCATGTAGGAAAGCTACGATTATTGATGACCACGCTTTACTATTAATTATACAATAGATTATGGGGAGAGCTGCAATTCTTTTCTAATAATCAGAACACTGATCATTTCAAAGGATTGCCTACATTATTAAACATGTTGCGACATTATAACGCCTAGTCTAAAATCGTCATCTTAAGTTTGAATTCTCCTTAGCTAAATTAGTAGTCGGTGTGAAAATGTACTGACAAGGAAAACAAGGAAAGCCTGCCTTTTATTTAAAAGCTTTTGGTATCACCTTTAGGTACCTATATTAAATCTAATGGCAATGGTCTTATGATTATTTATTTGCTTGGTTAGAATGCGGATGCAATTTTATGATTTTTGTTAATAATTATGGAATTCTGAATATAAATTAGTCTCACCCACAGTATAGAGCTTTTGTTTACCAAAATTTCAAGCCATCGATTATGTTGAAAAATATATAAGCAAAGTTTTCAAACCTGGAAGTAGGTAAATCAAATTTTAATCAGTGCGGTTTCCTTGTCAAACAACGATTGAATGCGCCATGATTCAAACTATTTTAATACAGTGCCATATTAATCGCACATAAGATTTTGAAATCACAACAATTTTGATATTACGTAAAGTTAGGGAAATTAATTTCTAACCAACTTAAATTCTCCGTATATTCAAATCATAACTGTTACTCTTTGACAGTTTAATGAAATGGCTATACGAATGCAAGTTTTATTAAATAACTTTAAGGAAAACGGAAAAGATTCACACTTAGATTCCTTATTCATTAACAATCAATGAAAACAAAAAAAAACGGAAGTTATGGTGGCGCCTGCGTGCCAAGGTCTTCGGTATCGTAAGCCAAAACAATAGGTAGTAAAATATATAGGTACTAGACTGTTAATATGCGAATAATTTTGCAGTTGTCAGTATAAAATTATACAGCTATGGTCACAGGAGTACGCTGGCAGACTGCAAAGAGAACTTATTATTTTTAAGAATGTTGTTTGTGTCGGAATCCGGTATATCTATACCGTATTCTGGTATTTTAGTCCGCCATTCGGCGCATCATCCTATTCTTATTATTCTATGAGAATTAGCTTTCTCACCCCCTAACACATTTGTTAATTTATGTATTCAGAGTCTATAAACAAATCAAAGATCACCTCCTAAAACAAAGATGAAAATGCATAAAAAGTGGATCACAACAAAAACGTATTATTTATTTACGCAATTAATTTATAAAAAATAAATACCCGAGACAAAAATTCGACAAGTCAAAACGAAACCTCATCAAATACCATGCAGTGTCCACATTGTCTTAGAACCTTTAAACAAAATGGAATACAACGGCATATGCGCGCCGCCCATAGCGAGAATCCACCTCCAGTAATTACCCAGACCATACACACAACATGCCTCGAAGATACTTTTGGATCCCCGTTTTTTAATGGAATAGGATCGAAGACAGACTTAAGGCAAAAACGATGCGGAAAAGTGTGCACTCTTCATAGGAAGCTCTATAACTTTCCCTCCAACACTGTTAGTGGAAGATTTATTCACAACTTAGCCAAATAGAACATCTTGTTAAATCAGACTATCCTTCTGAACGTCTTTGATTAACATTGCCGTCATGATACAAAGAGAATAGAATATTAAACAAGCAAAAGGTATAACAAGATTACTTGACTGACGCCAAAATGTATGGCTGAAGAAAATTTTGATATAGGTACCAATGACCGAGGCTATCAAAGCAGACCGCTCTCTCCGTAACTCCTACAACAGAAAAAAAAACTAAGAATAACAATGACTATGTCCCGAAAATTTCACGCGTCTCATACAGCGAGGAAAAACACGTGAAGTCTTAAATGGGTTATTGACAAAAGCTACAAGAAAAATCGTTAAAACTGAAGACAAAATTGACGTAACCGGAAAGACGGTCATGAATATATTGCGTGAAAAGCACACCTCCGGATTGAATCCTGCTATAAGTCTATTTACACTGCCTGACGGCCTCCCCGAATTGACTCCTATAATAGAAGTAGACATAACTAGTGAACATGTGGAATTAGTTGCGAGGAAATTACACGGTGGTGGAGGTCCAACAGGCCCCACTTACTTGTCACGATTTGGAGAGCAAGCTTGCATTTGAGGATTGCAGTAGCACTATTAAAATGCATTTATATAACTTTTTTTTTCCATGGAGCCAAATACAAGCCCCTATGTCATCAAGTCGACTCGTAGCCTAGATAAATGGTGTGAGACTGATTGGCACTGGTGAATGCCTACGCAAGATCCTATCCAAATGCATGATTTTAGTCACCGGGTCACACCTAATTTTTCAAAAAAATCTAAACTAATCTAAATCTCAAGGCTGCAATGGGGTCCTCATTTAACATCTCTTGCAGGATGGCTAAGTTCAGCAGCATATGCTGTAAGTCTATTTCAGTTATTTTCATAGTATCATGTCTTACGGTATTTTATTATGGGGACGGGCTGCCGATATTGGATCTATTTTTATTCTGCAGAAAAGAGCCATCAGAGTAATATACAGCCTCCGCAGGCGCGATTAAAAGCTGTGTTGTTTTTGTTGTTATGTTTTTTGTGGTGTACAATATAGAATATATAAATAAATAAATAAATAATGATCTCTGAAGGAGACTGCGGACTACGCGGAGACCTTTCTTGCCGGGGCGTTTGGGATGTTCAGAGGGAGGCGTTATTTGATATCCGTGTCGTAGACACTGACGCTCCTTCTTATATTTCACGCCCTGTCGCCTCTGTACATCCGCCAATGAAGAAATAATGAGGAAATGTGTGAAATGTGACAAACGACAATTAACCCCTTTGTTACATCCGTTGACGGATTCTTCGCTCCACAAACTGCTACCTTCGTAGAACATCTTGGAGCTGCAATCGCCGACCGCTGAAATAGGTCCTTTAGCGTAGTTATGGGTTGGCTAAGATAAAGAATCATCATTATCATTAATCCGTGCCACTAGCATGTGCATTCATGGCACAAGGCATACATTTAAACCAATAGCTTAGTTATTCGGCTTCGACGATGGAGCAGCCCTGCCTAGACGAGACTGATGTGGATGCGGCCGACGAACTGACAAAACGTCGGTTGCAATCTAGAGATTGCAAAATAGAGATGGATAAATGAGCTTATTTTATTAGTTAATTTAGTCAATGATTTGACAGTACTGTAGTTATACATTATTTTGTATTGTATTTGATTAATGAATAAAGATTATGCTGTTTGAAAAAAAAAAACAAAATCACAGTGTAGTATATTATAACGGGCTGGTGTCTGCAATTCCACGCCGAAGCGCGTATTTTGTTAACGCACTATTATTCGTCAAGTGTCCAGAAATTCTCACGTGTCGACTTCTATTTGCCAAATTTCCTTCCCCACCGAAAGTAGACGTTAACATATGAAGCCACTTTAACCTACTATCACTCGTTACTGAAACACAAATTAGATTTCGTGGCTCCTGAAGAATCTTGGGCTTTTTCTTTCTATAAGGGTGGCTTTTACATGACAGATTTATTTACATGACTTGAATATTTTATGTGTCGAATGTTTTTTTGGTCTATACAATTCTGAACAAATGAGCGCGAGACTTATTGGGTTGTATTGTAATTGGAAATTACTTATTTGTGTTTTTGTGTCGTGTGGATATTTTACTTTCTGATTTAATCAATTTTGTAATTTTAATTAATCTAAGCAATGTATGCTGTGAGGTGCTGTAGCTATTTAGAACTATTATATATACTATTTTTAACTAGAGCGATAGGTAGTTAATAATACAACAAACACAAATTCTGTCTGGACTATGTGGGTCATTGCTTTTTTTTTTTTTTTTTTTAGATTGTTTTAATCATGATCATGATGCTTAAGTAATTTATGCGGCCTACCCAAATGTCCTTTCTTTGATATTATTCGTCGAACCGTTGAGCTCTTTATGTTCTAAGTTGAGCTGCACGATTACTGACACATGCGTGCACTGACTGGACAGGTCCACTCAATCTGTGTGGATTTTCTTCAGAATACCATTTCAGACACCATTCTACATAGTCTTTATAAGATCTGACCAAGATTATGTGTGGAATTTAAAAGAGATCGTGAGCACTGAGTTTGTTTCGGCCTTTCTTCTCAGAGTAGTCAGATAGGAAACGCCGACCTCATCTAGTCTCTACAATATGATTGACGTGTAAAAGTGTTTGTACAAACCTAATTACACAAAAAAAATAAACATTTATGTGACCGCGACTGATCAGTTTGAAGGATCAGTTGAAAGTGTAGACGTGGCAGATGTAAACATCAGTTCAAATTTAAACTACAAAAATGCATTTTAGGTTCATCTACGCAGTTAACCATCATCGTAATTATTGTAAATGAAAACAACAAACGTGTATCAAGGACTAACAGTTGCAGCTGTAAAATTGTCTTTAACATACGGTAAAGAGAAACACACGAACTTTTAATTAGGGTTTCAGCTTAAGTACGTACAACTTTATAACGAGCCACAAACTAGATGTCATTTGTCGCTTGTACTAGGATACAAGTTATGTAGCTTTAAAGAGAACGTTACGATTGTCTCCAGCCAGTCTGTTAGTTGGAACAAAGTAGTTTGTACCATATGCCGCGCTTCAGTGGTAACGCAACCAATATAAGCTGACCTCTTATTCTACTGAAACTCTGTACTAGGCTAGCTCAAGGTCAAAGTGTTAACATCGGCGAGCAGTCGACTGTACCTATATTAATGGACAAAATAACATTGACGAGTGTCGATACCGCCTCTGCCTTGTTGATTGGCTTATATTTGAACATGCTTGAGCAATTCTTACCGATACGAAATAACAATTTAAAAAGAAAACTGAATTATTTTTATCCTGAAAGATATTTAAAAGTAGACATTGATCGATTTCATTCGAGCTGGTTACTTTAAATAAGGTAAATAAATTTAACCGGTTCCTGATTCCTGCTAAGGAAGGCTTGAAAATAACTACCAGATGTGATCAATAGTCTAGTAAAGGACTGGTTTGAAAATGCTTTGCGATTTGCAGATACTTTCGTGAGTGAATAAGGACCTATTATTATTACTTGAATTGACTTGGATCCTAAGGAAATTATTATTTTACCCAGTGCTTCTGAATATAATCGTTACCATGTGCTTGAATATACCTACAACCTCTTCTAGAAAAGTATATATAGAATATAATTATCTGCAATTATTATAACAGAAACTTTAACTTGGTTAATAGAAGATGTTCTTGTAAATTTGACTATCATGCCATTTCTGACGTCAAGCATTATTGCTGTTTTGAAGGAGTGGACTACTAGTATAGTATTTTATCTCACGGAGCGACGCGCGCTTTACTTGTGGTTAACAAGTGTATGTACAAACACGCTGTGAATGTGTAAGCGGAGGAGCTTTCGGTACTGTCCGAGACAATGGCAAAGTCGGAAGTGTCTATGGGTGTGCCCATTATAGGCATAAAGATCAGGCTTTTTATTGTGTATTAAGTTCTGTTTACGTTTTTGTTTTTATTATTTATTTCTGCTTGAGTATAGTTTTAAATATTGGCGTGTGCTAGCTGGTAAATAATTTGAATGTTTTTGTGTTTCGTAATGTTAATTACTTATTACTGTATATAATCCAGTTCTTCTAACTGAACAGACAGCAGTGCTGCTGGGGAGTTTGTTCCGCCAGTTCTTCTTCCCAGCTGAAGCACTAGGAAGTGGTGAAGGGCGGGCGTTTTGGGGGGACTGTCTTATGTGATTTTGAATTTCAAAAAGTGCTGATTCTCAGCCCAGTTTGAATATGACTTTTGTTTTTGATTTTGTGTGTACGTGTGTGTTATGTGTTCACGCTACTGGTCTTCGCGCACACATTCACAGCGTGTTTGTACATTTGGTTAACACAATTAATGCGCGCGTCGCTTCGTGAGATAAAAATACTGTACACTGTACAGGCACATGATACTTTTTAACTTAGGCACGCTTGCACCACAAATGGTAAATACGTTTCTCGCTATACGTATCTAAAACATCGCTCAATTTTTGTCAATCGTTTGGAGCTGACAGAAGCAGAATGATGTGTAGTGCTAAACGCATGAGAGTGCAAGAGCAGTGGTGGCTCAGTGGTAACGGCCCCGACTTACGAGTTGTAGGTCGTGGGTAGGAAACCCAGACAGGCGCTTTACTTTGTGTAAATAATTTCATCGCCAGTCACCACTGCTCTCAAAGCGGTGAAGCAAAACGTCGTGAGGAAACCGGCATGTCCCAGAACCAAAAGAGTTCAAAGACATGTGACATCTACCAACCCGCACTGAGCCCGCGTTGTAGATTATAGCCCACAACATATCATAAAATATAATAACCTAAACTAAAACTATTAACAAATTAAAATATGGCGTCGAAAAATTCCTCTGCATCGCTGTCGACTGGTAAAGTACCCAAGAGACTGGCGGCATTGCCACGTTGTATGGCAATGCTAAGCCTCTGGCCAAGGTAAAGGCCAGCCCTTGGATCACGGGAAGTGTCAACAAGCCGTTTGGAGATTTCGTTGAACAAACCGTGAGCACTCGGACCCCACGGCCCGAGGGTTTCAACCCCAAACGGCTCGAAAATATAATTGCCGATAAGGTTATTATACTTTCGCCGTTTGAGGTTTTCCGCAGCAGCAGCGCCAGCACAGCACGCCGAGTCAGGAAGATGGGATGGCGTAAGAGTATCGACACATCGCATGCTTAATACAAAACTGACCTAATAGAGCTTGAGTCAATATTAGGATTACTGCATTTTTTGTGCGCAGATTTAATTAATATTTTTTGAAAAAGTAGGTAATTCAATTATTTCTATTTAAATATTCATTACATATTTTTATATTGGCTAATAAGCCGACTAGACCTCGAAAGCAAAACATTTAACGGCGATTTCCCAGAAATCTACTTTTTTGAGTTAAGCCAATATTCTATTAAACGTGCGACATGTTGCGTCCCACACTAAAGGCCTACCCACCTTCCAAGGAAATAAAGACATGCCGTCCGGTCTCTTGCCATCGTCGCGTGCCAAGCCATTAGGTTCTAATACAGCTGGAACGCCGACGGTGACAAGAGCTCGTCGGATGATGTCATTTATGTTCGCGTGCCGAGCTAAGCGGCCCGCACTTCGGCTGCAAGACAGGCCATGGTAAATAATAACTAAATTAAATAAAATAATCTTAGTCTTCATAATTAAATTAAATATTAACTATTTGGCAAAAAAATCTGTTTTCAGAAAGTATAATATGCTTAAGTAGCATTATATCATGGACGTACTTGAGACTAAGTTTATACTACTAGACAACTAAACTTAAGCAAAGTAAACTTAAGCAGCCCTTTTTTTTTTGTTTTTTTTTTTGAGGGTGAGAAATCGTCAAATAACTTCTTCAGCTCTGGGGGGAGCGGGAGGGCGTGTCAGACGCATACTGACTAAAACCCACCCGTGTTCCTTCAGTTGCCTATGCCTGGGGCCACGGTATCCCTCTCGGACTTTCCCGCAACCCTGGCAGGAATCGGCCCTAGCGGACCCCGTCGTTGATGCTGACATCTCCTTGAGGCACGCCGCGCGTCGACCCAGGCCTGGTCCTTATTCCCCTCTTTGAGGAGTGGCTAGAGAGGCGCCATGGCGTCCTCACCTTCCGCCTGACGCAGGTCCTCACCGGACACGGTTGTTTCGGGAGGTTCCTGTTCCGGATAAGGCGGGAGGAAACGCCCGGGTGTCACCATTGTGTGGATCGCCCGGAGGACACGGTGGAGCATACGGTGGAGGTCTGCCCGGCTTAGGCGGAGCACCGCCATGTCCTCGTGGAGGCGATTGGCGGTGGCGATCTCTCGCGTCTGGCCCTGGTCCAGGCCATGGTACGGAGCGAGAGGGCTTGGGAAGCCGTCACCTCCTTCTGCGAAGCAGTAATGTTTGCGAAGGAGGAGGCGGAACGCGTGAGGTAGATGCAAAATGCGCGCCCTCACGCCCCTAGCCGCCGCAGGAGACGCCCTGGGCGTCGGGAATCGCAGGCCGATTCCCAGCCACCGTAGGCGCGGGCTTGCGAACGGCGAGCAATTGGCAGTTCGCTGTTTGAAAAGGACCAGGTCCGGGTCGACGGCGCGTTGTGTTCCACGCGCGCCTCAAAGAGATAACAGCACCAATGACGGGGTCATTGGTGTCAGCAAAATCCGGTCAGCAAAATCCGAGAGGGATACCGTGGCCCCTGGCAACTGAACAGGCAACTGGAGGAACACGGGTGGGTTTTAGTCAGTAAGAGCCTGACACGCCCTCCCACTCTGCCCAGAGCGGGAGAAGTTATTTGATGATTTCCCACCCACAAAAAAAAAAGGCCTGGTCCTTATCAGACGGCGAGCTAAACTTAAGCAGCCCTGGAGATTGTATTAGAAAAACTATTTTGAACCCTAGAACGACTTGAAACTTCTCGGACGACAATTTTATTGATACATTAGATGTAATCAAGAACTGTTTGGCTGCTTGGACAGCAACGCTTCAGTAGTCATGAATATTGCCGGGTTCCATAAACGACAACAACATTCTATCGGGTAGACAGTCCACCTGTTTGATACTGGTTTTCTTTATGTTATCAATTACAATAATTTAACGAAAACCAGTCTTAAATCAGCGCAATAAAGTATATTTAAGGACTTCTTAAAATAACTCGAGAGCTACGAACTGTAGATTGTGATCAATGCAGTCGGGTGAACATCAAAAGATTGCATATTGCATACTTACTGAGCTGCTCGAAGACACTTCAAAAGGCAATACGTATGGAAATGTCAACAAGAACAGCAAAACGTTGGTTTTGATAGATACTTATCAATGTACCTACCTACCTATATGTAAAGACGTTCTTATCTTACTTGGTTAGGTATAGTAACGGAGTCTGTCTGTACTATATGTAAATGTAGGTACAGTTTAAGTTCGTGGTTTATGAGTCACCAGATATTACATTTTCGTAAACATTAACTGCTGATTCTTACACCTAATGATTGCGATAGAAATTACTATACCTACATAATCACCACGATAAACAACCTAATGATTGTTGTTTGTTTTACAATTCTGTGTCATCCATTCTTTCTTGCTTTATAACACACTTTACTGAGGGTGGAGAAGCTGGAGGGGCGCCATGACACTAATTTCACGTCGTTCGTGGTGCGCGTTCCTACTGACAATTTGATGATCTTCCTCAAGGAAGAGTTTTGGCCGAAAGGTGTGCTGTATCGGCGTTTCCGCGGCCGGCTACGCGACACCTCGCAGTGTAACTCGACTCTGTCACTTCGTGTCTTTACTTTTAGATATGTATTAGTTTATAGTTAATATGCTTATTTAAGTATTGTGTTTTATGGGTATTAGTTGCCTGAAATAAAGGATTATTATCATTATACTACTGCCATTACAAACGTAAAGTTAGAGTCATTAATCGTTATGTCAATTAAAATAACACAGTTAGGTACGCACAACACTAGCTAACACAAATTCGGTCACATTAACAAAATATTCTATAACTAAAGTACTGTCAAATTATTGATTATTTAATTCATAAAATGAGCTCATTCATCCATCGCTATTTATTGCAATCGACGTCTTCTCAGTTCGCCGGCCGCATCCACATCACTCTTGTCGGGGTAGGGCTACTCCATCGTCGAAGTCGAATAATTTGGAAATTAGCCTTGTGCCGCGAATGCACATGCTAGCTAGCAATAATCCATAAGGGTCGTAGTGCGACGGAGAGGTCCGATAAAAAGGATTGAAGACTCTAACTTTGCATTTGTAATGGTCCGAGTATAGTGACTTTATAGCTTAAGAAAAGAGTAGTGCTGGTCCTTTTTAATTCACAAAAGCCATTCGGATTCTGCTTGTTTCCCTTTATCTTTTTAAAGTACCCCAAATGATCATATAAATTTCTTTTACAGATTTTCGACTGCAGAGAAGTCACCACAGCCAGTGGAATGTTCGAAGCGCTCTGCACTCACATCAAATTTGGAACTAATAAAGGAAACATTAGGTAAGATCCTGCTAACATTATTTATAAGCTAACATTTATAAGCTAACATTATTTACAACATTTAATGCCCTTTCTTCAGGTTTACCTATTTATCACTTACGAGTCACAACTATAATCGCCTCATGGCTGAAGCATAACCTCTCATTAGATGACACTTATTGACATTGATCTGTCAAGTGTCAGCGGTAACGCGGCAAATATAAACTGAATAAAAACTACTTCATTAAATGCAGTGTTCATTCAGAGTGGTTTTTCTTTACATACTACTAAACTTTAATAGAGGTCAGTGTACTAAACACACTCTTACTTACACACCCTCACATACATCCCTCATTGTAACATACACATCCTTACTCTAACATACACACACATATACACTTTTAAGAAGTCGTTTTCAATATCCTTAGTACCTTCATAGTTAAATTTGATAATTATACATAGTTACTTTTACTTTTTAATTTTTATATACTTACTCTGTGACTGCTTTTGTAATGTTGGAACACAACATAAAAGGTTTCTAGTATCACAGTGACAGCAGAACACTGACTCCTAAGTCACAGGATCACCTAGTTTAGGAGTCAGGGTTTAAATTATAAGTACGACCTTTAACCAAGTTATGTATCCTAGTTTTAAGCAATGTCTAAGGTTTTTGTAACAATAAAGTTTTTTTTTTTTTTTTTTTTATTATTATTAAAAAAAAAATGACTCCAGCAGACAGGAGCAACGCGACAGTGCGACGTGACTCTTGTAGAACAATTTCCATGAAGTTTTCGTAGAAATTGTTCGACTAGAGTCGCGTCACACCTGTTTGCGGAAGCCTTAACTTGCGCAGAAGTATGTAAGTAGCTTGCATGTCACTGTGCCATAACAACTTCTGATCGGTTACAAATAGGGAAATATTTAGCTGAATCTCAAAAAACTTATTCACCTTCTAATGATGCACTCTTTTTTAACTTTTGAGCTTCTTTTTAACTTTCTGCCCTTTTCTTACGTTGGTCGCAGTAACTAAGCTAGGGCTCCCGGACCTAATCGGAACCGGATCACAAAGTGGCGTAATCATTATATTTGAGTGTTAAAGAATATTTTTAGAAGCGCAATTATTAGAGGCTCGTTTAAATTCATGCCGTTAAAATACGGATATTGTCACAAGGCTGCAAGCTACATGCATAGTTTTGAGCAAGTTATTGGCACGTGTGTGTATTGCCAGGTTTAAGTAGATGTGGTTCCCGTTAATGCAAACTTTGCAAAATTATCATAAGTTCCGCTCGTTTGTAGCGTGTGAAACATTACCTGTTTGATGAGTTGTGATATTAGTTGAGAAACTTAGGTCAAACTTTAATTACTTGCTAAGATTTAAAACTTCAAATGGAATAGTATGTTCAAAATAAGCTATAGCTAGTGCGTGCTTACAGTAGGTAGGTACTTAGATACATTCTCTTCCTTGATGTTAATATGAATCCGCATCTATAGATAATCTATGCACCATTGACTACCTGCAGTATTGTCTCTCCTTCTCCAAAAGTTGTCTGCAAAATATCGCTTTTAGCGATAAGACCGCCCATTGTGTCACCCTCGTAAAATATCTACATTTATTTCTGTAATTTTTATGGTTTACACATCATCTATACTTAATATTATAAAGAGGAAAAATTTGTGAGTTTAAGTTTTGGCAAGCTACATTATTGCCAAGTATCAAAAGATATATTTTATGATAAAACAAGAAATTTCACGAGGACGAAATCACGATCAGAAGCTAGTGGCTAATAAAAAGTGAGGATTGTAATAGCTGATGATCAGCAAGCAGAGTTGCACTTCAGTGCTGCCGAAGGTGCTTAGTTTCGTAAACACTCAAACTGCCCTAAGAAATAAAAGAAGATCGGATTTTCGATGCTCACTTCCTGTTAAAATCATGCTCTTTCGAGCCTACTGGGGCCATACTATGACGTGTTAATTCCACCATGATTCCGTTGAGAAAAAGAGATAGTGCTATCGGTCATGTATAGCTCCGTCACTCTTTCACGCTGGAACAATGATGGAATTAACACGTCATGTCACGGCCCCAGTACTGCTTTTTACACGTGCAGCCTTTTTTTTTTTTTTTGTGGGCTAGATATACATATGCAAAGATCGTACAGCGCTCTCCGAGTTCAATATACTCGTAACAATGCGTTTAGGATACTGGTGGGACTGCCCCGTTTCTGTAGTGCGTCAGGGGTGTTCGCATATAGACTGCTTGCACGCAACAATGCGTAAAAGGTGCGGTTCCCTGGTGCGCAGGGCGTGGGGCGGCTCCAACGGTGTCTTAAGCATGGTGGCGTGTCGCCTGGAATGTGCATACGTGGGTCTCTGTTGTGCCGTCTCTCATGGGATGTCCCAACGGTGACCAACCGTTCTTTATTACCGTTGTTTATTGTATTGTTTTCCTTTTTGCTGTTTGGTGTCAGTGCTTACAAACATAGTCGTAAGTTTTACTAACAATCTTGTTTAGGGCTGATTTTTCAATAGTCAGATAACTTTTATCTGAAGAATAAATGTGACATATTTTCCATACAAAAGCTGTCAAACCACAATATTTATTCCTCATATAAAAGATACAATCGGCCCTTAGTCTTGGTAACTCTAATAAAGAAAATTCTATCTATCTATTATTGTTTAAGACAGCTGCAGCGTCTCCTTCCCTACATCGAAAGTGTCACAACCTAATAATTGTGTTGTTTTCAGGTCAGCTATTACGATATTCCCTCAACGCACAGATGGCAGACATGACTACAGGGTATGGAACCCACAGCTCATCAGCTACGCTGGCTACCATATGCCTGACGGTTCTATACTTGGTGACCCCGGACGCTTGGAGTTTACTGAGGTAAATAAACAACAGACTAAACATCACGCCTGGATTACCCGTGGTGGTAGGCAGGGGTGTGTATGAATGTATATTTGTGATCGTAAAACCGTTTGGTACAAGAGATTAAAATACTATCGTAGATTTGTACTAGTTCATAGAGACCGTTGAATACCAAACATATTGCTACACAACTGATGATACTATAAAAAATCATTGATTTTCCTCATAAACACATAATAATTATGTCTGCTAAACCAGCAACACAAAAAATTTGAATAAAATAATATATAACTAATTAAATAATAATATTACGTTCCATATGATATTTTAAAACTTGATTTGGATGTAACATTTACGAAAACCAGTTTTTATCACAAGTTGTAAACGTATTATTCAGCGATTGCATAGAAGCTGTTGCAATATAAATAAATTAATGAAATAATAATAATTTAGTAGATATTATATAATGAATATTTCGACGTAATGAAATATTGGTATTATGTCAATTAATTATATGCTTTCGATGATGAATGGATGAACTGATCATGTTAAAAGCATCCACCTATTTGAATTTTGGTAAAAAAAAAAATAACTAGGTACGAAAATAAACAGCAAAGCTAAACGATAAATGATAAATGATTTTATTTCTGTAAACAGGTTTTTACAACACTGTTACACGTCACTCATATTTTTTTTAAACTAGATGAGGTTGGCGTTTCCTATCTGACTACTCTGAGAAGAAAGGCCGAAACAAACTCAGAGGTCACAGTCTTTTTTAAAGTCCAGACAGAATCTTGGTCAGATCACGTGAAGGCTATGTAGATCGGTGTCTGAAATTGTCTTTTGAGGAAAGAACCACACAGATTGAGTGTACCTGTCCAGTCAGTGCACGCAATTGTCAGCAATCGTGCAGCTCAACTCAGAACTTAAGGAGCTCAACGATTCGACGAACAATACCAAAGAAAGGACATTTGAGTAGGCCGCATAAGCTACTCAAACTGCCAGATCATGATTAAACTAAGAGAGAAAAATACAAAAAAAAAGCAATGACCAACATAGTTCTCACATTCACAATAGTTAAAATAATAACAATCTAATACTTTACAAAGTAAACACTATTGTCATAGTATAATATAAAATTCATTAATGTCAATGTGTATATAAAAATCCGGACATAATCATTGAAGACCATGCAGATTGGTGTCTGAATTGGACTTTTGAGAAAAGAACCACACAGATTGAGTGGACCTGTCCAGACAGTGCACGCATTTGTCAGTAACCGCGCAGTTCGAACTAAACCGAGCTAAATAAGTAGACGTCAAAGCTACGACAAAAGAATCGAACAAAGGTGACATTATTTTAGTTATGGTATGCCCTAGCCCCTAAGTTCTATAGGTCATCATGACATTTGATGATATTATCTTATTCTATTGTATCTATTCATTCATCATTGTCTATATATCTTATTATAGACAATGATATTATCATTAATAAATGTCCTGATTTCTGGCAATTCGTACTTTTTCCATAAACTAGTACTTATCCAAACATGAAGATAAAAAAATACCTGAAAAGTGATAAGAAATGAAAAGAAAAGTGAAAAGTTGAGTGGCATAGAACCTAAATCATGAGATTCACTAGGTACTTGCCAATAAAAATGAATTCGTACCTATATTTATTCTATAGCAAGGATAACCTAGAAAATAATAACCAAACAAGTTTAAAATGCTTAGTACTTATACATTATTATTTTTTCTAAATTTTTTACGAGTTTATACTGAAAGCCATAACTAGTTAGCATAACTAGTTCATAACTTAATTGAGTTTATTATTTAGAATCAGAATCATTTATTTGCCAAAAATTTAGGTATACAAATAAGATGTTTTTTTTTTAATTTAAATTGTCTCGATACATTTTTTTAGGTGTGCTTGAAGTTAGGATGGAAGCCAAAAGAGAAGACTGCGTGGGATATACTGCCTTTAGTACTGTCAGCTGATGGCAAAGATCCGGAGTACTTCGAAATTCCTAGAGAAATTATAATGGAAGTGCGAATGGACCACCCCAAGTAAGTAAAACGTGGATTGCTATTGTGTTAAAAGTTCACCGTGAAAACTTAGGTGAAGTGATTTTAAAGTGGCCTGTCAATCCCTAGATTCCCTAGCGTCGGGATCTGTCAATCCCTAGATTCCCTAGCGTTGGGACCTGTCAATCCCTAGATTCCCTAGCGTTGGGACCTGTCAATTCCTAGATTCCCTAGCGTCGGGTAGGACGACAGTTCACTTTACATAAATCTTCACCGTGATGTTTTTACAGAATAGGCCGGCTGAATTATGTCTTCGTTAAAAATACATAATCAGCCCATCTTTAATTGAAACATACATTTTTAATTTCTTCTTTTTACTCACAATAACTACTTCTAATAAATATACTAACAAACTATTGAAATAAAAATATAATAAATAACCTAAACAGCTGACTAAAACGATTAACAAATTAGAGTATGGCGTCAAAAAATTCAATTGATAATATAAATTTCTTAAGCTTTCCGTAATAAGGGTTAAATAGGAAAGCAAGACAGCCCATTCCCCATAATTGTTAAATTAAGTCAGTAAAAGAAATAATGCTATTGACATTGCAAATTGCAAAGATAGTAATGAAATGTTTCTATTACTTGTGTCTTGTAATTTAAGTAGAGTCATAGCCTCAACAGAAGAGAAGACTTTGATGAAATTGCTTGACATTACTTCATACACAAAGTTGTGTATGAAAATGCACATAACTACGTAATTATAACACTCGTGTGATACTATTATAAACTCTCTAATATATACTCCTGTTAATATTTGACTGACCGGTTGGCGCAGTTGGTAGCGACCCTGCCTTCTGAGCCGCTGGTCCCGGGTTCGTTCCCCGGACAAGTCAAACATTTGTGTGTGCATGCACATGTCTGTTTGACCTGTGTCTGGGTATGTATATAAGTATGTATATCAGTCATCAGGTTACCGTAGTACAGGCTCTGCCTAGTTCGGGACCTGAAGACCTTGTGTTGTCTCTCTCTCTCTTGTGTATGTTGTCTCATATTATATTATATTAATATATTACATTTTCTTATATTACTACTTATTGACCAACATGAAAGATTGTCAGTCAAATATTGTTATACTGGTAAATTAAAGTTAACGATGAATTATTATTAAAAGATGACTCTGAGAACATAATATCTAAATAAAGTTTCTTTTTCCAGATACGATTGGTTCCAAGACCTCGGTTTACGCTGGTACGCTTTGCCTGCTGTCGCTGGTATGAGGATGGACTGTGGTGGCTTGGAGTTCACTGCGACCGCCTTCAACGGCTGGTACATGGGCACTGAGATCGGCTGCAGGAACTTCTGTGACAGCAACCGGTTTAACGTTCTTGAGGTATGACTCACGATTTTTTCTCTGGTTTTTCCTTCTTTCTTTTTTTGACTGGCTATTAAATCAGCCTGCCTACAACTTCGTTCGTTTCCTTTAAGCTCTTCTTCTTCTTAGCGTGTCCATGGAAATCTAAATGGACTTGGACAGAATTCCGCAACGTGTTTGGCGCCAGCACTAGCACCCATCAGTTCCTGTAACATCCAGCTGACAGATCACGCAGGATAATATTAAGTGTCCCATCGTTTGTGGAACAGCACCACGTTCATCTAGGACTTTCCACCTGAACAGGTGTAAGCTCTTTTTCACCCAGAGCCGAGTGTCAGTTTTATTAGGAATTTAGTATAATCGGTAAATAATGTTGTCCATTTCTGGGACTCAGACCGTCATCTCTGTGAGAGGTGTGGACCGTATTCCACCGTGACTTATGTGTTTATCACTAGCTTAATTTCGATTAATTTTCTAGACCGTGGCCAAGAAGATGGGGCTAGAAACGAACATGACGGCGTCCTTATGGAAGGACAAGGCACTAGTAGAAGTGAACATAGCAGTACTGTACAGTTACCATAGAGACAACGTGTCTATAGTGGACCACCACTCAGCATCGGAACAGTTCATGAAACATATGGAAAATGAGAGCAGAGTCCGGTATGTGCCATATTTTTTACCGTCTAACTCAATTTACCATACAGTTTTGTAAGGGTCGATGTGTCGATGTATGAACCTGGGATTAGGAGTTTTTCAAATAGCTTTAACGTACCTACGTTAAAGTTTAGCTTTAGCGTTACCTACTGGGACTTAAAACAGAGAAACTTTTTCAAAGATCGCGTTTAGCACTAACACCTACTATTGTGAGACCATATAAAACCCACTAAATTCTTTATAATTTGATATGGTGTAAAATAAAGAGAAAAGGTATATCTGTATTTTGAGCAAAATTATGTAGTTCTTAACGTTGCTGTTTTTATTTCAGGGGAGGTTGTCCATCCGATTGGCTTTGGATCGTGCCACCAATGTCTTCGTCCTTGACTACAGTATTCCATCAAGAAATGGCTTTATACTACCTCAGACCTTCGTATGATTATCAGGTAAGAACTAGGATCAAAATTGAGTTTTTTTTATCAGATTATTTATTTATTTAACCATTTATGTACACACTTATATAAACAGACAAGAAGAAAATAACAGAAAAACAGGTACAAAGGTGATGCTTATTTCTAATGAAACCTCTTCCAGCATACCTGCGAAAGGATAGTAGATTTAGAGATGTAGACAGCGTGTGTAAGAGTAAAAGAGAAAATAAAATACATAAAATCAAAAACAATTCACTTAATAAAATAAAACAAATAATATGAGAATATATACATACATACCTCTAAAATAAATAACACTAGAATATTAATAAATACGCAACTATGACGAAGTGGAAAGATAGTGTTCTTTCACTCTTCTTTTAAAAACTGCAACAGTTTGGCAGTCCCTAATGTCAGGCGGAAGTGAATTCCACAACCGCACCGCGTGCACAGTGAAGGAGTAGGAGTAAAAGTCGGTGGAGTGGGGAGGGGACTTAAGGAGGTTTCTAAGATGCGACCTGCAAGGCGCACCTGAAGGTCGGGCGTAGGAAAAACGCTCCCGCAGATAGGATGGCGTTATAGGATTGTGAAGGAGGTTGAATAGCAGACACAATATCCGAGAGTTCCTGCGAAGTCGAATGGGGAGCCACTTGAGTATCTTGCAAAAGTTGGAAACGTGATCATACTTTTTAAGTACTTTTTTTTTACTTTTACTTTTTTATTATCTTCATCCCGTACCGGATAAAAACCTTTACTTATATTTTGTTGGACAACACTACTTGTTCCATCAACATCATCAGTTTTGTCGTAAGACGGCCACTACTGAAAATGGGCCACCCCAAGCTACGCCACATCGATGGGTCCTGAGCTTCTCGGATCCGTTACGTGAAAATATCGAACTTAAAAAAATATCATACCAATTTTCGAGCAATGGTTATTTCTTTCAAAGCGAACATCCTAATCTACCTTAACCTAGACTAGCATAGGTGAATAAATCTTCATAAATAAAGTCGTGCACACTCGTAGCTGGTATCCAGATTGTTGTGGTAATCCCGGATCATTACTCATCTTCCCCGCCGTTTCCCGATTATTCGGGGTCGGGCCATGGGTCGGGATCATTTGTAACGTAATATGACACTAGCCGTAAATTCTTCGAGTGAATATTGTAGTCCTATTGTCATTGTATTAGTTTAAGAAGTAAATGAAGAAGATTTAAATACTTTTTTTAAATAAGAAGTTGTCTAATTTAAAACCGTTTCAATAATTTTTGCTTCAATGTACATTTTGTTGATGATTGAAGGTACCTCCTTCCAAATGTTCGATTCAATGACGCGAATGAAGAAGGTATTAACTATATGTTTATTTACCAGGAACCTGCATGGAAGACCCACCAATGGATCAAATCCGAAGGAGTGAAGACCGGCCACAGAAAGTTCCACTTTAAGCAGATTGCTCGCGCCGTCAAGTTCACTTCTAAACTGTTCGGGCGGGCTCTCTCTAAACGCATCAAGGCAACAATTTTGTACGCCACCGAGACAGGCAAATCTGAACAGTATGCCAAGGAGTTAGGGTCGCTTCTTGGACACGCTTTCAATGCACAGGTAAGTTTTTATTCCGTTCTTTAAATAAGGACGTATAAAAGTTGTGTAAAGCATTTGTTGCTCTTAAATTGGATGGTTTGAGGTACCCGAGGCAATATTTTTTTTCTATTTACGGGTGATTTGTTTAGTTTATAAGCATGTCAACCACTTTCATCATGTTTAATAGCAGAAACGGCCCATTAGTTAAATTTTTGTACGAATTATTTATTTATTTATTTTATTATTTATGTACACACAGTAAAACAGATACAGATACGACATATTAGAATTGAGTACAAAGGTACTGCTTATTTATTAAGTAATTTCTTCCAGCAGACCCGCGAAAGGAAAAAGATTATCAGATACAAGTAACAATTTCTTTTTCTCAGGTCCAATGTATGTCGGAGTACGATAAGTTCTCAATAGAACACGAAACTCTTCTTCTTATTGTAACATCAACTTTCGGAAATGGGGAGCCTCCGACTAACGGGGTGGTACGTACAATTGAATATAATTCAATACCAAGAGAAAACAACATGGAGTGAAACAAACCAAATAACCTGATTATATTTTTAAGGACTTTGCTGAACACCTGGAACAAATGCTTAGAAACGAAAAGGAAAACCAAGAAGATTTATTGGACTTTAACTCAGCGTAATAATTGTTTTTGAATAATCTTTAAAATACATAATTACCGTGTTTCGTTTAAAATAGTATTCATGAACAATTGCATTGCAGGGGCTTCAAGACACCAAAGTCTCCTAAATCTTTGTTAAGAACGAACAGCGTTTTTGGGACAAATATGGATTGCAACAGGCAGTTAACGCGATTAGAGTCCACCAAAAGTAAGTCCACCGAATACTTTGTAACCGTTTCCTCAGAATTAGTTCCTTGGGGAAGATCTTCAGGCCTGTAATGAAGCTTCCAGGTGGTTATGGAACCACTGCGTGGAGTTGAAGATTTTCGTCGTAGTGTGTCAAGCTTGCAACTAGGCATTCTGTATAACAATCTCAAGTATCTTTGTGCAAATAAATGCTGGGAATCGACTTTTACTTTCGTTGAGGAAGGTCGCACTTTACGGTGGTGTGCAATGTAACGCACGCAAAACAATGTGCTTATAGGTGCATGCAACGGCACAGGGATCGTGAGAGTATTAAAATTTCAGTTATATTTAAAACTTGTTTTAGTCAAAAAACTTCAAAAAAAAGTTAGAACTTATGGTATGGAAGATAAGGTCAATTACGAAATAAAAAACATAATAACGGGAAGAACAAGTGAACTCTCGGCTTTGTTTATGATATTTATACACTCGTTATCCAGGATTCTTGCTCCGTTGATTATTTTATTTTATTTGTAGGTGTCCTAACAGCAGCATCTTCTGTGGAACACATAGCTCCACTGAGCAACGTACGCTTCGCAGTATTCGGCCTTGGATCGAGTGCCTATCCGAAGTTCTGTAATTTTGGCAAATTGATTGACAACAAACTCGGCAGCTTGGGCGGTGAAAGAATCATGGATTTGTGTTGTGGTGATGAAATGTATGGATTAGAACAGCAGTTCCGTACTTGGTCGTCACAAATATTCCAAGTAAATAAATACCGATTAATTTATAAATCTACCAAATTTGTCTCATTTTCATCATCATTCTCTTGCCCTTGTGCCAATTTTTTTGGGGTCGGCGCTTCTTCTTCCGTACATCCCAATTAGTCGTAATTTCAGTAATCACCCCTTTCTAGCCATGTCATCTTTCACACAGTTCATCCATCTTTTATTTGGTCTTGCCCTTCATTGTAACATTCGAAATAATTAGCTGTTGATTTTTAGGAATCATGTAAAGTATTCTGCTTAGATGAGAGTGATATGGTCAAAGATGCACAGAATGCCTTGGGTATAATACCAGTTACAGAAGAAACTGTAAGGTTCGGCAAACCCACTTCTGATTTACCTTTAATTAACGCACTAGAAGCAGGTTTTAGAAAACAGCTGGTTACTTACAAAGTTAAAGAAAGCAAAACTTTGGTACAGCATTCAGAAACGAATGCTGAGACTGTATTCGTTGATCTGGAACCCGAGGTAAGAATGATTTAAACCATTATAAAATGTTTGTGATACGTAGGTAATAAAATTACACAAAACCAAAAATCACTTCCTTTGACGTAAGCCACTAAGGAAAATATAGCAATATATAAAAAGAGCCCAATCACAGGTTATAAAAATGCTAAGATATGCCATAGGTATAAAAGTATTAGCCTGCGTATTTTAATAGAGGTCAGTGATTAGCCTACAGAGATTTATTTAGACTGACATTTCCTAAAAATTTAAAGAAACAAAACATATTAACTACCTATGAGATTTGCATTATACTCGTAGCTGTTGATAAACCTTCTTTTCAAAAACTTACTAATCATTTGAATTAACTTTTTAGAGCGAAATAAAATACATCCCCGGTGACCACATCGGCGTAATGGCCACTAACCAAAAAGAAATCGTAGATGCAGTGCTCGGCAGACTGAAGGGCGTTGAAGAACTGGACAAAATAGTACAACTCCAAGTCATTAAGGAAACATTAACACCGACAGGTAAAAGAAACATTATTGACACTTTAAATGGCAATGTTGAGAAAACTGGTATCATAAACTATTTTCGAATGACGCAGACGGCAAAAGAACGCTCATATGCACAAAAAATGGTTTCCTCTGAAATGATGTCGGAGGAATCGAAATATTAGACTTTTGAACTTTGGAAACTCCGAAGGAATCCCCATTTACGACTGACATTTATTTATCAGAAAAACTACCTACTTTGCAAAAAAACTTGTGATTGATATGACTATGATTTTTCGAAAATCTTGTTTGTTAGCAACGCATTAAACAAAGGCTAGAATATTATACGACTTTGTTTAACAAGGAGTGTATTGTAGGTACCGTGAAAGCTTGGGAGAGGTACGAACGATTACCGCCGGCGACCATACGAAACATCTACACAAGGTTTTTGGACATCACAACGCCACCCACGACGAAACTACTAAAGTACCTCGCGGAGTCATGTACTGATGAGGCGGAAGCTGACCAGATAAATGAGCTGGTTACGGTAAGGATAATAAGTATAAGTAAACAATTTTGAAACGATAATGATCGTGTTTATAACTGGTTTGCTTGAACATTAAGTTGAATTATGGTATCATAATATCATCTAAATACATTATTTAATACATCGGTAGATTTTGTAATATAACATTGGTATTATACTTTATTATATTATTTTATCGGTTAAGCATCATTTAAACATATTTTTTTACAACGTTTTAACTTAGCTTCACCTTTTCAGGATTCAAACAAATACCACGATTGGGTTAGCTTTCACTACCCCCATCTGGCAGAAGTTTTCGCCCAGTTCCCGTCTTGCAGACCGCAAGCATCATTGCTAGCTACGCTACTGAGTCCCTTGCAGCCAAGATTTTATTCCATATCTTCGTCACTTTTGGCTCACCCTCAAAGGGTCCACGTCACTGTTGCGGCTGTTATTTATAGAACTCAGAGTAAGTACCTATTTTAGGTGCTCTTTTATTATTTTATGAAATATGCATTAAATAACTACATTCAGTATTATTTGTAAAGTTTTTATAAAATCGCATCTGCTTCAACTTCAGATGGCAAAGGTCCCTTACACTACGGCGTTTGCTCAACGTATCTCAAGAATCTGAAACCCGGAGACGAAGTCCTAGCATTTATCAGATAGTAAGTATTACTTCGATGACTTTATAATTTCCTACTCTGATTTTAACTAGCAATGTCTAACTCGATGTGCTATTTGCAGTAAACCAAGCTTCCACATGCCTAAAGACATATCAGCACCGCTTATCCTAGTCGGTCCTGGTACTGGCATTGCACCGTTTAGAGGATTCTGGCACCACAGGAAACATTTGATCGAGAATTTGGTGTCTCATAACCCTGGGCCAGTGTGGCTGTTCTTTGGGTGCCGATACAAGGGAATGGAATTGTATAAGGAAGAGAAAGAAACAGCGTTATTTGATGGTGTACTTCATAAAGCACGGTTGGCTCTGTCAAGGGAAGAAGGTGCAAACAAAGTAAGTTTGGAAAAAAATATAACCGTACCACCAAAGTCCCACCAAAATAAGAATCGAAATGTAGAAAAAATACTTTATACGTTCAATTTTGTTTTATAAAATCAATTCATTTAGCAAACTTGAAACAATTTTTTGTTGACCACTAAAAAAAAGGGTGTTTGGTTTGGTTAAATTGGGTCCAATCTTCATCGTGTTTACAATATAAGTAGACATAATATTTTTTCTATCACTCAGAAATACGTCCAAGCCCTGTTGGAAGACGAAGGGGCAGAGATGACCCGACTACTAATTGAAGAACATGGCCACTTCTACGTTTGCGGTGATTGTAAAATGGCAGATGATGTTGAACAAAAACTTGAAGAAATCATTCAGAAACACAGTGGTATGACAGAGGAGGACGCTAAAGAATTCGTCACCGATTTGCGGGTAGGATATGGCCCATTTTTCTTTTGTACTTCTAAGGAACGAAATTATGGCGGCCGCAGAGTAATCATAGGATTAGGTTGAGGAGATTAGGAGTTGGCATGTTTTAACTAATACTCTGTCATTTGTAATGTTGATATTGTGGAATAGCTTTATTGACAATATGGCACGGAAGAGGTATTTTATATTAGGTAACATTTAAAAACGATAAAAAAAATATGTACAGCTACCTCAAGGTATTCTTATGCCATCTTCTTGTATTGAGGTTCTTTATTTTCTGTTTCAGAAAGAAAACAGATACCACGAAGACATCTTCGGCATCACACTGCGAACTGCTGAAGTGCACAGTGCATCCAGAGAAACAGCTAAAAAGACACGCTTAGAATCTCTAAAGTCCCAGTGTTCAGCTAACTCCTTACTGTAGTATTTATCATAAGTTTATTATAATATTTAGAAGTTTATCGTAAAATACCTATGAGAAAAAAACATTTTTGGAAAACATTGAAGGTTTCTTTAAAATCTCGTAATACATGCCTGTAACTAGCTAAATCGTATGCAGGTATACCAGAGTGACATTCACCAATCAGGAGTCGTTAGCAAAATGTGCTCTTTTATAATTTCTAACGTGACGATATTTTATTGTGGTCGTCCATAAAACGTCGTGAACGTCGTCGTGAATAACGTTATCGTGGACGGAAATCTAAAAGCGTCTTTATTATAATTCCATACATTTTACTTCCCTGTATTAACACGATGCCGTGGACGTCCACGATAACATCGTCACGTTGGAAATTATAAAAGCGCATAATGGGTTGCATACTTTTGTACAAGTTACAAGCATTTGGGTATTTGCGGCTTTAAAGCTTCATGAAATTGTTTTTAGAAAGATTTTTATATAATATTAATATGTATAGTAATAATTTTAATGTATGTAAGCTAGAATTATGTAGCTCGTAAACAAGTAAGAAAATGATTACTGAATCCAATAAATGTCTTACATTCAAGTGCTTTTTCTGCATCGCCACGAAAAAAATAAGCTTGTCGTGTTGGCAAAAATGATAATTATGTTGGTATAATTATTATTCATAAGGTTTTGTTAACACAATTTTTTTTTTTTTGGTAAAACGAAGAAAATGTAGAATGGTCTAATATATTTCTGTAGATTGACGGAACTTCGTAAGTACGAAATTCCTTCCGTTTTGAAAAATAATTGTTCCGTTAGAAAGCACAACTTCTGTTAAATAAAAACTGTTTAGGTATTGTTTTAAGTACCTCGTCGTAAGATAGGCATAATATTTAAGTAAAAATGCATAATTATTGTCTTCTTTTATGGTTCATTCCCAATTTCCCAGAAGTACGATTGACACTGTAGGGACGTACTATTTTAATTAAAAAAAAATGTAAGCTAACGAAGTTATTTTTTGTTTTGCTGTTTTTATTTTAAACCTAGTTTAATAAAATGCGTTTGATGTTATCTAGTTATTTATTTGTCATAATTATCAGGCACTCAGTAGTTTTACGTTAATTCTAAGTTTTTTTCAAAATATTCCAAATAATTCAAATATACAAATAAAATCAACTGAAATGATATAAAATATACCAATAAAAGACATGTTTTTAAATATTTTGTTTTTATTAAATAAATTCTTCTTAAAATAAATTTTACTAATTTAAAATATAAAAGTAGGTATAGGCAGGCCAGGGCCAAAAACGTTTACCTTTAAGTAGTTAGTTTATATTTTTAACTGATAATAATTACTTGATAATAATGTTTATCCAAATCATTGGTTGTGATGAGCATCATTGTAAACCAAGATGATCAAAACAAGAAAATTAAGAATTTACTGATGCAAACTTTAATTTTGGTTAAAATTTCAAGGTTCTACCTAGTATATAAATACGAATAAAGTATATTATAAGCACTCAGACTGTTTTTTTCCTTCATTAGTGCGTCCATAGCCATGCGCAAGCATTCAAAAGTCGTGAGCTATCACAGGGTTGTGAATTTTTATTTCAATTTCATGCTAGTTAATTATTTCAATGATTCCTTTTTAATTATTTCAATTTTTATTTCAATTTCATGCTAGTTAATTATTTCAATGATTCCTTTTCGAACTAATTCTAGTAATTTAAAAAGGCAATGCTTGTTTGAGCGTCGTCGCCATTTGCAATTTAAGTTATCGGTAGTACGACCACGGTCAAAGGTTTCATCTATTATCTTCGGAAAAGCCGACATTTTACAAATAAAATTGCTCATATGCTCGCAGCCGATTGCACGATACACGCGAATGCTCGCGATGAGGACCTTTATGACTGATTTACACGGTGCAATTAATTTGCCTGTGGTATACCAAGTTGACGCAACAATAAAAGTTGCACCGTCTAAATAGTGCAATTCAGTTCTTGCTTCAATTTCATTGTATGGTACAGACAAGAAACTTGCATCGTGTAAGTGGGGCTTCATTACAATAATAAAAGATACACGTCAGCTTCTTCTTCTTACGACATGGTCATAAATTTCAATCTGGGTGTAATTGGGCGAGTAGACCCTTTGCTTCGTAGTGTTCTGCCCCGGGTCCTGCTGAGGGTCCGGGCATATGATCTTGTGGTCGTGACGGTTTTGGAAAAGCAGACCCCTGTCTGGATCCATCACGGGCTGGAACAATAGAGAATGAATGTTATCATTTCAGACACAAATCTACATGGTCCTCAAAGATTATTATAATATTATTCTAATTATTGTGAATGTGAGAACTATGTCGATCATTGCTTTTTTTTTGTATTTTTCTCAGTAAGTTTAATCATGATCTGGCAGTTTGAGTAATTTATGCGGCCTACTCAAATGTCCTTTCTTTGGTATTATTCGTCGAATCGTTGAGCTCCTTAAGTCTAAGTTGAGTTGCACGATTGCTTACAATTGCGTGCACTGACTGGTGGCTGACTGATTGCGTCCACTCAATCTGTGTGGTTCTTTCCTCAAAAGATCATTTCAGACACTGATCTACATAGCCTTCACATGATCTGACCAAGATTTTGTCTGGACTTTAAAAGAGACTGTGAACTCTGAGTTTGTTTCGGCCTTTCTTCTCAGAGTAGTCAGATAGGAAATGCTGACCTCATCTAGTTTTTAAAATACGATTGACATGTAAAAGTGTTTGTTCAAACCTACTTACAGAAATAAAATAATTTATCATTTAAGGTCCAAAAGCTGATGTATGTAAATCGTAGTCTGGAAAGCTGTAGATTGAATCAATGTTTATGGGAATGTATCTTACATACGAGAAGGTAAACAACACTATCGATTTGTCTTGAAAGTCGAGTCCATACTCAGTTAGTTTTATTTACTTCAAATCCCCCTAAAATCTTCAAGAAATGTCTACTACTGTCTTTCGTAACTTGCTATACTTCAGTAACTATACAAATCAGTTGAGTACCTACCTAAGTTTAACATCGATCCTGGGGGCCTACTATCTAAATCCGTCAACGAGGATACGGGCCCGTCCGAAAGTAGTTACCTAGATACTTAGAAGTTAACCCAACTCCCGATTAATTAAATTTTCCGGACGGGCTAAAACACATCGGAAGTAAGGAACAACTGTCAAAACGTTTTGTCATAAATTTTTAGTTCAGGTCCTGGACTAATCTTTTGTCCGTAAGTAACACAGATTAGGAAACGTCCGTAACTTCGGCCGAAACAACGGACTTCGTGCATAGGGTGTAGGCCGCCAGACACGATCGGAAATATTAATAATAAACTAGGTAAGTTTGATGGTACAATTGTATTATTAGAAGAAGCGATTGCCCAATCGCCGTAATCCTACCTACTGACAGGTCTATGAAAGTTTTGTGGAAAAGTCCGAAAGGGTTACCATGGCCCCTGGCACAGGCAACTGAAGGAACACGGATGGGTTTTAGTCAGTAAGAGTCTGACACCCGCAAAAAAAAAGGGTTACCTATATAATAATTATGAGCGAATTATTTCCTCAATTTCTTTTGTATACCTATTGCATACTTTTGTTTTCAAAATTATACTATTTATTTTATCACTAGCATAGTGTAAGCAAAACGAATTGGAGAGTATGTACCTAGATGTAGTAAAACAGTTCTAGCACCTACTAATTTTGAGTTTGTATGAGTTTAGTGTGACAGAAGATTTCGTAATTTTCATGCCTCTGTGTCTTCCTCTCAATTACTCTTAACTTTTTTTACGAAATACGATCAATACGCTCCTAAATAATTAAAGTTCATAATGAGGAAAGGGCGACTTTGGGAGGAGTTTAACGAAGCTATTATTGGTTAACTTTTAATTAGGAACTTTTTCGCACAATACATTAATTAATCACTTTAAAACGTAACGTTAACATCTTTCAAAAGGGTTATCACCGTATTAACGTTTTCTGGATTATACAGTAGGCCGCAATTCAGTAGTAACTAAAACAGTATTGACTTTATTCTATTGAAACGGCTCAAAGTCAAAGTGTTACCACCGACGGGTGATCGACTGTCTACAAGATGTGTACGCTCAAAAAAAAAATGATTGCGTCTTAAACATTGGTTTCATACATAAATTGAGGCAGCCCCAGTAAGGGACAAAAGTATTTGTGTTGGAGGTGTCTCGCCCATCACTAACATAGTAGCTGAACAATGTTAAATTATAAATTTTAAATTAAGTGGGAGATTAAAAAGAAAACAATAAAAATAAAAAATAAATGCATATAAAACACTATTGATTAGCAGCTCTCGATGTGTGAACTGGTGTGTAGGGGGGTAAGTGTGCTGAGGGTGTGTATGTGGGGGAGGAGGGTTTGTGAAGGTATAAACTATCATCTAGGTTATCCGAGCTAAAATATTTTCTGTTTCTTCGTTTGTAAGGGATTTTAACCCTTCAGTTATTGTTTTTTTACAATCGTATAACAGCACGGGATATAAGTTTAACTTATGATTTAGTTTATTATCGATGCATGCCATGGTTCAATTCGTAACAATTATGATCCTCCCTAAAATAACTTTCAAACGTCTAGGAGAAACTTATCGGATCACCGACGAGCACCCTAATTGCATAACACAAACACAATCTGAATAATTTTGAAGGATATTGTTAATCCATTGCTTGATGTGTTTGAAATGTTTGTCTACGCAACAACGTAAATAACGCAATGAATGTTGTTGAACTGTCAAAATGAAAGCCATTCCTACTGTTAGTTTTAGTGTTACGCAATTACCCCCACACGACAAATCTATATAAATAAAAAACACTTGCCAAAAATATTTGTCGACGCATCACATCAAAGCGGTTGCACATATTTGGCAATTTTTTTTTGGTGTAGGTATTTGTAATTGTCACGACAAGGTTTGTTTAGAAGAAAATATTAAAAAAATCGTACGGAAAAGCATAAGTTTGTATGGAAATTTGAAACTTTGCATGGAAGTCCCGTCGGGCGCACGGCTTGTAAAATATTAAATACTGATCTAGTTTCAGATTGCCATTTTAGTTTCAACATCGTATATGGAAAAAAAAAGCTCCGTAAATATTATAGGTACTCATACAGTCTCATGCTATAAGGCAGAAGTTTACGAACTATGCAAATAATCGCGTCAGCCTGACGTTTAGTGGATATCGAAATTGTTCGCCGAATAATCTCACAGTTTCGAGGTAGGCATGACAGTTGACTTGTGTGTGGCGACAACTAACTATCATCGTGGTTAAGCGGAAATGCTTGGAACAAACGAGCGGTTTTAAAGTTATTTAGTTCAAGAATGTGTCGCTTTGGTTTAGTTATACTTTAAGTTGGCATAAAGTCCATTATTGCAATTAGTTAAGGGTAATTCACTCGCAAGAGCCAATGCGAATCACTTGATTACTAGGTATTATGACACTATGTGACCCCTTGTCCCTTCAAAGGCATTCATAAATACCTCATTCAGATGTTAAGCAATTTTTCAAGATCAACCAACTAGGAAGTAAGGTTCCTTTCCTCCTCTTACAAAACGATTTGTACATTCACCACCAAGAAATTAGGCCTCTTTTCAAGGTCTTGCCAACCTCTTCCAAGAAGCTTTGCAGCCAAACCTAAAAACCTAATAGGTAGGTACCTTATAATTCCTGCTAATATTGCTCCTCACGGTCCCATGTCGCCAGTGGTAGTAGCCAAGATCGTTGTCTCTCGGCCACAGAGTTTTGCCGTACTTAAAGAACGGGGCCCAGTTCTCAGCGATGAGTCTGTGAGCGTAGTCTATGTATCCTGATATCTCGAAGCCGCCTTTCGTGAAGTGTCGGATGAAGATTATGGACTGTGGGCAAGAATAAATGTTATTCGTTTTGCTCCGCTCTGGATACTATCCATGAAAGTAAGGCACCTCGCGTACAACGCCTAAGACTCGGCCATCTCAAAGGAAAATGGTCGGATAGCCAGTAGCGTGGGCAAACGTTCTTTATGCTCGGAGCTTCTGCGACCAAGATTGCGGCCGGGTCGTGCGACAATTCATGGTCGTGGTCGCGAAAGCCCCGAGATCCCTATTACTGCAGCAGTTGTTAATACTCATATTTATGTTCGTTGGACTTTTATGTTTGTTGGACAATACATCTGGGATACCTATATATATGACGTCTTTTTATTTTTTTTTTTATGGTGGGAAATCATCAAATAACTTCTCCCGCTCTGGACAGAGCGCGAGGGCGTGTCAGACTCTTACTGACTAAAACCCACCCGTGTTCCTTCAGTTGCCTGTGCCAGGGGCCACGGTATCCCTCTCAGACTTTCCCGCAACCCTGGTAGGCGTCGGCCCTAGCGGACCCCGTCATTGATGCTGACATCTCTTTGAGGCGCGCGTGGAACACAATTCGCCGTTGACCCGGGACTGGTCTTTATCGAACGGCGAGCTGCCCATTGCCCATTGCTCGCCGTTCGTAAGCCCGCGCCTACGGTGGCCGGGAATCGCCCTGCGATTCCCGACGCCCAGGGCGTTTCCTGCGGCGGCTAGGGGCGTGAGGGCGCGAATTTTGCCTCTCCCACACGCATTCCGCCTGCTCCTTCGCGAACATTACTGCTTCGCAGAAGGAGGTGACGGCTTCCCAAGCCCGCGCGCTCTGTACCATGGCCTGGACCAGGGCCGGACGCGATAGATCGCCACCGCATATATACGATGTCTTGCAAGGGATAACGGTAGAAGAGTTCTTCGTTCCTACTTAGGAACGAAGAAACTTTAACCGTTGTAGCCACAGAAAAACAGCATTAACAGACTGTCATTAGCTTTTGATACATTTTGATATACATTCACAGATTTTTTTTAAGCTGTTCAGTCAGCAAGAAAATGGGAATATAATTCACCAAAAACTTTTTTAATGACAATCAATCATGTTTCTTATAAGGATCAAAAAACTATCGTACCAACTGAGGTTGAAGTACTAAAAAAGATAGAAGTTGCAAAAATATACACGGTGACATTTGAATCACAGACCATGGTCTGACTGAACAACGTTTGTTCTAGCAAAACTGTGATTCAAATGTCACCGTGTATATTGTAGCCTATATTATTAAATCGAGTTCACCTGTAGAATCCCGACTCTATTGGCTCGCTCCCTCACAGCCAGTTCCCTGTTGAAGGAATCTTGCAGGTCTGCCCCCTCACTGACCAGCACGTAAGGCTTTCCCTTAGGGTACACGATCTCGTGGATGGCAGTTCGACGGATGTAGAACTCTTTTTCTGATAGTGTGTCACCGAATGCTCTAGAAATTAAGACAAATTACAAAACAAAACACTAGATATAAACGCGCGTCGTCCTTGCTTGTAATTAAAAGACTCGTGAAGGAGCATTACTTGTCGTTGTGATCTTGTTCTCGTAATTGTAAATGTCTATAGTCTTTATTTATTTTCGTTGCTTATGTATGTTGTTGTTGTTATGTTGTTTAGTATGTACGTATTTATGTATCTATTGTTTAGGATATGTATATATCTGTGTGTCTATTTTAGTATATTGTATACTTATTATTTGCACCAACGACAGCACCATTTTATGTCCAGGCAAATGACTGTCCATTCCAAGGTTGCCTGGAAGAGATCGCAGGAAGCGATAAGTAGTGTTCGATTTATTTATTTGTTTTTTTTTTTAATGTATTTTGTGGTGTGCATTAATAGTAGATTATTAACCAAGGGGATAAAGCAGTGTCTTCTGTCGCGGGTGACGATATAAATCGCGAGCGTAATGAAGGACTCGAGGTTTACTCCCGAGCGCAGCGAGGGTATTAAAAACATAAATCACGAGCGAAGCGAGGGATTTAAGACGAGTCCTGAGTGTAGCGAGGGATTTAAGTTCACCCAAGACTAAGACAGCTTTATCACCGAGGAAAATACTCTACTTTTCATACCATTTGCGAAAAAATTAACACAATAATAATATGAGATAAGCATTTAATAAAAATAATGTCAATTAAACGTATATAAACATTAACTTATTTATAAAAATAAATTAAAATAAACTTAACGTTTATGTATTTGAAGAAAACAAAAACGCGGCAAATTCCTAGACTAATATTTTTTGTCGGAAAAGCAAAGGCATCAATCTCATACGGCCTCGTCGGTTTTCGTAATTTTATTTAATAATCATAACTGCATAATAAATGCGTATTCCTTTTTCAAAAATATGTATAATGCTTTATATACAAACTCTATGGTGTAAACACAGATGTAGTTCAGTATAAATTTCGGTATGTATTCCAAATTTAAATCACATTCTTCCCCTAGAGGATGAATGAAATTCAGTACAATTTTCTTTCCCTGTTTTTAACAGATTAAAAATGACTATTGTTATGTTCGTTTTTTGTGGCAACAACTTTAACTATGGGACAAAATATGAAATCGCGAAAAAAAAAAAAAAATCAGTTGGTCCCTACATTTTGACGAGTTCTGCTCAGCAGATATTTTTTTTTTTTTCGCGATTTCATTGACCGGTTAAGCAGTCATGGCCTCTCAAAGCCAACTGCGAGAAGCCATACCCAAAAAAAAAAAATATGAGTACAATGACCCCATGAGGGGTTGATGGTTAGTCGAGGCATATCTGACGGACAGAGCCGTCATCTATCCCGGTCGCGACGGGGATTGGAACCGGCGAGAGATGTCGTGCGGTGTCCCACAGGGATCGGTTCTAGGGCCGCTCCTGTGGGACATCGGTTACGACTGGGTGCTGCGGGCTGACCTCCCTGATGGCGTCAGCGTGGTGTGCTACGCTGACGACACGCTGGTCCTGGCGCAGGGGAGGTCGCATCAGGCGGCGGCCGACGCGATGACACGCGGGGTTGCGATAGTCGTGGAGAGGATCCGGCAGTTGGGTCTCGAGGTGGCTTTGCACAAGTCCGAGGCCATGTCTTTCCATGGGCCCCGGAACAGGCCACCATCGGGATCCCAACTAACGGTAGGAAGGGGTTCACATCGGCGTCGAGTCCACGATGAAGTACTTAGGACTCGTGCTCGATAGCCGGTGGAACTTCGTGGAGCACTTCCGACGTTTGGCCCCCAAACTGGAACGGACTGGGGCCACCCTCAAGCGGCTCCTGCCCAACCTGAGGGGTCCAAACGCCTCCTGCCCAACCTGAGGGGTCCAAACGCCTCCTGCCGGAGGCTTTACGTGGGGGTCGTGCGGTCCATGGCTACATATGGGGCCCCGGTGTGGGCGCGTTCACTGCGGCGGAGAGCCGCCCACTATCTGAACGCGCCCCAAAAGGTGGTAGCCGTAAGGCTGATCCGGGGCTACCGCACGATCTCGGGCGAGGCGGCAAGCCTCCTTGCCGGACTGCCGCCGTGGGATCTGGAGGCGATAGTCCTCGCGCGCCTGTATGAGTGGCGCGCGGAGGCACTACGCCGGGGGGAAACCCCGCTTCCGCGGCAAATCGCGGCGGAGCGGACGGACCTCCGGCGCGATCTCATGGCGGCATGGAAGGAGCGACTGTCGCAACCCAGCGCAGGGCACGCCACGATAGCGGCGGTAAGACCCCTCTTTGAGGAGTGGCTAGAGAGCGCGTGGCTAGAGTGGCGTCACGGCGTCCTCACCTACCGCCTGACGCAGGTCCTCACCGGACACGGATGTTTCGGGAGGTTCCTGCACATCATTAGGCGGGAGGAAACGCCCGGGTGTCACCACTGCGATGATCGCCCCGAGGACACGGTGGAGCATACGGTGGGGGCCTGTCCTGCATGGGCGGAGCACCGCCGTGTCCTCGTAGAGGCGATCGGCAGCGGCGGCGACCTCTCACGCCCGGCCCTGGTTCAAGCCATGGTCCGGGGCGAGGGGGAGTGGGAGGCAGTCGCCTCCTTCTGCGAAGCAGTCATGCTAGCTAAGGAGGTGGCGGGACGGGAGAGGGAGAGAGTCTCCCGTCCAAGCCGCCGCGGTGGACGCTCCGGGCGTCGGGAGCCGCGTGACGACTCCCGGCCACCGAAGGCGCGGGCCTGCGGGCGGTGAGCAATGGGTAGCTCACCGTCCGATCAGGACCAGGCCCGTGCTGGACGGCGCGTACGTGTTCCACGCGCGCCTCAAAGAGATGTCAGCATCGAAGAGGGGGCCCACTAGGGCCCAAGCCTGCCGGGAAAGCGGGATCATCCAAAAGGGGTACCGCTGACCCGGAACATAAAGGGCCAAGGAAGGAACACGGGTGGGTTTTAGTCAGTAAGAGTCTGACACTCCCTTCCGCTCCACCCAGAGCGGGAGGGGTCATTTGATGATTTCCCATCCTCAAAAAAAAAAAAAAAGGTCTGACGCATCCTGACGAAGCTTCTCAACGTCCATGCGCGCAAAACACCGCACGTGCAGCACTTTTGGGATAGGTTTAGGTGGTTTTAGGACATATGAGAGGAAAATTAGGTCATGATGAGAAAATCCAGGCGCGGGACACTGACCATGAGAGGGAACAAGGGCGGGTGCGGGTGAGAGGATTAAGTCAAGCCAAGTGTCATCGCCTGAGATGTTAAAATGGGTAGGTTGCAGTGAAAGTACATGGAGACTAACGGATTCAATGATGTGAAGGAGTTTACGGGATCGGGGAGTATGATGGGCAAGGTCAGTGTTGAAATCACCCATGATGACAAAGTCAAAGTCAAAGCATTTATTTCAAATAGGCACATAAAAGGCACTATTGAACGTCAACATTTACATTTATTATTCTATTAATTGATTCTAGTCGCCCCTTCCAAAATGTAGATTCGTATGGAGAAGAATGGGCATACTCTGAACCTACGAATTCAAGTACCAATTCGAGGTTGGTAAAATAGTCAACGGCGGGTGGACAATAGACAGCACCAAGAAGGGTCTTGACGCCTCTGACGTAGACCTCCAAAAAGAGATACTCAGTTAGTTTGCTATCTTATCTAAAATGTAATTCATATTTTTCTATTCACAACTGATTTTCACGATGGGAAGGTAATACAAGCTCACAATATTTAGTTCTACTTAAAATAGACCATACCGTATTGCTGCTATTATAACGTAGGTAGAACCTGGATGAGACCAGGGCAGTGAGCACAGCCTCTGTGATAGGCTTCAGTCACGCCTTTTATCACGATTTTTGCTTACAAACTATGATAAAAATGTGTGACTCAAGCCTATCACAGTAGGCCGTGCTCGCCTCGCTGCACAGGCGCGTCGAGTTTGACATAAGCAAAGAGAGGCCTTTGCCAATCTCGAAGCGTCTAGCCCAGCTTAAACTCAAACTCAAAGCATTTAATTCAATGAAACTAAATACATGCACTTTTGAATTGTCAAGAGGTTGGTTAGTCACAAAGATGAAGCTAGTTGCCCATTGCAAAGCGTAGTAGGCTCCTATGTAAAGAATGTGCAAGAAACAAAATTTGGTTGGTGCAGTTGGTAGCAACCCTGCATTCTGAGCAGCTGGTCCCGGGTTCGATCCCCGGACAAGTCAAACATTTGTGTGCATGAACATGTCTGTTTGACCTGTGTCTGGGTGTTTATATGTATATAAGTATGTAAATCAGTCATCAGGTTACCGTAGTACAGGTTCTACCTAGTTCGGGACCTGAAGACCTTGTGTGGATGTTGTCTCATATTATTATTATTAAAATAGCAGCAGTTAGTATAGTCAGGCTGTGGATCATGATAATGGTGTTGCCAAGTATAGTGTATCATTTCATGGACAAGTCTATTACTGCTACAATGACTATAAGACTACAGAATATATAATTATATATACTATAAGACAAGACTATATAAGACACTATGACTATGTAGTATAAGACTGTAATATAAGTTCTAGCTTTCTGAAAATCTTTTAATCATCATCATCGCCCCTGACGCGGGCGCTTCGCACCCTTATCCTTGTAGCAGAGGAGATAGACGTTTTTGCGTGTACACTGAGTGAATTCACAAGGATAACATTATATGTAATAAGTTTTAGATAATAAGTTTTTAAGTTTGCTTCACTATTGCATTGGGTTATACCTGTAAAAATTGCTGTAAGTGAGGATATAAATAAATAAATAAATAAATCTACGAGGCCGTGTGTGACGTAATAACTCAGCTTTTAGAAGGTACCTGTATCCAAGAGCAGCAATAGTCCTGGCAGACATAATGCTCCTCAAATTCCTGATATCAGCTATCTCTATGAGCGAATCTAAATAGTCTTCCCACGTATCGAAGATCAGCAACTTTCTGTCGGCTTCGACCCCCGCTGGGTTCTCGTTTTTCTTCTCAGCCATAGCCATGTTTACCAACTATATTAAAATTACTAGAAAATAAACCTTAGATAGACATCAAAAATAAATTTTTATTGCAAAAAATTTCGTGTCCGAGTTTTGACAGCACCAAACGTCTGACGACCATCGGCATAGATAAAATACTAAATGTACAACCATCCATCGGCCATAACGTCACAAATAAGTACACATAATATTCGCATATTCCATTAAACTTGTATTTAGTGTCGACAAAAAAGGTTACAAGCTTTTCATATAATCGTCTTTTAAGTTTTATTTGAACTAGGTTAATAGGTAAGTCCCATGAATCATAGCACAGCTTTTGTTACACTTCGACCGCAGCTTCTCGTCACCAGAATCAATCTCCCTAGCCTTTTATAATATATACGTACATACATAAATTTCAATCGTCGTAATACATTTCGATTCGTTTTCAATCTGCGTAAATATAATAATAATAATAATATCGTCTGACATTGCACACAGCACCATCTAGTTCCAAGTTAAGCACTTAGGTAAGGCTTGTGTTATGGATACCAGATGGTTGATACACTACTTAAATACATTTTTTTTTTTTGTAAATACATACATATTATAAATATACATCCATGACTCGGGTACAAATGTCCATATTCATCATACAAACATTTGCCCCTACCGAGATTCGAACCCGGGACCATTTGGTTTCGCTGACTACACTTAGCCACTGTAGCCACTACACCAAACGTGTCGTCGAAATAAAATATGATCACGTCTCTGCGCATCGGTCGCTTCTAAAGTGGTTGCCAATACGCCAACGCAGAGAGCAAAGGGCGCTGACTACCTTGTTTTCATTTCTTGATTCTCCCTCTTCACCTGGTTATATAGCGCCCCACTTTCAGTAGGTACATTTGCGCCAACCACAATAGAAATCTATGTTCATCATACTTTGTCTTCATCAAGTTGTCTCATTGTTTATCTTATTTGTTTTTAGTATATTCATGTATTTATGTACATTTATTTGTGCTTATATTTATATATAATTAGGTATATATATATATATATATATATATCTATATATATATATATGGATATTTATAGTGTTAATGGGTTTATGCCTGTCTTTATATTTACGAATATCTATTCCTTATTGCTTGTACCACTGTTTGTTTTTGCATCACCCAAGGGTTGACTGGTAGAAAATGCCTATGGCATTTAAGTCCGCCTCTGTACACTTGTGTGCTTAAAGTATTAAATAAATAAATACAATTGAAGTGTGTAATGACAAAATAACAGCTTTACTAAACGAAAATGAAAGTATATAATTATGGTAGGTACTTATAACAAAAAAACTATTTTTAAAATTTTTGTCTGTTTATCTGTCTGTCTGTTAGTTCCGGCTAATCTCCAAAACGGCTAGACCGATTTATACCGGGGATACTTTGAACCCTGGGGAAGGACATATCCCTGCGGAAACTTAGCCTCAACGTAGGCAGCTGAATACAAGTGTTTTACATGCCACGACTGGCTATCATAGCTTCTCGTTACAAACGAAAATAAATTAGGCATTTTGTACATTTTCATGTAAAATCAATTCGAGCGTTTCACTTACATCTCTCACAAAGCTAAGCGGCCCTTTTAAGCATTGATTCTGAACTAGGCCTTAATTCAGATTCAATGCTTAAAAGGGCCGCTAGGATATCTACCTACTTAAATATTTTATACTCAAGACAGTATTCTATTCATATTACATTTTCATTGAGTCTCAGTATCCCTTTGTCATTTGTTTAAAATATTAATGTCTCTTTATATTCCTGTTACTATAAGCTCTTTGTTATGTAAATATTCCATGATATTGACTTATGCTTTACGTTGGTTTTTGGCTTATGGTACGGTATGTTAGATATCATTATCGTGGTTAGGTGCAGGGGGCCCGCGTGGGGGAAATCGGGGATGTGTCATTGCTCGCTCGAACGGTTAGGCCCAAAGAGGCTTTATGGGTTGGGTGATGGGGCCCGCTAGGCATGGCAGGCTGATACCTGAACTCATGGTACTAGAAGAAACAGTGGGGTTTTAGTCGGTAGGAGTCTGAAGTAACCCGCCGTTCTTCCAAGGCGAAGGGTATCATATAACGATGTCATCTCGAAAAAAAAAGGTTAGGTCAGTTAGGTCAATAATTCTAGGTAAGCATGCTCCACTGAGTGGTGGCCCAGTGGTAAAGGTCTTACGAGCTGTAGGTCATAGGTTCAAACCCTGACAGGTGCTTTAATTTCTGTAAAATATTTGATAACCATTGCTCGCAAAACGGTGATGGAAAACATCGTGAAGAAACACGCATATCCTAGAGCCAAAAGTTTGAAATATAACATCTACCAACACGCACTGAGTCCACGTGGTTGATTACGGCCCGCTCCCTCTCACCGAGAGGAGGCCTGTGTTCAAGCAGTGGGAATATAAATTATAGGCTGATTATGCTATGCTCCATTGATGTGAACATTCGCTTTCCACAAGGAGTTGTAGTGGTCGAATGTGAGCTAGTAACAAAAAGTCCACAAAGATAGGGACACGCACAAAGGACTTTGTACACAGGCTGTAGAATTCTATTCATCATCACCATCATCTATCTCGTCTTTTCCCAACTCAACTCCAACTCCACTTTTCCCAATGTCAACTATGTTGGGGTCAGTTTCCAGTCTAACCAAATGCAGCTGAATACTAATACACATTACATAGAGCGACTGCTCATCCCATCTCTAAAACCCAGTTACTGGCGACACTTTAGCTTCTATTAATTTGTTGCTCGTCAAGTCTCACCAATCCGCACCGCATTAATATTTATCCAAGAGTTCGTAAATTATGTACCTACCTAAGTGCCAGCGCAAACTGGGCGTCTAGTCGCTGCAACAACTAGCAAGAGCATGCGATTACAGTACCTGCCCTTGCGACTCTGCAACTCGGCGCCAAGTCGGCGGAACTTTGAACTAAGATATGAAAATTGTTGGCCGCAGCCTTTCGTTGCGTCTAGTCACCGAGCAGTCGCAGTCACATGTCGCACAGTGTGCGCCATGTTTATAAGTCTATACTTATCCAATACTGAGTTGTACGGATGATTTCATTCTCTATAGAATGAAATACAGCTCAGTAAGGGATTATTGTGACAAGCGAATAATGTACTGCTATCAAATATTTGATGGCATTCATCCATCATGTGGTTAAACACCTTTATGTTTGTTTTACTAACAATCTATTTGGTTTGTTGTCAGTAATGATGTGGAGGATTTAAAGGAAGTATGTGTAGGGTGCTTAGTAGGTAAGGTTTTCATTTGTAATTTTCACGGCGTCTTACAGTAAAAGGAAACTTCAACAGCTTTTTAAATTCTACGCTATTTATTGCAAATTCCAAGTCTACATACCTACATATCGCTCATTATGCAAGAAGGGTGACATAACTAAAAAATCTGCAATTTTGAGTGAACGCAGCAAATTTTATTATTTTTGCCATTTGCCATAAAAACGACATTACACTAAAGCCCAAAAATGAGGGAGCTAGAATGATGTGACTACGTAGACAGAGAAAACTATATGACTATAATATGCTTCGTCGCACTTTTACTGCTACTTTTACTCTTTTAAATCATCATACCCAAAGAGTGCTCTTTTTGAATGATGTCACCCTTTTTGCATACGAGCGATATTATATATATAAATGGTAGATTAGATTAATAGTTAAAAGATTTTCGTATTCGCTTCTAAAAGTAAGTAAAATCTGGTAAGATTTTTGATTTACGATGTCAGCTTTGGTTTTATAAGAAAACGGTCATCTTTCACACAATAACGGCTGTCCAATTACAGAGCGTTAATTGACCCCTTTATGTCAAATAGATACGGGTGAAATTTACGGAGTTTCATGACGGTCGTTATAATATAAAAAAAATGAAAAAAAATGGGAGAACCGATTTTGTTTTAAACCGTAGCTTTTCAAATCAAATCAAATCATTTATTTCCTTGCAAACATGGGTATAGTATACATAGATGTTTTTTATAATAAAGTTCTCCATATTTTACCGTCACATGGGCATGCAAAGGTTTCAATTCCAAATTAAAAATTAACAATAAGTCAGATCATTGGAATTACAATATAAATATTATTTAATAAATAAAATAAAATAGGTCAATGAGAGGATCGCAATAATTATGTCAATCAGAATAACAGTAAATGACAAATGATTTTATTTCTGTAAGTAGGTTTGTTACAAACACTTTTACACGTCAATCATATTTTAAAAACTAGATGAAGTCGGCGTTTCCTATCTGACTACTCTGAGAAGAAAGGCCGAATCAAACTCAGAGGTCACAGTCTCTTTTAAAGTCCAGACATAATCTTGGTCAGATCGTGTGAAGACCATGTAGATTGGTGTCTGAAACGGTCTTTTGAGGAAAAACCATACAGATTGAGCGGACCTGTCCAGTCAGTGCACGCATTTGTCAGTAATCTTTCCGCTCAACTGAGAACTTAAGGAGCACAACGATTCGACGAACAATACCAAAGAAAGGACATTTGGGTAGGCCGCATAAATTACTCAAGCTGCCAGATCGTGAAACTAACTAAGAAATAAAATAAAAAAAAGTAATAATCCAGATAATCTTCACATTCACAATAATTTAAATAATATAATACTTTACAAAGTAAATACTCATGTCATTGTATGTATAAATTCATCAATGTCAATGTGTATATAAATGTTCGAACATAAGTATGTCAATCAGTTAGTGAATCATCATTAAGAAAATCGTCAATCGTGTAATAAGTTTTCATAATTAAAAATTCGTTAAGCGCCCTTTTAAATTTTAATATAGTCATATTTTTTATAACGTTAGGTACTCTATTATATATGAGTGGTGCAATACTTGACATTTGATTGATGTATTGAGTTCGTATTGGATTTTTCCTGACCTTTGATAGTTTTTGAAATAGATGTGGGTTACATTTCACAAACAAAGCCGTTTCCATTATATATAGACAAGGAAAAGTTAAAATGTTTAATGATTTAAAATAGGGAACACAGCTATCAATTGTCTTAAGACCGCATATTGGCCTAATGCATCGCTTCTGCAGTCTAAATACCAGCTCCCTATCAGTGGACTGCCCCCAGAAAATAATGCCATACCGCAAAACAGAGACAACCAAACCATGGTACGCTGTTAAAAGAGCCTGACTGTTAACTTTCTTTGACAGTTGAAAAAGAGCATATTATGCGGATTTGCTAAGTTTCTTACATAGTTCTTCAACATGAGGTTTCCATGTAAGTTGGTTATCAATTATAATGCCTAAGAACCTAGCCTTAGTAGCTTCTTCAATATCACAGCCCTTGTAGGAAATGCTAAGATTTGGGTTTTCATGGCGTTGATAAAAATGCATGACTTTTGTTTTGCTCGGGTTTATAACTAAATTTTTATTATCTAACCAATGTATAATGTCACTTAAGCAAGTATTTATATCATTCTTATAATTATTTGAATTAGTATACTTTATTATTGCTGTACTGTCATCTGCAAACTGTCATTTTGCTTTTCAAAAACCTTCCTACGCATTACTCAAGTCATATAATATACGAGTATAACAACCGTATCAACCTCATTTCAGTAAACGAAAACATTTTCCTATTATCGTCAACGTAAATAATTACACACCAAATCGTCCGTATTTTTCGAAATAACGTTAAAATTTCGTCGCCACCACTTTCGAACGCGTATCAAACGTCAAACTTTGTTTATCAAATGAAGTGCAAACCTTAAAAAACGTGACACGCGATAAGGGACAAAATATGTTAGGCTCTGTCTCTTTTCTTTACAAACATCATGCCGTAGACAGAGAATAGTTTTCTGTGTCTACGCATCATGCATATAGTTTTCTTTTTCTTGTGTAAGTGAGATAGAAGATGACCAGCAGTCTATAGTTTTCTCTGTCTACGCATCGCACCGTAGAAATCCTTCTACAATCTGTAATTTTGTCTTTCATTTCCAACGATCTTTGTCTAGGTCTTTTTCTATGTAGACTATTTCGGAAGAAAGTTTTCTATCCTTACTGTCAAAATCACACTGACAACTGACATTTGTCTAAGGCAGTGAAGACAATTTGATTTTGGAATCGCCAGTAGAAAACTTTCTACTCGACGGCCACACAGTATAAACGGTTAAGTATCTACAAAATCATAATTTTACAAGGGAGCCTTTTGAACGCAAAACTGTAATAATTAATAGAAGAACAAAGCTATCTTCTTCTATTTTACATCATTTAGTTAACAGGGCATAAGTACCAAGGAAATAGTCAAGGCCAATATTACTGTAAAATTGTTTGATCCAAATTACGGTACGGTACACTTCGAGAAAAAATTTTGTGGTTGACGTCATTAAAAATTGAGAATCAAACAGAAAAAAAATCCTATGACAAAACAAAAAAATTTGAGTCGAATTATGTAAAAGAGTGAATTTCGTAAAAAAAATGCAGTTGACTCTTTCTACTTTGCTGCCGTCTTACTGTCTACAGGGAACGTTATTTTTGTCTATTCTTCCGTCGACAATACGGTGCTCATGCTACGCCTGCTGGTTACTTTTCTGTTTTGTTGGCTGTACACGGGGCCGACGAAACTGTAGGATGGCGCTGTTCCTCTGTGGACTACTTGCACGTATTTCGATTTGCTGGCTTGAGCCTGAATTTCAATCTAACCTAGGTAGGTACTTGATGAACCCACTGTGTTGTTAGAAAGTTTTGAATTAATTTTAAACCTAAGTAGGAATAAAATTTCATATATTCAATAAAGTTTAAAACTATTAATAATGTCTACCTGCTCTCTGTGTTACCTGAATGGCTTAATGAATTATTGTAATACAGGAGAGAGGGATTCCCGTATTTTAAAAACGCCCGATTTCTAATTTCAAACTCAATCTGTCAAAAACACCTCTGACTTTCATACATTTACAGTCCAATGAGATGATGTTGCGACTAGATTTTGAACGTTTTAAATTATGGGGATTAGACTTATAAGACCGTTGTCTTCCCTTGATCCTTGAAGAGGTGCGTATTTAATTTGAGTAAAGGGAGATTTAACGACGGTCCTTGATATAACTACATATTAAAATTAGAAGTATCGGTTCTACGATCACTAATTAATATTTCCACTTTCCACGGCGAGCTATAGATACCAAAATAGATAGTCGTAATCAAACAGTGAAATCATCAAATAGGAAACCAACTGCTCCAATCTCACCGTCTAAAATCTTAGCTTGACGTGAGTTGACTGCTCACTTCAATCTCCCTTAACCTAAGTTTACAAAAGGGCACCTATTTCGATAAAAAAATATGAATTTGTAAAGCAATTGCAAATGGAGTTACTAAAGACTGAACTAAATATTGGACATGCAATGGATAAGCTGCGATGGTGGCTGGTGGTGGTGGTGATAATGGTGCCGATTCTCTTGTCACAAAATTCTCTAAACTAGACTATAGAGGTACGAGGAACAGGGTGTAATGTTCATCCATAGAAAAGGGAGGATCCTCCGACCAGACGGGTGTCGTGTCTGGTGGGCAACTGCCCGACGATTAATGTCGGGACGTTGTATCTATGCTAGTTGCGTGGTAAACTCTGCTTGCGCGATCGTTTTCGGGATGTCAGTGTGATGCGTAGTTTGCATGTGGCGATGTTGATACCGCAACAATTATGCGGTACTGTGTTAAATGCTACAACAAAATACCTTGTAATATAATGCAATTAAATGAAAGAAAATTTAAAACTCATATAAAAAGTTCACTGTGTAAACAAGCATATTACAAATTAGAGGATTATATCCAAGATAAGAATGCTTGGAAACATGCTGTTCCAGCTGCACAGGACAATCTAGGGTCTTGACAAAATTAAAACTTGTTGTTACTTTAATTGTATGGTTTGTTATTTTTATGACATTGGTTTACATTCTGTGACTACTTTAACTCACACACTGACATATTAATTGGTTACATAATTTGGGAAATCGTATACTTTTACAATGTTTGTAAATATGTGAACACCATGTATCTATCATTTAATTAACTTATTTATCATTGCTACGTTTATTAAATTCTTTTTACCTATTTTGGTAGGGTAATTTTTATTATAGGTGCATCGTCTTCACATATAATTATATAATTAATGTATAGGTACAAAGTATTGTAACACATTTTAAAAGAGTAACGATGGAGTTTCTTGCCCATTCTTCTCCATACGAAACTACCTTTTGGAAGGGGCGACTAGAATCAATTCTATTTAAATGTAAATGTTGACGTTCAAAAGTGCCTTTTATGTGCCTATTTGAAATAAATGCTTTGACTTTGACTTTGACAAGACTAAAAATCACCAAAATTTAGTTTATTCCTGTCAAACTACGTTTCCCATTCTGAAATTGACTAAAGTGACAAAACTTAACTATATTATAGTTTGACAGCACTAATATAATTTTAGTTATTCAATTTAGTGAAAATGGCAGATTTGCTATTCTGGATTTGACGTTTTTCACCAAAAAATTTGATCATCAAACAAAATCAGACTATTTTTAATCGCGATTAAAAAGGTATGGATTATAATTAGTTGTCATGAACTATTTACAAAGAACATTTCTCTACTAGTTCTTGAAAGTTTGGTTGCTTCTCACTTTGGAAATCACTATGGAAGCTTAAGTGGTTGCAGTTGTTGTCGATTCACGACAACAAACAGACGGACAAATTCAATGTGTCCTTAATTGATAGGGCTCGGGAGAAAACCGAAGATCTTCAACTTACCAGAATGAAAAACCGGATTATCTTTTCTCAAGATCACATTTTTATTAGTAAACTAGCTTTTGCCTGCGGTTTCGCCCGCGTGGAGGTGGAAAAAATCCTGGTAATCCTTGTCCATTAAAATTACATATAATACTAATATTACCTATGTGCCAACTTTCATGGTGTTCCATCAAACAGTGTTGGAGTTCATTCTAGACTCACAAAATAATTAATCATATTATTTTTTTTTAAATACGCTTAACACTTTTTATGTAATTTAATTATAATTCGAAAGACACTTAGTGCCATCTAGCGTTCTAAAGCAATTGTGACCGTCGACAGATATTGTTTTTTCCCTCGGGAACAGTACTTTTTTTCTGGATGAAAGGCACACTACGTCCTTTTCTGTACCCCTGACAACGTAGGTATATGCAAAACTTCATGATGCTCGCTTCAGCGGTTTAGGCGTGAAAAGGTAACAAACTTACTTTCGCGTTTATAATACTAATTAGGAAGTTAGGAGTGGGATTACCTTTATTACGCTGGAACAAATAGCATGATAATCCTGCTAACTGAATCAATTTTTTTATGCTGTAGTTTGTCGATTTTCATAAAATTAAAGGTTTTTTTCTCATTGAAAACCGAAAAAGTCTCGCCGAAGTTACATTAATAATACGTTATCGAATATAGGTTATTGCATCATAATTTATTGAGATATTAACATTAATATAGTATTACGCCATCATTAAGCTCCCTGTATTTCATTTAAATAATTGTTGATAAAGAATTAAAGATAATTATTTGATTTTACTCAGGTTTTTTTGCAGTTCGAATCATTTTCGTTCACTTTCATTCACTCTTTATTTTAATTTCCGACAATTTTCGATCTATGGTCTACTCAACTTAGTGATTGTGAAACTTGATTTTAATTGCCTCAAAATTGTTTTTATGTTTAGAGAATCTTGTTTGCAGAATAGCTTATAAGATTCTCTTAGCCAAAAATAAGAAATTTTAGTGATAGTTTAGTTAAGTTCGGTGTACAACAGAATCAGCACTGATGTAATAGTTAGTTTGTTATAAGTGAGACTAAAAAAGCGTGTTAAAATTTAATAAATCTTGTTCAATAAACTTTATTTTTAAGTATCTACACGTATTATTTTTCCTTTGCAAAATAATGACCCGCCAGACGGCCGAGTTAGCCCACTATTATAGTATTAAACTATGGTAGTACTGTCAGTACCATAGCCAAACATATTTATCTTAGTTCTACTCGACCAGTAGATCTAGTGCCAATACAATGTGATAATTTTATAAAGATAGTCCTATTGATAGTACCACCATTGGTACCACCGAAAACAAAAATACCCTTGGAGGTCCTACTGGTAGAACTACGCGGTCGAACCACTAGCAATAATCGGTTATTTCTACTTTAAGCTTTTCGGCTTTAAAATATGAGAATCTACATTAAAGAAGAACATCCTTGTAGTGTATACTTCTGTATGGATCAAATAATTTAATATTCTGGATGAAGTAAAGTGCACTTTACCAGGTCCCCCGTTAAACCAGCTGCGATTTGAACGGGCACTTCAGGATTTTGCACAAGTTAAATTTTCATTGAGTTGAAGTACCCACTGGTGGGTACGGCTAGGACCTAGGTAAGTACTTTTGCTAAGGTAGGAAGAAAACGTAGAGTCTATACTATAGATACAGGGTGGCAGGGACATCTGCACGCAGCCATGGGTGGATGGACCTTGGATTCAGTACATTAATTATTATAAAATCATTGCTCAGTCTTTGTTCCACTTTTGGTGGCCGATATTATTATACACTAGCTGACCCCGCGAACTTCGTACCGCGTAACATATAATATTTTTTTAAATTTTTCTCTCCGTGTGAACCATCCTCGTACTTCAAGAAATATTCTAAAAAACGATTACCAAAATCAGTCCATCCGTTCTTCTTGAGTTATAAAATTACAACGAAAAGTGGCATTGATTTTTATAGATATAGGTAGATAAAGCTGAAGGGTTTGTTTGTTTGAACGCGTTAATCTCTGGAACTACACGTCGCATTTGAAATAGTATTTTTGCATTTGTTAGCCCGATTCTTGAGAAAGGTTATTATAGGCGTTAAACATCACGCTACGACACCTAGGAGCAGAGCAAAAAGAGAAGAAGTCAGATAACACGCTAAGCGAAAACGAAACAATAGCGCGGACAAGCGAGGCGATGTCACGCGGTGGGTCGGGTGGCCGAAGGATTTCTAAAAAAATGTTATTTTAGTTTATTGTGTATCTGACGACTTACACGCGTACGAAGTCACGGGGATCAGCTAGTGTATAATAATATCGGCCACCAAAAGTGGAACAAAGACTGAGCAATGATTCCTTCCCATGAACAATTAAAAGGACGAGCATCGATCACCAGCATCCTAATTGCGTAGCACACCTTCAATCACAATCTGAATGATTTTGAAGGATATTGCTAATCCATTGCTTCATATGTTTGAAAAATACGTCTGCTCCACAATGTAAACAACCAAATGAATGTTGTCGAATTGTCAAAATGAAAGCCATTGCAATTGTTAATGTGTTACGCGATTAGGGTGCAGGTGTCGAGAATTTCACGCCGCGCCGCAGTATGCGCCTGCGCGGTCGCCCGTCGTTATTGTGTGAAAGATGACATTCTCGACATGCCCCCGGCGTTGAAGACTTATCTTCAATGATTATGCTGGAAGAGGACAGATGGTGTTGCAAGCACGTCGGAGTTATAAACCCTTTTTCGTTTTTACTACTGGGAATCTGCTTAAACCGTCCCTCCCAGGTATAAGTCGTACGATACGACCCAGTGGCCACATCATCGGTGTCTGTTGCTCCTTGAGTACCACCATGGCTCCCTCTTCAAGCACCCCATCGAAGTCCCTCCACTTGGTTCTCTGTTGGAGATAAAAGATATACTCGTTAGAGACTCTATTCCAGAACTGTTGCTTCAGGTGCTCGATACGCTGGAACCGTTTTAGGCTGGGGATGTTCTGGTTGATGACTTGCGGGTGCGGCAGAGATGTGAGAGATCTCCCACTAAGGAAATGGGCAGGGGTTAAAAGGTATATGTCTAATGGATCAGCGGAAAGAGGAGTGAGAGGACGAGAGTTTAGTATTGCCTCAACCTAAATCAGACACGTAGACATATCTTCGTAAGAGAGATGTGCGAAGCCTAATATGCGCCTTAGGTGATGTTTTATGGATTTTACGGCAGACTCCCATAAGCTAACGAAGTGAGGGGTGTATGCCGGAATAAAGTAAAAATGTATACCTGTGTCTGCCATTTCTGAAGAATAGTTCTGTTTTAATATGCCAGCTCTTTCGTTACAGGTACCAATTAAGGTTGTACCATTGTCAGAGTAAATGTTCTTTGGTTTACCACGACGAGCAAAACCAATTCAGTGCTGCAATAAAAGCATGTTTTGTTAGGTCTGAGACAAGCTCCAGATAAACAGCCCTTTTGGCCGGGTCTGGCATAGTCTGTGCCAGTCTCTAAGAAAGGAAACTCTTACTGAACTCGTTCCTTATGCATGTTAACCGTGATGGGTTGAACTGTTCTACCGTTGAATTGCTGACACTTTACGCACTTAAGAACAGTCGATTTGGCAAGGTTTCTACCACCCAAAGGCCAATACTCATGTCTAATTGTGGCTAAGAGTAGCTGTGGACCAGCCTGAAATAAGCGTAAGTGATAAGTATTCAAAATAAGTTAGGCAAAGTTATGTTTGCTACAGATAATGATGGGTGCCTGACATTATAATCGTAGCAAGAATTATGTAATCTGCCTCGACTTGAAAAAGGGTGATAATTTCTTCAGGCGATTTTTATTTGGTAATGGTTGTGAGTTTACCTGAGGGGCAATTCCCGTATTTTTAAGACCGTTCGCATTCTAATCTCAGTCTCAATCTGTCAAAATTACAATCAATTTACATATTTACATACATTTTTGACAGGTTTTTGACATTGATTGACGCTGAGATGAGATTGCGACTTGAATTTGAACGTTTTTTAAGTAGGAGAATTGGCCTACTGATGAAAGTAGCTTGCACTTTTCAGGAAAAATTTCCCTTGGAACTGTTTTAATTATAAAATCGGAGCTGTAAGGCAATTCTGAATTAGTAAGATTAATACTACGGCTTCATGAATCTTGCTGGCTTGTTCTTTTAAACGATTAATGAATTTAAATATGTATGCTAGTAAACTTTGTAAATGTAAATAATTAAATAAATTATTCATTAAAAATTGAAATAAATTAATAGGTATATGTATATTCGGATTAGTGATAGGTATTGTTTGATGATTAATAGAATGTGATTTCAATAGATCAGATAGTATTGTGTTCGCATCAGTGTTAGACATTGAAGGCCAAAGGGTTGGTTCTGTAAGTAAGAATAAAGGCCCTGACCACCACATGTAAAATTTGCCTATGAGGTCAGCGCTCAGACCACGGGAGACAAGATCTGCCGGGTTGTCCTTGGACGGCACATAGCGCCAGGTATAAGCACCGAACCCTTCCCGTATCTCCGAAACTCGATTCCTGACAAACCGCATAAGCGAGCCAGGTGAAGCAGACAACCAACATAAGACAATACACGAAAAGGCAAGACCAGAGGATCGAATACTTGCGCTATTGTGGAAAGTATGAGTCGTTTTGTGATTGTAGTATCTGTATATTTAGGTATATGAATGGAGAATGTAGGACAATCAGTATGACAACGCCAATTAAGACCGAGGGTTTTACTTGGTTCGTCAATACTCAAGCTGATTGTGTAAGGTGTGTCCGTATGTGTTGTTGGGGATGTGATAGGATTGGATGAATCAAAGTGTGTTTGTAGTGACTGCCTGAAGTATTTGGGCATTGTTAGACTACCACTTGCGAAGATTGAGTTGTGCAGTCTTAAGTATGCTGGTGACATCTCTACACAGCGCTATAATGCTCTCTATAGAGTCACTTCCCGACCGATAATCGTCGACGTAAAAATCGTGCTGTATAGATTGTTGTGTACGTGTGTTTGTTGCCTCCTTTGCCAACTGTGATAACCATCGTATACTAATGAACGGAGCGGATGCTGTTCCGTAAGTAACGGTGTTTAACGCAGAGCGCCACAATATCTGCTCTAGAGATCGCTGCAATTCGTCAACTATGATTTGTCGAAAGAACGTTTCGATATTTGACGATGTGCCATACTTATGTTGCCGAAACGTCAACAATTTGGATATTAAGTCGTCCTGAACTACATGATTTTGTCTTGAATGTCGTTAAACGACTTACCATAAGTTGTCACTGTGTGACAGCTCGAAGCTTGGTCGTTGTACTGGACTCTCTGAAAACATCATGATTTGGAAGAAAATATGCCTGAGATGAAGAAGGCTGAGATACTTGGCTCATATGACCTAATGCTTCATACTCCTGCAAGGACTCTAAGTAGCGATGCTTAAGTTATGGGTCTCTATCAAGTCTACGCTCTAACGAGAGGAAGCGACGTTTAGCCATATCAAAGGAGTTACCCAATACTTCACGGGATTCCTTTAAGGGGATAGTGACTATGAAACTGCCATCAGCATTACGCGTAGTTGTGTTTGAGTAGTTCTATTCACATGCTCGCTATTTGGATGTGAAATTAAACTTAGGTGAGATAGAGTAAGTTCGCAGAATCTAGAGAGATCCTTGGGGGATTGTACGTGTGTGGTGTGCTTGTCATGCGCGAACATACACACAGATGAGTTGGCTATGTTAGGTTTAGGTATGGCACCTGATATGAGCCAGCCGAGTTTAGTCTAGAAGAGCGTCAGCATATGTCTACTTAACTGGCAGGCAGCAGGCATAACTCTGGCTGATCCATGTTTCAATGTCCCTTCCTCCATCGACATACTTGTTGGAGCCCGCTTCTTTTGGAGTGTGATTGGTAGCAATCGTATACAGCGGGGCGAGCACGGCCAACTGTGATAGGCTTGAGTCACGCCTTTTATCATGGTCGTTCCTCCTAAATTGTGATAAAAATGCTGATATTTTATTTTATTTTATTTATATATATTAGATTCGGACAACAATATAGTCCATTTTATTAGTAAAAATATCTTATAACTAGTGTTAGTAGTAAACAGCCAAGAAACAAACAACAAAGTAGGTGTCTGAGGCAGAATGTGCAGAGAACGACAAAGTGAGGAATGAGCTACCCGACCATTATCCCCACATAGTGCCTCAGAATCGAGGAGTAAGGACTCTCCACAACTGTTTTCAGGATGCTATTGTCACTGCCCCGCGTTCTACGCATCAGTGATGCGACTTTTTTACGAAATACTGCATGGAAGCCGTCAGTTCGATTCTGAGCGAACATCTCCGATGCGCTACAGAAACGGGGCAGTCCCTACAACATCCTAAAAACATTGTTGTACTGAACGCGTAAGACATCTAACGACCTTTTGGTACAGCTGACCCACAGACTCCCCGCGTACAGACCTTGACCAAACGCCTTGAACAAGGTGATTTTGACTTGGTCCGCACAACGCGAGAATCGACGGGCCAACATGTTACCTCGGACCGCTAGTGCCCTACGTTCCCTTTCAATGTCTACATCATCTTTAAGGTCGTCGGTAAGTATGTGCCCTAAGTACTTAAATTGGTAGACTTTATTTATGCTCATACCATTTAGAATAAAGCTAGGTTCATGATTAGGGCACTTACCGGCGGCCTTGAAGACCATGTATTCGCATTTACGGACATTGTACACAAGGCCGTGCAAGGCAGCATATTTTTCGCAGACCTTCAGCATTTCTCCGATAGATCCCGCAGTCGGGCCCAGCAGCACCATGTCGTCTGCGTAGCTGATGCTGTTTATACTAACACCACCAACCCGGCATCCGACACGCATACTGCTGAGCTCCACTATGAGATCATTAACATAAAGGTTGAAGAGCCGTGGAGAGGTCAACCCCCCCTGCCTCACGACGTTCCGGCCCACTTTACATAATTGGTTTGGTTCGCATACCAATACTGCATGAGCTTAAGCACTGGTGCCGGTACATTCCTGTCACCCAGTTTTCTCCAGAGCACATCATATGACACCAGGTCGAAGGCCCTGGAGAGATCCAGGAAACAGGCATACACCGGCGTTTTTCGGTCTGTGTAATACTGGACAGTATTTTTCAAACTCAGCACAGCACTCTCGGTTGAAAGCTTAGGTTGGAAACCAAACTGTGCATCATGCAAATACAAATACTTTTTCAGGCACGAATCAAGAATACTGTCCAATATTTTAGCCGCTGTGGTTGCAAGGGAGATGGGACGGTAGTTTCCCTTATCCGAGATATCCCCTGTCCTGTTTTTTACTATAGGTACTACAATAGTTTGCATCAGCTCAGCAGGTAAATGAGAGTGACTGGTGCACATTCTGTAAAACAAGGACAGGACCCTCGGCAGGTGAACTCCCGCATATTTGAAATGCTCGATGCTGAGTCCGTCGTGGCCGGGCGATTTACCTCTGTGCCTGCTGGTAGCTGCATGTCCGTTAAGTCTATGTATGTATGAGGTAAATGAGTGGTTATATTTGGCTAGACAAAACAATCAATGTCAATATTATAAGACCCATCGCACGATTGTAAATGTAAAGTACAAGATTGCGTAATGGTAGACACTTGATTGTTTATGCCTGCAACATGTGAGCTTACACTACGAATAGGTAAATGTAGTTTACCACAAAGGTCCTTCGTCACAAAATTTGCCGTATTTCCATTGTCAAGTAAGACTCTGGCGCTGTGCGGCATCCCGGAATGGTCTGTGACTATTACCGATGCTGTGGAAAACAATACATGACGAGTTGATAATCATGATTAGTGCCAGCTAAAGTTATATGCTTCCTACTAGAGCTAGGATCATCATCATGAGAATGCAACATTTTGTTATGCCTTTTTTGCAATACTTGCAGTGACCAAGTGGACATCTAAAGCGTGCTGCGATTGTAAGCACCTTAGACTGATCACAACTAAGTATGTAGTGAGTTTGTGTACATAGGTGATGTAAACTATAGAATTTTCCCTTACTTGTTGATACAGAGAAGCTTTTTGACTTACTGTGCGAAGACTCTGGCTTCGATTTTATATAATTAGCCTCCTCTATTGTTTGTAAAAGATTGCAGCAGTTAGAAATAAATTTTGTGAACATGTCTATGGATGGATACTCAAGAGTATCCCTATATTCTTCCCACTGTCTGCCAGTAACCGGGTCCAACTTTGATGCCATTAAATGTATAACCATTTCACCCCAATGCTGTACGAACAGCCCTATTCACCTTAGTGATCCCCACTCTTCTTTTTGGTCTGTGGTCTGGTCATGGTCTTGCTTAAGGCGTACGTAATGGCGAATTGATTGTCACGCTGGCTTATTGTTGCTACGGAGAAACTACCGATTTGTTGAGATGTCATATTCAAATAAACCTAAAGCCTGTTTACTCCGAAGAGTTAGACAGCGGTATAGCTATAGTACTCTCCCATTTTGCCAGTTATTTTTAAGTCCTATATAACAGGGAGCGAGCCTGTTGCCATCAACCTGGCACAAGTCCAGGCTCCAGGCTGCTACTGAGAAATTCTTGATGGAAAAACCCAATACTTACCTAACACTTTGCCCGACCTGGAAATCCAATCCACCCAGGACCTGATGTTCAGCAGTAACGCTTGCGGGCACTAGAATAACGAGTCATGTTCACAAAGAGACAAAAATTAAAACAGTAAAAGCGTGCTTATTACCTATATCTAACCAGAAAATACAGAAATGGAATGAATAAAAAACATGGTAAGGTGAAAGGTTAATTTTAGAATAAAAATGAACATCTGAATGAATAATATTAGTAGAAACGTGGATACGGAACCATGACAAGCCAGGACATTAGCATTCCTCGGGAGTCTTGCGGTTGTGATGGGAAATAGTGTTGCACTTCGATAGTAAACTGTCGATACTTTTGTGACCTTGATAAATTCACATCGATTGCATAAGGATGTTGATATTTTTGATTTTACTGAGATTTAATAATATCTTAATACTTTTATAAATATTGATAAACCTCAGTAAATATCGATGTTTCTACTCTGGGTTCAAACCGAGTAAGTAATTATTGATACTTATATTTGACTGCTTTGTCATCATCATCTGCCTACTTAACCCATTGACTGCTTTTTGTAAGGTGGTTTTGGTATTATTTGATTCAATCTATAGTCTACCATTACTGGCTAAGAGCGTCACACATGCAACACAGTACATTATTAAGATAATACTCAAATAACAATATTTTGTTAGGATCGACAATATCGATATATGGCCTATGCGTCAAGGTCAACTATCGATATTGCAACTATCAAAGATGCACAACCCTACACAGTAGAAAATAAGCAAAGTTTTGTGTCAACACGTTGCTACATCATAACTCGTAATAAGAACACTGACTTTGATACAGATGTTGTAACTGCAGAGGAAACTGAGCACGCACGACGTAAATAGCAAAGCGGTAGCGTAGCATTACGGTATTTTGTGTTACGTTATTTAATGATAATTCTGTCAGTGAGTCTGAATTTGTGCCCGGTTGGTGGCAATAGGCTCGCCGCCTATAACATGAGACATAAACAGAACTGGGTGGGTGTACTATAGGTACCTACACCTCTTCCTAACACTGAGGGTAATAACAGTAATACAGGTGGATAATATATTATGATGTTTAATTCTGTCTGTATTTTGGAAGCCGACCATAACACAGTTGGGATAAGGCTGTGCGGATTGACCTGTGACTTCGTATCTAATTGTACCACTTTTCAGTAAAATGAAACTTTACTAAATCTACGGTTTCCTAGAAGAGCGGTGGCCGCCACATAACGGCCGCAGTGACGGCTGTCGTGAAAATGATGGCAGCGGGGTTTGACTAAGCGATATCAAAAAACGTTCTCTAGGAAAACACATCAACTTACTTCCATAAATAACGTATCAGTGACGTCATTCGCCAGTAAATTGCTGACGCTATGTTCCGTACCCAAAACAGTTCAAAGGCATATGATATCTATCAACCCGCACTGGGCCCGCGTGGTGGATTACGGCCCACTCCCTCTCACCGACAGGAGGCCTGTGTCTCACCAGTGGGAACAGTATAGGCTGATTATCTATGTATGTTATGTACGAGTATGAGTCGGTCACCGCTCAAACCGTTGTTTAATAAGATTTAAAGTATCTGTCACATTGTTCTTGAAAGCAAAATAGATCTAGTTGTTTTATGACGTGCGAGTGACATTCAACCTCAGTGCTAAAGCAATTACGAGGCTCACTATACCTAGGTAAAACAAAATTCCGCATTTTTCTGTGTGGGAATTAAACGGTTAAATACAAAAAAAACCTATGCTGTGTCCTTTCAAATCAAATCAAATCATTTTTATTCAGGAATTCACCCATATAAAATTTACATGAGATTACAAATTATTTATTAATTAGTTAAATTATTACAAAACAATCAATATTAAATTACATCACAATAAAGCCATAGATAATTATTATTTAAGCTGGCATATTAATTGCCGACGAAGAAATAGTTAACCTCGTATATGCCCTTAATATTCAGTTGTCAGATTTACCTATGTAGTCGGTTCATAAGAGAGGCCTGCGACTTTCTCATGACGGGATTCAAATCATCTACCCTGCTTTCTCATGACTGCTTAAAAATCACCTACCCTGCTTTCGACAAACATGCCGACGCACTATACCGCCAAGGCAGACCTAGTATGCATCTGAATGCGTCACTATAGTATAGACAGGCAATGAAAATTTTGAAGTCTATAATGTATGAAAATTAGTTTATAATCGATGCAAAACAACACTGGTAGTAGGGAAGTTGATGATACCCCAAATGAAACCTGAATAACTTGAAAGATGTGGCAATCAAAAGCAATTCTAATGAATAACCAACTGTAGAATTAAACGTTACAATTGTAACTAAAGAAAAAGTACCTAAGAATGCTGAATGGAACCTCAACACCAAAAAAAAAGTAAAAACTTCAAATTATGAAATAACAGTGGTCACCCTTATTTCCCCTACTAAAAATCACTCAACGCGCCTAAAGAAGTTTTTACTTCAAAATTTAATTTATGTAGGTACTCCCTCTTATCAAAGTTGTAAAGGGGGCTACTCCACTTCGCTGAAGTCAGTCGTCTTTTCAGGAAGAGAAGTATGTATTTAGAAAGCTTCTGCGCACTCTACTGAATTAGTTACTGTATCAGTTTCTGAATCCGGTTTCATTAAGGGGCCGACAACAGCTAAAGCGCGGTCACTGTAGGACTGCATAGAAAAGAAAGTGAAGTGCGATGACACAAAGCTGGTAATTTATTGCAAAATATAAAGCAATTCTCTATTTACAAAAAATCTATTGATTGGACTAAAACATTAAAACACTATCACGTTCATTTAGGTTGCTTGAAAAATAATCTAAAAAAACAGAATGATTGCATGTATATTAGTATGGTTTTTAATCGTTAAAAGACATTTTTAGAGGTATCTTCGTAACTTTTTTCTATCGTAACAAATTAGTTGTATTATGTTTTCAACACACTATCTAACTAGCATATATCCTGAAGAATATCATATATTTTTCTGATTTTGTTTACTGCAGTGGATCATATACTTTTAGGCATTAAAGATCTTTCATTTAGGTCATGTAGTCCCCTTAAAGTGCGACAGAGACGGACGTATCGCGAACCTTCTTCTTCTTAGCTGTGCGCTTTTATAATTTCTGACGTGACGATATTATCGTCCATAAAATATATGGAAATACGTGCACGTTAAACGTTCTCGTGGACGGAAATTTAAAAACGTCTTCATAAATTTCCATATATTTTAACAACTTCCCTGTTTTATCGTGATGCTGTGACGTGGACATACACGTCCACGATAATTTCGTCACGTTAGAAATTATTAAAGCGCACTTTATAAGAGGCTAACCTCCAGAATAAAATTACACTTGTGTGAATTCAACTGACCCATTTATACGACTGCATTTAGCCAAGTGACAATAAGCCGATTTTATGTCGTTAGTCTTCCACTATGTTACCGAAGCGTGTATCCCATGGTTTTATCTCGCGTTTTGCTTCAGCGCGCATGCTTCTTGTTTATCGTTACGCGAGTAACTATTCAATGCATTCAATTGCTTTACAGCTGTATTCAGCGCTGTTTTGCTTCAAGCGTATAAATATAGCGGCTGAATTCGAAATCAAGATTGTTGTGTAAGTTGCTGTAAAATTATGTAAGAGATTTTGTGTATAGAAGACATTTTTTAGAAATGTACCAAACTACAGGAAATAGGTTTTTCTAGGAAATAGTGTCTTTAAAGCAGAAGTGAAATTAACTAGCTTTGCCTTTTTAATTCCATCACATAAAGTAATCCCATTTTCCTTGCACGGCGCGGTGGCGGACTGTGCTGGGGTGGTTGCTGCAAGTGCGTAAAACCTTAAACGGTGCAAATAATCCAATCTTAATAGGCCTTTTGGGGTTGAAACTAGGGCCGTGGGTTCCGAGTGCCCACTTAATTTTTCGAGACATCCCCAAGCGGTTTAAAAGCGACTCACGTGACTAGAGGGCTGGGCTATTTTTTGGCCAAAGAATCAGCATTGCCAACGTGGCAATGATGCCAGCCTTCTGGGCACTTTTTCTGTTGACAGTTGACTGACAGCAATGCGGACGAAGTTATTGATCCTTTCCATAATAGGTACATAATTATTTTAAGACTGTTAGGCTGCATAGGCATAGGCATAGCCTGTATGATATATATAGATATATCATACAGGCTGGCAGGGACGCGAACGCGCAAACAGTAATCATGAATTCAACACATGATTCCAGACCCTTTTTTTTTTGAGGTAGGGAAATCACCAAGTAACTTCTCCCGCTCGGGGCGGAGCGGGAGGGCGTGTCAGACTCTTACTGATTATAAACTACCCGTGTTCCTTCAGTTGCATGTGCCGGGGGCCACGGTAACTCTTTCGGACTTTCCCGCAACCCTGGCAGGCATCGGCCCTAGCGGACCCCGTCATTGGTGCTGACATCTCTTTGAGGCGCGTGTGGAACACAACGCGCCGTCGACTCGGGCCTGGTCCTTATCGGACGGCGAGCTGCCCATTGCTCGCCGTCCGCAAGCCCGCGCCTCCTGTGGCCGGGAATCGGCTTGTGATTCCCGACGCCCAGGGCGTCTCCTGCGACGGCTAAGGGCGTGAGGGCGCGAATTTTGCCTCTCCTCCTTCGCGAGCATTACTGCTTCATAGAAGGTGACGGCTTCCTAAGCCCTCTCGCTCCGTACCTGAACCAGGCCCACCTCCCGAACCAACCGTGTCCGGTGAGGATTTGCGTAAATCAGGTTCCAGACCCCCTTTTTTTTTTAGGATAGGAAATCATCAAATAACTTCTCCCGCTCTGGGCAGAGCGGTGGCCGGGAATCGGCCTGCGATTCCCGACGCCCTGCGGCGGCTAGGGGCGTGAGGGCGCAAATTTTGCCTCTCCCTCACGCGTTCCGCCTCCTCCTTCGCGAACATTACTGCTTCGCAGAAGGAGGTGAGGGCTTCCCACGCCCTCTCGCTCCGTACCATGGCCTGGACCAAGGCCGGACGCGAGAGATTGCCACCGCCAATCGCCTCCACGAGGACACGGCGGTGCTCCGCCCAAGCCGGGCAGACCTCCACCGTATGCTCCACCGTGTCCTCCGCGCGATCCACACAATGGTGTTCCAAACCCCCTAGCGTAGACATTTTTCGTCGGTTATCAAAAAAAAAAACAATACAGCTCTTTCATAGAAAACTGCAATACCTACTCGGTCAAAATGTATGGAACAGCGAAATTCTTTTTTATAACCCACGAAAAATTTTAACGCATGGGGGTTCAAAATCATGTACTGAATCGATGGTAACTGGTTGCGCATCAATATTCCTGCCACCCTGGATAAAGTCCCATCTAAGGGTGCGTCCAGATTATGTTAGATAACACACAACATTCTTTATATAACACGTCCACATTAATTAACATTGCTTACCTCTCTATAGAAACATGTTATGTAACTATGTTTTATAACATGTTATGTATATAGTGTGGACACACCTTAAGGCAACAAAAAGAACGGCCTTCTTTGAAATAAAGGCGCCCGCAGACAGGCGCGACGCGACTCTGATGGAACAATGTCTATGGAAACTTCATAGAAATTGTTGAAAACTTAATATTTGTGTTAAGGAGCCTTAACACAAATATTAAGTTAGATCAGAGAATTATGAAAAATTTGGATTGCGTGGAATTTGGAACAGCTATTTGTGTCTAGGTATTAAATAAAATCATTGCTCTTACTCAAGACTGCCAGTAAATGCACGAGATCGTACCGACTTAACGAAACAATCATCATAAAGTGAAATAGTGTATTTACCGACTTTTACTTTTACCGGCTCGTATACTACGGAACCAAAATATCTTTATATGAGATTTTGTCTGTGAACTTAAAATAAGTGATGTGTGTCTAGTAGGTACTGTAGGAAACTTTATACGAGTTTGTAATGAACAGTCAAGGAATTAATAATTTAAGCAACGTAAGCACCTTATCTTACCTATTGAGTTTAGTAATTTTATTTCACGTACATCGACTTCACATGTCATTATAATTAAATATAAAATAATAATAATACCTTTAAAATATTGTAAGACATTTTAAAAGAGTAATATTGGAGTTCCTTGCCCATTCTTCTCCATACGAAACTATCTTTTGGAAGTGGCTTACTAGAAATAAATTTTGACTGACGGTAAATTTTTACGTGCGCTTTATTGCCACTACGTTATTGCCAATATTTTGAATGAAATTGACATGTCTAAAATGCGCCCGCTGTGTGGAAAACGTTATTGCTCGTTGGCCATACTCTCTTAAAGAGAAGATTAAAAAGCGTTTCAGATCATTATGAACTGACAAAATAGGTACCCATTTACAAAACTAAATTGTCGTACTCCGTTTGAAGCGGTAATTTAGTATGGAAAATAGCCAGGAAAGACAAGAGATACCTAAATCTGTAAATGATAAATGATTTTATTTCTGTAAGTAGGTTTGAACAAACACTTTTACACGTCAATCATATTTTTTTTAAACTAGATGGGGTCGGCGTTTCCTATCTGTCTACTCTGAGAAGAAAGGCCGAAACAAACTCAGAGGTCACAGTCACTTTTAAAGTCCAGACAAAATCTTGGTCAGATCATGTGAAAGCTATGTAGATCGGTGTCTGCAATGGTCTTTTGAGAAAAGAACCACACAGATTGAGTGGACCTGTCCAGTCAGTGCACGCAATTGTCAGTAATCGTGCAGCTCAACTTAGACTCAAGGAGCTCAACGATTTGACGAACAATACCAAAGAAAGGACATTTGAGTAGGCCGCATAAATGACTTAAACTGCCAGATCATGATTACGCTGAGAAAAATACAAAAATAAATATAAAAAAAATCAATAACCGACATCACATAGTTCTCACATTCACAATAATTAGAATAATATTATAATAATCTTTGAGGACCATGTAGATTTGTGTCTGAAATGGTCTTTTGAGGAAAGAACCACACAGATTGAGTGGACCTGTCCAGTCAGTGCACGCAATAGCACACGCAAAAACACAGTGCAGCAAACGCACAGTGTAATTAATAAAATATAGACTCTACCGCAGGGAATCGAACCCCGGCCTCTCGCGTGACAGGCCGGGATACCATTATACTACCGAAGAATTGTAATGTTAAATAAACCAAGGTATCATAATATTCTTTTTTACTTTAGCTTGCAAATTGTGAAAATATGGCTTATAAATTGTGTTTTCGGTAGGTAGAGATGGAAAATATTTCTTGAAAAAAGAAAGACGAAATAATAACAATATTTATTTTTAAATAAAGTTACCTAATAACCCAATTTAAATATTCATCTTCGGTCGGCTTTAAGGCTCCGCAGGCAGACGCGACGCCACTCTTGTAGAACAATTTCTATGAAGTTTTTATAGAAGTTGTTCCACCAGAGTCGCGTCGCGCCTGTCTGCGGGAGCCTTTATGATCATTCCGATTTCCAGTCTACAAAACTTTGTTATAGATACAAAATCTCTTTTGTTCGCAATACAACGGTTACCAAAGGCAGGGAATATGAATAAATATTGTAATAAGTAGGTACGCACTGCGCCGCAGTTCTTTTAAAGGTATCTCTAATATATGCGCATATTGTGCATGAATTTACCTGATACGTTTTGTTTACGAATTGAGAGGCGCCGATGTACATTGTACAGGCAGGTAACACAATTGTCAAGCAAATTAGAACCTGTGTCAATTTACAGTTGTGATTTGAGTAAACTGACAGTTTTACGATGGTACTCAATTTGTATACATAATCCGCCTATAATCTTGCCACTGATAGGACACAGGCCTCCTACCAGTGAGAGGGAGTGGGCCATAATCAACCACGTGGGCCTAGTGCGGGTTGGTAAATGTCACATGTCTTCGAATTTTTGGTTCTAGGACATGCCGGTTTCCTCACGACATTTTCCTTCACCGTTTTGAGAGCAGTGGTGATGGAAGTAAATAAATACACAAAGCAAAGTGCCGGGGTGGGTTTGAACTCACAACCTACAACTCGTCAGTCGTTGCCGGTATCACGGGGCGACCACAATAATTTCCCTGATCTTATACTTACCTACCTTGCAAAATACTTTGAGTTTTGAGTACTTAGATGTTTTTTTTTACTTTGTGCATGATGCTTAAACATCTTAAATGCTAGGTCACGAATGCTAAAATATTAAAGATCACGTTTTTATTTCACTTTTGAACTTAACTACTTAGCCTACAATATACCAAAATAAAATAATAATAATAATGTAATCCCAAAAAAAATATACTAAGAGAATAAAATACATTTTTAAAAACATTAAAAAAACTATAGGTATATGTGGTGATGGCCCGGTGGTAAAGGCCTCGCCTTTCATGCACAAGGTTCTGGGTTCAAATCCGAGCAAGTAGCAATGTGACTTTTTCAACTCATTTGTAGGTACTTTCTGAGTTTATCTTGAACATTACTGACATCGGTGAAGGAAAACATCGGGGGGAAACTTCGGGGGTAATTGCGTAAAAATCTAACAATTGCAATGCCTTTCATTTTGTCAATTCGTTAACATTTATTGCGTTATTTACTTACGTAGCCGTCAAAAGAATTTTTCAAACAAATGATGCAATGGATTAGGAATTTCTTTGAAAATCCTTCGGATTGTGAAAGAGTGTTAGGCAATTGGGGTGCTAGACTTATAGTTATATAAATCTGAAATTACCAACCCGTCTTGAGCAGGCGAGGTGATCAATGCTCGTGCCTTTTCTATAAGAGAAGAGGCCTTTGTCCTGCAGTACAAAAATAGGCTGGTATTTATTTATTTAGGTAGGTACATAATCAAGTTCCCGTGATGATCCAAAAATAGCGTCACATTATAAAATTTTATCTAACTCACATTTTTATCCGTGCATTTATGTTGGTAGCTAGGGACCTAACAAGTAATTCTTTCACGTTTTCTTTTATCGACTTCAGTAGCATAAAAAGAAGATCCTACCAACTTTGTTAAACATTTTTTCATAAAATTACTAGCCAGCGATTATCCAAAATTATAAGTTGAGTAACTCGCAAAAGAATTTCAATTAAGATTGTTTACGGAAGTCCTTCATTAAGGCGCTACCCCGAGCAAAACCTTGCGGTAGTGCGTTATTCAGAGGCTATTAATTCATTAACTAAGATAAATAAACTACACCTAAAAGCACATTAATAATTTTCGATATCCTATCATCACATTGCACGTTCTTATTTGTTTTTATGTCTTATAAATACATTTAAAATCTCCTCGAAAAAATATGACAAAACATATTTAAATATTTCATGCACATTTGCTAAAGGTAACTTTTTAATAGTTTGGGAATTAAGCTTGTGGATAGATAATCAAAATAACAAAATATTCACAAATCTAAATAATTCACGTTTTATTTTATTTCAAAGATCGCTTTTCTTTTTTTATTAAAATAATTCCAAAAATTGTGCGAATTCTACGATAAAGTGGCGTGTGGAGGGAGCAGAATAGAGTGGGTCAGAGCGGCGGCGGCGCGGCGGCGGCGCGGCGGCGGCGCGGCGGCGGCGCGAGAGAAGGACCGAACAATCAAGGTCGTTCGCTCAGGGATGCGCCTTAAATAGGACGAAAGTCCATTTTATTAATACATCTTTTGCAGTGCGATGATCCATGTCAAAGAACAAAAAAAAAACTGTTTTACAATTTTTTTTTATCATTTTGCGTTTTGGCATTGAACGAAGAACACACGATTGCACGAAGTATTTTCAAAAATTAATTAAAATGGTGTCGTAATAATGAAAAACAAATTAAACTAGATTTAATAGCAAAAAATCATAAAAGTAAGGAATTTGGAAATTTTTGGAAAAACTCGAACAAGCTGAACGCTAGGTCGAGCCTCCTCGTGAGTGTTGGTGGTAAACATAGCCCCACGTAGATTGCAAGTATGTTTATTGACCAATTTAATTTAAAGCCCTTGGAAAATCCCACAGTTGATCATGTGACACAGGCGGTGACTAACGCTGCTGTGAGCGTGAAGCTGGGAGTAAATTTCTCTACTAAAAATGTAGCGAAAGTGATTAAAAATATGGTTAGAGGTAAGTCCCCAGGACATGATCACCTCAGTGTTGAGCACCTTAAGTATGCGGGTTTGCACTTGCCGAGAGTTTTAGCGATGTTTTTTCGACTATGCATCAGTCATTCTTATCTTCCTAGTGCACTTATGAGAACCATAGTCGTACCTATCATAAAAAATTTAAACCGATGATGCTGCAAATCCCACCAATTATAGACTTATATCCCTTGAAACGGTTATAGCAAAGGTGCTGGACGGTCTGCTGGATACATACATGGCCCCTTGGATTAGTTTGCACAATGCACAATTTGGTTTCAGGCCTGGGCTATCAATAGAAACTGCCGTTGTGTGTCTTAAGCGGACTGTCCGGTACTATACGGATAGGAAAACACCTATTCATGTGTGCTTTTTAGATTTGTCAAAGGCTTTCGACCTCGTGTCTTATGACCTTCTGTGGGGCAAGCTTAGAAATAAGAAAAAAGTAGAAACCGAAGTTACCTCTCTACTAAAATGTTGATATGAAAACCATATAAATAATGTTAGGTGGGCAGGGGCTCTGTCCGAGGAATATAAATTGGAATGTGGGGTGAGGCAGGGGGGAATCACATCTCCCCGCCTCTTCTCAGCTCAGCAATACTGGCTGTCATGTTGATGGTATTGCTATGAACAACATCAGCGATGCGGACGATATAGTCGTGCTGACCTAATCGATCGGTGCTTTAAAACGTTTGTTGAAGGTGTGTGAGGAAGGACTACGCGGTGACTCAAGGGCTGAGGTATTATGTCTCTAAGAGTGAGTTTCTTGTTTTTAAAGTTGGCGCCAGAAGAGTCTTGAATGTGCCGTGCATCTCATTAGCTAGTGTGCCCTTGAAGCAAGTCTCAAAATTTAAATACGTGGGGCATTGGGTCACCGAGGACCTATGTGATGACCTAGACATAGAGAGGGAGCGCAGGGAGCTGTCTGTTCGAAGTAATATGCTGGCGCGGAGGTTTGCACGGTGTACTTTTGAGGTTAAAATGACGCTCTTTCGAGCCGATTGTCAGACTTTCTACACCTGCAGCCTCTGAGTCAAGTATACGCAGAAGGCATACAGCGCTCTGCGTGTACAATATAACAATGCCTTCAGAATGCTTGTGGGGCTGCCGCGGTGTTGTAGCGCTTCGGGTATGTTTGCCGATGCGAGGGTAGATGATTTTTATGCCATCATTCGAAAGCGATGCGCTTCTCTCCGCCACAGAACACACGTCAGCTCCCACAGCATGTTGAGGGCATTGACTGATCGTTGGCTCTGCCCGGTTCTTGGCCGATGGGTGCAATGAGTCTGCACACACAGGTCGGCTTTAAGTAGTTATTCGGGCAAATAATTGTTTTCTTCTCGTTTCTATTAATATTATCTTTGTGATTGTATGTGTTACTAACAATAGTTTAATAAGTAGTTTCATGTCAATACTAACACTATGGACTTCAAGGTCTGCAAATAAAAGTTTATTTATTTATTGAAATGTTGCTGTAAATAAGAACAAAAATGGGAAGATGAATGTAGGAATGTTTGGTTTGTAGTTTCTGTTAATTTTGAGAAAACAGTTGATGGGTACGTACATGTATAGAAAAAGTAGATGTCTAAGTACTTTTTCTCTATATCTCCATCAGCCGAATAAATCAGAATAAGGACAGGTCAAACATATTAACATTGTAATTTGGAAATATTGTAAAACCCAATTATTTGTAAAAGGGTAACCGTGGAGTTTCTTGCCAGCACTTCTCCATAGGAAACGACCAATTAGAACCGTGTACCTAACTTCTGACGTATCATAAATGCAAATAGCATGTAGGTTTATTAAATGTGAAATAAAGTTTTGATTTTAGTGATTTACAACGATGATATTTTGTCAAGTGAACGTCTGCGCAGTATGAATGTACTATATTAATTTAAAAAAAAGTAAATTAAAAAATTACAAAAAAATCCGACTGCATAAAAATCGAACTAAAAATATGGAAACAAGATTATCTAGAAAAAATAATAATAATCATGCTTTTAAATAGCATGCAGTCGGAGGATACCTACGACTATGATATTATGAATGTAATCGCAAACCAAGCCTCCCAGTAGTATGCTCATACCAGCCCGCGCCGTTGAGCTTGTAGCTTTAAATAAATCCATCACGATCCGATCTAGCTTGCTCCTTGCTGTCCTCCCCTAGCGACGCCCTAAGCTTAGGCCCATACCCCACAGAGGGTGCACTTAGCGTGTAGTCACTTAGTATATAAATGTTTTGCCCTGGCTGGAGGCCTTAAATTATTATGGACCACAGGATACCCCGTTAAGCAGCCGACAACTTCCTAGGTTGACCTGCGAGATGCTGATCACAACAAAAAAAACCTGTTGCCTGCTGTCGCGCAGTCGGGTAAGCTGGTAGGCACGGGTGATTTAAAATGTCTGTAGCCGAGAATTGAGAATCAAACAGCGTCCCAACACGTCAAAAAATACGCAGTTGGATTTTCAACTCACGGCGCGAAGCAGTGCGGTGTAAAATCCAGTGCGCGATAACAAATCGCTCGTGGCCGCGTGGGTACGATGACTAAAACTGGGACATCTAATTTAGCCGAATTTCTGGCAAGAGCAATTTATAAAAAGTTGCATAGCATAGAAGACTATTTAAGATATTCACAAGAATATTCCAATAAATCTAGACCCAATCCGGTGCTGAGACAGCTGGTACTGACTGCTTCAACGGAATCTATTCTCGACCTCCACTCCTAAGGGACAGGCCCAACCGTAAATCACGCACATATTTCTTTTTATTAAGGAAGGGGTGTAAATTACTTTTGCTGTGGTAGGTAAGACCAACATTTACTCTATTTCGAAAATAGAAGATATAAATGCTGGGTAGAACTAGGTAAAGATGTTACCTGTCTGTATGCTTTATCATACACTAATATATATAAGCTTTATGATTGGCATTGTCAATAAGTTATATCTACGAACTTTAAAAAACAAATAATACAGCTACTTTTTCATCGTGTTGATGACACGACACTCATTCATTCATTCATTTATTTATGCAATAAAAATTTTCATTGTGTCTGAATTTTCACAAAGGTACATAAGCGAATAATTAAATAATAACAATTAAAAACACAATTACATTTCTTCAACATAATCTCATTTCCTACCTACATTAATATTATTCAAACAAGTTCAAAATTAAAAAAAAAAATGTCAACGAGAAAAATAAATAAATTAATAAATGTCACTAACAAACAACTACCTAATAATTTCATTTAAATACCAATTTCATTTAATTGTCAATAAAAAACTTACATAATTATGTTTTACAAATAAATATTCTGATTCTGATCGGCGAGTTAAATTTGTCCACTAATTAAACAGTCCTTCAAATGGTTATGGTGCAGTAAATCAGGTCAGAGGTCAGAGGTCAGAGGTCAGTGGTCAGAGAATGTCAACGAAGATATGGGCCCGTCCGAAAGTAGTTTGAAACTTTGGAGTGAACCCTGCCACCGATTAATTAACTTTTTCGGACAGTTAAAAACACATCGGGAGTAGGGACAACTGTCACATCGTATGTCATTCATTCTTACGTCGGGCCCCAAACTAATCTTATGTCCGTAGGTGATGCGGAGTAGGAAACGCCCGTAACGTCGGCCGAAAATACGGATTTCGTGCGTAGAAGAGACCCCCTGGGCTCCTAGCGTATTACGGAGTTTCAATAGAATACGAGGCCTGCTTATACTCGTTTTGTTACCAGTGGCGTGCGGCCTACCGTATGGGCCGGTTTTCAAGTATGTTTAACTGAAATAGGCTCGATTTTCATCATCAAAAATCCCAGCTGTCAACAACATTTTGTGTGTTTATTTTCGGAACCTGTCACTTGCATAAGTGTCGAAAAGGGAATTTTAAATTTAATACTCCTGACGTTCATACTCCCATGGTTTACTCAAAAATATTATTAATGTTTGTTTACGTTTGTTGCGAAGGATGACTGAACCTACGTTTCGCGTTTTTTTTTTAGCTTTTCTGAATAAGTCTTCTAAAAATAATGTTTTAATATATCATTATTTTAGTTGCAGGTTCGCAGGCAACATTAAGGTGGTACATAATAATAATAAATGATCGTTTGTCTAAACTAATATTATAAAGAGAAAATATTTGATTTTTAGGGTTCCGTACCCAAAGTAAGCCTCCGCTATCCGTCCGTCCGTCCGTCAGCGGGCTGTATCCCATGAACAGGTGGACAGTTGAAATATTCACAGTGTAATTTCTTTTTGTTATAAGTATATAACTTATTATAATTCGCTATTTTATATTTAATGTTGAATAAATTACTATTTTCGTAAAATGTTAAATTCATTTTATTAGTTTAAATCCTTACTTAAGGTAGTAAACCCCCCCCCCCCCCACCCCTCCCCCGCACACTATAGCGCCCTGAATATGGTATAGTTTTTACTATTTCTTATTCTCTCGTTTACTATCTCTCATTTGCTTTCCCTCATGAGTATTTCCGAACACTTACTAATTTATTAATCATATCTCTGAAACTGTATGAAAACATGATGAAAAAGTCGTTGATCCTGAGGATCGTGGCAAGAATAATGGGCCTAACTATTTAAATTATTGCATTGTCATCGGTCCTTGCTATGTGTGCGAAGTTTCGGATCAACCCGACGTTTTGAAGGGGATGAAAATCGAGTTAAAACATCCCGTTATATGTATAGATACATACCAAGCTAATAAAAGCGTGTTAAAAATGACAAAAGCATGAGACGATCGTGGTATCGCGTGAGGAGCGCTTATACTAGGTATTAGGACACGGGGATAACTGAATCAGAGCAAGGAACCGGCATCATAATGTTTAAATCAAGTCAAAGAAGACAAATCAACTGGTTCGTGAGTGTGTTTGAGTCAGATTCAGATAACTTTATTTGCTCAAACATGTGTGTACATACAATTATAAAAAAATTATGCAAGGTGTATTATACAAGGTGTTGTTTTGCATCCTCGTCAAATTCGAGGAGGTAACTATGCTAATGATTCTCGACACGAATCAATAATAAAATAAGTAGGTATTTATTTTTATTTTTTGTATTTTTCGGAAATCGGCATGTGTAGGGCCCGTGTGATACCGCCCTGTAACTGCGCTGTAACTGTAACGCATGCACACAGCGACATAGTCGTACGACACTGCCTACCGCATACGCAACGGGGCGATTTTGTTCTTTGAAAGTGGAGTATTCTGAAATACTTTAAATACCTAAAAAAACAAGTATGTATTAATTATTGAGCAGGATCGTAATTTTATTTGATTATTTATGTCTTTCATAACAGCCTCCTGAAATTTGACGAGGATGCAAAACAACACGTTGTATACATGGAGTTATTTTTATTTTATTTTATTTTATTTGTTAGGAATAACAAACAGCAGTATATTACACAGTAGGCATACAATATAAAACTTGCAATAAAAGTAACAAATACACTACTCAAGACGTTATCCACAGATTACAATACAGAATAGCTAGCTGTTAGCAGAGCAAGTTAAAAAAACACTTTAAAAAAAACACTTATTAACTATATACTAGGGCTATCTCTTAAAATAGTTGTAATCTCACTCTTAAATACAGCTTTGCTGAGAAACATAATATCAGTAGAGCCAAACTGTTTATTATAGGTGTCAACCAAGCGATGTAACGGTGAGCGAGTGCCTGAGTTCGTTCAACAAAACGAAGTAGCAAATAGGCGTCTCGAACGAACCTTTCGACCGATTACAGTACGAGGGATCAGGTAGCACAAACTGTTCACAAGATCAGTACAATCAAATTTATTACGGCATATACTAAACAGAGTCATCATTTCAAGTAGGGTGCGACGGGATTGTAGGGTTATGAGGTTATATTTTTCTAGTAATAATTTATAGGACATTTTGGTTTTATAGCATCTATGATGCATGGAACGGAGGTACTTACGTTGAACCAACTCAATGATCTCAATGTACTTTTTGTAATAAGGGTTCCAAATGGGTACTGCGTATTCAAGTTGTGGCCTTATTATTGATCTGTATAGATGCAAGTAGGTAGAAGGCCGATGAAATTCTCTAGACGCTCTCATTACGAAACCAAACATTTTATAAGCCTTATTGACTATGTTGTCCACATGGGTGTCAAGATGGAGCTTTGAGTCAAGATTTACGCCTAGGTCACGGAGGGATGAAACCTTGTTTAGGGTAGTGTTTCCAAGAAAGTAATTGAAATTCAGCACATGTTTTTTCTTAGTAAACGTAATGCTGTAACATTTAGAGATACTAAGGTGAAGCTTATTAACAGTGCAGTATTCCGAGAAACAGTCAAGATCCTTCTGAAATTCTAAACAGTCGGTTGGAACGGTAATATTTTTGTAAATTTTTAAATCGTCCGCGTATAGTAGGAACTTTGAACTCTTAAAGCAATCTTTGATGTCGTTGATGAATAAGATAAACAGAAGGGGCCCTAAAATTGAGCCTTGGGGGACTCCTGAAGTGACCTTTATTGTATGAGACTCAAACCCATTAATGACAACCTTCTGAGTCCTATTAGTGACATACGACACGAACCAACGCAGTAAATCTCCTCTAATACCGTTGAATGCGATTTTGTTGAGTAATAGCTTATGATCTACCTTATCGAACGCCTTTTGAAAGTCTGTATAAACAGCATCAATTTGCTGCCTCTTGTCTAAGCCTTCAAACAGATGTGTTGTGAAAATAAGGAGGTTACTTATACAGGACCTTCCTCTGACGAACCCATGTTGTTCTTTCAATATTACACGCTGAATGATTGGATATATCTCACTATGCACTAATCTTTCAAAAAGTTTTGAAAGCCCCGACAACAACGAGATTGGACGATATGTAGATACATCACTCTTGGAGCCGCCTTTATGGATTGGAACAATATTTGCTCGTTTCCACACATCAGGGAATACGCCATAGGCAAGGCATTTATTATATAATATAAACAACGGAAAGCACAATGAGTCACAAGTATTTTTTAAAAAGATCGAGGGAATACCATCTGGCCCAGGACCCTTAGAGGCATCCAATGATTTAAGTTCTTTTTGAATTTTGTATACAGGAAAGTGCAAATTACAAAGATTGATATCGTTATCAGGATTAGCGGGAGGTGGTACCCATGACTTATGATCGATAGCAGACGGTTCATAAACGGATTGGAAAAACATTGAGAACAAGTCACAAGTAGTAGTAGGGTCATTGGAAGACTGTTGGAGATAGTGAACTGTAGCTGGGATACTATTACTGGAGTTACGATTAGAAACGTACGTCCAAAACGCTTTAACGTTATTTTCCACGCTGTCCTCCACAAAATTCATATATTTTTTATAACATATGTCGGCCTGTTTTTTGAATTTTGCTCTGTAAATAGAAAATAGTTCGTAGTCACTAATGTTTCCATATTTCTTCCACTTAATCCACGTTCGAGATTTCATTTTAAATAAATGCAAAAGTGATTTAGAGAACCAGCGAGGGAATTTAAAGTTTTTGGTTTTGTGAGTGGGAGTATGTAATTTAATAGTTTCGTATAATTTTTCGTAGAAAGTAGAGACCGCTTCATCAGGTGGTAAATCATTGAGTAACATGTTCCAATCAGCGTTTTCAATGTCTGTATTTATTGCATTATAATTAGATTTGTGATAATTTAGTGGTTTTATATTCGACTGTTTAGGCATTCGTGAGGGTTTTTTAAATGGTATTTGTATATAAAATGAAGGATGGTGAGTGTCTATAGGTAAGAGAGGAGTATTAGGATTACAAGCGACAGCATGTGTATTGCAAAAAAACAGGTCGATAATACGTCCGTTACGATTATTAAAATTGTTAAATTGATTCAAATCAAATCGTGAGCAAAAGTTTAGTAAATGCCTACTTGTGTCCGAATAGGTGTTATTCGTGGCACACACCATGTATGACGGTGCATTAATCCAGTTAAGTTCTGGTAGGTTAAAGTCGCCTGCTAAAATAATGTGTTCTATGTAAGGATCATCAAATAATTTCGATAACGAATTCATGAAGTTTACATAAATTTCTTCTGAGGTGTTTGGAGGTATGTAAGTTGCACAAAGAAGTAGATTTTTACAATCATAAAGGGGGACTTTAATTATTTGATGTTCTGGTAGAATTAATGGGGGTGACAGTGTGAGAAAAGATGGAATAAGATCCTTGAAGACAGCTATTAGGACGCCTCCCCCGTCTTTTTTATTTGAAACTGCTCGATCGCGATCGTGTCTGAAAACTGTGTATCGAGAGTCAATGAATTCATTTTCGGAAATATCCGGCGTCAACCAAGTTTCAGTCAAAATTATGATATCGTATGCATGCGATAATATATTAATGTACAATGTGTTCAGTTTAGTCCTGATCCCTCGACAGTCCTGATAATAAATGGAAACATTATCCAACATTTTGAATTTTAGTAGACATTTGAGTATTCATTATAAGTGGTAAATTGGAAGATTTCTTATATAAATTTAACAAGCACTGTAATAACAGTATACAAAAAGTATGCAAAAATAAAGCAACAAGGATTGAAAATAGAGAGATCAATGTGTGACACAAATAATGGCAAAAATATATCAGAAACCTAATGCCACAAGGTGTTATGCTAACATGTTTACCATAGTGTCATTCTGTGCAAATATTATTTAAAATAAGAATAAAAAAAATATAACAACATTCATTATCATTAACAATGCTGACATAGATAACAAATAAATATAAATTGATTGATTCATAATTAATTCACATACAAAATTGTCAAATATTCCATTAAGTAATAATAATATAGTTATAATTATGTCTTATCTCATGTATTTTATTGTGTGTACATAAATAATAAAATAAATAAATAAGTATCTAAAATAAAAAAAAAACATCAATGTAGGTCCAAAGTATTCAAAACAAACATCATTATCAAATTCATTAGTACATTACATACATTTCAGATTAAATTAATTTATAATGATTTTTATTTTTTTTTATTTATAATGAGTCCCTTAAAAATTCATTTACATTATATGCAAATCTAGCTAAAAAATATTTTACTGTCCTTTTATATGCTACTACGCTTAGCTCTTTCCAGCTATTGTAAATGATGGGAGCCATACAAAAAACACTCTTGCGCATAATAATATTATGCGCAAGAGTGTTTTTATGCGTAAACATAGGTCTCGAACTGCATATTATGCAGTTCGAGACCTATGTTTACGCATTGATGTGTCCTCAAGCATATAAACACGCTGACTCTAGGGCCTTTAAAATGGCGCAGTTTGATAAAACTTTGGTGACATAGGTACTATATTGTTGACGGCACGATGGGCGCAGTGGTTAAGCAATTGACTGCTGCGCTGCGTGTCGCGGGTTCGATTCCCGCACGGAATAAATATTTGTATGACCTGCAAGTAGTTGTTCCGGGTCTGGCTGTTTGTTTATATGAGTTTAAATGTTCGTAAACGAGCCCACAATACAGGAGAAATTCCTATTGTGGGGCAAAGTGCTAAAAAAACCCTATTAAGTAAATCATGACTTTTGAGAGCAATTCTAACTGAGAGAGTTAAGTCTAATGATTATAATTCTCTAATTACGTATAGGTATTTTGTTGCTGTCGCGAATCATATTTTACTTATTTATTTTAGCGCATCACCGAGCATTTATACCTTTGGAGTGGTAACGTCGTTTTTAGTGTCATATTTCAATTTTTATTTTTTAGTCGGAGCTATATTTTAAAAATGTGTTTATCTAACTTTTTATAATTACGTGAAAAGTGTGTAAAAGGTAAGAAATCATTCCGTTAACAGTTCTATTTATATGCAAACATTGGAAACTTGCAGGGCGTTATTTTCATAGTAAAAGCACTGTAAGTTACGGTAAATTACAAAAAAAAAAAACACTTTCACTTAATTTAAAAAATTTGTTACTTAAACATATTTTTAAACCATAGCTCCGACTAAATAATAAAAATTTAAAACCACGAAATATGACACTAGATTGCGACGTTGCCACTCCTATGGTAAATATTTAAAAATGCTCTTAAGTCATCCTCTCAATGTCCTACTAAACACCAATCATACCGCAAAATATTTTCAAGCTTTTCAAAGTGCTGTAGTGGTGTCGACATCGCCATATATGAACTAAGCATCACACTGACGTCACACAAAATCCTGCATCGCGCAAGCATCAATCACCGGGCAGTTGCCCACCAGACACGACACCCGTCTGGTCGGAGGATCCTCCCTTTTCTAAGGAGGTATGAGTGAACTTTACACCCTGTTCCTCATACGTCTATATTGCCACATAACATTACGCCTGTTATCCCCGAAGGATTAGGCAGAGATGTGCCTATAATACATCCACATTTTGCTAGATATGTTTGAGTCCCATGTAATAGGGGGCGAGCCTATTGTTATTAACCGGGTACAAATCCGACTCTGGGTTGCTACTGAGAAATGAATGCTGGGAAAACAATATCTTAATTAGTCTAGACAATAAATATCCACATCAGTGGATAATAGTACATTGTTCATCGAGAGGAGAAAGTGACCGATTACCATCGAGGGTGTCGTTTGAAGCCCGAGCCGTAGGCGAGGGCTTTAAAACACCCGAGATCGGGAATCGCACTTTCTCTCGAGTGATACATAGTGCTTTATACTACACCAACGAGGAAAATAAAAAACTAAATCTTCAAACAACACACAAATTGAAAATGGCGCCAATGGCGTCTGCAATTTTCACATGTTCTTTTTTCAAATTGTTTAATGTGCCCTAGTTATTGTTCTGAGATCCTGCCGCCGCAGGGTCGCACTGCCAGCCCGACACCATCCAACACACAGCTAGTGGCCAGTGTCATTTTGCGAACTTGGAGATAAAAACTCACTGTAAAAACTTTTTGGCTTTTGATATTTAGGTTACCGGCGCATAGTCTTACCCAAAATTAAAAAAGAAAAACTACGTAAGAAATGGATTTTCATACACTTTTCTCTCCCGCTCTGATGCGTTTTCTCCCCGCATATTTGTTCGATATGCAATGACGTACTTTCTACCATAAATTTGATAAAGTATCAAGGTACTTTCCAAGCAGGTGTAGTATAAACAATATCAATTCATATTATATTATTTATGTGGATATATTTGATATTTATTGTCAAAACTAGAAACTTTGCAAAGTCAAAGTTTACCCTATCACAAGAAACTACAATTGGGATTACCTTTCCCGAAGTGGCAATCTAATCTTAGGTTTCGGGGATTCACCAAATAGCGTACTAGTACAGTTAGCTTTTTATTGAAATTCAAATCTTATATCCACGATATAGGGTTTATAGTCGGTTACGTTAATAAAAGGTATTCCTCTATAGTTAATCATTTTAAATGTTATGCGAATTCCCTCACTCCTACCTTTTGGATGTTTTTACAACTTTTCGGTCCTAATCGTTTTTGACTTCGTTAAATAAAAAAAATATGATCAACCAAAATAATGTTATGTTTCATGATAATGAGATATATAATGTTGATTACTTTTATAATAAAAACGTCAATACTCAAACACATCTAAAACATATTAAACCACTACACGAATACAATACACGATAATTATACATTATATCGGTTAGTAGCAGAAGGCCAATTCCCGTAATTAAAAACGTTCCAAAATCTAGTCGCAATCTCATCTCAGCGACAATCAATGTCAAAAACTTGTCAAATATGTAGGGAAATTAGAGGTAAGTATTTTTGACATATTGCGAATGATATAAGAATGCGAACGTTCTTAAAATTACGGGAATTGCCCCCCAGATATCGGATATTTGAAGATTAAAAAAAAACGATTTTTTACGAACCTTGATTTTTATTAATGTCATTTTCGAAGTGATATGCGATAAAAATGTCAATAGTACTCGTACATAAAACCAAGAAAAATAAATATCTAGATATAGGTTTCGCCCAAAAATCGAAATAACACTACAGTCAGCCAATAAAAATCTTTGTAAGTGCAACCACATGTCCACGATTGCCCTGTAATAAGGTCAATCTCATCTAAAAGTCATCGTTAAGTCGTCGTGGCGGGCTAACGACCATGTTATTAAAAGCGGTGGCGACAATACTGTGTGATTGCGGGCGAAGTGAGCTTGCAGCCAATAACAGGCCTATACTTCCGTTTTATAAGTCATTTGGTTCTCACTTTGTACTGACACTGAAATCGGAAAATCTGGATTTGACTTTAAAAGATCACCATGGTGTGATATACTTAATAAAAAATAAAAATAAATCATTCACAGACAAGACATAGCCTAAACTGCTAGACCTAGAAGAAATTGCACAACAGTTCCATATAAAACATAAGTGAAAAAAAACGACGAACCTTTTATAAGTTCGTCGTTTTTGTCGTTGGGTAATCCCTTCGAGCACACAGCACCTTGTAATGAGTATCCTAATTGACAACTCAAATGCTTATACCTAAGTAATCACGATATATTTACTAGAAATTCATCTTGTTGTAAGCTATGACCAAAGTATTTTTTCCTCCAAATTGATTATTCTTTTATCATGATAATGGCAAGTGGCAGGTATCTAAATGCTTCAAGTAGCTGCCTCACAAGTTCGAGAAGCCGGTGTATAACACTTTGTGTCATCATCATCTTCAGCATACAGCAGTCCACTGCTGGACGTAGGCTTCTCCAATTGCACGCCATTTAGCTCGATTCTCGGCAACTCTTATCCAGCTGCTACCAGCCACCCTGCGAAGATCGTCGCTCCACCTAGCCGAGGGCATCCTACCGAACGCTTGCCGATTCGCGGTCTCCACTCAAGAACATGTCTACCGCAACGGTCATCGTTTCTACGGCTAATATAGCCGGCCCATTGCCACTTCAGCTTGCTTATTCTGTGAGCTATGTCGGAAACTTTGGTTCTCTGCCGATCACCTCATCACACTTTATGTGGCAAGACACTACTAATAATGATCGTTGATTTTGCAGTCTCATGATCATTTCCTATAAATGATCGTCAAAAATATTTTAAAGTATTATTTTATCAAAGAGATTTTATCAAAAAGCCGGCAAACCGGCTACATTTCAGCCAGAAAAAAAGGAGTTTCATAATGACAGTCGTAAAGAACCTACGTAACAAAAATAAAACAGTCTCTGTGTGTCGAAATATAATAATTATGCAAAAACAATAAGAAAAAGTGAAATAAAAATCTACAAAACGGTCTAACTTCGGGAGGCGCTTGTTCACAATTTATGGTTAGAAGAAAGTAAAAGGAACAACTGAGTACGTAATAGAAATTAATACCTACCTACTTAAAAAGCTAAAATATTCAGAAATTCCAGCTACCGGACCAGGTGCGATGCCGGCCCAAAAGTTTAATTCACTTCATTCCGGTTTTAGGGTCTTTTTGTTCATATTTCGTTTCCATACCTTGCTGAAACAAAACGCAATAAATAAGATGAAGCTATAGACTGCCTTTGCACAAATTTAGTTAGTCGTAGGCAGTCTATAGATTCATCTTATTTATCTAACTAAATTTGTGCAAAATAACTGTAACTAGGGACTGCTGACCCGTGGATCCTAATTTGTAGTGCAATCAGAAAGTTTCAACTGTATAATCCTCCACCTTTTCTAGCAATTATTGTTTGATTCACATTGTTAAAACGTAGTTGAAAAATCATAGACAAACATTGGGGTAATAAAATTCAAATGAAAAACATCTATAAGATAATTTTAAATTAGAATTTAGAATGTTTTGTTATAAGTAGGTATTTGACTAACTACTTAGAATCGTAATTGAGTGATTAGATTATTCAAATAATCACTCAATTTACAAATTGAGTGATTAGAGTATTCAAATAATCAGTCAATTTACAAATTGAGTGATTTGATTATTCAAATAATCACTCTTAATTGAGTGATTATTTGAATAATCAAATCCCTTAATTTAGTGACATACAGTTGAAACTTTCTGAACGCAGATGAATGTGTTACCTAATTCCCTGTAATGAGTGATTGCGCAAGAATTTAACCTAAACAGGGTTAGGTTACACTTTCACAGATACTTGTGGAACAGACTATACAAGCGAATATTAAAGCCGCCTGGAATGTGTTTCTTGTATCTTCAAGTATTTATTCATTTAAACCTATCAAAGTGCATGACTGGTGGAAATCAGTCAGTGAATGGCGTATCAAAGTGACGTGGCTTGGAGGCTCAACGCCACGTACCTACCGAATAAAGGCCGGTCCATTCCAGTCAGGTCCGCTGCAAAGGGAATGGTCTAAATATAGGGCTGGCTAACTTAAAAATGCTGCTGTTGTGAATAGTTGTTTATGGCGTTATTTCAACTAGGCAAGACACTGCGGGCTGACAACGCTAACTCGTGAATACATACCTACTCTTCTGAGTGACTAATAACGAACTACCCCGTTGGTATCGAAGCCGTAAGTGCGACTGCTAAGCGTGGGGTCCTGCGTTCGAGTTATTGGGTTTTTCCATAAGAAATTTCTTAGTAGCAGCCGGGAGTTTGGCAGTTGACGATTTGATAACCCCGTGCCTCGGCAAACACGTTGGTCTGGTGCTGCGCCTGATCTCTCGGTCACCGATCGTATCGGATTGCCGTCCCATCGGACTATGAGAGTGAGGGAAGTAAGCTTCCATCTGTGTCTGCGCACATCTGCTTTTGCATCAATAAAGACTTCTCGCGATTTTTGCTTATGCTGGATTTTTCACCTTAGTTAATAATCCTGACATTAAATTGTGTTAAAAATATTAAATTATAAGTTTTTAAAGGTTTTATTGCGTAAATTTAACAATTAAGTAGTAGTCTGTATTTCCGCCGTTAACGCGTATAACAATTGCAGCGATTCGACCATACTCAATATGAATTCTACTGAAGGGTGAAGGGCGGGCGTTTTGGGGGGACTGTCTTATTTGATTTTGACGTTCAAAAAGTGCTGATTCTCAGCCTAATTTGAATAAATGACTTTTGATTTTGATTTTGACTCATACTACTTACTTTTACTCTGATCCAAATCAGTTCGGTTCTTCCGCCGAGCCAAATACCTGCCCCTATCATGATTGCAACCACTGTACACATGGACTTCCTAGCATGATTTTACACGTTCTTGGCATCCAGGGATCCTCCAATACCGTGTACGTCTAGTGTCTGGCCTTAAACCAAAGCGAGATTCTTCAGAAAAACACACAAAACGCCACTCTTCTTCTACCCAATTTCTGTGTTCACGAGTCACAGTACACGTAGCAGCCTTCGGGAACGGATATTGTCTTCATACAAGCGACTTCCTATGGTTTGATCGCTTACTAACCTGAAGCCTCGTAACCAACATCATCGCTGTCATTGTACGATTTCATCGAGTTTTAATTTGTATGTAACGATCTTGTCTGCGTGTAGTGATGCGACCTCGTCCTCCATGTCACTCTGCCACGCTGCCAGTGATGCGGTAACTTGTCCAAAGCCGACTTATAACACTCTGCGTAAAGCCTAGAGCGATTGCCGCAGCACGTTGCCGAGAACCAGCTTCCAACATTCCCACGGCTCTGATCATTTCTCCTCGGCTCAAATGACGTCTTTACTGCATAATAACTTTTGTATTGATTCCACTTAGAATAATGGCAGACATTTTACTGATTTGGCTTCAAACTCGTTGCAGGATTATATAGGGATACGACTGACAAGACAAAAACTATTCCCTTTTCAAATGACGAAATTTACTAAAAAGTACAAGTATCAGTTACAATATTTATAATTAATAAACCTGATTTTTTGTAACTAGCAAAAACGTGCTTGCTTCCTAGACACTTTTGATGTGTGTAGAAAGAGTTCATCAAAGTTTACACTATGTAGGTAAAAGTTTCTCGTCTGTTCCATACAACAAAACTCAAGGAACAAATTACTTGCATCATCCAAACACTATTTAGACTGTGCAAATTTTATTTTTGACTCAACTTAAAAAAAAAAAACTTTAGCAAACCACGGGCAATTAAATCACACCGTGTAAATCAAGCTTTAATAATTGATATTAACTATTTTTTAAACACTTTTGTGTTCGAGAAACGGCGTAATTTTTATGACAGCCCTGGCTTAAAGGTAGAAGTCAAATAAAGCCTGATAGTTATGCACTCCACAGGTGGTGGAAAGCCAACGGCTTACGTGATACGAAATGCAACGATACTGAGAACTTGCTGGGTTAATGTATGGTCTACGTGCATTGAATCTTGACCTGTGCAAACTTGCAGAAATCTGAGAGGGCTGATTAAGTAGTGAGAACTGCTGTATATGCTGTGGAAATGTCACCATGAAAACTTAGGTGAAGTGAGCTGTCAATAGTGACATCAGCGGGGCAAACACGTCCTATTGTGACAGGTTTGAGTCATTGAGTCACAAATTTTTATCACAGTTTGGGAGAAAAAACCGTGATAAAATGCGTGACTCAAGCCTATCACAGAGGCCGTGATCGCCCCGTTGATCAAATCAGATGGAATTGCTCACTTCAAGCTCACTTCTCTTAAGTTTTCACCGTGAGATTTTTACAGAATAGTTCTAGTTTTCTTTCATCGACTGCGAAGTGACACTCTACATGCATGAGAAGACTAACCTCGTCGCGAGGCCCTTGTTTTCCACGACTAAAATGCGATAATTATGTCACATTACCATATCCAGTAACAAGCAGGAAAATAGTGCACGATTTTTTAAATTTGGCTATGAAATGAAACGATATTTATATAATAACGATAGTAACAAACTTGTTTTTACACATCAACTTTCTTGGTCAATATTTACGGGTAGGTAAGTACATACCTACTTGCGAGTGAATAATGACCCAGGGCTCCAATTTACTGTCAGTTTTAGGCACCTGTGTCACTGCCGGCGATTAACGAGAAGCGAGAGCGTAGAGCTAGCAAATAAAAACGAGTTGGTGGGCAACGAGCAGCGAGTGCGCGACAGCGACAAGCTATTACTCGCTGCATACCAGCGAGTCGCTGGTGTGCGCATGTACCCAGAGTGAGTTTCTTCGCGAGTGTTCTGGCCGTAAAGCGAGCGTCGCCGAGCGAGTATACTCTCGTTGATAACTCTTGTCGCTGCGACAAACGAGTATCCTCCGGCGCGGCGGTGTGATCAGCGGGGCGAGCACGGCCTCTGTGATAGGCTTGAGTCACGCATTTTATGACGGTTTTTGCTCCCAAACTGTGATAAAACTGTACAGAACTGAACTGAACTGAACTGTACTGTGTGTGTGTGTGTGTGTGTGTGACTCAAGCCTATCACAGTAGACCGTGCTCGCCCCTCAGTCAGCGATCAACTATTAATATCCACTATGTATCTCTTTTACTTTCACGGGACCTTACTATCTTTTGTATGTTTCTTGAGCGAGAAAAACGTCGTTTCCCCGTCGGTGGAACCGGTGACTAGCCTCCAGTTACTAGTAAGATTAGATGAAAAAAACTTACAACACTAATAAGAGCAACAGGGAATAAATTAAAGTTACTAAACAAAACTTAAGCGGGAACGGTCAAAATAATTTTTCTGTACCAAAAGTCTCCCGTTTCAAATATCCTGTGGACACAATTGGGTCGAAAGTGAACAAACTCCTAACGAGCTTGCTCCAATTATAAAAACGTTGACTGTGTTCATAAAACAATGAAGATTCATTATTTTTGTAACAAATTGGTGCATACTCTCCTTAGTGGTCGTTTTGTTACAAGCTTCAACTTGGATAAAAAAACCTTTAAAAACTGCTAAAAAAGCTAAAGATTATTATCTCGCGGAGGCGTGAAAGTTGACACCAAATAAACTTGTAGGACACTTCCTTTTTGTGGAAGTATTTTTATTTATTTACGAGTGTTTTATGGTAATAGCAGACATAATACTTTCAGCATCGGCAAATAGCAATTTAGTCGCTTTTTGGAACAGCGAATGAACGCTTTATTCCGGCCAGACAGCATCCAGCCAGGGCATTTACAGTTTTATATTAAAAACGCCTCTATGTAGAAGCAGTATGGGGGTTTTTTTTTTGAGGGTGGTAAATATTCAAATAATTTCTCCAGCTCTGGGCAAAGCGGGAGGGCGTGCCAGACTCTTACTGACTAAAGCCCACACGTGTTCCTTCAGTTGCCTGAGCCAGGGGCCACGGTATCCCTCTCGGACTTTCCCGCAACCCTAGCAGGCATCGGCCCTAGCGGACCCCGTCATTGGTGCTGACATCTCTTTGAGGCGCGCGTGGAACACAACGCGCCGTCGACCCGGGCCTGGTCCTTATCGAACGGCGAGCTGCCCATTGCTCCCTGTTCGAAAGCCCACGCCTACGGTGGCCGGGAATCGGCCTGCGATTCCTGACGTCCAGGGCGTCTCCTGCGGCGGCTAGGGGCGCGAATTTTGCCTCTCCCTCACGCGTTCCGCCTCCTCCTTCGCGAACATTACTGTGCGATCGCCACCGCCAATCGCCTCCACGAGGACACGGCGTTGCTCCGCCCAAGCCGGGCAGACTTGCACCGTATGCTCCACCGTGTCCTCCGGGCGATCCACACAATGGTGACACCCGGGCGTTTCCTCCCGCCTTATCCGGAACAGGAACCTCCCGAAACAACCGTGTCCGGTGAAGACCTGCGTCAGGCAGAAGATAAGAACGCCGTGGCGCCTCTCTAGCCACTCCTCAAAGAGGGGACTTATCACCGCAATTGTGGCGTACCCAGCGCTGGGTTGCGACAATCGCACTCTCCATGCCGCCCTGAGATCCCGCCGGAGCTCTGTCCACTGTACCGTGATTTCTCGCGGCAGCGGAGGTACGCCCCGGCGTTTCGCCTCCTCGCGCCACTCCCAAATGTGCGCGAGGACTTTTGCCTCCAGATCCCATGGCGGTAATCCGGCAAGGAGGCTCGCCGCCTCACTGGAGACCGTACGGTAACCCCGGACCAGCCGGGTGGCTATGACCCTTTGGGGCGCGTTCAACCGGGGGGTGGCCGCCAAGCAGTAAGGGCTGACGTACCGTTGTCTGTTCCTGCTTATTTCGTAAAGTTTCCATTTTCTTTCAATCTAGACCAATGATACCCAAAGTGGTCTATATCGACCCCCAGAGGTCAACGACGACCCCGTAGGTTGTTTTTTTCTTCTACATCTCACTACAGTTAGACATCAGTCAAACAACAAATGTTCATTACCACCTAAGATAGTGGAATGCAATAAATGATTGAGTATTGAAGTTGATGAATTTTCCAAAATGCAATATTAGCTATGCAGGGGACTACCCAGAACCGAAAAACGTGACAAATGGTCTATATGAGACAAAAAAGTTTTGGGGCCTCTGACCTAGACGATTGAAAGGAAAGGAAAAATTCCCATAAATCGATCTATTATAGATGCTCATAAACTATATCGTCTAACCTAAAACATTTTGATTACACAACACGAAACACACATAGATTTACCAAGGGTTACCATTTCGAATTTTGAAAAGTCCTGACAAAAAGCCGGACATTTGCAAAAAACTCCTGACAATTTACTAACATTCATTATTTTGATTTACTAACTTTCTACAAGATTTTATTTAACTTGCAATGTTCGTTTGCAAGTTGTCCTCTTCAATAATCGTCTTTTTTTATTTTACTCAAAAGGTACAATAAACAGCTACAATATAAACATGAAACAAGAAATACACAAAACTTATAGACAACTAGCTGTTACCCGCGATTTCATCTGCGATCCAGCATGAAAATAAGCCTCTATCCTTCTCCAGGTTATGGTCTACCCATGTGGCACATTTCATTCAAATCCGTTTAGCCGTGAAAGTATAACAAACAAACTTTCTTTCGCATTTTTAATAATCATATGACACAACGCTATTCACAGATTAGCTATAGCATACATAACAGTGAAAATAACAATGACTAAAGAATAAGAGAGGACATGAACTAAAAGATCGTATCGCGTGCCCGCGTGGAAAGTAAAATGGCGTAGGCTCCGCCCATTACCTAGTGTTGTCCTCTGCTCATTCTTTGCAATGATTTTGTTCATCGTGTTGATTACAAATCGATTAATCGAAATCACATACAGTAAAATAAGGTTTTTGATTTTAAGTAGATAGTAGGTAAGTAGGGTGTTATTCGATTCTCATTCTAGGACGTCGCATTATAGATTAAGTACAAAAAAGCCTGTTGTTGCGTAATCTGACTGAAAAATTGCAAAAATCATCAATTTGGCGGTTCATTTAAAATTAATTGTACTTGCTAATATTTACCTACTCTATGATTAATAGTTGCTCGTGATAATCAAGCTAGAAGAAGAGTAAATTAAACTGCAACAAGGAATTCAAAACTACACCGATTATTAACAAAATAAAACAACAGAAATCGATATTATGCATTTAATGGGAGAACCGTTTTATTTCAAATAGATACAATAATATCAGTTTGTAATTAGTATTAAGTACACCAATAATGTGAAATACAATAAAGTCTGCCTGTCTACAATAAATGTACAGGGAAATAATAATGTATTATGACTCAAACTCAAAGCATTTATTTCAAATAAACCAATTACAGGCACTTTTGAATTGTCAAGGGGTCGGTCAGTCAGAAAGATGAAGCTAGTTGCCCATTCCAAAGCGTAGTAGGTACCTATGGAGAAGAACGGGCAAGAAACTCCATGGACACTCTTTTAAATCAAAATATTGTTACAAACAAGTGGTTACATCATTCATGTTGTAATTATACATGTGAGAACGATGTAGAAACACGTGCACGTTAAAAGCGTCAGTAATAAAAAGATAAAAACAATTATGGAATTAAAATAAGCCGTGGCAGCTAAGAAATGACCAGTGCCTACTGACGGCGCCCGTTCACGAACATGACGTATGGATCAGCACCATTCAGCTCAACCATTTTGAAGGGAACTCAATGATCCAATACACACGCCACCACCAGCGACACATTTGAGTGAGCATGACATACTCTCAGCCGCCAGGGCACATTCAAGTCAATGAAAGACGAACCCAGTAACCTTTATAGTGGGTACATAGTGCTCACACATGTGCTATGCAATTATACAATACTAAGAGATTGAATTTATACAATGCAAAGATAGGTTGTACAATCTTCATCAGCTCCAACATTATTTTCGAATATATGGGTAAATGTAGGCTTACAATGAAAATGTGATAATTTACCTTAGGGAGCCTTGTCGGTATTGCATTGTCGTGAAGTCTCACTATATCAAGACTTCTATTAATACAAGACTCTTCAAAATGTAGTGAACAAACAAATACTTTTTCCTGGCTGGAGTCGATATTTTCTTGACCCAATGATTCAAGCCACTTACTTTTAAGTTTATCATTTTTTGGTAACCTAAAAACACAAACAAAACACGCAAACTAACATAAATGTGTATATTCTTTCATGCTAAATATTCAAACGAAATTTGGTTTTTATCGATGCAAAATCGATTCGTTGTGCAAATTACACAATCACAACACTATATTTGTCAATAAAAATACGTAGTAAACAAAACCAAAATAAGGAAATATATCGTTCTAAAGACTATGAATAGGCAATAATCTATGACCGAACAGTAATAAACATGAATTGAGACTAGAAATTGGTATAAATTTATGTAGGAAACTTAATAATCTATGAATTCTTTCGACTTACTTGTGCAGGGATATCAGAGGCGCTTTTTTACTGTAATTCGAGCCACAGCCCCTCACACAACACTTAGGCATGGTTTCCTCTATCACAGACAGCCTCAGTCAAATTTACAGCACTCAAAATGTTCTCAAAATGGAAAAAAACTTAATATTTAGTCGCACGATAACGCCAAATGACACTTCATGTACACTCTGCGAAGTACTCAAAACCAGAAACTAAAATGGCGAACCGGCCGATGGGCAGGGCTTCCGTGACGTCATACTTCAATATTGCAATTTTAGAAAACTGACAAAATACGGTTTTCTCTTTTTGACACTTGCAGAATTGCATAAGTTAGAAAGAAACATGTATATTTTTTTATTTCTGTATAGAATCGTATGATATTTCTATAATGTATAATTTATATAGATCTTTTAGTTCATGTCCTCTTTTAGTCTTTAGTCATTGGAAAATAACCGCTAGGGATAAATGATAAATGATTTTATTTCTGTAAGTAGGTTTGAACAAACACTTTTACACGTCAATCATATTTTTTTTTAAACTAGATGAGGTCGGCGTTTCCTATCTGACTACTCTGAGAAGAAAGGCCGAAACAAACTCAGAGGTCACAGTCTCTTTTAAAGTCCAGACAAAATCTTGGTCAGATCATGTGAAGGCTATGTAGATCGGTGTCTGCAATGGTCTTTTGAGTAAAGAACCACACAGATTGAGTGGACCTGTCCAGTCAGTGCACGCAATTGTCAGTAATCGTGCAGCTCAACTTAGACTCAAGGAGCTCAACGATTCGACGAACAAAGAAAGGACATTTGAGTAGGCCGCATAAATTACTCAAACCGCCAGATCATGATTACTCAGCGTAATCATGATCTGGCGGTTTACAAAAATTAATATAAAAAAACCAATGACCGACATAGTTCTCACATACACAATAATTAGAATAATATTATAATAATCTTTTGAGGACCATGTAGATTTGTGTCTGAAATGGTCTTAGGGTTGCAAATACATGATAGTTTTTTTTATTTATTTTTTCTGTCTTTTGTATAGGTACATTTTTTTTTATTCTCTTCGAAAGGTGCGGACAGGGGGCCAGAAAGCCGGACTTCATAATCAGCCTGATAACGTCCCCACTGCTGGGACACAGGCGTCGTCTCTGTGAGAGAGAGTTGGGCGTAATGCACCACGAGGGCCCAGGGTTGGTGCGGACTCATTAAACATATTATTGCACTTATATATATGGCCCGTTTAGAAGCGCCTTTAGTTACTGGTCCCACTCCCTCTCACATTTGGTTCCATAGTAAAAGTTGTTCATAATGATGAGTACAATGACCCCTTAAGAGGTTGATGGTGTTTTACCAATAACCCAGTACACTCAGCACATTTGTTGAAAGAGAGCTAGACCGATTTTTTTTTAAAACAAGCCTTTATTTAACAATAATAGCAAACTAAAAGGAAAAACATAAATTTAAGGGATATTTGTCATTTATGTATAGTATATAGCAGGTATATTCTAGGTTCAGAATAACCACTCTCTTCATAACTCATCATCATAATTTAGGCGTAGGTACGTAGACAGATAAGTTCTAGGGACGTATATAAATATAGATCCAGATCAAAATAAATAGATAGATAAATAGATCCAAGATAGATAGATTTCCAAAAATTTCACTCAAGTTTAATTTTTTCTTTTTAGTTCCGATTTTTTTAACAAAAGCTTGTTTAAAAAAAACTTTGTGATTATTTTAGTAGTGAGTTCCTGTTGCCACCTTCCGGCTCCATCTGATGATGGAGCCGGAAGGTGGCAACAGGAACTCACAGCTCCTGCGATACACAGCTCCTCAGATCAGCTCGATAGTACCAAAATATTGCATTGTCACCGACTTTACATAAATTAAGTACCTACGTGTGCCAAATTTCAGCTCAAACGAACACCGGTAGGTGGGTTAAATTTAACTTGAAAAATTTGAAGAGGACCTCAGGACAACTTACATACGATATTGAAAGTCAAATAAAAGCTTGTAAAAAGTGTAATATTTTGACCGTCACGATTTTTTTTTTTCATTTAGTTATGTTATTCTAAAACATTGATAATTTATTATAATGTGCCTGTTATTTAATACATAACATACAGCGAAAGGAACTTCAGCTTTTGTAAGGTTCCGTACCTCAAAAGGAAAGAACGGAACCCTTTTAGGATCACTTCACTTCTGCCTGTCTGTCAATCGACACCCCTTTTCTCAGGATCGCGTGGTATCAAGTTGAAATAATGAATATCAAATATGTAGGTCTACGGTACCTTGGAGCTTTAAAAAAACCAAGCTTCTAAGTCAACGCAATAAAAAAAATACGGCCGATATATTTTGATATTCGCAAAAGCTTTAAATTCCCCAGTTAATAATAATGATCCAAACTTGAACATGGACTGCCTGTCCCACCTTGCTGTCCTCCGCCCAGCGACGCCCTAAGCCGAGGTCCGTACCCCACAGGGGTGCCCTTAGCGTGTAGTCGCTTAATAAGCTAAGAAATTCGCCCCTAGCACTAGCAGCAGACTAGCAGCGATCGCACGCATTTATGGGAGCTCTCCGGGACGGGTCGATTTACTTAGTATACAACATAATCGCTGCAGACCTCTGTCCTCCCTCTTGTCCCTTTGTACGCTTAGATCTTTTAAACGGCTCAACGGATTGATGCGGTTTTCACCATCAGTTAGATATGTTTTCAGGGCAGGTTTACTTTATCTTTTCATGCGTAAACCACTGAAAGGATTTCGCAAGATTTTGGCAAGGAGATAGATGTCCCGGAAGCACGTTCCTGTGGGATAATTTGAGACGTTTTACGGAAACCGCTGAACCGATATTGGTGAAATTCGGCTTTAATGCAGCTTGCACCAGAAGGCAGGAACCGCATATTTTATTGATCGACCTCTGAATGGATATATGAATGAATGAAACTCTTGTCTCGACAACTTGAGGTCTCTTCTGCAAACTGAAAAAATAATTGATATCGTCAGGATCCAAAAACTATTGGGCCATGCATGCATGCATTACTTTGGGACACTCTAAGCAGAGCACAGAGCACTGTATGCCTAAAATATTAGGACATTAGCAACAATAGGGTCAGCAAACATTCACTATGTATGCGGAATCTATGCGTCTGGGTTTGTAGGTATATAGTGTTGGTACCTACATTTACATTAAAAGCGGGAAAGCGCAAGTTCGAACCCCGCTTTAATAAATTCTTTCTTTCCTTTCTTGCTCTTACGGATGAAAAAAGTTCACAAAGCCAAGAGTTACTTGTTCATCTCGTTATCTTTTTTTTTTGTACTGGACCACACCAGGGAAACCATCTGGTTACGGAGATATTGTAGGTAAAAATTCCAACTATTTTTATGTTTTTTTACGAAAACAACTTTTAAATGTTATAACTTAACTTTAAATACACTCACGATCCCTGTTCTGTTGCATGCGGGTCTATAAGAATATTATTTTAAACGAAATAAAAAATAAAACATTTTTTTTTCTTTTTTATATGTTGGCACCTTGTTTTTATATTCATGCAATTTGTTATTATTTAATTGTGCTTTTCTGTTGTGCTACGTCTTTTGTGTGCACTGAATAAATGATTTATCTATCTATCTAATTAACGACGAATTTTAACACTACAAATAAAATTATTTCAACAGCAATTATTGTTGCACAAAGTTACATAAATTTTGATGTGCAGAATGTGTAGGTTGACGGCTTCGTCAAGGGTCATTTTACACCCTGTATACATAAGTCAAAGCAGATTCAACTTATTCTCGCCGCTACAATACTTTACAAACGCAATATCTCACTGCTTCAACAAATCTTATTCAGTCATATTACACTCGTGCGCTTTAAAATTGTGTTAGCAATACTTTTACACGGACAAAGGACGGCTCGGCGTGTGACTGGAACTGTGTGGAACTTAGAAGTATTTCAATCCAGTTCTCGTTCCAGATTCTTCTAATTTGTACCTGGAATGGTGAATTCAATTCAGACGCCGACTCTAGGTACTCTGGTATGGTGAAACTTGGGTAGTCGGTGACGGCTTGCGCCTGTCGTCCCAATTCCTTCAATCTGCTGAAATCCTGTGAGCAACGCTGTCGACCATTTGCATCTCGTTAACAAGAACTAGCGGCAACTAGTTCGGTTCTATTTGTTACACTGTGATGGCGTCTATTGTACGACTAAGTTTTAATTTGTAAGTCTATTTCCATTATTTCGAAATTTTGCCAAAAAACGTGAATTGTGTCTTTTAAGTGACAATTCTGTGGCATTAAATATACATATAGGTGCAAAATATTATAACTGTAAAGATGTACCTTCTACAATATTTGCAGTACCTACCTACACACCTATAACCCACATATAAAATTGAGAACCTTCTTATTTTTTGAAGTCGGTTATTAAGACTTACCAAGTCGTGGACAAAACAAATATTTTCATTTCGGCCAACAACCCTGTTTAAGGGGCTGACAAAAGCTAAAGTGCGGTCACTGTCGGACTGCATAGAAAAGAAAGAGAAGCGCGATGACACAAAGCTGGTAATTTATTGCAAAATAGGAAGCAATTCTCGATTTACAAAAAATCTATTTGGACTAAAAAATTAAAACACGTTGCTTGATAAACAATCAGAAAAAAAAACAGAATGATTGCATGTATGTATAATAATACGGTTTTCAATCTTTAAAATAAATATTTTGAGTTACCTATCTTCGTGACATTTTTCTATCGTACCAAATTAGTTCTATTATGTTTTCAACACACTATCTAACTAGCATATATCCTGAAGAATATCATATATTTTTCTGATTTTGTTTAGTGCAGTGGATCATATACTTTTAGGCATTATAAAACTTGCGTTTAGGTCATGTTATGTTGTCCCCTTAACATCAAACATTATCATGCACGACTTTGTCGTAAGAATCCAAGAACAACTTACAAATAGGATTTTTCACAAAGGAGACCAAATGTCCAGTGTTACATCAACCCTTTATAAACGGGGTACAAATGCCCCAAATTTGCATTCAGTACATGTTTCTAATATTCACAGGGTCTTTTGAATCCGTAAACATTGTCTTATTTAATTAATCCGTTTCTTAGATCGTTGGAAAGAAAACCCCTTAATCTAAAAGTGACCATTCCTTGCCCCCAATATTTTTGAAAGACCTATCCAATTCACGATGAAAAAGACGAGTAAAAAAATCTTTCCACTTTACCTGTACCTACCTAAGGGTAACGAAAAAAATAAAAACATGATTTTATTCCACAAATTTGTAGGCGAACTATGCCAATATAACCATGCCAAATTACAGCATTTTAGTACCAAGGAAGGGTTTTTGAGTTAGCCCGCGGACAGACATAGCCTACGGACTTGGCGAAACTAAAGGATTTTTTTTTATTCTACTACGGAATCCGAAAAAACAAATAAAAATCACTGTCCATTCCAAGGTTGCTTGGAAGAGATCGCAGAAAGCGATAAGGCCGCCCATTGTATATTTGTATATTTATATTACGCGTACGCATTTGCGTGGCTCAAGTATGGAGTTGTCTTATGGGGAAATAGTACAGAGATGCCCACATTATTCACTCTAAAGAAAAAAAATATTAGAATTTTAATGAATATCAAAGATACAGATTCTTGTAAACCACACTTTAAATACCTAAAATTATTAACCCTGACCTGCCTCTACATATTTGAAATATGTAAATTTGTACGAAAATATCCACAATTCTATACCAAAAGAGAAGATATTCAAACTAAAATATCACTCAGACATGAAAGCAGATTAAACATACCCACTTCACGCATAAAAATGCACTCTTCTAGTACATTTGTCATTGTCCATTAAAATGTATAATAAGTTACCGGGATGCATCAAAAATATAAATAACAATAATACTTTTATCAATCAATTGAAACAATTTCTAATAATCAAAAGCTACTACACCATCGACGAATACATTAGAGATAAATTTCATAAACAATAAAAACCATTTTTACATAACGTCCGCGAACCGTCTGCCAAACCTGCATTTAATTTTGCAAATGATACTATTTTTATTTTTATTTAATCTTTTTCTAGACAAAAAGCGCCTTCATCCTCTCTCCTATTACACATTAAATTTGCTGTGCCCGACAGGGTCCATAATTGATTCGATGTTTTAACAGACCAACTGTTAAAATGTACACATTATGGAATGTAATAAAGTATTGAGCATTTTGTAGTGTTTGTTGTTAGGTACCTATGTATTTTGTGGTGTACAATAAAGAATATATAAATAATAAATAAAAATCGTATGCACCACTCGTTTCGGATGTAATATAACACAATAAGCTTATGAAATCCCAACTTTAAATTCGAAAAAGGATTTTTGAGAAAAACTTCTCGTGAAACTTCTTAGGCGATGATTCGATAATTGGACAAGAATTGAGAGTGACATTTTAAGGACGCGTCACGTTTAGGCATATTTCGTTACACGAGAGCAGAAAATATAACTCTGTCCGTCTTTCACACTAAATCTCTCTTATTCTTGATTTTTTAAGTATTCCACTTCTATTACATAAACAACGCTGGTTGTTTACTCGTAGTTACCAACTGCAACCCATGCGAATGTTAACTTGGTATGGACGCGAATAAATCACACCCATCGTGATGTTTGAACTGTTAATTAAGTTTGTAACAAGCGGCGCGGACAGGTTTATTAATTCTCGACTAATAAAATTGTGCGTGTACATTCGTTTTGCATAATAAATAATTAAATTTCTTATTTGTTTTGCATCATTAAATTTATTATTGTATTGTGTTAAAGCTAAAGCTTTAAAGATAAAAAAACCGTTTTTTTTTCGATCTTAAGGCGCGATTGGACAGCGCTATACGACAGTACGACGCGATAGCGCGCCGCGATTCTATGAAAACTTTAAGGAAATTGTTATACCAGAATCACGTTGCAACGACGAGTCACGCCTGTCTGCGGAAGCCTAAAATAGTTTTTGTGACGCAAAACCCATGGTTTCGAGCCACGAAAACTGTACTTACTTTAAGAGTCAACACGTCAATTATTTTTAGCTTATTCACAATTACATTAGAAAGTCTCCAAAATGGTGTCGTTTTCGTGCACGAGCCCTTAATTCTGGGGTATTTATTTTAGAGGTAAGCACGCTCCATTTAAAATACATGTATTCAGCTGCATCCGGTAAGACTGTAAGCCGACCCCGATATAATTGGGGAAAGGAAAGGCAGATGATGACGTAGGCTCGTGTTAAAAACGATAAAACTAAAGGAGGTTCTACCAGTTTGCAGAACAAATGGTTATTAAATCTGACTGAACAAGTTTTAACCTCTGTTCAGCCGCACGGCAGAAATCATTCACAAAGTTAAATCAATCTCTCGGCTTAACAAAAGTAAATTAACCCTCACTTGGCGGGCCGCGTTGTGGTTTAATTTAAATGACAAAAATATAACGGGTTCATTTATTACGGCGCGCCTCTCGGACCAGACAAATTGGTACGTGTGAAAAGGTTTGCCAGTATAAAATAAAAGCGGCCAAGTGCGAGTCGGACTCGCCCATGAAGGGTTCCGTAGCAGCAAGTAAATGTTTTTTTATTTATTTTTATATTTGAGTTGTTTGAATGCAAGGTAAATTGCGGTTTACGATTTATGACGTATTAAAAAAAACTACTCACTAGATCTCGTTCAAACCAATTTTCGGTGGAAGTTTACATGGTAATGTACCTACATCATATTTTTTTTAGTTTTATCACTCTCTTTTTTTAGAAGTTACAGGGGGGGGGGGGACACATTTTCCCACTTTGGAAGTGTCTCTCGCGCAAACTATTCAGTTTAAAAAATATATAATAGAAACTTCAATATATAATATCACGCATGGGTTTGATGAAAAAAAAAATTTGAGTTTTAGTTCTAAGTATGGGGATCTCCCAAAATTTATTGACGAATCCATAAGGGTTCGGTTTTTTGCCATTTGTCTACGGAACCCTAAAAACAATGCGGGATAATGACATGGACTCAGTAATTAAATAATGTTAGAAAATGGCTAGGTAATAGTACCTATTTTTTTATGTTGGCAATCATGCAAGCGAGGCGGCCCACTTGATAAATATACATATCACCATACCTTTAATAACACACACATTTCATTTTATTTTATTTTTATGTATTAGGGAAAACAAACAGCAGTATATTAAATATTACACATGATTGGAGTATTAAACTAATAGAATTAACAAATACACTACTCACGACGTTATCCACAAATTACCATATAAAATAATTAGCATAGGTAATGTTTTTTTTTATTCTTAATTTTTATTAGAGGCTTTTATCCACAGTGGCATGTCAGCCTCATCATAACTTAAACTATTCTAAACTACCTCTAAAAATATATTAAACATTATAATTAATGTCGAAACAAATCAGCAAGTAGGTTTGCTATCTCAGGTGAAGCCTGCGCTAAAACTTTGACGTAAGGACCAATGTCACATTTGTTCTGTTTTTTTTCTATTCCGTGTACCTAACAGTGTCTTTCTTTCCTTCTTTGTCTTAGAACACTCCATAAGTAGATGGTAAACATCTTCAACTGTCCCGCATGTTTCACAATTGGGAGAACTCACTTTGTTCATCAAATGACCAAACTTGCGGGATAGGTAGTGACCAGAGCGTAATCTGTGAAGCAGAACAATATGATACCTACTCATTTCCTTGATAGCAAACCACGGTATTCGAGGAGGCTGATATTGTATAGTTTTATACCAGATGCCCTTTTCCCTACTTCGTTCATCAAAGTACTCCTTAAACCTATCATAACAAATTGTTTTGCAATAACATAATTGTTCTAAATAATTAGGTACTATACAAAACTCTTGACCTTGCATGACCGCTAATTTTGCTAGTGTATCAGCCTCTTCGTTACCTCTCAAACCTACATGAGACGGAACCCATTGCAATCTTAGCACTATACCATTGTTTGTAAGATCTATAACCTTACTTAATATGGAGTAAGCTATCGAAATACCTCTGAAACCAGAGGCACATCGAGCTAAATGCTGCAGACCACTCTTACTATCCGTGAAAATCACAAAATACCGATCTCCTGAGTTATAAGCAGATTTAATGGCTTCGTAGATTGCAATGAGTTCCATCGTCATAATAGACACATTAGTGTGACAATTTCATCTATTTTAATACTGGTTACCCACACATCTAATGAAAACATCTCCAAGGGATCAGAGGAATGTACACGAAAAGATTCACATTCATTGAATACCGATACAAGTAACGGTTTCTTTTTTTTTTTTGCCAAAATCTCATTTGTATAAGATCATTTAGTTCTGCAAGAAGTCTCATAATTATACTGTTTGACCAGGACATACTTTTCAGGCAGTATTTATATGAAAGAAATACCTAATCTTCTATTATGCAAAGGAGGTAAGCACAGTTCGCTTTCCATTACATGAATGGGACTGCTTTTGATAAATCCTCCGATTATTCTCGCGGCCTGATTCTGTATTTTATCTAATTTATATAAATGAACATTGGGACTATTCCCGAATAAAAAACAGCCATAATCCAATCTACTTCTGATCACCGAAATGTATAACGTACGTAAATACTTTGGATGCATTCCCTATTTAGAACCCGCTAAGACTTTTAAAAGTTTCAGAAATTTCAAGATCTTCTCAGCTACTTCATTAATATGTTTACCCCACAATAAGGATCGATCAAGCCACATACATAAATATTTAAAATTTTCAACTGTACTAATTATATGGTGATTGATTTTAATCTCTATTTTGTTCCTTTTTCGACCCCTGGTAAAAATACATATTTTGGATTTATTATGGGAAAGTTCTAAACCTACTTCATCAAGCTTAGCTATCATGTCATTAAGTGCTGATTGTAAAATGATTTCACAATAATGTATGTCTCTGTGCTTCAAATAAAATACAAAATCATCGGCATATTGTAATATAGAAACGTCTTCAATCTCACGACAAATTTTATACGTAGTTAAATTAAAAAGTATCGGGGAAAGTGGATCCCCCTGAGCCAAACCCCTATTTGTCCATCTACTTATTACTGTCTCCCCAGAATAAATTTTCATTATTAAACATCTTGCATTTAAAAACTCCCAAATATATTTACAAATATTGGAACCAACATTCAATTCATCTAACGTAGTCACAACCTTCTCAACTAAAACATTGTTTTATGCATTATCTATGTCCAAGAAGCAAGCTACAGTAGGTATGTTATTCGAAAGTCCTATTTGAACATCAGTGACAAGTCTCGCAAGACAATCCACGCATGATTGTCCCCTCCTAAAACCAGACGTACCCGCAGATAAAACCTTATTTTTCTCTATAAACCATTCCAATCTTTTAACTAACATTGTGTGAAATATTTTACAAACGCATGAGATGAGAGATATCGGTCTAAGCTTTGGTTCTACGTCAGCACTGCTGGCAGTTTTTGGAATGGGCACAATGCTTATTTCCCTCCATTGACGTGGAATATGACCAGATGTAAAAATCCTATTATACAGGTTTAATAAATATACTTTGCCTACAGAAGGTAGGTTGTAAATCATGGAGTAAGTTATCCCATCCTTTCCCGGAGCAGTATCTTTTTTCTTAAAACAATGTTTCATTTGTTGTTTACTAAATGGTGATTCCAATAAACTATTACGAGATGTGAAACAAGGTTGTTTGTTTATTACTGAGTCTGGCGCCATAGAACATAACAAATCCTTTTGTTTCCTTTCTGAAGGAAACGATTGTTTATAGCCTTTGAACCAACGCATCTTCCGCCACATTTCAGACACAGACGTAGTCTCATTAATACTTCTACAAAATGATTTCCAATTATTTGATCTAGCTTTACTTACCAAAGTGTGCGCTTCAGGGGTCTATCCTCGAAAGTATTGAGATTATCAGGCGTAGGGTTACGTCTAAATGCACTCAAAGCTAGTCTTCGTTTAGCAACGGCTCTGGACAATGATGGGTGCCAATATTCCTTAGGTTTAAAATTAGTTGTCGGATTAGTACAAATCTTTGTCTCAGGTATATTATTACTGGCTGATCGATTAAGGTGATCCTCAAAATAGTCATATAAGACTTGAATATCTTCAAAATGATTAATTTCGGAAAATGGTTGTTCAAGATCCTCTCTATAAGCTTTCCAGTCTGCTTTTTTTATAATTGCGTTTCTTTAAATACTCTCTCGATTCTGAATAGTTAAGTGTTATTTTGATAATAAGGTGGTCACTTCCCAAGTTTTCATTGAATACTTTCCAATCGCAATTTATCGATATATCTGATGATGCGAACGTAATATCAGGTGAAGTCCTCCTAACCAATCCGTTTACTAATTTTACCCTAGTAGCATCGCCATTATTAAGAGAAATCCAGCCTTTTTCAAGTGAAGATTCTAGCAGTTGAGTTCCTCTTTGATCTATTTTGTATGACCAATTTGTGTGGTGTCCATTAAAATCCCCTGCAATCAAAGTATTGCTGAGCTCTAAATTAAACAGACCATCCCAGTCGGCAGAACGCGTGACTACAGAAGAAGGACAGTAAATTGATATTATATTTTTTAACTTTTACAATTTAGAATTTTGACGTGAATAATTTCTATACCTGGATTTGATAGACGAATAGGACTTATTTGCGAATGCAATGATTTATGAATTATAATAGCATCTCCTCCGTAGAAATCCGGTCTATCCTGTCTAAATATATTATACCCACTCAAATTAACGTTAACATTTGGCTCAAGCCATGTTTCACTCAAAATAGCAATATGATTTTTTTCCTGATTTAAAAATACTTCAAAACTACCTAATTTGGGCCTTAAACTTTGTGAATTCCACTGACATATATTTAACGAGATCTCTTTTTGTGTACTATCCATCAGATAAAAATTCCTTTATAACATCTCTGTTCATAAAACTACTAAGTAAAAATAATTTAATTTCCTCATATATAACTTTCAACATTGATACCAGTTTTTCCACTAGAATCTGCTCTTCAGAAAACACAATTTCCATAATACTTCGCCAAATTCTCTTCCATTCAAATTTTCTCTCTTTCGTACTACTTTTTTCTTCTTCTTGATTTTGTATAACTTCTAGACTTTCTGTAGATACCGTCATATTATTCTCATGCTTTTTGTTATTCTTCTTTTTTGAGTTGTTTGATCCTTGTTTTTGCTTTTTTTCGCTTTTTTTACTTGCTCCTACTACACGCTCCTCCTGTTTTTCTTCTAAAATAACCGGTTCGTTATCCATAACCTGTTCCATGTAATTTTCTGCTTGATCACCAATCAACTTTTCGTTGAAATTATTATTTGTGGGACTACCCACATCCGTATTTATAACACAGATTTATAGCAGAACACTGACTCCTAAGTCACAGGATCACCTAGTTTAGGAGTCAGGGTTTAAATTATAAGTATGACCTTTAACCAAGTTATGTATCCTAGTTTTAAGCAATGTCTAAGGTTTTTGTAACAATAAAGATTTTTATTATTATTTTATAATTATATTAACTGTATATTCTTTTTTAGAGGACTCATTCTCGAATTCAAGCGATACTTGCTTGGTATTTTCCTTTTTTTTTTTCTTGAATATACATTTCCAACGCGTTTTTGTAAGTAGTATTTTCCAAACTCATTAGAACACGTATCCTCTTCTCTTTTATAAAAAATGGACATGTTTTATTGATAGCCATATGAGGGCCTTTGCAATTTAAGCATCTAAATGTTTCTGTCTCACAATTGACGTGTTCTTTTCCGCATTTTGGACAAAGATTCTTATTAATTGGACAAAACTTTTTATGATGTCCAAACTTCCAACATCCTGAGCACTGGGTTACAGGAAAAACATATTTCTCAACCTTGAATCTACACCCATAAGCATATACATACTCTGGCACGATCTGGCTTTTGAATCCTAACCTAACGGTCTCACTATCAATCCATTTACCTTCTTCATTCATCCGTTTTAGTCTTCTGACAGACACAATTTCAACTGAGGTATTGAATGAGTCTAACATTTCCTCATCTGTCATTTCTAATTCAACCCCTCTGATTAATCCGTAGGATAGATCAACCTCATCAGTAAATTGAGCTCTAATGTCTAGTTCCTTGTTTTTAGAGAAATTTAATAATTTATCAGCTTGTTTTTTATCATCAAACTGCACGAATACCTTATATGGGCTCTTATATTTAATTCTAATTATATTTTGTATATACCCGCTTCTTAACCACTTAGCCAAGGCCATCTGTTTCGGTAAAACTTGTATTGACGTCAAACATATTTCATACGTATTATTTGTTAAGTCATCTTTTTCTTCAGTCGCATCATTGCGTTTATTTAATTCGAATATGTGTGTACTCAAGTTTCCATTTGATTTACTTCGAATGAGTTTCTTTGGCCATCTCCTGTTAACTGTTGTAAAACCTTCTTCGCTACTATCTTCACTCTTTTCCCTGGATCTCTTCTCCGCTAGTCTAACATCAGTTTGTTGGTCCACATCCACCGTACCCGGCATTGTCATCATCTCACACTCATTTATAAACTCAGTATCGCTTTTATCGATCAACGCTGCGTCATCCGTACTACCTCCCTCCATTCTCACTATTAGCGGGTTCGCCCGCACCGAACGTGATTAATACACAAGTCGGAATGTTTTGCGATAAACACGTGCGTACAAAACACCGCCTCACGCGCAACTGATAGGTAATGTTAATAATAACAAAATAATAAGGGCAAACTTAAAGATACTCATAACAAAGTTAGTTCATCAGCTATATTTAAGTCCCATGGGGCCTCCCTGGGGTCCCAATAGGGGGCGAACTTGGATTTAAAGAACTTTATTTCTCATATGAACTTAATAACAGTTCGCTTATAATGAGATACTTAGGTGATTATAATAATTACTATTAGCATTAGTTAACTAGGGTGTTGGAGACATTGTTTTATTGGCATATTATTCTGTTTTATGTTTTTTCGAAGGTGGCGATGTATTGCCTTAATCTACGTTTGAATGTATTTACATTGTCACATTTTTTATAACGTTCGGCAAACTATTAAACAGCCGTGCTCCTTCAACCAAAATAGTTTTTTTTCCATAGATAGTGCGTGAATGCGCTGGTTTTAACTGGATTTTGTTTTATTCCCTACGTTGTACAACCCGGTCACAATATCTGTGCACCTCGCTTCAAGACGTCACATCGGCGCTCTCGGTACGGTGTGCAAAAAAGCAGCGAATGCGGGGAGGTGAAAGGGGCAGGAGCGGGCGGCGTCACATTCCAGCCAAGTGCACAGATACTGTGACCGGATTGTATGTAATATTTTTCATATGTTGTATGTTTGATTGAACTGATTTGGTGATGATGTTTTTAATAAGGACGCAGGTGCGGTATAAATATGTATTAAGTGATAGTGTAAAGATGAGTTATATTGAGTAGTTTTTTTTTTTTTTGTAGTATCCTTGTAGGAGTTAAAAATCGGTTGTCTGTAAAGTCGGTTTACTGACGATAGTTGAACGTGACAACGTCATAAGAAAATACTGATGGAATGGTTACATTTTTCAAAACAAAATTTTATTTTTATTTGTTTGATTGATATTTTGTATGGATATAGAGAAGGAGGTAAATGGAAATCACAATTGAATTGATCAAGTTACATTTATTTGTACGCTTATATACAATTATGTCAATTTTTACCTTTATCGCCGCAATTATCGTTGCTATAAACAATTGACACCACATTCACTTTTCACTGCACTTCATACTTGACGAAACATGTAAATGTATTATTGTATATCAGCTGTCCACGCGGACGCATCGCTCACTCAAGTAGGAGAGAGACAGATGTCATACGCTGCCGAACGCGGAGGCCAATTGTGCCTCTTTGTCGCTCGTTCCGCGCTCTCGCTTGCACTTAAAGCCTTAAATGGAACACCTCAGAGCGAGGTAACGCCGCATGAGTCATGTTTTTTCGTGCGTGCAGCCAGCTCCATCGAATTATAAGACGTTGTCACGTCAATAATGGTAGTGAAATAATGTTTTTACAATCTTGTTGTCATCAATCGGGCACGAACACAGGGCCGCATGCTCAGAAGTAACACATGTGACCCTAGACTAGACCAACGAAGCCGATTGTTCCAATACTACCTAAAATGAATAGATCAGTCATATGATACGTAACAGATGACGTCACAAGACACACTACACGAGGTATATGTAGGTATGTGAACCTTATGAAGATGAAAACCTATGACTAATAAGTTAATTTAATCTAACTCAAGTTTTTCTTGTACCTAATAACATTGATTTAATGATTCTAGAAACCAAAATATTTATTTACCTATTTAATTTGACATTTTTTTACCTTTTCACACGTCACAATTTGTCTGGACCCGAGAGTCGCGCCGTAATAAATGAAGAGAAAAATACTTTTTGATAGGTAACTACCTACACTATTATATAACGTGATTATAACTAAATCCCGACTAAATAATAACATGAGACGGAATATTATTACGAATTATGGTAGTACAATTTTTCATTTTAGGTACAAAATCTCCAAAAATAGCTTCGCTCAATTTGTCCTCGGCACTGTTATTTCGACCAGCCATTTGAGGGTTAGTCAAACAGTTTGGTTTTATGTTCACACAAACTTATTGAATACCTTTTTTTTTTTGTGGGTGGAAATCATCAAGTGTCTTGTCCCGCTCTGGGCGGAGCGGGAGGGCGTGTCAGACTCTTACTGACTAAAACCTATCCGTGTTCAAACTCAAACTCAAACTCAAAGCATTTATTTCAATTAAACCATTTACAGGCACTTTTGAATTGTCAAGTGGGTCAGTCAGAAATATGAAGCTAGTTGCCCATTCCAAAGCGTAGTAGGTACCTATGGAGAAGAACGGGCAAGAAACTCCATGGACACTCTTTTAAATTATATTGTTACATAAATATTAGTTACATCATTAATGTTGAATATAGGTATAATTATATGTGAGAACGATGTAAATAAGATGTAGGTACACGTTGAGTGTCCAGTGTACAGTAAATATAAATTTAAACAAAACAATCCATAATAAAATAATTAAAATAAGCCTTGGTGGCTAAGAGATGACCAGTCCCAACTGACAGCGCCCGTTCACGAACATGACGCATGGATCAGCACCATTCAGCTCAACCATTTTGAAGGGAGCTAAATGATCCAACACACGCGCCACCGTCAGCGAGACATTTGAGTGAGCATGACATCTATCAGCCGCCAGGGCACATTCAAGTCAATGAAAGACATTACCCGGTAAATGGTAGCTCGATAGTACATAGTACTCACACTTGTTCTATGCAATTATATAATACAAAGGAGATTGAGTTTATACAAAGCAAATGTAGTCTTACAATCTTCAGCAGCTCCAACAGTATTTTCAAATGTTAATCAATTAGTTGTGGTTGTGGAGCAGGACCAGCATTGAGCCAGGCATTTTTATCAGCGATATAATCCCCCAACTTATAATATGCCCGGCTGCATAGTGTGCGTTTTATACAAACTTTGAATTTCGTCTCATTGAGTTGAAGTATGTGGGGAGGTATTTTATTGTAACATTTTAAACAGTACCCCATGAAAGATGAGTCTACTTTAGCCAGTCTGAAACCTGGTTGAACTAATAGGTCCCTATTTCTGGTACTATAATTATGTCTATCACCTCTTTTAGTAAAAAGATGTACATTTTTTCTTACGTACATGATGTTTTCATAGATATATTGACAAGGTACCGTCAAGATCTTAATAACCTTAAACAGTTCCCTTAGAGAATCGCGCCTGCGGAGATTATAAATGGCTCTGATGGCTCTTTTCTGCAGAATAAAAATAGAATCGACGTCTGCAGCCCGTCCCCAAAGTAAAATACCGTAAGACATGATACTATGAAAGTAACTAAAATAGACCAGCCTCGCGGTATCAACATCGGTATATTGACGGATTTTTCTAACAGCATATGCTGCTGAACTTAGCCGTCCCGCCAGAGATGTTAAATGAGAACCCCATTGTAGCCTCGAGTCAAGCGTGATCCCCAGGAAAACAGTTTTATCGACGAATTCTAGTTTCTCTTGATTCAATACTATCTCACAATCACTACTTTTGACATTAGGTAAAGGAAATCGTATACACTTAGTTTTTTTCCCATTTAATACTAAATTATTAGCAGTGAACCAATTATGGACCTGCATTAGGGCGTTATTAACATCGTCAAAATTTTTAGCACTTCTTTCTACCTTAAAAATTAAAGAAGTATCGTCAGCAAATAACACCATTTGTGGTTGATTTTTTAATAAATGGAGTAGATCATTAATATACACTAAAAAGAGGAAAGGACCCAATATCGAGCCTTGTGGAACTCCCATTTCTACTTTCAAACTAAGTGAATTGACACCATTTATTTGAACTTGCTGCTGCCTATCATTTAAATAAGATTTTACTAGACTGAGCGCAAGTATTCCAAGTGTTCGCAAGTGTTCCTTCAGTTGCCTGTGCCTGGGGCCACGGTAACCCTTTCGGACTTTCCCGCAACCCTAGCAGGCATCGGCCCTAGTGGACCCCGTCGTTGGTGCTGACATCTGTTTGAAGCGCGCGTGGAACACAACGCGCCGTCGACCCAGGCCTGGTCCTTATCGGACGGCGAGCTGCAGGTCCGCAAAACCGCGCCTACGGTGGCCGGGAATCGGCCTGGGATTCCCGATGCCCAGGGCGTCTCCAGCGGCGACTAGGGGCGTAAGGGCGCGAATTTTACGACTGGGATTTTCTTTTATTTGAAGTAGCGACTAGCGAGTACTATCAGACAAACTTTCGCATGCTCACTTTTAAGGCGATAATCGCAAAGCGCAGCTCACGTATCGATCGCCTTATGCATGCGTTTTGACCAATAGGATTCACGAAGCGTATTATAATAGTGTTCGTATGATTTATAGAATACAATGCGCGTGCTATGCTCACTTGTTTTTTTTTTTTAATCAAATTATTTATTTGCTTAGTAGGTAGGTACAGGTAGGTATAAACAGATGTTACAAATAAATATAAAGTACCTACTCTGTATTAATACAGTATGGTGTGCACATATTTATATTATTGATAATTTAATTAAATAATTATTAAAATAACATTACAAAATTATTATACTCAAAAAAATAAAAAATCTCAGATGAAATATAAAACAAATGTAGTAGTAGTTGTAATGTATATAGATAATAGACTTAACAATCAAATAAATTAAATTAAAATATTGGTACAAATTGAAATAAAATTATACAGATATCAAATTAAATTATAAAAGCATGTCCTAAGCATCTCACAATATTTGTATAGTCATATTAATCAATGGTGCCGATTCTGTTGCACACCGAACTAAACTAACGAAAATATCACTAAAATTCCTTACTTTTGGCTATGAGAATCTTAACGCTATTCTGCAAAATAAAATCTCTAAATTTAAAAATTATTTTGACACACCTAAAATCAAATTTGGCAATTGCGACTCCACGTGGTACTTGTTTGCCGTGATTTTTTTTTAGAGCCGGAGGCGCGCTATATTTGCAGCCTCGACATGTTTTGTATGCAATTTTTCACTTTTTGTATGGAAAATTTGAAAAATTATTACCAACACGTTGGATTTTAAAGGTTTCATAAAGGGGGTCTGAAATGGAGGAGTAACGGCTCCATTGAGACTCCTCCAGGCGAACATCAACCACTGCGCCTGCGCTCAGGACCTGTTGCTCCAGAGCATGGCGCAGTGGTCGATTAACATTGCCGTGGTCGCTGAGCCGTATTTTGTCCTGCCCAGGGATGACTGGGTTGAGGACCTGAGCGGCTCAGTGGCCATAATTTCGTCGGCCGCCGCCGGCACCCCATCCCTCGAAGGTGTCACGAAGGGACAGGGGTGCGTAGCAGCACGGTTCGGGGAGATAGTAGTAGTGGGAGTGTACTTCTCTCCGAGCCGAACTCTCGCCGAGTTCCAGAACTCTTTAACAGAGTTAAGTGTCGTCGTCGCCGGGTACCATCGCTTCCCCGTGCTAGTGCTCGGGGACTTCAACGCCAAAAATCCGGCTTGGGGTTCCCGTTACACTGATGTGCGGGGCAGGATGGTGGAGGACTGGGCTCTGGAGACAGGCCTGGTCGTCCTAAACCGGGGTTCTGTTCCTACGTGTGTGCGGATGCGGGGTGAGTCTGTGGTGGACATCTCGTTTGCCAGCCCCGCTCTGTCACAGCGTGTCATTGACTAGCGCGTCATGGAGGAGGTGGAGACCTACTCCGACCACCGGTATATCCGGTTCGACGTCTCCGCCCAGACCTCTAGCGCGCCGGTCCAACAGGCCCCGAGTGGTCCGCGGTGCGCGCTGAAGCAGATGGACCGGGAGCTACTCCTGGAAGCCTCGATCGTGCAGGCCTGGGTGTCATCACCGGACAGGCCTGCCGATATTGACGATGAGGCGGAGTGGTTCCGGGAGGCCATGTCCGAGATTTGCGACGTGGCAATGCCCCGAGTCCGTCCAGGAAGCGCTGGACGCAGGACGCTACGCAAGGCGTGCGTCGCAGTGCGACACCTGTACTCCAGGCACCGTAGGCTCCGCATCCGCCCTCCGGATGCGGAAGCGACGGAGGCGGAGCTGTACGAGGGATACAGAGCGGCGAAGACCGCCCTCCAAGAGGCTGTCCAGCGGGCCAAATATTCGGCCCGCGAGGAGTTGGTGGAGACTCTGAACGGAGATCCATGGGGGCGCCCTTACAAAATGGTGCGGAATAAACTCCGCACCTGGGCCCCCCCGCTGACGCAGAGTCTCCGCCCCCAGCTGGTGGAGGAGGTGGTGAGCGCTCTGTTCCCTTCACGGGGGGAGCATACTCCCCCGCCCATGGCTCCGCCGCTCGCGGTGCCTGAAGCGGACCACGCGGACGACGACGACACCCCTGAAGTGACCGGGGTAGATCTGAGAGTGGCGGTAGGTAGGCTGAAGGCCAAAAATACCGCCCCAGGACCCGACGGCCTGCCAGGGAAAGCCTGGGTCCTGGCCTCGACGGCTCTTGGGCCTCGACTGGAGGCGCTCTTAAGCGCATGTATGGAGAGAGGCCAGTTCCCACTCCGTTGGAAGACGCGGAAGCTGGTCCTCATTCGGAAGCCAGGGCGCCCTGCGGACTCTCCGTCCGCATACCGGCCCATTGTGCTGCTCGACGAGGTCGGCAAGCTCTTTGAGAGAGTAATTGCAGGCCGCCTCGTCGGGCACCTGGTGAGGACGGGGCCGGATCTTGCGGATAGTCAGTTCGGCTTCCGCAAGGGGCGCTCGACGGTGGACGCCATCATGCGCGTTAGAGCCCTCACGACGGGGGACGCGGTGTCCCGGGGCGGGGTTGTTGTGGCGGAGTCACTCGACATCGCCAACGCATTTAACACCCTGCCCTGGAGTTGCATTGGGGAGGCACTCCGGTATCACCGGGTGCCAACCTACCTCCGTCGAATAGTCGAGGCATATCTGACGGACAGAGCCGTCATCTACCCCGGTCGCGATGGGGAGTGGAACCGGCGAGAGATGTCGTGCGGCGTCCCACAGGGATCGGTTCTAGGGCCGCTCCTGTGGGACATCGGTTACGACTGGGTGCTGCGGGCCGACCTCCATGATGGTGTCAGCGTGGTGTGCTACGCTGACGACACGCTGGTCCTGGCGCAGGGGAGGTCGCATCAGGCGGCGGCCGACGCGATGACACGCGGGGTTGCGATAGTCGTGGAGAGGATCCGGCAGTTGGGTCTCGAGGTGGCTTTGCACAAGTCCGAGGCCATGTCTTTCCATGGGCCCCGGACCAGGCCACCATCGGGATCCCAACTAACGGCAGGAGGGGTTCACGTCGGCGTCGAGTCCACGATGAAATACTTAGGACTCGTGCTCGATAGCCGGTGGAACTTCGTGGAGCACTTCCGACGTTTGGCCCCCAAACTGGAACGGACTGGGGCCGCCCTCAAGCGGCTCCTGCCCAACCTGAGGGGTCCAAACGCCTCCTGCCGGAGGCTTTACGCGGGGGTCGTGCGGTCCATGGCTACATATGGGGCCCCGGTGTGGGCGCGTTCACTGCGGCGGAGAGCCGCCCACTATCTGAACGCGCCCCAAAAGGTGGTAGCCGTAAGGCTGATCCGGGGCTACCGCACGATCTCGGGCGAGGCGGCAAGCCTCCTTGCCGGACTGCCGCCGTGGGATCTGGAGGCGATAGTCCTCGCGCGCCTGTATGAGTGGCGCGCGGAGGCACTACGCCGGGGGGAAACCCCGCTTCCGCGGCAAATCGCTGCGGAGCGGACGGACCTCCGGCGCGATCTCATGGCGGCATGGAAAGAGCGACTGTCGCAACCCAGCGCAGGGCACGCCACGATAGCGGCGGTAAGACCCCTCTTTGAGGAGTGGCTAGAGAGGCGTCATGGCGTCCTCACCTACCGCCTGACGCAGGTCCTCACCGGACACGGAAGTTTCGGGAGGTTCCTGCACATCATCAGGCGGGAGGAAACGCCCGGGTGTCACCACTGCGATGATCGCCCCGAGGACACGGTGGAGCATACGGTGGGGGCCTGCCCTGCATGGGCGGAGCACCGCCGTGTCCTCGTAGAGGCGATCGGCAGCGGCGGCGATCTCTCACGCCCGGCCTTGGTTCAAGCCATGGTCCGGGGCGAGGGGGAGTGGGAGGCAGTCGCCTCCTTCTGCGAAGCAGTCATGCTAGCGAAGGAGGTGGCGGGACGGGAGAGGGAGAGAGTCTCCCGTCCAAGCCGCCCCGGTGGACGCTCCGGGCGTCGGGAGCCGCGTGACGACTCCCGGCCACCGTAGGCGCGGGCCTGCGGGCGGTGAGTAATGGGTAGCTCACCGTCCGATCAGGACCAGGCCCGTGCTGGACGGCGCGTACGTGTTCCACGCGCGCCTCAAAGAGATGTCAGCATCACAGAGGGGGCCCACTAGGGCCCAAGCCTGCCGGGAAAGCGGGATCATCCAAAAGGGGTACCGCTGACCCGGAACATAAAGGGCCAAGGAAGGAACACGGGTGGGTTTTAGTCAGTCAAGAGTCTGACACTCCCTTCCGCTCCACCCAGAGCGGGAGGAGTCATTTGATGATTTCCCATCCTCAAAAAAAAAAAAAAAAAAGGGGGTCGAAATTTTCATTATTTTTGCGATAGGATTCACCGTTTTCGAGATATATATAAGCAAAAGAAAAGAAAAAAATATACAGTACTGTTTTTGCATCTGAAGTCGAGGTGTTGGTGTGAATTTTAGTTCATCACAACTAATTTTATTCCACACCCTTTTAATTGCGATTAAAAATAGTCAGATTTAGTTAAGACAATCAAAATTTTTGGTGAAAAAGGTAAAATTCAGAATAGCAAAATTGCCATTTTCACTAAATTATAATCTCAGTGCCATCTTAGTGCTGTCAAACTAAAAAGCACTTTAGTCAATTTCAGAATGGGAAATCGTCGTTTGACAGGAATAAACTAAATTTTGGTGATTTTTAGTCTAGTTTAGAGAATTTTGTGACAAGAGAATCGGCACCATTGTCAATAAATTACTCTTACTATACGTATCTATCTATATTTTTATCTTGACTTTGACCTGTGACCTTTTTATCTTGCTTCGACTTGAATTGATGAACAGGTAACTTTTTGACATCATCAGGCAACTTGTTGTAAATCAATGATGCCACACAAAGAATACTTTTATTGATTAGTGCTGTTTTCCCATATGGTATATACATTTCTAATCTTTTTTATCACGTAATTGTCTATAGTAGCTTTTAAAAGCAGTCTTATAATAATTAGGATTTAATTTCACAAAAACATTTAGTTCATAAAAATATGAACTAAATGTTTTTTTTTTTTTATAGTTTAAACATTCTGACACTGCTGTCGATAAGCATTATGTTTATCGACGGCAGTGTCAGAATGTTTAAGATTTTAAAGTAGGGTTGAGAGCTGGTAGTGTTGTCTACATTACAAATTGCTCTATTGCATTTCTTTTGAGCTTTAAATACAGATACCTTATCAACTGAGTTGCCCCAAGATATAATACTATATCTTAGGACAGGTGCAACAAGTCCGTGATAAGCAGCTAACACGGCTTCGTTATTAACTATTTTTGAGAGTTTGTACACAGCAAATGAGGATTTATTAATTCTTTTGCAGACATTTTCTAAGTGTTTTCCATGTCAATTTATTGCCAATATTAATTCCTAGAAACTTTGTATCTGTCACAGGCTGTACTATTTCGCCTTGGTAACTAACCTTTAAATTTGTCAGTTGTATTCTCTGGTGAAAGTGTAGTCCATATTTAGTTTATGATTATTTTCGGGTAATCAATGTTCGGGTATTTAATGTTTGGTTGACTACGTGCTCGTAATCATTTTCTTTGTCGCCTTTTATTCAAACTCAAAGCATTTAATTGAAATAAACCAATTACAGGCACTTTTGAATTGTCAAGGGGTCGTCAGTCAGAAAGATGAAGCTAGTTACCCATTCCAAAGCGTAGTAGGTACTTATGGAGAAAAACGGACAAGAAATTCCATGGACACTCTTTTAAATCAAAATATCGTTACAAAAAAATGGTTACATCATTCATGTTGAAATTATAGACGTTCGATCTAGAAAGACGTGAACGTTAAAAGCGTAATAAAAAGATAGGTAAATCAGGAATTAAAATAAGCCGTGGCAGCTAAGAAATGACAAGTGCCTACTGACGGCGCCCGTTCACGAACATGACGTATGGATCAGCACCATTCAGCTCAACCATTTTGAAGGGAACCTAGTGATCCAATACACACGCCACCACCAGCGACACATTTGAGTGAATATGACACACTCTCAGCCGTCAGGGCATATTCAAGTCAATGCAAGACGAACCCAGTAAGCTATATAGTAGATAGGTACCTATTGCTCACACACGTGCTATGCAATTATACAATACTAAGAGATTGAATTTATACAATGCAAAGATAATAATAATAATAATAATAATATGAGACAACATCCACACAAGGTCTTCAGGTTCCGAACTAGGCAGAGCCTGTACTACGGTAGCCTGATGACTGATATACATACTTATATACATATACACACCCAGACACAGGTCAAACAGACATGTTCATGCACACAAATGTTTGACTTGTCCGGGGATCGAACCCGGAACCAGCGGCTCAGAAGGCAGGGTCACTACCAACTGCGCCAACCGGCCAGTCAAGATAGTTTTTACAACCTTCATCAGCTCCAACAATATATTCGAATGCTAATCAATTAGTTTAGCGCCCTTGTGAAACAGGACCAGCGCTGAGCCAAGCATTTTTTCAGCGATGTAATCCCCCAACTTATAATATGCTTGGCTGTATAGTGTGCTTTTTATACAAGATTTCAATTTCGTTTCATTCAGTATTGTATTATTTATTTATTTATTTATTTATATATTCTTTATTGTACACCACAAAAAACATAACAACAAAAATTAAACTGAACACTACTTAATATACAATGGGCGGCCTTATCGCTTTCTGCGATCTCTTCCAGGCAACCTTGGAATGGACAGAGATTTTCCTGGACATAAAATGGGGCTGTTGTTGGTGCAAATAATAAGTATGCATACAATACACTAAAATAGATACACATATATACATATCCTAAATAATAGATACACTTATATACATATCCTAAATAATATATACATAAATACGTACATACTAAATTTATAAGCAACGAAAATAAATGAAGACTATAGATAATTACAATTATGAGAACACGATCACAACGACAAGTAATGTTCCTTCACGAGTCTTTTAAACACAAGCAATGACGGCGCGCGTTTAATTTCAACTGGCAATGCATTCCACAAACGAGCGGCCTGGACAGTAAAGGATTTGTCGAGGAAAGTTGTGGAATGCATAGGCATTTTAAGCTTCAAGTTATCTGATGACCTTAGAAATTTTAATTGTATTGTTACATTTTAAACAGTAACCCAGGAAGGATGAGTCTACTTTAGCCAGTCTGAAGCCTGGTTGATCTAATTGGTCCTTATTTCTAGTCCTACAGATGTGTCTTTCACCTCTTTTACTGAAAATATTAAAATTTTTCATTACGTACTTGATGTTTTCATAGATATATTGACAAGGTACCGTCATGATGTTAATTTCTTTAAACAGATCCCATATAGAATGCCTGCGGAAGCTGTATATTGCACTGATGGCTCTTTTTATCTGTGATTCATTTTGTGTGTGTTGATTGTGAGATTATTTTTAAATGGTCACGGCCAGCGTAATTTCCTTATAAATAATTATTGTTGACAAGAAGTAATTTCATACTCATATCTTCAGTTTGGTTTAGACAATGTATTATTGGTATAGCCATATTAAATTAGTAGAAACTTTCCACAAAAACATAATAATTTGGATTAAGAAATGTCAAACAACAATTTATATCTATTATTGTCACTGTTATGTTCTGTCGGAAAAAAGGACTAAGTGTTTACTGTATTGTAATTAACGAAGTGCCCATGTTGGCCACAAACTATAATTATTTCAACGTTAAAAGACATTTTATAGTTTCGTCCCGATTCACCCCTGCATCCCTGTTGGCCCCGTTGTACGGTACCTTTTTCTTTTATTGCTCTATGTTTTGATTGTAATAACACAATTACAGAAGTATTTGAACCAATACTTGGCGCAGTTCATACAATGTTAACCAAAACTTTTTGCTAATTGCTGTCGCAACTTTTGCGACTACAATAAAAATAAGTTCAATATCTAAGTGTGATTTTTATTCAGTGGGAACGTCTCCGTGTAAACAATAAGACGGCTTAATACAAGGGCCATAAAATACGTTCGCGAAAAAATTATTTTTAAGGTGTTTTATTTTATTACAATATTATGATTATCTCGATTCTCGAATGTTTTGCAGTTATTCCTTGTATTTAGTTTAAATACTTTTAATAGTTGTAATATTCGTTTTATCCATGTATACAAGTATGTTGATATGACAGAGGGGCATTAAATTACACTACGTATACTATACGTGTTTAGTATTAATTCAATACGGTATAAAAATCACCAAAAATTAGTTTTTTTTTTCAAACAAACTAAATAGCTTACAAATCAGAGTAAAACGCAAACAGCCTGTTTGTAATGAAAGTGCAAGTGTGTGTGTATTTATTGCCATATTTTTAGCGTAAATATTTGGCTGTACTTGTGCTTTGCGTCAGAGCGGCAACAACGCATCGTAGGTTATACTCAGATTTATCGTTTTAAGGTGCATGTCCTATGTGTAAAGACATAATCAGCTGTTAGGAAAGATACATCGTATTCAAACAGGACAGAATAAAAAAATCATTTGCGACTAAACGACTGTTCCTATTTAATAGATTTTGGTTACAGAGCTTGAAAATGGTACCTAGTATGGGCACTTTAAAGAAAAGCCCCTCTTTTTTTTTTTGTGGGTGGGAAGTCATCAAATAACTTCTCCCGCTCTGGGCAGAGCAGGAGGGCGTGTCAGACTCTTACTGACTAAAACCCACCCGTGTTCCTTCAGTTGCCTGTGCCAGGGGCCACGGTAACCCTCTTGGACTTTTCCGCAACCCTAGCAGGCGTCGGTCCTAGCAAACTCCGTCATTGGTGCTGACATCTCTTTGAGGCGCGCGTGGAACACAACGCGCCGTCGACCCGGGCCTGGTCCTTATCGAACGGCGAGCTCCCCATTGCTCGCCGTTCGCAAGCCCGCGCCTACGGTGGCCAGGAATCGGCCTGCGATTCCCGACGCCCAGGGCGTCTCCTGCGGCGGCTAGGGGCGTGAGGGCGCAAACTTTGCCTCTCCCTCACGCGTTCCGCCTCCTCCTTCGCGAACATTACTGCTTCGCAGAAGGAGGTGACGGCTTCCCAAGCCCTGTCGCTCCGTACCATGGCCTGGACCAAGGCCGGACGCGAGAGATCGCCACCGCCAATCGCCTCCACGAGGACACGGCGGTGCTCCGCCCAAGCCGGGCAGACCTCCACCGTATGCTCCACCGTGTCTTCCGGGCGATCCACACAATGGTGACACCCGGGCGTTTCCTCCCGCCTTATTCGGAACAGGAACCTCCCGAAACAACCGTGTCCGGTGAGGACCTGCGTCAGGCGGAAGGTGAGGACGCCGTGGCGCCTCTCTAGCTACTCCTCAAAGAGGGGACTTATCGCCGCAATTGTGGCGTGCCCAGCGCTGGGTTGCGACAATCGCACTCTCCATGCCGCCTTGAGATCCCACCGGAGCTCTGTCCGCTGTACCGTGATTTCTCGCGGCAGCGGAGCTACGCCCCGGCGTTTCGCCTCCTCGCGCCACTCCCAAACGTACGCGAGGACTTTTGCCTCCAGATCCCATGGCGGTAATCCGGCAAGGAGGCTCGCCGCCTCACCGGAGACCGTACGGTATCCCCGGACCAGCCGGATTGCCATGACCCTTTGGGGCGCGTTCAACCAGCGGGCTGGCCGCCGCCTCAAGGAACGCGCCCACACCGGTGCCCCGTAAAGGGCCATGGACCGCACGACCCCCGCGTAGAGCCTCCGGCAGGAGGCGTTTGGCCCTAGATTGGGCAGGAGCCGCTTTAAGGCAGCCCCGGCCCTTTCCAGTCTGGGAGCCAAACGTCGGAAATGCTCCACGAAGTTCCACCGGCTGTCGAGGACGAGTCCCAGGTACTTCATCGTCGACTCGACGCCGATGTGAACCTCTCCTACCATTATTTGGGAACCCGACGGTGGCGTGTTCCGAGGACCATGAAAACACATGGCCTCGGACTTGTGCAGGGCCACCTCGAGTCCCAATTACCGGACCCTCTCGACGATTGTCGCAACCCCGCGTGTCGCTAGTTCGGCCGCCGCCTGGTGCGACCTCCCCTGCGCCAGGACTAGCGTGTCGTCAGCGTAACAAACCACGCTGACGCCGCTGGGGAGGTCGGCGCGCAGCACCCAGTCGTAGCCGATATCCCACAGATGCGGCCCCAGGACCGATCCCTGTGGGACACCGCACGGCATCTCTTGCCGGTTCCATACTCCCTGGTGACCGGGGTAGATGACGGCCCTGTCCGTCAAATAGGCCTCGACCACACGACAGAGGTAGGTCGGCATCCGGTGATACCGGAGTGCCTCCCTGATGCAACTCCAGGGCAGGGTATTGAAGGCATTGGCGATGTCTAGAGACACCGCTAAGACGACCCCACCCCGGGCCACAGCATCCCCCGTCGTGAGGGCCCGCACGCGCATGATGGCGTCCACCGTAGAGCGCCCCCTGCGGAAGCCAAACTGGCTCTCCGCCAAATCCGGCCCCACCCGCACCAGCCGCCCGACGAGGCGGTCTGCAATGACTCTCTCAAAGAGCTTGCCCACCTCGTCGAGCAGCACGATGGGCCGGTAAGCGGACGGAGAGTCCGCTAGGCGCCCCGGCTTCTTGATGAGGACCAGTTTCCCCGTCTTCCAACGAAGTGGGAACTGGCCCCTCTCCATGCATGCGCTTAGGAGCCCCCTTAGTCGAGGCCCGAGAGCCTCCGAGGCCAGGACCCAGGCTTTCCCAGGTAAGCCGTCGGGTCCTGGGGCGGTATTTTTAGCACTCAGCCTACGTACCGCCACTCGCAGCTCTACCTCGGTCACCTCCGGAGCATCGTCGTCGTCGTCGGCGGTGTGGTCCGCATTCAGCACCGCAGTAGGCGGAGCCATGGGCGGGGAGATATAGTCCCCTCTAGAAGGGAACAGAGTGCTCACCACGTCCTCCACGAGCTGGGGCCGGAGACTCTGCGTCAGCGGGGGAGCCCATGGGCGGAGCTTCTCACGCACCAATTTGTAGGGGCGTCCCCACGGGTCCCTGTTCAGAGTCTCCAGCGACTCCTCGCGGGCCAGTCCCCGCAGGATCTCCGCTTGGAGGGCGGTCTTCGCCGCTCTGTACCCCTCGTACAGCTCCGCCTGAATGGCTTCCGTATCCGGAGGGCGAATACGGAGCCTGCGGTGCCTGGTGCACTGCGTAAAGTCGTCAACTCTGGCGACCACCAGCACACCTGGCGCTGAGCGCGTCCGGGCTGGGCCCGGGGCATTGCCACGTCACATATTTCGGACATGGCCTCCCGGAACCTCTCCGCCTCGACGTTGATGTCAGCAGGCCTGTCCGGTGATGACACCCAGGCCTGCACGATCGAGGCTTCCAGGAGGAGCTCCCGGTCCAGCTGCTTCAGCGCCCACCGCGGACCACTCGGGGCCTGTCGGACCAGCGCGCTCGAGGTCTGGGCGGAGACGTCAAACCGGATGTACCGGTGGTCGGAATAGGTCTCCACCCCCTCTATGACGCGCCAGTCAAGGACACGCGGTGACAGAGCGGGGCTGGCGAACGAGATGTCCACCACCGATTCACCCCGCATCCGCACACACGTGGGGACAGAACCCCGATTTAGGACGACCAGGCCTGTCTCCAGAGCCCAGTCCTCCACCATCCTGCCCCGTGTGTCCGTATACCGGGAACCCCAAGCCACATTCTTGGCATTGAAATCCCCGAGGACGAGCACGGGGAGGGAACGGAACCCGACGACGACGACTTTCAACTCCGCAAGGGAGTTGTAGAACACGGCAAGAGTTCGGTTCGGGGAGAAGTATACCCCCACCACTACAATCTCCCCGAACCGTGCTGCCACGCAACCCCGTCCCCTCGTGACTGCCTCGAGGGACGGAGTACCGGCGGCGGCCGACGAAATTAGGGTCACTGAGCCGCTCAGGTCCTCCACCCAGTCATCCCTGGGCGGGACAAAGTACGGCTCAGCGACCACGGCGATGTTAATCGACCACTGCGCCATGCTCTGGAGCAACAGATCCTGAGCAGAGGCGCAGTGGTTGATGTTCGCCTGGAGGAGGCGTAATGGGGCCGTTATTGGCACTCCATGTCAGCCTCCTCCCGAGCCCTCTGTGAGGGCCCCGCCGCAGTGGTGACGGCGGCGACGACGAAGGTCGAGGCGGCAGCGGCAACGGCAGTGGCGGCGGCTGCGGCAGTGACGGCGGTGGCGGAGGGCTTGCCCCTGCCCCTGGCTCTGGCGGGTGGAGCGCAGGCCTTACTCCCCATCCGGTGATCGGCTGGCTTGCCAGCTGCCGCACATACGGTGCAGTGCGGCGCGGCATTACAAGACCCGGCCTTGTGACCGGGCTGACCACAGCGGAAGCAGTGGTGGCTGCGGTCCACCTCCGAGGTGCATTTGGCTCCCACGTGGTTGCCCACCTGGCAGCGGAAGCACCTCAGAGGTCTGGGTTCCAGCAGTTTCACCTGCGCGGAAACCCAGCCCACCAGTAGCCTACGGCCCTCGGCTATTTTTTTGGCCGCCGACACGGGGCAGCTCACCGTAACGGCTCGCATCCCCTTGAAGTCAGGACCGATGGTGCCTGTCCTCACCTGCTCGGCAGAGCACCCTCCAGTCCTAACGACGGCGGCCACCACCTCTCCCTACGTCACCGAGTCGTCCAGGCCCAGGATGCGCATGTCAGCGCACTTGGTGGGCCTGGACACTCGGGCCTCGTCCGCATTTAAGGACGCCCTAAGCCTTTCGGCCAGAGCGTCAGCGGCCGGGCCGCTGGCCGCACCGGGGATCTCGAGCATCCGGGCCCCAGTCGCCGTGAGCCTCACCCGGATGCCTTCGGTGGCGCCGATCTCCTCGAGGCTCACCGCCTTTCCCACCTTGGCTAGCACGTCGCGGTAGGACACGCCCTTCTTTTCCGCTTCCGGCTGTAGCGTAATCACTACAGCTGCGGATTTCGGGGCGCGGAGCCTAGCCGCGACGCTTCGCGCTTTTTGCCGCTGCCGCCTCTCCTTCCTTTTGGCCGCCCTTGCCACCTTACCGGCCTTCCTTTTCTCCCCGGCTACGTGCCATTCGGCGCCAGCCGGAGGAGATATAGGAGGTGGGGGCGGCCGTCCTGCAGCCAGGGCCGGCACCCTCGCCGTCTGTGTAGCCGCCCCGCCCTCCCTGAGCATGGGCGGCCCCGCGGGTTTCGGCACGGAGAGGGCCTTCCTCTGCCCCGATGCCCGAGGTTTGGCCGCGCAAGCTGCGACGGCGGCAAAAGAGACCGCCTTCTGCCGGCCCGCGGCCGGCTGAAAGAAAAGCCCCTCTGTCGTATCAACTCTGTATTTATCGAGGTTTCACGAACAAAGTATTTTTCCAATTAAAATGCCCGAGGCATGCCGTGCAGGATGTGCTTACCATTAGGTAGTTCCCAAACGGTTTGACAGAGGACAGGTCCTAAATCTTCAGCGCGTTAGAGAGTTACATTTAACCCACACTTTACTTTTATTTAATTGATGCATTAATCAAAGGTTGACAATCCATGGCCTTTAAGCGATAATCAACGCGACAGGCGCGTTGCCGGCATTGCATTGCCAAATTTTCTTTGACAAATAATAATAATATGAGACAACATCCACACAAGGTCTTCAGTTCCCGAACTAGGCAGAGCCTGTACTACGGTAACCTGATGACTGATATACATACTTATATACATATACACTTGTCCGGGGATCGAACCCGGGACCAGCGGCTCAGAAGGCAGGGTCGCTACCAACTGCGCCAACCGGTCAGTCAAATACAACGATGATTCAGTTCCTACGCCATCGCCACTTTAAAATTTGGAAGCTTATAAAGTAATTAAACTAAACTATAATTTTCAATAGGAAATACAGCATATTTGCTGAAACATTACAGAAGTATTTTCAACAAGCCAAGCGAGATGTCGGCTCCTGGAAAAAAAAATCGTCGACGCGCCTGGCGCGTTGGCAGCAGTGAGAGTGAAAGGATTGAAAAAACTGTTGGCTACTACTACCACTACATATTTTTTAGTTTGTGTTCATTTAATAATACGCTGTTTAGAATCGTATCTGTATAGTAAAAGATTGTACACACGGCTACACATCAAGCTATAAGTTTTCCAGTTTACACTGATCTCTCATTGTAAGGAAATCCTATACAAAGCGAGATCAGCCTATACTGGATATTTATAGCTTAATCTGTAGCCGTGCGTACTAAGAGATTCTTGTTTAAGGTGTAACTGTCGGCTGTAATGTTAGTGTGGTAAAAAAATTGTTTAAAAAAATAGTAGTTTGTAAAAAAAGTTTTTTAAACATAATATATTATATATATTTTTTAAAGAAAGTAAAAATGTTATAAATAACAATTGAATACCTAAGTATTATGAGTGGGTGAATGTGTGTGGGGATGTGTTAATGATGTATGTATGTCTGGTGAGTTTTTGTATGACAGTAGTGAGTGTGAGGCAATAAATAAATAAAATATGTGAAGCAATAAAAGCAAAAAAAGCAATTTAGGCAATGTATTTTAGTAGTGATTCAGTTTGTGTACTGTTAAAATATCCATTAAGATAGATCTAGTGAACACCACTATGTTGTCAAGTATTACTTTGGACTCGAAGCTACAGTGGGGCCCACATAAATAACCAAATTGTCAAAGCGGCTTAGCTCTGCAGCCTACGCGGTCTATAAAATCCGTCATTTGACTGATGTAGAAACAGCTCGATTAGTGTATTTTAGTTATTTCCATGGTGTAATATCGTACGGCATTTTGCTGTGGGGAAATGTAGCCGACTTTCAGGCTATATTAGTGCTGCAGAAACGATTCATTCGTGCAATTTATAACTTAAATTGTAGGCATTCACTGAGGGATAAAGGGGAATGCCAAGGTTACCTACAAGACTCGTCGGCCAGAGCCGACAAAGATGAACTATATATCATAAAAAAGGAAAGTAATTACAGAATTTGATAGTATAATTAGTTTTCTATTAGAAGTACACTAAAAAAAGTTATAGTTGACCACTTAATGCTTCTCATTTTAACGATAACATGACATAAACTATTAAATAAATAATTAAATTAATGACTTTTGGCACATTATCTTCACATTTAGATACATTTTTATAATAAAAATATAACATACCTACATAAATTTCGAATGTATCAAAAAATCCACATGTCTACAATTTAACAATTTAGTAAGCAGGTTCAGATGGTCGGGGTGCATGTTGAAGAGCCTCCTCGTGGCGCACCCTGGGCAACGTCAGCTCCCATTGCCCACCAGGTTTTGGTGGGCCATGGGGGCTGGCGGCTAATTTTCAACAAACGAGGAAAGGTCATGGTTCCAATCACCGATCATGCTTGATGGTCGGTGAAGGGAACCGGGCTACATAGGGTCAATACGCCCACTCCTCCTCTGCTTTCAGAGGAAGTTGAGTGGGCGTAGACGGAGAAGGGCCGCCGCTGCGGTGCAGGCGTACCAAAGCGGCGCGTGTTTCTCTCCTTGAGGAGTAGTCCTCGAGGAGTGAACTTTCGGCGGGTTCGCTGAGTCGGGTTGGCCGGACAGCGAACGGAGGCATGTCTAATGCCGCCGCCGGGGGCTTGGCTTAATTGCCTGGCCCAGAGGAAGGCTACCTCTAAGATAAAAAACCACCCAATCCTAAGCTTCGAAGCGCGGTGAGAGGATGAATGGCTGGAGGGAGTCCAGTCGTTAGCGCTTCCCCTGCAGAGCACCTGCCGCACTCTGCAGTATGTAGGCTTACCGGGCATCTAGGCTCTGCCCGGTGGACATATTTACCTATATTTACTCGTGGGATTAACTATGAAAAATAATATTAAAAAAAACAAAAACCTCTACGTCAGAGGAGGGGAGTGATGCGGGGTCGGAGTCCGACGCCGCATCTGGCGCAAAGGGCTCAAGCCAATGCTCGGAGCGCGAATTGGAGGGGGCTGCTGGGAAAAACCAAAGGTTCTTCCTGAAGCGCCCCAAATCGGGGGAGGGCCAGGGGTCGTCCTCCGAAGAGTGGACCTCGGGCCCCAAAAAAATCCACTCCAGCCGGCGGGGTGGGGCCCGGGAAAAAGGTTTGGGCAGAGGGCTCGCCACCCAGGAGGAGGCCAAGGAGTTAAGCCGAGCCAGCCCTGCCGAGCCGGCCCAGCGAGCCGCCATGGAGGAGAACCACCCAGGAGTGACCGGCCGCAGGGCGGCCATGTCAGAGTCCTCAGATGGTGAGCCGGTCGCCGCTGGCGGCTCCAACTCGGAGCGAGCGGCCAGGTTTGCGGAGGTCGTGGCAGCCGCGATAAAGGATGTGGCCGTGAAGAGGATTAAGTCCTCTAAAGACAAGGCCATATCCGCGGCCACGGCCTCCATTATAGCGGCAGCGGAGGCCATTCAACCTGGGCCTCCGTCGGACGTAATGTCCGAAATGCGGGCAGAGGTTGCCCGCTTGACAGCCGCCTTGGAGCTTCTCCGGAAGGAGAATGAGGAGCTCCGAGCAGACCTGGCCGGGCTGCGAGCAGCCGGCCCCAGGGAGGTGCCGCAGGAGGGGGCGCAGCAGCATGGGCAGGAACGGCCCGTGCCTGCGGAAGACCGGGTTCTGACCCTGGTGCGGCAGGAGCTGGCTGGCGCCGAATGGCACGTAGCCGGGAGAAAAGGAAGGCCGGTAAGGTGGCAAGGGCGGCCAAAAGGAAGGAGAGGCGGCAGCGGCACAAAGCGCGAAGCGTCGCGGCTAGGCTCTGCGCCCTGAAATCCGCAGCTGTAGTGATTACGCTACAGCCGGAAGCGGAAAAGAAGGGCGTGTCCTACCGCGACGTGCTAGCCAAGGTGGGAAAGGCGGTGAGCCTCGAGGAGATCGGCGCCACCGAAGGCATCCGGGTGAGGCTCACGGCGACTGGGGCCCGGATGCTCGAGATCGCCGGTGCGGCCAGCGGCCCGGCCGCTGACACTCTGGCCGAAAGGCTTAGGGCGTCCTTAAATGCGGACGAGGCCCGAGTGTCCAGGCCCACCAAGTGCGCTGACATGCGCATCCTGGGCCTGGACGACTCGGTGACGGAGGGAGAGGTGGTGGCCGCCGTCGTTAGGACTGGAGGGTGCTCTGCCGAGCAGGTGAGGACAGGCACCATCGGTCCTGACTTCAAGGGGATGCGAGCCGTTACGGTGAGCTGCCCCGTGTCGGCGGCCAAAAAAATAACCGAGGGCCGTAGGCTACTGGTGGGCTGGGTTTCCGCGCAGGTGAAACTGCTGGAACCCAGACCTCTGAGGTGCTTCCGCTGCCAGGTGGGCAACCACGTGGGAGCTAAATGCACCTCGGAGGTGGACCGCAGCCACCACTGCTTCCGCTGTGGTCAGCCCGGTCACAAGGCCGGGTCTTGTATTGCCGCGCCGCACTGCACCGTATGTGCGGCAGCTGGCAAGCCAGCCGATCACCGGATGGGGAGCAAGGCCTGCGCTCCACCCGCCAGAGCCAGGGGCAGGAGCAAGCCCTCCGCCACCGCCGTCACTGCCGCAGCCGCCGCCACTGCCGTTGCCGCTGCTGCCTCGACCGTCGTCGTCGCCGCCGTCACCACTGCGGCGGGGCCCTCACAGAGGGCTCGGGAGGAGGCTGACATGGAATGCCAATAACGGCTCCATTACGCCTCCTCCAGGCGAACATCAACCACTGCGCCTCTGCTCAGGATCTGTTGCTCCAGAGCATGGCGCAGTGGTCGATTAACATCGCCGTGGTCGCTGAGCCGTACTTTGTCCCGCCCAGGGGTGACTGGGTGGAGGACCTGAGTGGCTCAGTGACCCTAATTTCGTTGGCCGCTGCCGGTACTCCGTCCCTCGAGGCAGTCACGAGGGGACGGGGTTGCGTGGCAGCACGGTTCGGGGAGATTGTAGTGGTGGGGGTATACTTCTCCCCGAACCGAACTCTTGCCGAGTTCCACAACTCCCTTGCGGAGTTGAAAGTCGTCGTCGTCGGGTTCCGTTCCATCCCCGTGCTCGTCCTCGGGGATTTCAATGCCAAGAATGTGGCTTGGGGTTCCCGGTATACGGACACACGGGGCAGGATGGTGGAGGACTGGGCTCTGGAGACAGGCCTGGTCGTCCTAAATCGGGGTTCTGTCCCCACGTGTGTGCGGATGCGGGGTGAGTCTGTGGTGGACATCTCGTTTGCCAGCCCCGCTCTGTCACAGCGTGTCATTGACTGGCGCGTCATGGAGGAGGTGGAGACCTACTCCGACCACCGGTATATCCGGTTCGACGTCTCCGCCCAGACCTCTAGCGCGCTGGTCCGACAGGCCCCGAGTGGTCCGCGGTGGGCGCTGAAGCAGCTGGACCGGGAGCTCCTCCTGGAAGCCTCGATCGTGCAGGCCTGGGTGTCATCACCGGACAGGCCTGCTGACATCAACGTCGAGGCGGAGTGGTTCCGGGAGGCCATGTCCGAAATATGTGACGTGGCAATGCCCCGGGCCCAGCCCGGACGCGCTCAGCGCCAGGTGTGCTGGTGGTCGCCAGAGTTAACGACTTTACGCAGTGCGTGCGTCGGTGCGCGATGCCGGTACACCAGGCACCGCAGGCTCCGTATTCGCCCTCCGGATACGGAAGCCATTCAGGCGGAGCTGTACGAGGGGTACAGAGCGGCGAAGACCGCCCTCCAAGCGGAGATCCTGCGGGGACTGGCCCGCGAGGAGTCGCTGGAGACTCTGAACAGGGACCCGTGGGGACGCCCCTACAAATTGGTGCGTGAGAAGCTCCGCCCATGGGCTCCCCCGCTGACGCAGAGTCTCCGGCCCCAGCTCGTGGAGGACGTGGTGAGCACTCTGTTCCCTTCTAGAGGGGACTATATCTCCCCGCCCATGGCTCCGCCTACTGCGGTGCTGAATGCGGACCACACCGCCGACGACGACGACGATGCTCCGGAGGTGACCGAGGTAGAGCTGCGAGTGGCGGTACGTAGGCTGAGTGCTAAAAATACCGCCCCAGGACCCGACGGCTTACCTGGGAAAGCCTGGGTCCTGGCCTCGGAGGCTCTCGGGCCTCGACTAAGGGGGCTCCTAAGCGCATGCATGGAGAGGGGCCAGTTCCCACTTCGTTGGAAGACGGGGAAACTGGTCCTCATCAAGAAGCCGGGGCGCCCAGCGGACTCTCCGTCCGCTTACCGGCCCATCGTGCTGCTCGACGAGGTGGGCAAGCTCTTTGAGAGAGTCATTGCAGACCGCCTCGTCGGGCGGCTGGTGCGGGTAGGGCCGGATTTGGCGGAGAGCCAGTTTGGCTTCCGCAGGGGGCGCTCTACGGTGGACGCCATCATGCGCGTGCGGGCCCTCACGACGGGGGATGCTGTGGCCCGGGGTGGGGTCGTCACGCATCATGGATGTCCGCCGCCCTGGGGCGGGCGGCGGGGTCTGTCAGACTCTCACTGGCTAAAAACCACCCCGGTGTTCCATCTCACACCTACACCGGGGGTCGCGGGAACGTACGATCCTTCCGCAACCCCCGACTGGTGCCGGCCCGCCGCTGCGGGCCTCTTCGGGTCTGGGGGGGGAGTGAGGTGTTTGACTCCCCCCGCGACGTCTAAAAGGGGCGCGCGTGGAACACTACGCGCCGCCACCTCGGGTCCTGATGTATGGGGGGCGACGGACGTCCCCGAGTCCGTCGCCCCTGGACCCATTTAGGGGGGCTGGAAGAGGGCGTTGTCCGCCCTCCGCCGACGCCCGGTGCGCCTTCTGCGGGCCGGGTGAGTGGACGAGATCTCCCTCTCCCTTTCCGCAGCCTCCTTCTGCGAGACGACCGTCTCGCAGAAGGAAACCACCGCGTCCCAGGACTCGTCGCTGCCGACCATCGACTCGACTACGGCCGGCAGCGACAAGTCACTGCCTACTTCTGAGATGAGGGCACGGCGCGGCTCCTCCCAAGCGGCACGGCACACTCTGCCAGCGAATGCCGCGCCGTGTCCTCTCGGCAGTCGACGCAGTGGTGACACCGGGCGTCCGGCTCCCTGTTTATGCGACACAGGTACTTCCCGAAGCAACCATGCCCCGAGAGCACCTGCGTCGCCCGAAACGACAGGGAGCCGTGCCTCCTCCCGAGCCAGCGCTCGAGCACCGGCCGGACCGCCTCGATGGTGACGAGGCCGGCGGTAGGCCGAGAAAGCCTGTCCCGCCATATTAATACCGTGGCCCCTGGCACAGGCAACTGAAGGAACACGGGTGGGTTTTAGTCAGTAAGAGTCTGACACGCCCTCCTGCTCTGCCCAGAGCGGGAGAAGTTATTTGACGATTTCCCACCCACAAAAAAAAAAAAAAAAAAATGTTCAGATGGTCGGTTGGGCGAGCCGGGTCAGCAAGTAATACAGGTTCAATACATCGGCGTCTCGTAAATGGTAGAAAAATCTGAGTTCGGAACAAGGCAATAAACAGCACAAAACTCAAAAAAATAAAACACTGGAACACTTCGTCGCTCGTGACAATAACGCGGGAAAAGTAAAATAAAACTTTTTAACAATAACAAATACAATTACTTACCTACACATCAAGTGTTGCCAGCACTATAAGAACATTATTAGGAAAAAACTATTCTAAACGGAATCGATAATCAAATTAAATTACTTTTAACTATGTATTACATTATTATAACTAAACGCGATTTAAATTATAAGAGGTACGAGTTACGCCTTAAGTTAGTAATAAATTCACTTAGGTTCATATTGATATTATTGTAATCGATTTGCAAGTGCAACTTTGTGTCGATATTATTTTATTTTGGTGTTGGCAACATTTCTAATTGAAATTATGAGCTATGAGTATTGATCAATTGAGTAGGTACATAAAATTACTTTTCAACGGTGTACTTCTACAGATTTCATTTATATTGTATAATTCTTACTATTTTCTGTTATGAATTATTATTATTGTAGAAAGTCTGTCGGACGCTGCATGATTCGAGCCGATTCCTGGCATTGTCTTTTAAGGAAATAAACATAATGACAGTCGCATCACAATATGTATATGAGAACCTGATTTATGTAATGTTTGTGGTTGTCCTTTGTTACACGCCCTACATACACACACATGCATATTGTCTCCAATTGGGAAAATACACTTAAATATTGAAAAATACCTACACTAAAAGAAAAAGTAAATTTAAACAAAAGTATAAATGTTACTCGAAACCCAACGTTGAAAACGATAAATCGGTACTTCAAAATGACCATAAACATTTTTGATTATATGAATTTTTGGGCATAAGATCAAAAATTATTTTGATTATTTTGTGAATAATATTTTTTTTTGTATTAAATCCCACGCAGTCGCCAAATAACAACTGGGAATTTCCTGAAATCTAAACCTAGGTACCTACACTTTTAAGACCGAAGAACGAAATGTAAAACGCTTGCAACCTAATCTAAAGTAGGTAATAATAAAGATGCTATAAGAAATTGCAAACATCTTACGGTCGCCACCGGGTAGCTCAAATATTTAAAGACAAGATTTTCTCTATCAACCATTTTACAATAGAAGATAAAGGCTCTTCCGAGCAAAGAATGAGAATAATTTTATTTTCATAACCGCTTTATAGGCCCGATGACTCATAATAGAATTTAATATTACTTACCTACAATTTCTATTTAATACAAAATTAAAGTAATATCATTATTATTTCCTTTGCTTAGTTTTTTTAAATAATAAAGCTAAGCGCAGATATAATTAGCAGTTAATATAGTTAGTTAATTAGTTAATAGATATAATTAGGAACGACTGATAACGAAGTCACTTTTGGATATTTAAACAAGTTACTTTTACTTTTGTATCAACTTACAGATAACAACAGCTATGAACCACATAAAATAATAGCTGTATTAGTAGGTTTTAATGATTCATACAATCAAAATAATTGCATTTCCCTATTAGGATCAATTTATCGTAGATTGACTGTATTTCAAAAGTACTGTACGCTGGGCAATTAATTAAGAATGCAAAAAACTATGTTCTCAATTTCGAAAACAAATACTTAGCACATTTTTTTTGATTTTTGATTTTGGAAAGGAAAGGTTTTGCCAACTTGATGGCATATTGGAAGATGTGGTACAAAAATGTATTATAAATAAATAAAATAACCTTTATTTCGGACCCGTAACAACCATATTGCCATCCATTATGAACGTCTGTGAAACTTTTTCATCTTCACCATCGATGATAGTGATTAAATTAGTTGATGAAAACGAAGAAGATTTACGAACGTATTGTGTGTTGTAAGTTTTTATTTGAAATAAAATATGGTCGAAAAATTACTTCTATTTCATAAATAGACTTAAATCATCATATGATCGGTTTTGTCATTCATTTGCTTTGTTGTAATATAAGTTTGTAATGTGTGATGAAGATGTTATTCTAAATAAAGCATAATTAAAAGAAAGACTTATTTCGTTTATCTAAGTATTAAGAGTCTTAGTCTTAGATCTATTTATCAAAGTAATGTTACACCTAACTTTGTTGTGTTCTGTTTTTTTTTTCTATAACAGGCTAAACACGAAAGCAAACATTTATTCCTTGAACTATACAAATTGTAAGAGAGTTCTGAAGGATGCTCTGCGAAGTATGTCTTACGAAGATACAGTGAATTTACTAAACGTGTTAAAGTATTTCAATGAATGAAATATGTATACAAATTTCAATTAAGTTAATTATTTATCAAATTTAGGAACTAGGAGTAGTAAGAGTTGTTTATACTCTGCATAGTATAATTATTTGTCTATTGTCAACTTTTGATTATTTATTAATTTTATAAGACTATTTTTAGCTCATCTCGCCTGAAACACAGGATTACCTAGTTCAGGCACGTACATCTTAGGTAAATAAATTACATTTAAACAAAACTGTACTTATTTTTATGACCTGTAATTTTCTAAATATAAATTATTATTATTATTACAAAATAAAATGTTTTGCACTCCTGCTTCTACGAGCCTCTTATTCCTAATGCTATAATAAAAGGAGTATAAGCATAGCCGAGGAACAGCACGATGATTCCAAACTTCCAACGATAACTCATTAGTTAAAATACTACGAGTAGGTTTGAAGGTTTGGAGGTATGAACACACATATCTACCTACATATTATAGTATTAGTAGATAATACTACCTACATGTTACTTATTTAACATGCATCCTTCTTTTTTGAAAACATGCAACCTCATTTTTTTGTCACTCTGCTTAACCAGAGATATTATTTTTCTATTTTTTTCAAATAAGGATTTTTGTTTCACGTCTTATGAGATTGACTCAAAAAAATTCATTGAAGGAAGATTCGTCACTGCCAGCGGGCGAAAATTAATATTTTATTGCTTTGGAATTATTACGTTATAATATACATATACATAATATATGGTCATATCCCTTGTTAAAATTGAGAAGTTGGAGTTATTTTGGATCTGGAGCGTATAGCTCCAATCTTTGATTATTGTAAATAATCAAAGGCTCCAATAGTCGGCGAGTCGTGACTTCGGGGATAACCAAGAGTTAAGTTTTACCTTGTCCTTTTTTATGGTATGGGTCAGAAGATTCATCAATCCGACTCGATTTATTTCTGCTCCACAAACGTTTACCATTTTACCTACTGACGAGAGCTGGTAGTCTCGCGGAGTCGCGGTAGAAGGCGATATTTTTTTGAGAGGCGATTGGCCAAACCTGAGGACGTGATTGATCATCAGCGCGACACGGCTGATACGGGGTCGCGAGAGACAAAATTGTCGCTTTTGATGTCAGTGGACCTCAATGTGACAACTGGAAAACTTGCCGGCTATATTTGATTTGAACGAGTCGCGTTGGAGCTTCCGGAAGACGGTTTGGTGGAAATTTGGTGTATTTTAATAAAAAAAACTTAGTTCCTAATTAATTAATTAATATTATCTTGCGTTGCAAAATAGTTTCTACCAGTTAGTGATATTTTTGTTGTAATAAGTAATTCTTTTGTTATAACAGAATACAGCAGGTTCGATACCTTTTTTATTTTAAAAAATCTGCCTAATCTTAGTTAGAGTAAAATTTTGGTTGCAACCACAGTTAAACTCTTTTTTATCCAATTAATTCTAAATTTATCTTAAGGTACGAAATCCTTCAGTATTTTCATTCTTATTACTTGAGAATCCTACCGAAGCCCGTTGGGTAGTGTGACGAAATTCTTATTTTGTATTTTCTACTTTTTTATATATATTTTTTGTTTATATTCAGTCTTTTAAAAAAATTAAATTATACGTATTTAGTGGCAGAAGAAATAGTGTGTTTTCTCCTTTCTTTTACGCTACAATATGTACCTACATAGCCTGCTAAAGTCAAAACCCTCCTTTTGACTTTGCCGTAGTCGGGTAAAAGTGAGTATCTGGAATTTTATGGTACAATGCTCATGTTCATAATATGTCCCTTTTCTTTTTCTGTCTCGATGTGTTACAATGTGTCTGTGTTTACAATTCTGTGGAAAACGTCTAATATAAATATGCGTGTCAAAATATAGACGATTACGTGCGATTCATCATTACTAATGACTCATTAGTTAACAAGTTGTTGGACAAACAACGTCCAAGTTATTATCTATTCTATCATAGTATAAAATACCTCGATATTAAATGACAAATACATTGTATTTTAGAAACTTGGACGTGATAGATAGAAGTGTTTAGTGAAACCAATAAACTGTTAAAATACGGTATACAAGTACATAAAACTTCCGCTAACTGGCTGCTTACCCAAGTAGGCTATGCCAGAAAGTCAACTCGGAAAGTGAGTGTCCTCCCGCAACCTAAACAACTTGAAAGATCATCACAAGAAAGATCGGAAATCAACAAATCGCGTGTTTAGGAGTAAGTCATAAAGTAGGTGCAGCTACAAACTTCGACCAGGATAATCCAAGAGCCACCTGTACGCAAGTGGGCTTGAGCTAACTTTGAAAACCAGCAAGTTCAACCAAAATGGATTTAACTACCCAATTACCCTCTGACTCATTGGCTGAGCCTGACTTCGAAGAAGTATACAGAAAACTCGCCGATGACATGCTGAAGGCTACATGATTGGATGACGAAGGCTACAGAAATACATTAAAGGCTTTGTGTCACGCCTTCAGATATGTTGCTTTTGATGTGCTTGAATTCCGCAAGAAAATTAAGGAAAAGATTAGCCAAAAAGATGTGGTATTTCTGATAATGGTGTTTTTAAGTAACAAAACGTTCAACAGATCGGGTCATGTAAAACTTCAAGCTTTGACAAGAAAATTGAACATAAAACAGAGAGCAAATGGATCAAATAAAGTTATAACTCTATTCAGAATTGCACAATCATTTCCAGATATAGTTGCCACGATTCTCGATAAAGATCCCAATATTGCCGGACCGGTCACTCTGGCGCAGATGAAAGAACACTCTGAATATCCGGAATTTCCGGCACTGGCTTTACAGCCTTTGCTAGCATGCCTTCTCCCTAGGCATCACACAGAGAGTTCAAATATCTTAAACGTTTTCTTCTTCTCTAATATGATGCTCTCTGAAACTTTTAACAAAAAGTCTATGGATTGGGGCAGTAAAACAAAACTGGACAGAGCGATCTACATACGAACAATGCAAAAGAACCACTTCGATTCCAGTGTATTTGACGAAGACTTGAGGAAGGAGTGGTGCACCCGTCTGAAGATCATGGTGGACAACGAGTATTCAACGGTATGGATGGAAGCTGCTACTAAATGTAAGGCAAAACTTATGAAAACCTATGGTATTTCTTATTATGTCGATTGACTTCACGTCTAACCATACCATGTATTAAGTACCCGTATTGTTTGATGTAGTTTGCATATGATACTTGCACTAGATTAAGGGTTTAATATAGAATAATCTAAAACAATAAATCATTGTACATATATCTTTATTTATGAATCCTAGCAAATTACTCAAAACCAAAAAATTGGCTAAGTACAAACCGTACTAACGCTGTAAGGGTTCCGTAGCACCAAAACTTTTATAGTTGACCTCCTTTTTTTGAATCAGCATCAGAATGAATTTATTTGTAACAATGTAGTTTTACATAGTATGGTGTTAATATTTTTTTAAGTTCTTTACATTCTACGACAACATAATGGTGTACTTACAAATATTCAAATGTCATTTTTATATAACTAAGTAGGTACAATAGATTTTAAGATTTGTGGCTTACAATAAGTCCATTATTAATTAATATTATTATAATTACGTAATCATTACTTTAAAATCAATGTCAAAAGTAAGTACATGTTATCTTGGATTTTTACAATATTCCGTATGTATATACGGAATATTGTAAAAATGTATGTAAGTATTGGACAATCCTATCACCAACCTGTCAGCCTTGTCTTGTTGTTTGTCTGCATTTTCTTGAACATGGGGCTAGGGAGTTCCTTGTGCACCTGCCACTGTTAGTCTCTGCATCACCCAAAGGTTGACTGGTAGAAAATGCCTATGGCATTAAGTCCGCATCTGTACATTTGTGTGCTATAAGTGTTCAATAAATAAATAAATGACAGTAAGAAGTATTGTGTGATAATTGACAGCGGGGATTTTACATCTTAAATAAGTCTTCTTCGTGGTTTTCTTACAGAAAAGCTCACAGCGATAGAGATATCCCTAACACGTCCCTTTGACCGCCACAGTCGTGTATAGACGACAAACCAAAATGTGCCTAGCACGCCACGGTCGCGACAGCGTGACCGAATTTTATACGTAAATAAATGTCATAAAACAGCATTTTTTTGTTCATTTACCTTGTTAATTAGGTACCTTGACTCTTCGAAATTTATTTGAAGTGAACTGCTTTCGTTAGATTTCATTTTTAGTAACTTAAGATGACAAAAACGAAAACCAGTCATAAAGTTCGAAAAACATAGTGCCCTCGACGCCACAGTCACCATAACAGGACACGTAGTGATGCAGGTAGTAGTCAATATAACAGAAATATCGACCTGGACGGCAACTTACGTTATATTTAATTTACTCTGAATTCTGCACTAGTAAACAAATAAAACATTTCATACTGAACTTTTACGTTCGAGAAATCAAGAAAATTTTATAATACTGAACTATGCACTCTCTATAAGTCGAGTGTTAGTTGATTATCGATTAATTGTAATGACTGTAATGCCCATCTCTATCACACTGTTGTATTGTCTGTGCCGGGAACGCCACAGTCGTCTATGCTTGACAGTCCCATGGCGTCATACGCGGAAATTTTTTGAATAGAGTAGTTCGTTTACTGTTATTAAATATTATTAATAATGGATGACTATAATATGAGTAGTGAAGTGAAGTGAATATGAGTAGTGGCCGGATTAACTTCCGCCATTTTTTTTTCAATGTAGCGGCCACGCATAAGACCTATATTAATCGATAGCTGGAATCAATACAAACAAGTTGTGTATGAGACAAAAAGTTCTAAAGTGTCACGTTTCCGAGATATGAGCTATCAAAGTAAAAGTAAAGGTCGAGGAGTGACTTTGACCTTGAAAGTTATTCCTCGACCGTTATGAACTTGGAGGGTTTTATTGATGATTTTGATGATTTTAATTCTGTAGCTAGGTACATACGTCTTCCAGCCACGAATAATATTTTAATCAATATAAAACCTAGTACTGGCCTGCAAATTGCAAAAAACCTAAGAAAATTTTAATTTCGCGGGCTACCCTGACGGTTCCCCGATAAGTAAAACTAAATCGAATTCGAGACCATAAAATTGTTATCGAGAACCCCAAAGAGTGAGGAGTATAGTACCTATACATATTATTACTTTCGTGCAATTTTTTTTTTTTGAGGATGGGAAATCATCAAATAACTTCTCCCGCTCTGGGCGGAGCGGGAGGGCGTGTCAGACTCTTACTGACTAAAACCCATCCGTGTTCCTTCAGTTGCCTGTGCCAGGGGCCACGGTAACCCTTTCGGACTTTCCCGCAACCCCGGCAGGCATCGGCCCAAGCGGACCCCGTCATTGTTGCTGACATCTTTTTGAGGCGCGCGTGGAACACAACGCGCCATCGACCTTATTCTATATCTTATTATTATTATATCTTTCTTTCCGATTAATAGGATAGTTTTACAATCAAAGCCTAATAGCTATCGATTTCATACACAAGAGCCCAAAATTTCAGCCAATTTCATTTATTGCTAATCTGATATATCAAATTATGCTGACAGACTAATGATTTTATGCTAGTTATTGGAATAGAATTTCGATGTGTACGCCAGTTTGGATGGATGACAGTTAGAAGGACGTCATAATAAATTCGCTGGCAATTAGTTAATCGAGCTCGATGTGTCATAAGCGCGAAAGTTGCTCGCTCTTTGGTATTCAGTACCGCCGCGCGACCTAACGTGATATGAGTTTTTGGTAAGATAACATAATGTCACGCCTATTTGCCCCGAAAAGTTCAGCAGAGGTGTACCTAAAATGCTGGACATATAGACCTCTCCTAGGCTGCCACACAACACCCAGTCTCCGCCTTCCGCATCCAGTCTGTCCCAACCCTTATTAAGGTCGTCGCTTCATCTAACTGAGGGGCGGCCCACACTACGTTATGTCGGTAACTCTGTTTCTTACTAAGGTCGTCGCTTCATCTAACTGAGGGGCGGCCCACACTACGTTACGTCGGTAACTCTGTTTCTTACTAAGGTCGTCGCTTCATCTAACTGAGGGGCGGCCCACACTACGTTATGTCGGTAACTCTGTTTCTTACTAAGGTCGTCGCTTCATCTAACTGAGGGGCGGCCCACACTACGTTACGTCGGTAACTCTGTTTCTTACTAAGGTCATCGCTTCATCTAGCTGAGGGGCGGCCCATACTACGTTATGTCGGTAACTCTGTTTCTTACTAAGGTTGTCGCTTCATCTAACTGAGGGGCGGCCCACACTACGTTACGTCGGTAACTCTGTTTCTTACTAAGGTCATCGCTTCATCTAGCTGAGGGGCGGCCCATACTACGTTATGTCGGTAACTCTGTTTCTTACTAAGGTCGTCGCTTCATCTAACTGAGGGGCGGCCCACACTACGTTATGTCGGTAACTCTGTTTCTTACTAAGGTCATCGCTTCATCTAGCTGAGGGGCGGCCCACACTACGTTATGTCGGTAACTCTGTTTCTTACTAAGGTCGTCGCTTCATCTAACTGCGGGGCGGCCCACACTACGTTATGTCGGTAACTCTGTTTCTTACTAAGGTCATCGCTTCATCTAGCTGAGGGGCGGCCCACACTACGTTATGTCGGTAACTCTGTTTCTTACTAAGGTCATCGCTTCATCTAGCTGAGGGGCGGCCCACACTACGTTATGTCGGTAACTCTGTTTCTTACTAAGGTCATCGCTTCATCTAGCTGAGGGGCGGCCCACACTACGTTATGTCGGTAACTCTGTTTCTTACTAAGGTCATCGCTTCATCTAGCTGAGGGGCGGCCCACACTACGTTATGTCGGTAACTCTGTTTCTTACTAAGGTCATCGCTTCATCTAGCTGAGGGGCGGCCCACACTACGTTATGTCGGTAACTCTGTTTCTTACTAAGGTCGTCGCTTCATCTAACTGAGGGGCGGCCCACACTACGTTATGTCGGTAACTCTGTTTCTTACTAAGGTCATCGCTTCATCTAGCTGAGGGGCGGCCCACACTACGTTATGTCGGTAACTCTGTTTCTTACTAAGGTCGTCGCTTCATCTAGCTGAGGGGCGGCCCACACTACGTTATGTCGGTAACTCTGTTTCTTACTAAGGTCATCGCTTCATCTAGCTGAGGGGCGGCCCACACTACGTTATGTCGGTAACTCTGTTTCTTACTAAGGTCGTCGCTTCATCTAGCTGAGGGGCGGCCCACACTACGTTATTTCGGTAACTCTGTTTCTTACTAAGGTCATCGCTTCATCTAGCTGAGGGGCGGCCCACACTACGTTATGTCGGTAACTCTGTTTCTTACTAAGGTCGTCGCTTCCTCTAACTGAGGGGCGGCCCACACTACGTTATGTCGGTAACTCTGTTTCTTACTAAGGTCGTCGCTTCATCTAGCTGAGGGGCGGCCCACAGTACGTTATGTCGGTAACTCTGTTTCTTACTAAGGTCGTCGCTTCATCTAGCTGAGGGGCGGCCCACACTACGTTATGTCGGTAACTCTGTTTCTTTTAAGTTTTTAATATAATACACCCATCAATAATCGCTTAATAGGAGGCGAACCTATTTGCATTAACCGGACACAAATACAGACTCAGGGCTGCTACTGAGAAAATGGTGCAAACATTTTTTACCCGATCTGAGAATCGTGCCCAGGTCGGGCAAAATTAATATGTAAGTGAGTTTGATAATTAAGGCGAATTCTCTTCGATGTATGATCGTCACTGGAGATATTAAATCGTACGTTACCTGGCCAAAACGTACCCTGTAACTACTAGTCGCGCGATGTAAAAAGGAAAGTAAAAAATGGTTTAAGAAGTAAAACACGTGTTACTACTTACCCCTGTTACAATAAGACCCTCGCTCCTTTACTGTAGAACAACTAAAATTGCATTTTGACACCATGAAATACAATGTGAAGTACTTGTGCCACTCCACTGTATAATTACTTCAGTTTGCGGTAGCCGATATAATACATGACTATCACAACTTTCCCACGTTGTTCTTGTACTCGTTGTGTTCGTACTTGGTTCTCGCCTGCTCTGTACTCGCACTTAAATTAACAAGTTTTAATTTCTTGTAAAGGAAAGTTAGGGATCCTGGTTTGGTTGGAAACTCTTAGCAGACACGAGCGGTAAAAGACACGTAGTGCACGGATAAAGCAGTAAAATATAAGATAAGGAAGGTTACAATTTCTTAAAAGTCACTATCATGGATAATAGAATTAACCAACTGTTTATAGCTACGACATCTAAACATGGCAGGTCTGGATCTAAGAACCTAGAACAAGAACATTATTTCCTTCATATTCTTGACATTTAAGTATAGATAGACCAACGAAAGCCGACCGACCTCGACCGGTTCTGTGCTTCTCACATCTAAGGAATTCCTGCGGTGATCACCAGGTCATCGGTCTACCTTGTGGGAGGCCTTCCACAGCTGTCTCCCGGTACACGGTCACCACTCCAGAATCTTCTTCGTCTTCATCGGTCAACCCCTTCCTGTTCATACAAACATAATTTGGTAGAGTGTGGATATAATGTACACTCACTCGTTTGGCCTAGTTCGAAGGTTTACTTTACTAAATTCAGGGCAAAACAGACACAACTAGGGTAACCACTTTACAAAAGTCGGAATATTTTACTTATAACAGCTATTAATAAATTATTCAATTAATTGTTTTCTTTTAATCCTCAGCCGAAAGGCCGAGCAAAGTCCGGACGGGCCGGGGGGTCAAAAGCCGAACATGTCCTGGCAAATTTGGATGGATGGTAACCTAAGGCACAGCTCAAAATTAGCGAAGCCCTATCAACAAGCAATAGTAATTTTGAACCCCTAACACTTCAGACTCGCATAAAATATTCTAGTGCCATTATTTCCACAAAGGTAATACACATCCAACGTCCACAGAGCATTTAAAACACAGAGTAGGCTGCCAATTTATAGGTACTTACTTAAACTTGTGATGTCTTGAACTTAAGCGGATGGTTCATGGATGGGTGACCGTCCATTACAAACCGAGGCCCCTCCGTGCCTCGGAAAACACGTTAAGCTGACGTTCCGGCTGTCATTCCTATAGCTTCGACAACCAGTCTTACCAAGGGGTATTGTGTTACTCAGTTACTGGGTTCTGGAGGTCAGATAGGCTGTCGTTCTATGTAAACTACTGGTATTCAGCTGCATCCAGTTTAACCGGATGGATGCCGACCCCAACATAGTCGCGTAAAAGCTAGGCAGATTGATATTCTGTTTAAACATGTAAGTATTTAGTAAATGTGAAGTATTTAGTAAATGTGAAGTATTTAGTAAATGTGAAGTATTTAGTAAATGTGAAGTATTTAGTAAATGTGAAGTATTTAGTAAATGTGAAGTATTTAGTAAATGTAAGTATTTAGTAAATGTAAGTATTTAGTAAATGTAAGTATTTAGTAAATGTGAAGTATTTAGTAAATGTGAAGTATTTAGTAAATGTAAGTATTTAGTAAATGTAAGTATTTAGTAAATGTGAAGTATTTAGTAAATGTGAAGTATTTAGTAAACGTGAAGTATCTAGTAAACGTGTAGTAATTAGTAAATGTGATTTTTATACCCAAAGGATTCATAAAGTGTGGGGCACACTTGTGCTTACTGACGACTGCATCTGATGAATGGTTTTGTTCCGTTTTCTCTTCAAACGGGGTCAAATACGAGTGCCCACCACAAATGCTATATGCATTTTTTAATTTAGTTTGAATTTTTGGCAAATATTAAGTTACTATGTGCATATCTTAATCGAACCTAAATGGCTCTCATTTCGCGCACCTAAAAATATTATTGAACAGTCTAAGATTGCGCGTATTTTTCTATACTAATAATGATCCTTATTTTGGGGATATAAAATTACTAAGTAAATAGCCAAGTAACTGCGACCAACTTGGATGGAGCGGTTGTTCACAAACCTATCCCATTTCGTCGGGGTATCCTAGCTTAGTTACTGCGAATAACTGTGAGAAAAGGCCGGACATAAAAAAATGCTCATTTCTTTAAAAACGTGTCCATCGTTAGAAGCCCAAAAAGTGTTTAGGGGTTAATTAATTTTAAAAAAATCGTTCATCTTTCGAAGGTCAATAAGCTATTAGAGGATCAGTTAAATATGTCCCCTATTAATTTGGAACGTGGCATGAATACTCAATCTGAAAGAAAGCAAGCAGAGAAGAAGAGATCTGATTCAAAGTTCCTTCGTTAAACCAGTAAATCCGCCGAAATAATCTATCAATTAGTTACTCTGTGGGGACAGGTCACACTGTAGCCTAGTTGACATGACATGTACTCGTATACTCAAATCACTACTACGCGACGCGACGTTCAAACAAAGCATGAGTTTCAGGGTAACTTTATTGAATACAGGTTGAAAAAGCGGGCAGTACAGTAGAAATGAGAGACAAAGCGACACTTGGCAAGCAAGTATAATGGGGGAGACCCCTACCATTAGTTTTTCCCTATCTTAAAGTGCATGTTGTAATACAAACGGAAAAGAAGGATTAATAGTTATTACTTTGTGGTGATTAAAATAAAGGATCGTTATTTTATTCATTGTTAGCGATTCGTTCTGCTTTGCACGGTTTTTACTGGACAAGACAAAATATTGAGATTTCTTTATTATATGTCATGTTCGTACGTTATTATTAATGTATTTAATATATACAGGGTGTGGCGTAGGTAGTGGTCCACCGTTTAGGATTCGAAGAACCATATAATTAACTATAACAATTAAAAATTTTAACTATTTTTAGTAGTAAGTTTTTTTTACAAAAATCGATCTTGAACTTGATGGTGTGTTAAAAATTAGGGTTAAAATTAGAGAAGAACCAAATTTTTCTTCAAAAGAGCTGAATTTACATAAAAAATCATAATTTATCATGACAGCTCTAGTATTCAGCAGTAATTAACAGAAATTAAAATGAAATAATAATGTTTTTTGTTGAAACTATAAACAAATTTATAATAAAAGGTAGAAATTTCGTAAATAAAAGACAAAAAGGAAATATTTTCGGAACCCTTGGGTAAAAATGGTTACAATTTTTAATTGTTATAGTTAATTATCTGGTTTATCGAATCCTGAACGGTGGACCACTACTTACGCCACACCCTGTATATAAGTTGTAAACCTTCCGGATTTTTTTTCTAAATGTAGGTAAATACCGCATCATAAACCGTTGCATAAGCGACTTTAATATAATTATAATATATATAGAGTGACTGGTAATTGAGTGCATTCCTCGAAATGGTTGATAGTAGAGCTAATTTTTCAATGTTTTTGACCCCGTACCAGGCCTCCGTCACTCCATGTACTTGCGCGCTATAATTACCTACCGCTCGAGCGAGCGCTCTCGGACCGTTTGCGGTCCAAATTCAGTGCGGTTTTCACAAGCGAAGCGCACGCACGTTGCTCAATTTTATAATCGTTCCGTTCGTTCGTACGCGTACCTACGATGCTTTGTGATACACATGTAACTTTTAAAGTTTTTTGTTTTACCTACACAGTGACCTATATAATTATCTTTTATCTAGACGTATTGCACAGTCAGCACTCAGCACCAATTTATAAAAAAAATATTTTATGAACGATACAATTTTAAACTATGTACCACCTATAGTCAGACAGAAGTAGTCAGATCAGAACATATTCACAGTTCTCAATAACAGACACTAAAAGCTATATTAATTTAATTTTATCGAAGAGGCAGCCCTGCGATTGCTGCAGGATCGCGCGGTGCGAAGCAATCACAACTGTACGCTTGAGCATTTAGGCACATTTTAGCATGCAGTGGTTGCTGAGGCGACGGAGTAGGCTATTATCTCAATAGGTATTGGAAATTTTCTACTGAGTGAAGTATCTGTTACGTAGTAACTATTTAGTAATCTGTGCCCGTACACTTGGGGTACAGAATGGGTTATTTTGGAGATATTGAACGTTATAAATATTTGGTTTCTTACCTCTCGGCCATAAACTGCTAACTGTGAGAATTCTCTTCCGGTTTGGACCTTAAACTGATACTTTTCTGATAGTTCATGAAAAAATAAATCCTTCAATAACCAATTTATCAAACAAGTACCGACACCTTTAGAAAATAAGCGTGGTGAAGTTCATTTTATGCTTTTTATTAATTTCTCTTGTTTTTCGTAGCAGTTTACTCAAAATGTATGGCATTTGACGTACAAATTACTCTACTTTTATACGCCTACTTTATGTACAGATCTACTTTTCTAAAATGGTAGGTATAGCAGTGCCGACTTTCAGCACGAGTTTGAATAAAAACAAAAGTGGTTCCAAAGGGTAGTAATTTAGGCCGGGAAAATCAAGTTTAAACTCTGCACTAAATTTTAACAGCGATGTTTTTCTTGAATCGTGTTTTTGAACTTACCTCTTCAAATATTAATAAAAAAATCATTATCTTCCAGGACCGCATCAAGGTAAAAATAAATCAAAACTCGTTTTTGTGAATCAAAATTGAAGCAAAATAGTTAACAGGAAAATTAACTTTCGTCCACGGAAAGGAGGATGGCGAATTTGGACCCACATTTTTTTATAAATTAACGAAGTGTCATTCACATGCAAGCTTATATTTACTGTAATCATAATAAACTGTAAATAGTTTCTAAGAGGATTATATAAAACATATGGAGTCACTAGGTGATGGGGATTAAAAGTTAGAAGAGATTTTTATTACTCTTAAAAATAAGTTATCATGCAGATAATAAACGCACCGTGTTTCGTATTACATTCCAACCTACTCAATGGATTACGTTCTTACACTTAGGTACTTGTACAAGTTTACGCTCGTCATTTTTTTTAATAAATAAAACTTATAAAATATTTTTTCATCCCACCATCTCGGAAAGAGTATTTTTAATCTTCAATATCTGAGTGGAAAAGCCGTTTTTATTCTCTAGAGGATAAAGTAAATTGAATTTAGAACATCGTGTGCACTAAGTTTGTGAATTAAAAAAAAACATTAAACCTATTTACTGCTACCTCTATGGTGCCGAATATATCATACAACTTTTTTTTAATTTGTTAAAAACTCAGACTCGGAACCTTCTTGGTGTTCTTTTTTCAATTTGCTTTGTACGCGGTTCTTTACGCGGCATTTTTTCACGTCATTGTTAAACCTTATATTAAAAACAAGAAACTTGAAAACAAGTGAAAAAACTAAAATGAGTGATTCTAGCGACGAGGAAGTTTGCTTGACGCCAACAGAATTGACTGAAACTGTTAATAATGCGCAAATGAGCTTTCTCCCTCAACAATCACGCGAGAAGTATTTAAAACAGTACGATATGTTCAACACGTGGCGACTAGCAAAAGGAGCCAAAACTTTCTCAGAAAACGTTTTGCTGGCATATTTTATAGAATTATCCGAGAACAAGAAAGCAAGCACTCTATGGAGTACGTATTCGATGCTAAAAGCAACAATAAAGATGAAAAAAGACAAACATATCGATACCTATCCTAAATTAGTGGCATTTTTAAAAAGAGCCTCATCTGGTCATCAACCAAAAAAATCGAAGGTTTTCACAGTATCTGATATTGAAAAGTTTCTTAACGAAGCACCCGATTCCGTATATTTGGCGGCAAAAGTAAGTCAGTTGCACATTCAGTATCTACTTAAGTATATTAATCTCAATTAAATAGTATACTTAGTAGATGTTGATAGGCATAATTATGCGTTCATATCAATTTTATTCATTTATCTACTACAATACTCTTTACGTTACAGGTTGTTCTTATTATTGGAATAAACGGAGCATGTCGAACTAATGAACTAACACAACTTAATGTCAAAAACATTGAGAAACATTCAGATGACTTACTATTAATTAATTTACCTAATACAAAGACAAAAAGAGACCGCAACTTCGTCATTCGCAAGGAATACGTAACGATTGTTGAGAAATATCAAGCCTTACGCCCGCCTAACACTCCAATCAATCGATTTTTTCTACAGTATCGCAATGGAAAGTGTGTTAGACAGCCTATGGGTACTAATAAAATTGGCAGTATCCCACGAGAAATAGCAACATTTCTTGAACTTCCAGAACCCCTGTTGTACACGGGTCATTGTTTCCGACGAACTTCAGCCACACTTTTGGCTGATTCCGGAGCTGATCTCCTGTCCCTTAAGCGCCACGGAGGCTGGAAGTCCAATGCAGTTGTAGAGGGATACATAGAGGATTCCATCCAAAATAAGTCTAAAATATGTGAAGGCATCGTAGGAGCCATTACACTGAAAGAGCCTCAATCGGATCCTTGGACTGGCCCTTCTACATCAAAAATAAGCCGTTATGAAACACCTAACCATCTCCCTCTCTCTCCAACATTCACGCCAAGGGAATCCGATGAATCGGTACAACTATTAAGTATGACAGATAGTTTACCGAAAAACAGTACACAAGTGACTAACACCAATATTACAGTACCAAACAAAAATATTACACTCAATTTAAATAACTGTAGCAACGTTACTTTAAAATTTTCTTAATTATACCTTAGTATTATTTTGTTATAATTTAAAGATTATTCTGTAATACTTACCTGTCATAATGTAGTAATTAATACCTAAACTGAAATAAAAGTGTACCTATCTTGTGATTGTAAACGTTTTTTTTTTGCATTTAGTCATTTCCTCGCTGAGGTGGAATGAAAAGTTACGTGTTGCACTCGAGTGCAAAGATTTTTCACCTCGTGCTCTTTTGATTCCCTCGCTAACGCTCAGGATTCTAATTTTGAATCACTCGCTGCGCTCGTGATTCAATTTTAGAATCCTTCGCTTCCTCGGTCATCAAAATTGAACACGCGGTTAAAAAGCAACTTTGCACTCTTGTATAACAAATAACTATTTTTAAATCATACAAAAGTTAATATAATTTTTTATACGAAAATTGTATTATATATTAATTTCTTATTATATTAATTTTATTATATATAATACGATTATTTGTGATAACGTAGAATGGAATGTTATGCTGTTAATATGAGTTGGCTGCATAGATAATAGAATCGTTTCAGGTTATAATCTTTTACCTTGCATATCTTTCTTCTCCCAGCCTCTACGACTTGCTGCCCATTTGCTTTTTTGCTAGTTTTATATAGTTCTACAACTAGTCATAAGTTTCCATACTGTACGATACTCCTAACAGTGGGTCCCGTTGTACATGCAACCTCGCCATCCTCCTTTCGATAAATATAAAATTACGAAAAAAAATTACTGCACTTCAAGCAAAAATATAAACAGCGGTTGGTTTTACATTAAATTTAATCACCAAATTAAATATTTGAATACGCTATCCAAGAAAATCAGACATAATATTGTGCGCTAGCACATCATAATAATCTGCTAAAGCGGTTCAGGCAAAAAATGTAACCGAATTAAATTTAGTTTAACTTTTATTTAAAGGCTCTATCCGACTTATTTGCAAGAAAATTAAACACATTAAAGAAAGTAGTATTTTCATTTTATACATTACGATTTTCTTTTTGCTTTGGTTCTGTCACTAACTACCCTTCACGATAAATGAAAATAATCATTGTTTTAAATATATATGCAAAGTTAGCCTAAAATTCCGCGTAAATCACTACCAAGCCCGGTTCGAATTTTGTTGTTACCGGTATGTGATGCAGTGTGGAACGTTCAAGGCTAAAGATAAAAAACTAATGTATTCAAATAAATAAATATAAAAAAAAACAATGTGGCGAGCACAAAAATAAGCTGTGCTGATATAAATTCAACGTGGTTAACTTATAACACTCCACTCGTTATATAGGAAGCTCGGAGCAGAAGTTAGCCTACTTTTGCTCTTGTTTTTTTTATTTACTAGTTATGTATACAACGTGTCGTTTTGCATCCTCGTCAAATTTCAGGAGGCTGTTATGAAAGTCATAAATAATCAAATAAAATTACGATCCTGCTCAATAATTAATACATACTTGTTTTTTTAGGTATTTAAGTTTGACAGTATTTCAGAATACTCCACTTTCAAAGAACAAAATCTCCCTGTTGTGTATGCGGTAGGCAGTGTCGTACGACTATGTCGCTGTGTGCATGCGTTACAGTTACAGCGCAGTTACAGGGCGGTATCACACGGGACCTACACATGCCGATTTCCGAAAAATACAAAAAATAAAAATAAATACCTACTTATTTTATTATTGATTCGTGTCGAGAATCATTAGCATAGTTACCTCCTCGAATTTGACGAGGATGCAAAACAACACCTTGTATATAGAGGTATGAGGAACAGGGTGTAAAGTTCACTTATACCTCCATAGAACAGGGAGGATCCTCTGACCAGACGGGCGTTGTGTCTGGTGGGCAACTGCCCAACGATTGATGTCGGGAGTTGCTATGTTATGTTTATATATATTTATATAAATATATAATATAATTATTTATGTTATATTATTATAATATAATATGCTAGGTGCGCGGTGAATTCTGATTGCGTGATGCAGGATTTTGCGTGACGTGGCGATGTAGATACCGCTACGTATATACCAGCCTTTTATTGTCCCACTGCCGCGGCCGGGACAACGGGCTCTTCTCTTAAAGAGAAGGCACTAGCATTATTCACCACGCTTGCTCAAGACGGGTTGGCGATTTAAGACTAATCAATTATAAGTCTAGGTTTCTTCACGATGATTGTCCTTCACCGATGTCAGTAATCTCCAAGATAAAATTAGAAAGTACATATGAATTGAAAAAGTCACATTGGTACTAGCCCGGATTTGAACCCACAACCTCATACATGAGAGGCGAAGCCTTAACCACTGGGCCATTATGACATGTTACACTAGCTACGTACGTGTGACAAATGCTTTAATATGTTACGAAAAAGAAGAAAGGTTAAAAGGAAGAGGAAAGGTTTACGAAAGATTTTTCGAAGTAATTGTCCTATTTAAGCAGGTTTGAAATTATTTTATTGTTTTCAGTTTCTCTCACGTGTCCGTTCCGGAAAGCGCGACTAGTTTCTGCTCGATCTTTTACTGGTCAAGTAGTACGGTTATGGAATGCCTTGGCCGTGTCGGTAAGGCGTACTCAATATTGTCTACTTTTTAAATTGTGATAACTGCGCTGCTTCGTTTTAGCTGCGCCCCGCGGTTTACCCACACAAGTCTCGATCCCGTGAGAATATCGGGATAAAAAGTATTTTTTGTGTTAATTCAGATCAATGTCTACCCATGTGTCAAATTTCATCAAAATCCGTTCAGCCGTTTTAGCGTGAAAGCTTAACAAACATACAAAGTACAAAAAATGTAATCTTCTCTCTATAAAATATTGTTACTTAGTACAAAAACACTTCCTCTCTCCCTAAACATCATTATTACACTTGCTTAGCTCCTGTAGGCCAATTCTCGTAATTAAAAAACGTTCAAATTCAAGTCGCAATCTCATCTCAGCGACAATCAATGTCAAAATCCTGTCAAAAATGTATGTAAAAACATTGTAATTTTGACAGATTGAGACTGAGATTAGAATGCGAACGGTCTTAAAATTACGGGAATTGCCCCTCTGTTCCATGTTTATTATTATATTATATATATTTCTAAAGATAAGTAAATGCTGTTGTTTCACCACAGACTGTCTACAGTATTGTCTCTGCTTCACCATAATCCATCCAATGGTTGCCTTTATAAGATTGCTTTTAGCGATAAGACCGCTCATTGTGTCACCGTAATTTTCTATATTTAATTATATCTTTTAGTTATGTGGTGTACAATAGAAAGTATTTTATTCTATTCTTGTTTCGAATTACATTATGAGGCTCGTATACCTGGCTGGCCTACGTAGTATGTACATAGATCTAGGAAAGTTAGGCTTCGCAATGTGACTGGCAGGGCGGAACGCTGACACTTGAGATCCAGGACATGTCCTAGTCTAGGCGTCAGGAATTTCACTGAATCGAGCATGTGCTTAGCATAATTTCTATAGGATCAAACTGTCGCACTCAGCGACGTCACTTGAAATTAATCAACCATTAATATTAACTTTGATTAAGCACCATATCTTGGCACATGTCACCATAATTGAGACGTTTTCAACCTGACGTACTTTTGACTGACAGCGTTCCAATTTATACTGATCAGTTAAAGTAAATGATTGATTAATTTTAAGTAACGACTCTTGAGTACCGGGTAAGTTATTTGAGCAATGCATTGTTAACCAATTTTCTCTCTGTATGCTTATAAAATAAATAATAATTACCTAATATTAATTTTATAAAAAATATGTCCCTTATCAGGAAGTGTAAAATAACCATATTCTTAACTTGGCTGTTTCCTTACTATCCCTGCGTAGGTTTGCATGAATTATAGAGACATTCCATTTTATTATTTGTACAGAATAAAGCATCATTTCTTGAACGTGAGACATACACCATTTTTACGTAGTTGTCTTTTTATAAAAATGCCAAGAAAAAGGTGTCTGTGGAATTATTCCGAGATTCTACGTACATGTAGCGGAAAATTGGGCGCCTCTCATTAGACACGAGCCGTTTGTTTTGGCTCGCCCTTACAAACTGCCTTGTACTCTAGGTAATACTATTTTATTGTTGTAAATTATATAGATCCATCAACAATAAGGATATACTTCATTTATGGATACCTGACTTTTTCAACGTTGAAATTTTTACGTGGTTAAACCATAGACTGACTGAATGATAGTTATTTAACACTTTGCAGGACACTCAATGCCGACTTATTAACAATAAAACTTATATTATGTCTCGTTCAGTGTCCTTCAACCGTTTAACCGAATACAAATATTTATAATGATTATTCAAACATACCTAGCGCTTGCGCTATATTGTTCGACTAAGGGACAAAAGTATTTAGGTACCAGAAGATGGCACGAATACGGCACGGTTGGCGCAGTGGTTTAGCGATTGACTGCTGCGCTGCGTGTCGCGGATTCACTTCCCCCACGGAACAAAATTTGTATGGCCTACAAGTAGTTGTTCCGGGTCTGGCTGTTTGTGTATGTGAGTTTAAATGTTTGTAAACGCACCCACAATACAGGAGAAATTCCTAGGGTGGGGCAACGTTTAAAAATATAGAGAAGAAGCCGCGCATGCTGAAGCGAACTATTAAGAAGAGGTGGTCAAGGTATAAGAAGCAAGAACTAATAATAGCCGGTAACCTTAATTAGAGAAACCTAGTTTGAGATCCGTGGGCATAATATTTCACCGTACTTTAATTAAAAAATATATAAGTAGCCAATCAGGGGGTCTACTGCCGACAGAAGTGGAAACTTTAAATTATCAAAATAAAAACAAAAAAATATATTTAAAATTATTATTTGTACGCCGTAAACGGCAGAATATTATAATCGTAATACATAATCTGGTTTCACAACTATCATCTTTCGGTACTCCGAGCAACAATAATACTAATACATTTTTCACATCTATCAGTACTCCGAGCAACTATAATAATAATACATATTTCACGTCTATTATCTATCGGTAATCCGAGCAACAATAATACTAATACATATTTCACATCTATCAGTACTCCGAGCAACTATAATAATAATACATATTTCACGTCTATTATCTATCGGTAATCCGAGCAACAATAATACTAATACCTCCTCCTGGGTTATTCCCGCTCGGTAACACCCTTTCGTCAACACTGTTGACGATCGGGAAAAAAAAGTTTCGTTCGTTCACAGTGTTGACGAACGCTACTTATTATTTCGGGTAATTCCCGTTCGGTAACACCTTTCGTTCCTGTCGTCAACACTGTTGACGATCGGGAAAAAATAGTTTCGTTCGTTCGCAGTGTCCATGAATGCTGGTTTTTATTTTTAAAATACGCATACGCAATATGCGTTTTAAATGTTTTAATTGTTTATGTTAGATCTTTTAAAACACAATTAACTAGAAAATAAAAAAATGGCCTTATCATGTGCATCATAACATCATACAAATCATTGTGAAAAAAAGCGATAATAGGACTTTTATAAAGCTAAAGTGAGTTTAGACGTTTACGTAAAATGTAATGGTAATTCACTTACCTTAATTCTCAAAACTCCACTGCACTTTAATTTACGTTGAGAGCAACTCCAAATAACTAAACCACTTTTATGCGCCCTTCTTGTGTAATATTGGCGACCGCCATGTAGTAAAACAGTCCCATGTTTTCTTTTTATACGCACTAACACGGATTTTCCACTAGAACTACCTGCTAAATCTTGTTCCGACATGTCCGAATTTAGAACTAATAATGTACTGTATGTACGATGCATAAATCAGGATTAGCTACCCAAAATGAACGATACTTATTATTGCAGTGCTCTGATTGGCTAATTCAAGGTCATGGTGGATAACGTACTAGAATAGGCCGGTCGGGGGTAGTGTGCGAATCTATTGTTTATTTTATCTACTGTTACCGGCTACCGGCGCGGCATCGCTATACCTGCCTGCTGCAAAGGGAAGTGTGCAATCTACTCTAACTTAAATTCTACAAATGGAACAACATCCAACATTTTTTATCAATTAAACTAGACTTTCGTCGTAATTAAACATTTGAAAATCCATGACATGTTTTATTTTTATTTCCATATTTTAAAAATAAAAACCAGCATTCTTGGACACTGCGAGCGAACGAAACTTTTTTTTCCCGATCGTCAACAGTGTTAACGACAGGAACGAAAGGTGTTACCGAACGGGAATTACCCGAAATAATAAGTAGCGTTCGTCAACACTGTGAACGAACGAAACTTTTTTTTCCCGATCGTCAACAGTGTTGACGAAAGGGTGTTACCGAGCGGGAATAACCCGTCTGGTCGGAGGATCCTCCCTTTTCTATGGAGGATTAGTGGACTGTACACCCTGTTCCTCATTACTTCTATACTCCTATCGAAAGCAGGTAGTGAATTCTATTTCAGTAACAAACGTCAATAATAAAATTTGTTTTCGCCTCATTTTAACCCCACCCAACTAGAGTTGCCTCTCTAAGGCATACAGCATAATGCATTGTATATTTGGAGACAAAAAAACGATACACTTTAACAAATTAATTTCCATTTAAGACAACATAACGTTCTGTTGTTATCAGGATAAACAAATATATTTGTGTGTCGAACACGAATGTGGAGTTGTGTTGTGTGTCGATACGTTAGACTAGTGGTGAATTATTATGAGTTCAGCTTTGTTACTCGTCTGTTTTTGCTTTAAAATCTGCCGATCTATTATTCTACAATAAAGATTTTTACCAAATAGATCGATTGTAGTACCAGAGCAAATTATACCTACACACTCGCTCACCTACCACCTACCTTTTTTTTTTGAGTTTTGTAAACCATCAAATAACAACTCCCGCTCTGGGCAGTTACCTGTGCCAGGTGCCACGGTAAGCCTTTCGGACTTTCCCGCAACCCCCTGGCAGGCATCGGCCCTAGCGGACCCCGTCACTGGTGCTGACATCTCCTTTAGCCGCGCGTGGAACACAACGCGTGGTCCTTGTCGTACAGCGAACTGCCCATTGCTCGCCGTCCGCAAGCCCACCTACCTACTTACTTCTTTTAAACAACAAAAACACGTTGTTATTTGTGTACCTAATGACTAGACAGGCTTAAGCAGTTAGGTAATCTTAAGCTTACCTACTCAGAGATCAACCCAGAATCATGTCCGATCAGAATGTTTACTTTTCAACGGCGGCTACCGGTACAAACGGTATATGACGGCACGGTTGGCGCAGTGGTTAAGCGATGGACTGCTGAGTTACGTGTCGCGGGTTTGATCCCCGCACGGAACAAATATTTGTATGACCTGCAAGTAGTTGTTCCGGGTCTGGCTGTTTGTGTATGCCAGATCAAATGTTTGTAGACGCACCCACGATACAGGAGAAATTCCTAGTGTAAGGCAACGTTATATATAAAAAAAAAAACAAACGCACGTACACGTACAGACAGAGACAAAAATTAATGAAAACTTCAGTCTTTTAAATCTTAATTATTGAGCAAAATATTTTTAATAAAATAGGAAAAGGAGCAGAATATTAACTCTTAGAATATTAAATGAAATACAACGTATCGAATAATTTTGTGTCACTATATGTGCCTGTAAAAGTAGCAGAGTTTCGACTTTGACGCTGACCGTACCTATTAGTACCTACCTACTTAATCATAACTAATAATGTAGGTATATACACAGATAGGTCTATTTTAATTATGTTTCATTAGGTAAGATAATAGTTAGGTACCCCGCGGCTGGCCAATAATTACCTGGTCTATTCTAATAGTAGGTATCTGATGAATGTCTAGTCTAAACAGTTTCTGTTCAGGTTAATTTCTTATGAGATCACTAAATAAACGGTACCTAAGTAACACATTCATCTGTATTTAGAAGGTTTCAACTTCATAATATCTCACCATTTTTCCAATTATTAACAATGTTACTGTCGTTTTATTTACATAAACCCTCGAAAAAAAATGAGATTCTAAAATTAAACTCAATTCTCAAATGAAAAACATATTTAGTGTGATATACTATTAGAATTTCGGATTTAAGTGTTCTAATAATCATATCAGAGCACTCACTATTTAGGTAGGTACTTAGGTACTGCAAATTGGTATCCACAGGCACGTTTGCGGGAAAGTCCGAAAGGGTTACCGTGGCCCCTGGCACAGGCAACTGAAGGAACACGGGTGGGTTTTAGTCAGTAATAGTCTGACACGCCCTCCCGCTCTACCCAGAGCGGGAGAAGTTATTTGATGATTTCCCACTTTAAAATAAGAAAAAAAGGCACGTTTTATGATAAGTACTTATATGTTTTTCATTATCGTCAGATACTTTTAAAACAGACTATAGGTAGGTACCTGCTTACTTACTTTATTGATTGTGCGATTGTACTTTTGGACCACGAAGTAAATGTTTGCACCCATACTATAGTTATCATAATAACAAACTACATTAATAAGCACCGATTTGTATTTAAAAATAAATAATACAAGCTATTATTTAATACTACAAACCTTTCTTGTTAATGATGCTCGTAATATACAATGAAACTGTTATGATTAAGCATACACACAGCACCAGGCTGATAAGTAAAGCGAGTAGATACATTCGAAATGAAATGTATGTAAATAATTGTTGTTCGTAATGAGTATGTGATTTATGGCAAAACAAATCATTTGTCACTGCGTAGGCGACTGATGAAATTTTCACACAGATGTTACTTACTTGAAAATTAAATAATCTGTCGCATTCCAAACCATCCTGAAACAACATAACCTACTAACCTACAATCCTTCACTGCCTCGAGCTAGGAGAAGATTTAATCCTGTTGTCAACTACCATGCTTCGCCTTCAAACTCTTTTTCAAAACGTTTCTTTTATCACCTCGGTCGGTATCTCTACAATAAAGTAAATAGAGTCATACCTATTTATGAACTCAATAAGACAAAGTGCAAAATGAAACTATATAGTTGGCTTCAAGAACTCAATTACGATGACACTGAAAATTTATTAACAGTCTTAACATAGACATCATTATGCAAATATACTATGACCAAAACAAAAAGATAATCACAGACACACACACACCCACACTACCCCCACACACACAACCCCTCTACACACACACAACCACTGCACACACTTCTTTAACTACACTAACTACACATACACGCAGTACACTCAACCTCACTCCCAACCTGTTGCTAACCAAACTAACTAAAACAAAAAAAAAAAAAAATATTACAACTATCATAATCATTAAGCTTTTAAAGGAAAATATGTTAATATAATATGTCCTAACTGTATACCTACCGTTTGTACGAGTACATAACCTAATATGTTAAATATAAATGGAGGAGTCCTGGTGACCTGAAATACAGGCATTGAGCCTAGTTTAGGCACCAGTCTCCCACAATATGATGTCCGTCCTATATGTCACCGTAGAAATGAGGTAACAACTAAGAGTAATATTGTGGAGAAAATAAACTATTATTATTATTATTTATTGGTTTCGTTGTCGTTGGTCCCAGCTGTCATTCAAAGATCTTTGACAATAGTTACGGTAGTTAGAAGCCCCAATATCTGACAACCAGTATTAATAAGGGGTATTATTATTAGTCTTTGACATATCTCGGGACCCTGGGCTCTCAAACCTTTGGAAGGCATATGAGGAGCCGAAGCCAACTCGCAGAGGACCGTTAGACGCTTTTAATGCCATTGCATTAAAAGCGTCATTAAGCAGCAACCGTTAATTATCCCTGTACGCACTATGTACAAGTGCACCCGAGGACAACCCCCGGTTGATGTAGGACTATTGTAGGATATGGTAAATAAAGGTATTGGACTATGGGTTTGGGTGGCTAAAGTGGACTAGTTACTAGGGAAGGACTATGTCCCCTGCATGATCAATGCAACTTGCACACTCAATAAGGGGCCCCCGAAAACGGTTGCTAGCACAGCGGGACGTAGCAACAAGAGAGCAACACTTCTTGAGGTACTTGAGGAGAGGAGGGGTATTCTAAGGCCATCAGAACAATCCCGGAAGTACGGTCAAGATCCCTACCAGCATCTTACTGGAATACTTCCTTCCTCAGAGCTCGTTTGCTCTTGCGAATCTCCACTCAAGCGGGCCAATAAAGGCAAGAAAGTGGTGGAAGCTCTGTTCCTCGTCAGTGTTTACTCCAGCCGGCCAATAAAGGCAAGCCAAAGATGAGGAAGATGACTTCTCCCGGGAGATAGGGTCCGTGGGGTCGCTACTGCCCAACATGCTGCTCTGCGGGCTTATGTATCTCTCTTGGTCTGGCTCCTCCCCCTAGACGTGTTTCGGCAAAGTTAACTTTACCTGCACATACCAAGAGTTCGAAGCGCGCAAGCCCCACCACGACGTCAACGTACAGATACGGCGGTGGGGTTATTATTACCCAGTAGTAACTGGGTTGTAAACCTATCTAAAATATTAGTGTTCAGCTGCATCCGTTCAGACTGTAAGCCGAACCCAACGTAGTTGGAATAGGCTAGGCAGATCTATTAGGCACTGATATTGGCTCAAAGTACCTCCCTACTAAGTTACATCAGAATATTACGCCAAATAAAAGACATAGTAATCAAGCTAACGCGAGCACATATAGTTCAGGAGCCCGAAATATTTATAGGCAAGGAGTTCACGAGCTCACGACGCAAGTTTAATAGTATTTGCTCGTATTTACGACGAGTCAAATTAATCATAACTTTAACCAGCAATGCTTCTTGTTTGTCGTATTGAGATGTTACAGTTTCTGTGTAATGCATAGTTATGATAATAGTACCTACCGTTAAGTAAGCGCGTTATCAACTGCATCGTCGGGCCATAAATCATGTCCCTATGTCTATCTCGCTTGCACTTACGGGCCATAGGGAGCCGCTTAGTGAGGGGCGTAACAATAAAAGAAATATATCGATAAGTAACGTTTATTATCGTATCGTGTTTATACAAGCGTACATATCATTAGTGACTCATCGACACCACGTGAACAAGTAGCCGTTTACCGATAACGGTCTCGGCGCGCTGCACATTCCTATCTCTATTGACATTTATGGCCTCACGACTCAGTTGATAACGCGCTTACTATAGTTGATGCCGCGCCAATCCGTGCAATATTTCGCCTTAGAGCCTTCTTCTTCTAGAGAATAAAATGTTATTGGGTTTTTTCATCTCGAATTACTCAGTAGCTGCTCGGAGTCTGAATCGGTGCCCAGTTGATGATAACAGGCTCGCCCCCTACTTATAAATAAGTAGCGAAATGTAGGTGTACTATAGGTACACCTCTGTCTAGCCCTTTGGGACTACAGGCGTGATGTTATGTTATGTTGTGCATATAAAAATAAAGGCCGACGATGTATTCAACGCATTCGGTTATAACGCAGCTATCTAAGGGGTCGTACTAATTGACTATCGATCGTACGAATAAACGATGCGATTTCATCGCGCAATCAAATTTATCGTACGATATACCTGACGGTAGGGTGCGCTAGGATATCTAGGGATTGACAGCTCACTTCAAGCTCACTTCACCTAATTTTTTACGGTGATATTGTTACAGAATAGCTCGGCTGGTGTCCCAATAGATCACGCGACGACAATCGCGCGATCGCGCCGTCTGCGCAAGCGGTGCTATTTCAACAATGGCTATTTATAGAGATGCACAGTTTTTGCTGTCGGAAATGACGTTGAAAAAAGAAGACGTAGACCACATAATATACTTTATAGATCCAAAAATCAGCACGGCTATTTTTTCTGCATAATGATAATTAAGCACTCGCAAGCTTCAATTAGGACACCCTAAAGAGATTATTGTGTTTAATCTTGTAGTGAGACAAAATCACATCGTCTGCTCGTACGATCATAGCCAATTAGGACGACGCCTAAGGTTTTACTCTTAGTAAGTCAACGAAGATACGGGATCGTGCGAAAGTAGTTATTCCGTCAAAACAAGTGCCGAATCCAATTTTTCGGACGGGCAATAACACATCGGGTGTAGGGACAGCTGTCAAATCGTGTTGTTATTCATTCTAAGTTCGGGCTTCGAACTAATCTTATGCCTGTATATGGTATGGAGTAGGAATCGCCCGTAACTTAAGCCGAAACTACGGACTTCGTGTTTTGAGTGGAAACCCCTGTGGGCCTACTCTCTAAGTCCGTCAACTTTGAAGTGAACCTTACCCTCGATTAATCAACTTTTTCGGACAGTTAAAAGGCCACACGCAATGATCTACTATGTACTCGTATATCTAATGCAACCTCAAAAGATGTGTTTGTAGAAAGATTTTTAACATTCTTACGCCCATTCCTGTACAATAGATTAAATAGAAAACTAAGTATCTATAAACTAAATTACTATAGAACTAACTACTATTACTGTAAAAAAAATATAATTAAATATTTACTAACCATTGACTATGCACAGACAGAAGACATATTGATTGTCTAAAAATAGAACTGCTAACATGCTATTTTACTTTTATTTATTTATTTTAATGTAGTTTTAAGTTATACTCATTATCAATGTATTATTTTAGGTATATATGCACTCTTTAGCCTGAAGCACAGGTCCAACCTAGTTCAGGCAAATTAGCAACTGTGCGCTATTTTAATTGTTAATGTATTCATTGTAAATGTATCCCTTTTTATAAATAAACGTTTTTTTTTTTATTTTTTTATTATTACTTCGGGACTAAGGACAACTGTCATATCGTGGTGTCATTCATTCTTACGTCGGTCCCCAAACTAATCTTACGTCCGAAGGTGATACGGAGTAGGAAACGCCCGTAACTTCGGCCGAAAATACGGACTTAGTGCTAACAGAGTAGACCCCCTGATCCGGGACGGTTCCTATTGTTGAGCATTTTTATGTGATCCAGTGAGGATTTACCTAACTCTGGATCACATAAAAATGCTCAACTAGACTAAATGCGAGCCCAAAAACACCTCCTTTTAGCAAAATTGTACTTTAAATCTCAACTTAAAAGTTCCGTTATCCAACGTTTTATAAAGCCCAAAATCAAGGAGATCGACCCATAAATTCGAAATTATAAATATCCGTTTACATTATGATGGATAACGTTCACAACAAAAAATATAACATAGCCAAAGTCGAACGCCATCTTTCGAAAGAAGGGGATGATGAATTGGGTATCAGATATGCAAACAAAATGCAGCCAATCAATTAACTCCCTCCTAACGCTTATTACAGAAACTTGAGGATTTTCAATAGAATTAATATTTACAACCACATCGCACGGACAGGAGCAGAAGGTTCACGTTTGTATGAGAATTAAAAAGTAATGTTAAGGTGAATCCTCAGTTGTAGCACGCCAAATTAAAATTTTCTTTGTTTTTTTGCAAATTGCAGCTCTGTTTTACGGCGTATGTTAATCAAAATGCGATTCGCGACTGTAGGAATAATATATTCTATTAGGTATTTCTAAAAACTAATTAGAAACTTAACGAAATATGGACCAATTAGTTCAACCAGGTTTCAGACTGGCTAAAGTAAACTCATCCTTCATGTGGTACTGTTTAAAATGTTACAATAAAATACCTCCCCACATACTCCAACTGAATGAAACGAAATTTAAAATCTTGTATAAAACGCACACTATACAGCCAAGCATATTATAAGCTGCTCCACAAGGGCGCGTAAACTAATTAATTAGCATTCGAAAATAATATTGGAGCTGATGAAGATTGTACAACCTATCTTTGCATTGTATAAATTCAATCTCTTAGTATTGTATATGTAGCACATGTGTGAGCACTATGTACCCACTATATAGCTTACTGGGTTCGTCTTTCATTGACTTGAATGTGCCCTGGCGGCTGAGAGTATGTCATGTTCACTCAAATGTGTCGCTGGTGGTGGCGTGTGTATTGGATCATTGAGTTCCCTTCAAAGTGGTTGAGCTGAATGGTGCTGATCCATACGTCATGTTCGTGAACGGGCGCCGTCAGTAGGCACTGGTCATTTCTTAGCTGCCACGGCTTATTTTAATTCCATGATTGTTTTTATATTTTTATTACGGACGCTTTTAACGTGCACGTCTTTCTACATCGTTCTCACATGTATAATTACAACATGAATGATGTAACCACATTTTTGTAACATTATTTTGATTTAAAAGAGTGTCCATGGAGTTTCATGCCCGTTCTTCTCCATAGGTACCTACAACGCTTTGGAATGGGCAACTAGCTTCATCTTTCTGACTGACCGACCCCTTGACAATTCAAAAGTGTCTGTAATTGGTTTATTTGAAATAAATGCTTTGAGTTTGAGTTTAATGTTTACAAAAACAACACTTTTGTAAACTTTAGTTTTATAATAGTTAAATAAACGTGCAGTGGTGGGAGTGCATGTTTTTGCTGCCGAACGTGATCCCGGGCGAGGGGCGGCAAGTAGAACCCCAGACTCAAAAGCAAAGGGTTTGGCTTTTGGACATTCTATTTTTGGCAAGTTTGAATTACAATTTTCCATCTTACTGGTGCGTGTTACTTTCGCCTACACAAGTGTCTTACCTGACAACCTGATCTCTGACCAAAAAGAAAAAGAGAAGAAGAATGCCAATTCCCGTAATTAAAAACGTTCAAATTCAAGTTGCAATTTCATCGCAGCGACAATCAAATGTCAAAAATGTAGGTAAACGCTGTACAATTTTTGACAGATTGAGACTGAGATTAGAATGCGAACTTTCTTAAAAATACGGGAATTGGCCCTCTGAACTGTGTTTATTACCTGTCTGGAACGTCCGTAGTAGCGTAGCGACGTAGTAGCGTAGCGACGTAGTAGCGTAGCGACGTAGTAGCGTAGCGACGTAGTAGCGTAGCGACGTAGTAGCGTAGCGACGTAGCAACGTAGCGACGTAGTAGCGTAGCGACGTAGCAGGAACTGTAATCCAGTCACGAGTGATTCGTAGAAAAAATAAATATATAAAGTACCTATTTTCATAAAATATTTTAAAGCCTAATTTAAAACGTTCGTTTTTGTTTTACAGAGTTTACCTTTTGGTTTAAACCTCATTATTACCTAATCGACGGTGATGATGATATCAACTACTGATTTTCAAGATATTTACGTAATAATGTCTATGTTAGAAAAACATTTATACCTACCTGAATTCCGAGAATTTATATGAATGCACTCCCAGTTCTAGTTTAAAAAAAATAAAATTCCAACGATGAGCCCGACGCATTCGTTTATAACGCAGCTAACTGATCCGGAATGGTTCAAGAATTTAATTCTGGATCAAATAACTGACGCTCATCTGGACAATTTCAATGTCTATGTATGCACATCTATGTACGTTGGCATAGTACAGCAATGCAGGTTTTACGGTCACCACAATTACTGAAAATTAGTTTGTACTTTAAAACATGGCGCTGTTGTATAAATTAAATCTCTTAGCAATGTATAATTGTAAATGTGCGTGGGCCCACGTACGGACCTAGTAAATTGTAACTTTTTAGTACTTACATATATTATTATACCTACTACGCTTCGGAATGGCAAACAACTTCATCTATCTGACTGATCGACTCCTAGACAGTTCAAAAGTGACTGTATTTGGTATAATTGTAATGAATTCATTGATTTTGAGTTCCTTATCTGTTCACGGCTAATGGCTCATTTTCATTAGTCGATAACTCGATCGATGTACAGCATGCGGGGAGTCCCCGCAAGTGGGGTAATGACTAATGAAAGTCTTAAGTCGATAACGCGGTCGGTGCTCCGTCTGCGGGGAATCCCCGTAGCGGGCGTAGTGACCAATGAAATTCATCGGTCGGTAAAAAGCGTGCGGAGACTCACACCCGATTGAAATGAGCCTTTAATAAAGCAACTACCAAACGTGCGGTCCAGGTTATCGACTAATGAAAACGGATCCTCAAATACGGGCCCTATGGCATGTTTTACAGGAATCTCCAGCACCCGGCGGCATACGAGCCTTATCGACCAATCATTTAAATGAACCGCGTGTGCATGAGAGAAGTAATACACTTCTCCGTGCATATCCTACACAGTAGTTACATTCCACCTTTATAACATTTTTTCTTACTTTCAAAAGAATATATCTAGTTAATAATGGGCACAACCTTTGACCTGTAAAAGTCTTCAATGGATCTCAACTTTTAACAAACAACTCAGTTCATAAGTTTTTTGGCTGTCAATTATTATCAAGCAGAAGTCACTATAATTGTCACACGCTACGAAAAATTGAACGTAAGGCTCTCGCAGACAGGCGCGTCACGACGGCGCAACACGACTCCGATAGAATAATTTCCATGATGTTTTTATAGAACTTGTTCCACCGGAGTCGCGCCTGTCTGTGGGATCCTTTAGCCAGGTTCAGTCGCATAGCGCGGTACAGTGAACGATGCCTTAGTGGCACATTGCTATTGGCGTTTTCTATATAAATTAAATGTTAAATCAGCGGATTATACAGCCTTAACGAGGAATAATTCTTAAAAACATCCCGCAAATCCTGGGTAGCCTTCTCTGTTACTATAATGTCCGTTTTCTCTAATACTAGTCTAAATCCAACTGAAAGCGTGGTGTTGGATTATCAACTTTCGGCGCTAAGCCGAGAGTGCTTTTATTTAGGCATTCATTTAAGTGTCGCTTAGTGTTAATTAAACGGGCATCTATCCTTGCAAATTAGCTCGTCTTTTCTAGGAGCTTCTATCATATTAGAGCCTAGACCAAATCAAGAGATGTAAGTAGAATGTGGTATAATAATCTTCTTCATGTCACTATCACGACAGTAATTTGAATTTTGTTGACCCAAATCTTCGCCACTTCCACGGCGTCGTCGGTGACAGCGCAGAGGTCGCGTTGACTGCATGTTTTGGGGTACAGAGTGAAGAAAAGGAGGTGAAGTATAAATGATAAATGATTTTATTTCTGTAAGTAGGTTTGAACAAACACTTTTATACGTCAATCGTATTTTAAAAACTAGATGAGGTCGGCATTTCCTATCTGACTACTCTGAGAAGAAAGGCCGAAACAAACTCAGAGGTCACAGTCTCTTTTAAAGTCCAGACAAAATCTTGGTCAGATCATGTGAAGGCTATGTAGATCGGTGTCTGAAATGGTCTTTTGAGGAAAGAACCATACAGATTGAGTGGATCTGTCCAGTCAGTGCACGCAATTGTCAGCAATCGTGCAGCTCAACTTAGCCTTAAGGAGCTCAACGATTCGACGAACAATACCAAAGAAAGGACATTTGAGTAGGCCGCATAAATTACTCAAACTGCCAGATCATGGTTAAACTACAACTCCTACTAGCTGTTTGCAACACAGCTCCTCATTCACATCCTGCTGTCGTACCGTTGAGATAGGACTTAACCAGGGTTCAGTTACAGCTTCCTATTGGATCCGGAGACGGTTCGGGGCCACGAAAGGTTACGCCCAATTGCAATAACAATAATAACATACAGTACCTATACTGTTCTCAGAACTCAGATAATCCAAGATATACAAAAACACGAATAAAAACTTACGCGTAAATGAAATCAGGAAAAAACGGGGGGACACTTAAAAAATCCACTTCCGGGAACCTAATTTAAAAAAAGAACGCGCTTGACTTTTTTTTTTTTTTTTTTTTTTTTTTGAGGATGGGAAATCACCAAATGACTCCTCCCGCTCTGGGTGGAGCGGAAGGGAGTGTCAGACTCTTACTGACTAAAACCCACCCGTGTTCCTTCCTTGGCCCTTTATGTTCCGGGTCAGCGGTACCCCTTTTGGATGATCCCGCTTTCCCGGCAGGCTTGGGCCCTAGTGGGCCCCCTCTATGATGCTGACATCTCTTTGAGGCGCGCGTGGAACACGTACGCGCCGTCCAGCACGGGCCTGGTCCTGATCGGACGGTGAGCTACCCATTACTCACCGCCCGCAGGCCCGCGCCTACGGTGGCCGGGAGTCGTCACGCGGCTCCCGACGCCCGGAGCGTCCACCGCGGCGGCTTGGACGGGAGACTCTCTCCCTCTCCCGTCCCGCCACCTCCTTCGCTAGCATGACTGCTTCGCAGAAGGAGGCGACTGCCTCCCACTCCCCCTCGCCCCGGACCATGGCTTGAACCAAGGCCGGGCGTGAGAGATCACCGCCGCTGCCGATCGCCTCTACGAGGACACGGCGGTGCTCCGCCCATGCAGGGCAGGCCCCCACCGTATGCTCCACCGTGTCCTCGGGGCGATCATCGCAGTGGTGACACCCGGGCGTTTCCTCCCGCCTGATGATGTGCAGGAACCTCCCGAAACTTCCGTGTCCGGTGAGGACCTGCGTCAGGCGGTAGGTGAGGACGCCGTGACGCCTCTCTAGCCACTCCTCAAAGAGGGGTCTTACCGCCGCTATCGTGGCGTGCCCTGCGCTGGGTTGCGACAGTCGCTCTTTCCATGCCGCCATGAGATTGCGCCGGAGGTCCGTCCGCTCCGCCGCGATTTGCCGCAGAAGCGGGGTTTCCCCCCGGCGTAGTGCCTCCGCGCGCCACTCATACAGGCGCGCGAGGACTATCGCCTCCAGATCCCACGGCGGCAGTCCGGCAAGGAGGCTTGCCGCCTCGCCCGAGATCGTGCGGTAGCCCCGGATCAGCCTTACGGCTACCAGCTTTTGGGGCGCGTTCAGATAGTGGGCGGCTCTCCGCCGCAGTGAACGCGCCCACACCGGGGCCCCATATGTAGCCATGGACCGCACGACCCCCGCGTAAAGCCTCCGGCAGGAGGCGTTTGGACCCCTCAGGTTGGGCAGGAGCCGCTTGAGGGCGGCCCCAGTCCGTTCCAGTTTGGGGGCCAAACGTCGGAAGTGCTCCACGAAGTTCCACCGGCTATCGAGCACGAGTCCTAAGTATTTCATCGTGGACTCGACGCCGATGTGAACCCCTCCTGCCGTTAGTTGGGATCCCGATGGTGGCCTGTTCCGGGGCCCATGGAAAGACATGGCCTCGGACTTGTGCAAAGCCACCTCGAGACCCAACTGCCGGATCCTCTCCACGACTATCGCAACCCCGCGTGTCATCGCGTCGGCCGCCGCCTGATGCGACCTCCCCTGCGCCAGGACCAGCGTGTCGTCAGCGTAGCACACCACGCTGACGCCATCAGGGAGGTCGGCCCGCAGCACCCAGTCGTAACCGATGTCCCACAGGAGCGGCCCTAGAACCGATCCCTGTGGGACGCCGCACGACATCTCTCGCCGGTTCCACTCCCCATCGCGACCGGGGTAGATGACGGCTCTGTCCGTCAGATATGCCTCGACTATTCGACGGAGGTAGGTTGGCACCCGGTGATACCGGAGTGCCTCCCCAATGCAACTCCAGGGCAGGGTGTTAAATGCGTTGGCGATGTCGAGTGACACCGCCACAACAACCCTGCCCCGAGACACCGCGTCCCCCGTCGTGAGGGCTCTAACGCGCATGATGGCGTCCACTGTCGAGCGCCCCTTGCGGAAGCCGAACTGACTATCCGCAAGATCCGGCCCCGTCCTCGCCAGGTGCCCGACGAGGCGGCCTGCAATTACTCTCTCAAAGAGCTTGCCGACCTCGTCGAGCAGCACAATGGGCCGGTATGCGGACGGAGAGTCCGCAGGGCGCCCTGGCTTCCGAATGAGGACCAGCTTCCCCGTCTTCCAACGGAGTGGAAACTGGCCTCTCTCCATACATGCGCTTAAGAGCGCCTCCAGTCGAGGCCCAAGAGCCGTCGAGGCCAGGACCCAGGCTTTCCCTGGCAGGCCGTCGGGTCCTGGGGCGGTATTTTTGGCCTTCAGCCTACCTACCGCCACTCTCAGATCTACCCCGGTCACTTCAGGGGTGTCGTCGTCGTCCGCGTGGTCCGCTTCAGGCACCGCGAGCGGCGGAGCCATGGGCGGGGGAGTATGCTCCCCCCGTGAAGGGAACAGAGCGCTCACCACCTCCTCCACCAGCTGGGGGCGGAGACTCTGCGTCAGCGGGGGGGCCCAGGTGCGGAGTTTATTCCGCACCATTTTGTAAGGGCGCCCCCATGGATCTCCGTTCAGAGTCTCCACCAACTCCTCGCGGGCCGTATATTTGGCCCGCTGGACAGCCTCTTGGAGGGCGGTCTTTGCCGCTCTGTATCCCTCGTACAGCTCCGCCTCCGTCGCTTCCGCATCCGGAGGGCGGATGCGGAGCCTACGGTGCCTGGAGTACAGGTGTCGCACTGCGACGCACGCCTTGCGTAGCGTCTCCAGCTCCTGCGACCACCAGTACACCTGACGTCGGGCGCTTCCTGGACGGACTCGGGGCATTGCCACGTCGCAAATCTCGGACATGGCCTCCCGGAACCACTCCGCCTCATCGTCAATATCGGCAGGCCTGTCCGGTGATGACACCCAGGCCTGCACGATCGAGGCTTCCAGGAGGAGCTCCCGGTCCATCTGCTTCAGCGCCCACCGCGGACCACTCGGGGCCTGTTGGACCGGCGCGCTAGAGGTCTGGGCGGAGACGTCGAACCGGATATACCGGTGGTCGGAGTAGGTCTCCACCTCCTCCATGACGCGCCAGTCAATGACACGCTGTGACAGAGCGGGGCTGGCAAACGAGATGTCCACCACAGACTCACCCCGCATCCGCACACACGTAGGAACAGAACCCCGGTTTAGGACGACCAGGCCTGTCTCCAGAGCCCAGTCCTCCACCATCCTGCCCCGCACATCAGTGTAACGGGAACCCCAAGCCGGATTTTTGGCGTTGAAGTCCCCGAGCACTAGCACGGGGAAGCGATGGTACCCGGCGACGACGACACTTAACTCTGTTAAAGAGTTCTGGAACTCGGCGAGAGTTCGGCTCGGAGAGAAGTACACTCCCACTACTACTATCTCCCCGAACCGTGCTGCTACGCACCCCTGTCCCTTCGTGACACCTTCGAGGGATGGGGTGCCGGCGGCGGCCGACGAGATTATGGTCACTGAGCCGCTCAGGTCCTCAACCCAGTCATCCCTGGGCAGGACAAAATACGGCTCAGCGACCACGGCAATGTTAATCGACCACTGCGCCATGCTCTGGAGCAACAGGTCCTGAGCGCAGGCGCAGTGGTTGATGTTCGCCTGGAGGAGTCTCAATGGAGCCGTTACTCCTCCATTTCAGTCTCCTCCCGGGTGGCGGCAGTGGCGGCAACGGTGGCAGTGGCACTGGCCGCGGTGACGGTGGTTGTGGCAACGGCGGCGGAGGGCCTGCCTCTCCTCCTGGTTCCGGCGGGTGGAGCGCAGGACCTACTGCCCGCCCGGTGATCGGCCGGCTTGCCAGCACCCGCACATGCTGTGCAGTGCGGCGCGGCTTCGCACGAGCCGGCCTTATGTCCGGGCTGACCGCAGCGGAAGCAGAGAGTGCTGCGGTCCACCTCCGAGGTGCACTGGACGCCAACGTGGTGCCCCACATGGCATCGGAAGCACCTCAGAGGTCTGGGTTCCAGCAGTTTAACCTGCGCCGAAACCCAGCCCACCAGAAGCCTTCGGCCCTCCACAATCTTTTTCGCCGCCGTCACGGGGCAGCTTACCGTTACGGTTCGCATACCCGCGGGGTCCGGACGTATGGTGCCCGCCTTCACCTGGTCGGCCAGACACCCGCCCGTCCTGACGACGGCGGCTACCACCTCTCCCTCCGTTACGGAGTCATCCAGGCCCAAGACTCGCATGTCTGCGCACTTGACGGGCCTGGAGACTCGAGCCTCGTCCGCATTGAGGGACGCCCTTAGCTTCTCAGCTAGGGCGTCAGCGGTGGGGCCACTCGTCACACCGGGGATCTCCAGCATGCGGGCGCCAGTTGCGGTCACCCTGTGCCGGAGGCCCTCGGTGATCCCGAGCTCCTGGAGGTCCACCGTCTCCCTCGCCTTGGTGAGCACGTCACGGTACGTCACGCCCCTCTTAACCGCGTCCGGCTGTAGCGTGATCACTACAGCCGCGGTCTTTGGGGCGCGGAGCCTTGCCGCGACGGCTCGCTCCTTGTGGCGCCGCCTTTGCCCCTTTTTTCTGGCCGCCTTGGCCGCCTTCTTTTTCTGCCCGACCACCTGCCACCCGGCGTCAGTCGTGGGAGATTCCTGTGGCCGGGAAGTAGGCTCTGGGGCCTGCGCCTCCCGTGCCGTCCTGCCCTTCCTCTTTAGAGCCCCAGCTGGTGTTTTGCTGGCCGGCGTCTGCGTTGCCGGCGCCGGGGCTCCACCGGCCGACGCAGATTTTGCCTGGGCTCCGCCTGCCGACGCCTTGGCTCCGCGTGCCGACGCCGGTTTGGCCGGCGGCTGGGCCCGGCCAGACGACGCGGGCTTAGGGGCGGCGGCTCCCGCAGCAGCCGCATACGAGGCCACCCTCGGCCCCGGTGCTGTCCTGCCCGCTAGTGGTGGGCGCAGGACTATGCCCTCCAGGACGGAGAACCGCGCCTGGAAGGCCGCCAGCTCCTGCCGAACCAGATTGAGGACCTGGTTCTCCTCCGGAATGGGCTGGCTTGGCCGAACGGGCTGGCTTGGCTCCTGTTCCGCCTGCAACTGCCCGCTGCCGGTGGCCTTCAGGCCAGCCAGGTCCTCCCTGAGCCTCCCATTCTCCTCCCGGAGAAGTTTCGTGGCGGCCGTCAGGCGAGCGACCTCCGCCCGCAGTTCGGCCACTTCGCCGCCCGAAGGCCCGTCGGTTTTGGCCGCCTCCACCGCCGCCATGATGGAGGCCGTTGCCGCGACCACGGCCCTGCTTTTGGAAGACTTGATCTTCTTCAGGGTCACCTTCCGAAGCTCAGCCTCCACTACCTCCTTGAGGCTGGTTGTACAGGCCTCACTGTCATTGTCGCCGATGTCGTCGGGACCACTCGACAGGCTCGCCTCGTCGCCCGAGGGCCCGGAAGCGACTGTACGACCATTCACCCCCTCCTTTGCGGGTTCCTCCGCTAGTTCCGCTGAACGCGCTTGACTTTACGTTTCATTTCAGTTTGGGAAGCCACGTCAGAAGTGCTATTCTTTAAAATCTCGTCGTTAAAACTTTGGTGAAGTGAACTTGAAATGATCTGTCAATCCCTAGCATTAAAAAGTAAGTAAGTAAATTTTATTTGTTTATACATCGTGTAGGTAAATACATTGTATGCAGGATAGTAATGTGATACAGAAAGTTCTAACATGCTCAGCCGCATATCGTGGCGTACAAATTGGCAGGAAGAGATGGTGCATAAACCGTGATAATATTCATCAAAATTACATTTCTTCATTATTCATTAAAGATTAGGTACCTATAATTACATTTCAATAAGCATATTTTTTATTTACAATTCAATGTCAAAGTAGTCATTAAATAAATTGGTTAGTAAAAATATGAATTACTGTCATTAAAAATTTCAATTCCAAATTACAATTATTCCAAAAAATACGATAGATTACAATAACATGTCAAAAATACAACATTGCAATCTCAAAAATGAAGAAAATTGTCTCCTCCTCTTTCATAAAAACTGCTATTCAGTTAGTAAACTCTTCAACTTACTTTTAAGAGCAGGTATATTTTGATGTTTTCCACGATTTGGGCAATTTATTGAAAATGGTCGGAGCCATGCAAAAGATGCTCATACGCTTATGAGTTGTTTTAGCGCCGTGAACACAGAGTTTGAAATTATCACGTCTATTCATAAGGACAGCATCAGACAAATGCTGAAATAAATGTGAATTTGATTTAATGAACATTACTGTTTCCAGGATGTATAATAAGGGCAATGTCAATATCTTACGTTCTATAAAATAAGATTTACAGCTGTCCGCTGTTTGCAGTCCCTTCAAGCTCATTTCATCTAAGTTTTAACTGTGAGATTTTTACAGAATATACTGGTTGATGCAGCCTATTAAACTTGCAAACATGATATTTCGCCAGAAAGCAGGTGGCGTATAGACCTATCTAAAAAGTGAAGACGACAATAAATGAAAACACTAACAATACTAATGCATAGGAGTATTTTGGAACTATCAATCAAATCTTAGCATCGACATAACAAAAGTGAGTTTTTCAAACAAACGAAATAGTAGGTAGTGATGGGCCGACTATGGCTTTTGCCAATCTTTGACTACCAATAGTGACTAAACTATTGAATATATTTAGTTAAATTTTTGTATGACACTTGGAACGTCATTGTATTATCATAGTTCCAAGAGTGGGGCAACGTTATATAAAAATAAAAAGTATTTATTAGATATTAATATTAAGTGCGAAGTTTTATTTATTTTCGTATTGTTGATTCCACCTTGTATATGTACATTTTAATAATAGGTATGTCATGTGACATGAAGTAAGTAAGTAATAATTAGAACGTGTTATTTTTTTCAAATCATTCATTGTTTAAGCCACGCGGTGATTCTTTTGAGATGGGTTTGTATGAACAAAACTCAAACTTTCAGAGGTTAAGCATTTTTTTTCTAATGCGCCATCTCAGTCACGCCTTGCCATCAAAGTGATTGATTCATAGTTTCTATTGAATTTAATGGCACGGTGAGACTATCACCCCGATTCTCTCGCCCGTGAGTCGTGCGGCGTCAATTTACATTCCACTTTCATATAAGTACAAGCGCTGGTTGTGAGTCTATACAGGGTTACTGGTAACTACGACTATGGACGTATTCCTTGCAGGACGTCATTGCAACAAATTACGGCAAATTTTTTATTTATTTTTTTATACTCACATTTTTTTTTCACTAGACAACATTTTGTATGAAGTAACAGCAAAAATCACAAAAAAAATAATATTTGTTTAGTGATATTTGCCAAGGTTTCTGTCATTTTTGAACTTTTAATTACGAACAAAGATCTGCTACGGCATCAACTATGATATTAAGTTAAATTTCAGTACAGTCGCTGTCTGGGATTTTTCATAAAAATACTGAAAATGTAACTAACTCAAAAGCTACTTAACTTCGGTAGAACATTTGGTGGCTTAATTTATTGCATTTTAACCCTACTATGACGTCATGCAAGGAATACGTCAAGTTACCAGTAACCCTGTATATTTTGCCTATATGAACTTATCGAAGTGAAAACTTAATTAGGCGCACAACGCGCTCTTTCTGGATATTGAACGAAGCTGACCCGACGCGCTCGGGTCGGTGACTCTGAATCGGGTATATAACTTGACTTTAGTCGGTCGGTGACTCTGAATCGGGTATACTTGACTTTAGTCGGTCGGTGACTCTGAATCGGGTATACTTGACTTTAGTCGGTCGGTGACTCTGAATCGGGTATACTTGACTTTAGTCGGTCGGTGACTCTGAATCGGGTATACTTGACTTTAGTCGGTCGGTGACTCGGATCTGATCGGGTATACTTGACTTTAGTCGGTCGGTGACTCTGAATCGGGTATACTTGACTTTAGTCGGTCTGTGACGCTGAATCGGGTATACTTGACTTTAGTCGGTCGGTGACTCGGATCTGAATCGGGTATACTTGACTTTAGTCGGTCGGTGACTCTGAATCGCGTATACTCGGCGCTGAATCGCGTATTCTCGGCTCCAGTCATAACTTTTCACTTCTATCGTGTGTTCATAAGCACACAGCCTCGTTTTAGGGTCCCGTACCTCAAAAGGATAAAACGGAACACTTGATCACTTCGTGGTCCGTCTGTCTGGCAGTCTGTCATTTATTTATTTATTTATTTATTCATCACAAACACAACTATCATTACAGGCGATAATCCTAATGCGGTAGTGTGGTCTTTAGCTAAATCATCTATTAAATTCATGAACCCTTTTCTCAGAAACGCATGGAGGTATCAAGTTGAAATTAATATCAATTACGTAGGTGTGCGACCCCACGGAGCTCTAACCCGTTGACATAGAATCACAAGAAGCAAGGTCTCACAGCACAAGTTAAAAAAAGGAAAAAAAAAGTTAATAATAATTATATTTGTAGTTTTATCAATTTTTTTTTTTGCTATTACAAAGTTAAAAAGAGACCGCAGCAGAATGCAGAAGTGGGAGCTGGAGTTGGTTGGGTTGAAGTTAGAGTTCCAGTTGGAGACTTGGCCGTGTCGTACACTAAATCAATGTATGGTCCCAATATTTATTCAACAACATAGCTAAGTTTGTTTTAATGGTTTGTTTTTGACTGACAGGTTGGTGCAGTTGGTAGTGACGCTGCCTTCTGAGCCGCTCGTCCCGGGTTCGATCCCCGGACAAGTCAAACATTTGTATGCATAAACATGTCTGTTTGACCTGTGTCTGGGTGTGTATTATGTATATCAGTCATCAGGTTGCCGTAGTACAGGCTCTGCCTATTCGGGACCCGAAGACCTTGTGTGGATGTTGTCTCATATTTATTTATTTAATGGTGACTAAAATATTTACGTAATATACGGTTTACGGTTTAAGAATTTTTATTTTCGCCCAAAAAGAATACAACTATTCACTCCTATGAGGAAAAACATAATAATTTAGATAAGCGACAGTTTCGCTTGGTAATAGTCTAAAATTTTGTTATAAAAACGGTAAATACTAACAATTCACACATTATTCTGGTGGTGCTTTAATAGCCTTTTACAGGTTCTCCGACTAACCAAGCAACAGTTCCGTACAGTCACAGCAGCCGTAACTGGCCACGGGTCATTTAATAAACACCTCTTTGTCTTAGGAGTCACAGACAGTGCGCTATGCAGGGCCTGCATGGAGGACGACGAGACAGCAGCCCATGTGCTCCTAAGCTGCCCGGTGGTCGCCACATACAGGGCAAAGTACTTCGGTAACCCAGGTACCCTACGTGAGATTGTCAGCAACACCAAGGCGTTGCTGGCCTTCCTCGAGGAGCTGGGGTGGATCGAATAACCGATTTTCCCACTCGTACGCAAAATACGCGCATTGACGAGGAGTTGCGGACACCAGCCCGTATTACCTATTACCTATTAATAGCCTTTTAAAAGGTGGAAGTATTTCGATTCCTTAATTACTTTAGGTATAGAGTTCAGCCCCCTCGTATACGATAGTCTTTCTACCGTAGTTTTTCCTCGGTGCTCTTAATACTAATAATAATTATGTATCTATAAAAGAAGGAAAATAATCATAGGGCACAAAAAAATCCTCCGCATCGCTGTCAACAGAAAAAGTGCCCAAAAGTTTGTTCTTGAGACAAATTCATGCCAACTACGGAACCCTTCATTGTTTGTTGTCCGACACGCACTTGACAGGTATTTTTTTCAGTTTTTGTCACTAATACATCTTATCACTTCATCAAATATATCGAAAGCATTAAAATGGAATGCTAAACGTTCGTTTATCAATCCTTACTTCCTACATCTGTCAGCAAACTAGATATAACAATGCTTATTAACAAACTTAATGACATATTCACCGGCGTTTCACATTCATTAGCATATTATGTGCCTATGGCATCCAATTAAGATGGCTGTGCGATTAATTACCTTCTAGTCATTTCCTCTCAAACTCAAAGCATTTATTTCAAACCAGCTTCCGCCCGCGTAGAGGTCGAAAATTATCCTACGGGAACATACTACCGGGACAAAAACTGAGTCTATGTTACTCCTTATAACATCAGCTATGTGCCAGTGACAGTCCCGTCAAAATCAGTTCAGCTGTTTCGGAGATAAGCTGGAACAAACAGATAGACAGACATAAAAAAAACGTTTTTTTTTGTTATAAGTACATACAGTAATAGTGGTAAATATACTTTCATATGCATATAGTAAAAATCTGTTATTTTGACATTACAAACAGACACGTCAATTTTATTAATTTGTATAGATAAACCAACTACAGGCACTTTTGAATTGTCAAGGGGTCGGTCAGTCAGAAAGATGAAGCTAATGGCCCATTCCAAAGCGTAGTAGGTACTTATGGAGAAGAACGGGCAAGAAACTCCACGGACACTCTTTTAAATATTATTACAAAATAGTGGTTACATCATTCATGTTGCAATTATAGGTACATGTGAGAGCGATGTAGAAAAACGTGCCCCTCAAAAGCGCCTGTAATAAAAAAGACGAAAACAAAAAAAAAAACAATTCAGAAATTAAAATATGCCGTGGCAGCTAAGAGATGACCAGTACTGACGGCGCCCGTTCACGAACATGACGTATGGAATAGCACCGTACAGCGCTGCTGCTAGCATGAACACGAAGGACCACACGTAAAAGAACCTATTTTATTATTGTGATTTACATTGTTTAATGCATATCCCTTGTTGGTGATCCCAAAGAAATAAATAAATAAACAATTCCGATGCATTATTGACAGTGTATTTGTAACTACTCATTTTTTTTAGTGAAAACCTCTTTAGGCGTGTTGATCGGTTTTTAGTACGTTTTTTTTCTTTACCTAGGTACTTATGACGTGTTGCATTTGGAAAAATGTATTAGTAATATTGTTGCTCGGATTACCGATAGATAATAGACGTGAAATATGTATTATTATTATTGTTGCTCGGAGTAGGTACTGATAGATGTGAAATATGTATTGATAAATGATAAATGATTTATTTCTGTAAGTAGGTTTGTTACAAACACTTTTACACGTCAATCATATTTTTAAAACTAGATGAGGTCGGCGTTTCATAACTGACTACTCTGAGAAGAAAGGCCGAAACAAACTCAAAGGTCACAGTCTCTTTTAAAGTCCAGACATAATCTTGGTCAGATCATGTGAAGACCATGTAGATTGGTGTCTGAAACGGTCTTTTGAGGAAAAACCATACAGATTGAGCGGACCTGTCCAGTCAGTGCACGCATTTGTCAGTAATCTTGCCGCTCAACTGAGAACTTAAGGAGCACAACGATTCGACGAACAATACCAAAGAAAGGACATTTGGGTAGGCCGCATAAATTACTCAAGCTGCCAGATCGTGAAACTAACTAAGAAATAAAATAAAACAAAGTAATAATCCACATAATCTTCACATTCACAATAATTTAAATAATATAATACTTTACAAAGTAAATACTCATGTCATTGTATGTATAAAATTCATCAATGTCAATGTGTATATAAATATTCGAACATAATCTTTGAGGACCATGTAGATTAGTATCTGAAATGGTCTTCTGAGGAAAGAACCACGCAGATTAAGAGGACCTGTCCAGTCAGTGCACGCATTTGTCAGTAACCGTGCAGCTCAACTCAGAACTTTAGGAGCTCAACGATTCGACGAACAATACCAAAGAAAGGACATTTGGGTAGGCCGCATGAACTACTTAAACTGCCAGATCATGATTAAAACTGAAACAATGACCCACATAGTCCTCACATTCACAATAATTGATCGTTCTGTTATAATAATTATCAATTTATCAGTGTATGTAACAGAAATAAAAGAAAACATTCAGTATGCAGAAAATTGGAACAACTCAATCCCAAGCCTTTTTGTCCTCAATATAATCCTTAACGGTATAAAAGCCTTTCTGGCACAACTTACGTTTAATGAATGATTTGAATTTATTAAGGCTTAGATCTTGAACGTGGCTTGGAAGTTTATTATAAAAGCGTATACATTGACATCTGAACGAGCCACCTATTTTCTTGAGCCTTGTTGTAGGTACAACGAAGCTGTGTTTGTTTCTAGTATTTATATTATGGATATCACTGTATTTTTTAAACAAGTTTATATTTTTATGGGCATATAAAAGATTTTCAAAAATATACTGTGAAGGCACAGTCATTACATTAATCTCCTTAAATTTCTCTCTGAGAGTGTGTCTCGGGCTTAATTTATAAATTGATCGAACAGCTCTTTTCTGCAAAACAAAGATAGTCTGAATGTCGGCGGCATTTCCCCACAACAGAATACCATACGACATTACACTATGAAAATAGCTAAAGTACACTAAACGGGCTGTCTCTATGTCAGTTAAATTACGAATTTTTCTAACAGCGTATGCTGCGGAGCTAAGCTTTTTTGATAATTTATCTATGTGTGGGCCCCACTGAAGCTTAGCATCCAAAGTTAAGCCCAAGAATACTGTGCTATCTTCAGGATTCAATTCTCTGCCCTTTATCAATACATTAGTTAACACCTGTCTAACGTGAGGCAACGTAAACTTAATGCATTTGGTTTTTTTTTCATTAAGTAGTAAATTATTAACATTGAACCAGTGAACTACTTTTGAGATCGCGCTATTTACATCGTCAGTAACCAGCTGCTGACGTTTAAGTTTAAACAAAAGTGAAGTATCGTCCGCAAACAACACTATATCATGATTATCCTTTATGAGGTAAGGCAAGGACCAGACGGGTGTTGCGTCTGATGGGCTGGGCAACTGTCCGACGGTTGATTTTTAATTAATTTTATTTATTTTGTTGAATTAAGTACTTTTAATTATGTTCACAGCTTAACTGAAGTACCAGCTACAATATAATTTTTTAATGGTAAGTACCCATTTAATAGGTAGTTTTTTTTATTTGGTATTACATGTCAAATTTTGGGTAAATACCGAAAAACCCTTCAAATTCAAGTACCTCGAAAACTATTGAATTTCGGCCATACATATAGGGGGTTCAATTTGTTACATTTTGGCCCCCCTATCAGCTCATGACGGATATACGTCACATTACAAGTAACCCAGTATTATGATAGTCGCACGGTAAACTCTGCTTGCGCGATGCAGGATTTTGCGTGACGTCAGTGTGATGCGTAGTTCGCATGTGGCGTTGTAGATGCCGCGATAGGACTAAAGGAAAGGCTGATAGGACCGAAAGGATCTGTAATGGCGACTGCGCACCAGAAAGCGCAGCGTATGTCTTCCGACAAGGACCGATGACCTGGTGAAGGTCGCGGGAATCAGGTGGATGTGAAAAGCACAGGACCGGCCGATGTGACGACGATAAATTCTCCAAAGTAGGTACATACCTACATATTGTTGCTACACAAAGAGCACCCCACATCGTCTACGCAATTGAACATGATTGATATCCTACTTACTTAACTACCTAGATAAGTAGGTATTAGTCAATCGCACATCACTACATGTTGGTTTGTTCTAAAAATATCTGATGAAGATGTAAATGATTATTTGAATACTTAAACCCGGAATTCTAATTTTAAATCACCACAATTGAGATTAATTTTATAACCTCAATTTTCGTTGATGATGCCTTAATTACAATTTAGTAATGTTATTGAAACAATAATCGCTGGAAAAAGTGGTGAGATATAAAGTTGAAATCTTTTCCGAAATACAGATGAATGTATTACTAATTCCCTTTAGTAAGTGATTGCGTAAGAATTTAACCAGACCAGGGTTTGTTTACACTCTCATCAGAATCATCAATACTTTTGGAATAGACTGTAGTAGGTAGGTAACACTTGCAACTACTGACTTAAAGGTGCTGTCTAAGTCAAATTGTTGCGATGGTCGTGCGGTTGACTCTATCTTAATAAAGGAGGCCGGGATTCAAAGTTCCAATTTTCAAACAAACAAACCGTTAAAACTAAATTTGATCTCCAAGACTTTTGGATATGTAGAGGCAGAATATATTCCAGTTTTAAATGATTCATATTTATTAAGTTAGTAATCTTGGCTAGAAACATATTTTTGCAAAAAGTCGACAAGAAACATAACCCACCCCGCCATGGGGTTGGTTGTCCCATCCCATCGTTGAGGTAAGTTGCTCCGGTAGCAATTGTGATAATTAGTGATGCAGTAACTGAAAATTCATTTATATAAATGAAAGTAAAACTATCTAGTATTTATGCATGTCTCATTTATTAAAACAAGAACTTAGTGTTATTGTTTTAAATACGTGACGTTTCATATTTCTTCATCCCGAGCTACTGTTTTAAGCTTTCTACCATCTTTGATGTCAGCATCAGCTACCTGATTCAACTGAGTTCTTGCCCCGTTCGGTTTTCCTTTGTTTCTGTTCTCATTGCAAAATATTTTTTTCATTTTATTATAAGCTGCTTTATTTTGTGTAGGTACGTGTTTCTTGGCATAACTGACCCCAAACCAGCGGAACTTTTAATAAATTTATGAAAAATAAAATAATACCTAGGTATTTTATTATTGATTCGTGTCGGGAATCATTAGCATAGTTACCTCCTCGAATTTGACGAGGATGCAAAACGACACCTTGTATGTGTAACATCTAGCTATGCTTAACTACAGTTAAATGAACCCACTCTTTATACGTTTTTTGGAGAATTTAGCATTCATGGCAACATTGAAATCTATTGACGTGTTCCTTTAAATCAGAGAGGTCATATTAACAGTTAAATGAACCCACTCTTTATACGTTTTTTGGAGAATTTAGCATTCATGGCAACATTGAAATCTATTGACGTCTTCCTTCAAATCAGAAAGGTCATACCTAATTGTCATATTTTAATGTCACTACTCTGTCAACGCTACTCTGTCTTGACGTGTCGTTGTAAATTAGTTTGTTCATCTACTAGTTTTATTTGGTTGTCTATTGTTTGCCCGAAGATTATATGCCATAATCATCATTTTCCCGAATTTCATTTACCCGAATTTCATTTGCCCGAATGTTTCATTTGCCCTAAAAGACATATGACATACTTTTAATTGCCCGAATTTTAGATACCATAAGATATGAATGCCATAAGTATTGTTTGCCTTATTTTTATGTGCCATAATAATTATTAGACATAATATTTAAATGGCATAATATTTAAATGGCATAACAAGTATTAGACAAATATTTAAGCCCCAATCAAATTTGTATTTGCATTAAAAAAGAAATTGTACTACCTAATTATAATTATATAGTTTGATTATTAAACTTGTTTTTAATTCTAATACTTACCTACTTATTAGCTTTCTGGCTGTCGATGTCGATGGGTGCGCAATGTTTGGTATAATAAGAATAAACTTATTTATTCTGTGCATGGTTTTTTTTTCTGTGCATGGTTGATGGTGGGCTAGGTCGACGGAGCCCCGCTTCGCGGGGCTCCTACTTCTGTGAGGTTTATAAAAAAATAACCACGAAGGGGATGGCGGGGTCTATTTGCTCGCTTCGCTCGCTCACACGACCCCGCCATCCCCTTCTAACCTAACCTGTCCGAGTCGGGGTGCCCTAAAGTCCCAATTGCATCCAATTTCTCTTGATATAAACAACCGTTACACACCCGATGTCGATGGCAAATTATGTTATGGCATATCATAATTATGGCATATGATAATTAGGGCTTACAATGATTATGACAAATGATGTTATGGTAAGTGACTTTATGGGAAACAATGATTCTGGCACGTGACTAATATGGCAAATGAGAGTAGGGCAAATGAGTATTATGTCGTATGATATTATGGCTGTTGACTATTATGGCAAATGATATTAGGGCAAATAAAATTCGGGTAAACGGCGGTATACAGTTTTATTTGTTTTGTGGTGAACACGAGGATTGTCAGAGATGATCGAGTCTCAAGCAATGCCATAGATTACAGTTGCTCCTAGTATGTGTGATGAGGATCGTATGGTGATACCGACGACAAGCATGCCACGCTTAGTTATGTACGACTTAGTTATTCGATGAAGTTCTTCTCAAATTAGAATGTGTAATAATATAATATAAATGCTTAAATCAACTACCAAATTTTATTTTAGCTTAATCCGTGATAAGTAGGAAATAAGCCGACCAAGATAGTAAGATAACATGATGGGAAGCGCGGTCTCTCCAGCGTGAATACCTTCACAGGTCTTAAATTCTACATTCGCCTTTGAACCTTGTATAAATATAATAAGATATTAGGTATAGGCAAAGACATATAAATCGATGATTTATATATACACAGTAATATTGAACATAATATTTAATTTTGTAAATGACATCACGACAAACAGCTGTTGTCCCATAAAGTGCACTGACAAGTTAGTATAGTCAGTGATAAAGCCTCTTAACCACTGAACAAATTTCCCGCGACACCAGTCGCTTGAAACGTCGGGCGATGTCGACCAACATCTCTAGATATCTTGCCTCACGACCTTTGACCTTTGTTTTCGATGTTGCCAGACATGTTGTGCGACGTCGCGGGACATTTATCTAGGGACGCGCGTCGTGGGAAGCTTTATGCATCGGAGCCTGTGCAGCGGTGTACGATGCTCTACGAAAAGCGATAGCGGGTGGTTTGCAGTTGAAGGGCAACAAACTATCATACGTAGTTCATGTTGGACTTGTCCTTAGGTCGCGTTTATGGTTGTCTTTATCCAAGAGCGTTGTTTTCCTAGATATCCCTTTTTATATTATGACGATAACATTAGTAATAATATCAAAAGACATTTTGTCAATCATCACATAATTATAGCTGCTTGCTTTGCATAGAAGTGAATGGAGTTTAATAGGACATGGCGCTCTTCTTTGTGTCCAATGTGTAGTGTAGAGGGCTTAATATACAAAGTCAGCTACTAATGCCACTTTTCCCTTCAGTATATTTGGAACTATTTATTTCCACCATCTTTGAATGTCTTATACTGTTTACTGCATAATACACTCTTTATGTTACTGTCAAGGGTTCTGTATAAACGGAGCCAGCTGCTCTTTAAACAACGTTTTGCTGGCGAAACCCAACATTTAAAATATGCTGTGATTACCTTTTATCTTAATTTGACCGAGATCTATCTTTTGAGAGCATTTGCACGAATTTACGAGAAGTCCAACTGCGATGTCCAAATTACATGGAGTGCTGCCATTCTGATGTTGACCACCAAACTAACACGGCTTTACAGCGTCTCTCAAACGGCTGCCAAAGCAGCGCGATGGTATAAAGTTTAGTGATGCATTTCTCTTAACAAAGTTATTCGTGCCGGAACAACTCCACCACACCCCTACCTTCAAACCACACACTACACACACGCTTTCCACTTTGAACCCCGCTCTCATCTCCATCTGCTGTTCCATACATTTTGTCGAGCTAAGTGTAACAAAATGTATGGAACAGCAGATTTTGTTAGGGAATACATTTCATTCAAATTTTGTATATCGTCTAAGTATACCATGTAGTATACGTGGTATAATTTAATGTGATAAGAAAACAGGACATTTCAGATAAGATGATACTGGCTATAAAATTAGATAACAAATTCAACAGGTTATTTCAAGCTAACAGAATGCTTTTTATGTTCCTTTCGTAACCCACTTCAATTTAAAAACGTTTAAAAGTTGAGTTAGTGCCGGTTGAATAATTGATACCACCTACCAGTAAGTTCGCTTCACAGTACTTCCCGTTGCACTCCTCGGGTACTTTGTAACGTTTTATAGTATTTAGAGTGCAATTAAATAGTTTTCTGTACGTTTTCGACGAATACAACTTTGTTAATAGAAAGGTAGTTTAGAATTTTACATAACCACTTAGGTAAGTAGGTACTTGGGGCGTACTTACTTGTCTCCTATTACAATGGGACTTGAATATGACTGGCGAAATGTTGGTGTTACTATTGGTACACCTCTGGGATAACAGGCGTGATTTTATTTTATGTTGGGAGGTATCTACCCTACTTGGATGGAGTTGCAGGCAATACATTAATATGATCAGTCATTTATCGTGTCAGATCGGATTGTTTTTACGAGGCACGAGGAACAGGGTGTAAAGTTCACTCATACCTCCATAGAAAAGGGAGGATCCACTGACCAGACGGGTGTCGTGTCTGGTGTGCAACTGCCCGACGATTGATGTCGGGACATTGTATATATGCTAGTCGCGCGGTAAACTCTGCTTGCGCGATGCAGGATTTTTGTGACGTCAGTGTCATGCGTAGTTCGCATATGGCGATGTAGATACCGCTACAATTACCAACCTATCTTGGAGAACCAATCACAAATAAGCAGCTAACATAATATACTATTAATATAAAACGTTTATTTTCTCTTCACAAGTTATGAACTTAATCCTAGACTTTGACAGTAGTGCATGAACTGGGAGCTAACTTTGTGAGAGACTGGTGCCTGAGGTAGGTTTATATAAAAACCTGTATTACAGGTCACCAGGGCCCTCCCGCGGCTAGATGCCTGTAAATTGGATGCACGATATAATAACAATACAGGATACTTAACGAACTATACATTAATAAACACAATTATATAAAATGTACTCAAAAAATATAACAATAAAAGATTTGTGAAAATAACAAAGTTTGTGTGAGTAACCTGAGAAAGTGTATGAATAGATATAAGAGTGTATAAGAGCAGTTGTTTCAGTGAGTGTGGTCGATGGAATGTAGAAGTAGCAAAGAGGATGATTATTTCGTTTAGAGATAGTCTATACAAGGGGGATCAACAAGTTCTCGGTTCCTTGATAGTCTAGAGTTTTTAAATAGGTAGTTACTGTATTTTTTTATGTTTGAATGAATGAATTGAGGATGAAATTAATCTTATTGTACAGATATGGTCCGAGAAAGAAAAATAAATTACGTGAGTGTGGAGAGCTGGATGGGTGAGTTTGGCATAATCTCCCTTTAAGGCGACTACATGACCTAAATGTAAGTTTTCTAACGCCTAAAAGTATATGATCCACTGCAGTAAACATATTCAGAAAAATATATGATATTCTTCAGGATATTATGCTAGTTAGATAGTGTGTTGAAAACATAATACAACTAATCTGGTACGATAGAAAAAGTCATGAAGATACCTCCAAAATTGTCTTTTAACGATTAAAAACCATAATAATATACATGCAATCAATCTGTTTCTTTTTTCAGAATGTTCTTCAAGCAATTTATAAACGTGATAGTGTTTTCATTTTTTAGTCAAATCAATAGATTTTTTGTAAATAGTGAATTGCTTCATATTTTGCAATAAATTACTAGCTTTGTGTCATCGCGCTTCTCTTTCTTGTATGCATTCCGACAGTGACCGCGCTTTAGCTGTTGTCAGCCCCTTAACGCGTTTATCCCTATAAAGATTCGGATCATATGCAACAAGGAGTGTTGTTTATGCATTGTACGCAATTTAGAGGTTTGCCTAACAGTAAGTATATTCCAGCCCTGAAAAAGGTCTACGGTTGGAAATAGGAAAGGGAGACCGGCGCCAACTTTGAGGATGGCACGCTGTGCCCTCTCAACCATCTTAATAACCCGTCATCCGCTGCGTGTGTCAGGGTTTTCAAGATGTAGAAAAATACTAATAATATTTAATAAATAATAGTTATTAATTAAATTAAATATTCCGTAGTGATTGAAAACCGGCTTAACCATTTGTTTTGACGTTAAACGTCTCTTAACTTTCAGCAACATTTTTATGTGAGTCCCTAAGACTTTAAACAGTTTTGGAGTAAGTAAGTATAAGGCATGATGGAATGACGATTGGTAGTTAGTAATTACAAGATAAATCTTGCATAATCCGGTACGTACTTAGGTAGTCAATATTTATCTGCAAAAACTATAATATACTGAAACAGCATGGCAGTATTTAAAAGAAGAGTGAAAGTACACTTTCTTTCCGCGTCGTCATAGTTGCGGATGTATTTTTTTAAATTATTTTAAATTATATTTTAATGAATTATATTTAGAAGTAATTGTTTTTGATATTATGTATCTTACTTTCTACTCGTACACACGGTATCTACATCTCTTTATCTATTTTCCTATCACCGGCAGGTATGCTAGAAGCGATTTCTTTAGAAACTATCGACCCGCCCCGGCTTCGCACGGGTAAATAGATAGAAAGATAAATTTGTTTTTTAAATTAGTACTTTATTTGGACAAGTGTAAAAAAAATTCCTTACACTAAAATGTTTAGTAGCAATCATCTCATCAAACACGCGAGTGAAGCCGCGGGTACCTTATTCATAGACCTAGACTCTCTTCCCTCCCGTACCTCGGTGACGCCCACTTTGCTTGGTGCTGGTGGCGTAGTTGGGACCGCTTCGATAGGTGAAAGAATTTTTAAAATCCGTTAAGTAGTTTTTGAGTTTATCCATTACAAACAAACATACAAAAAATCAAATCTTTCCTCTGTTTAATATTAGTTTAGATAAATAAGCATCACCTTTACGTATTTATATGTTTAGGTATATAATGTGTGTAGTTAAATGGTTAAATAAATAAATCTAAAAACCTAAAGGATTCTACAGAAATGGTGTTTCAGTAATGAGAGAAATAGTTAACTACCTGTAAGTATTATTTCCAGCTGTAGTAATGGCTCCCTCAAAGCATCGAAGACAGAGATTAATGAGACGTTCTTAGGTTTAGCAAAGCTGCGTGAAACGACTGGAACGATGAAACAAATTAACTTATGAACTAATTTCAGTGCGGGGGGAGGGAGCTATCTGTGACTTTAATAAACCTGTTGATAAGCTTGCGTTTTATTACTAGCTTGTGCCCACGACTTCATTCGCGTGGAACTCGTAAGACAACACAATATTTATACCTAGATACTAAACTAACGGCCACATTTTTATAAAAAATCCGTGTAATTCGTGTATAAAAAATCCTGTACGATGATAGGTTTGGTCTCAGCAGCCAAAATATACAGTCATCCTATTTATTAAATATTTTTTTTTTATTCAAAATTAATCTCAAAAATGAACATCTGTTGGGGATCGAACTCACGAACCGTGCTCCACAGTGTGAACTGGAACCGTTACACTGTTTGTCCACCGCACAACGTCAACGGGAAACGAGTTTATTTGAACCGAGCGTGACGTCCCTGTGACGGTGTGCGGTAAGGGCATCGCCAAGCCGGCGAAGGGAGGGGCAGCTGCCCCCTCCTTTCAGGTTCAAATAAAGTGAAAATATTTTTAAACCTATTTTTTTTTTCTTAATAATCTTATTTTTCTTTCTTTCTTTAAAAACAACCTTTTAATGAACTAAAAAAGTAAAAAGTGCTAAATAAAACTTATGTAAGTACCTAAACATAGACTTTCAATATTTTCTTAAAAGCTTTAGAGGTTGCTTGTTCACGCCTCAAGCTTTTAAGAAAATATTTAGTTCTACGTTTTTAAGTAAGTTTTATTCAGTACTTCTTAGTTAATTAAAAGATTGTTTTAAAAAAGGTTTTTACTTAAATTTTATTTTATACTTATTAGCATGAGCATAATCAGCCTATACTGTTCCCACTTCTGGGACACAGGCCTCCTCGCGGTGAGAGGGAGTGGGCCTTAATCCACCACGCAGGCCCAGTGCGGGTTGGTGGACGTTACCAGTCATCGAGTTTTTGGTTCTAAGATATGCCGGTTTCCTTACGATGTTTTCATTCACCGTTTTGAGAGCAGTGGTGATGAAATTAAATACGCAAAGTAAAGTGCCTCCCTGGGTTCGAACTCACGACCTACAACTCGTAAGTCGGGGCTGATACGACTGGGCCACCACTGCTAGCATTTATCTATTCTTTTAGCAGAATTTGTTTAAATATCTGTTCTATCACCTTCACTTGAAATATCTTGTAAAAAGAAATCTAACTAACCAAAACTCGAGTCATAGTGTGAAGCAATGGGCGCTCCTCAAGGTTCGATATTGGGTCCATTCCTCTTTTTAGTTTATATTTTAATGATTTACCCCAATTACTTCAAAATCAACCGAAGATGCTGTTATTTGCAGATGACATATCATTAATCTTTAAGATAGACCGACGGTCACATAATCTTGACGACGTGAATAACTCTATTCTTCAGGTCCAAGATTGGTTTACGGTAAATAATTTGGTACTAAATGAAAAAAAAACAAATGTTTTAAATCTAAATTACGAAATGTTTGAAGTAGCTAATAGCAATAAAGCAGAGAAAAACTGGAACTTATTAATCACACGGTTTTCCTAGGAATCACGCTAGACGAGAAATTACAATGGGGACCTCATATAACATCTCTTGCGGGGCGGCTAAGCTCGGCCGCTTCTGCTGTTGGAAAGATAAGACAGTTAACAGATTTAGAAAGCGCGCGTTTTGTCTATTTTAGCTACTTCCACAACATTATGTCGTATGGCATTTTACTGTGGGGTCGGGCTGCTGACATTGAATCCATCTTAATTTTGCAAAAGAGAGCTGTCAGAGCCATCTATAATCTATGTCACCGTGAATCTCTCAGAGAACTATTTAAAAAGATTAATATTACGGTCTATGACGGTAACTTGCCAATTCATTTATGAAAATATTATGTAAGTATGTAAGAAAATATCTGCATCTTTTTAATAAAATAAGTGATAGGTATAATTTTAATATTAGAAATAAAGATAAAATAGATCAACTATTTTTCAGATTAGCTAAAGTAAGTACATACATATTTTATGAGTTACCTACTGTGTTAAATGTTACAACAAAATACCTTGTCATATATTGCAATTAAATGAAAGAAAATTTAAAATCATATAAAAAGTTCACTTTGTAAACAAGCATATCGATGGCCTAGAAGACAAATGTGCTAACTACAAAATTTTGATAAAATTACATTTTAATGCCATGAGCATGCTCTACCAATCGCACTTATCCAAATGACATAATTCCGTCTCTTTCTGTCTAAACTGTATTTGTACATTCATAGTAAGTGATGTCATTTTATAGTATCTAGAAGTTATGTATCATTAAAAACAGTCCTCCTGAAAAATTGGTAGGTCTGTAATTAGCATGTTTGTCTTCTAGACCATCGATATTACAAATTAGAGGATTATATCCAAGATAAGAATGCTTGGAAACATGCTGGTCCAGCTCCATAGGACAACCTAGGGTCTAGACAAAATCAAACTTGTTGCTACTATAATTGTATCTATAGTTTATTATTTTTATGACATTGATTACATTCTGTGATTACTTTAACTCGCATACTGACATATTACTGGTTTAAATATTTTGGAAAATCGTAACATTTACAATGTTTGTAAATATGTGAGCAACATATACCTATCTATCACAAAATTAAGTTATTTGTCATTGCTAAATTTTTTAATTCTTTTTATCTATTGTGATAGGGTAATTTTATTAGAGGTGCATTTGTCTTCTAATTTATATAATTAATGTAAGTATACAAAATATTGTAACACATTTTAAAAGAGTAGGTAACGGTGGAGTTTCTTGCCCATTCTTTCCCATACTCAATTATATATTAATGTAAATGTGGACGTTCAAAAGTGGCTTTTATGTGCCTATTTGAAATAAATGCTTTGACTTTGAAGCAAACCGAGTTGCACTATTCAAGTCGTGAGCCAAGTCGTGAGTCGTGTATCATAATTGAATTCATATACAACATATTGTGTCTGTGCTGTTGACCAATGGGGAGATCTCTCGTATGGAGCCAATACTGGTTCAGCAGACGTGCGGGCAGCTGGTTGAGCCACGTAACCTTCAGCGCTTCATCCGAAAGCAGCTTGCCACTGAGGTCTCTCATTTTACGCAGCAGCTGGCTTGGCTTGTGATAGCCTGAGTTCGGGGCCGCTGAGTAGCTTCTGTAACTGCTGGTGGTCTGACTCTTGGTACGTTGAGATGAGTCTGTCTTTGAGCGCGCTGTACTTGCCGATGATCGGTGGATGTAAGATAATGTCTCCGATTTGTTCTAGGTCGCTGTTGCCGAGTAGCGGGACGACGAGGTTGAATTTCTGCTCCTCACTTATCTTGCTGGCAGCGACGGCGGCTTCAAACTGCGTGAACCACAAGCGTGGATTTTGGCGCCAAAATAGCTGTGTCTTGCAGGAGTTCGATGTTTCAGGAACTCGGGCTTCGGCTTCAGGTTTGTGTTCGGCTTCACGGGGTCACCAATTTAAACGGCCGTTGCCTATTAGTATACAGTGTATTATAGGTCCTACTGGTAGTGGCCTAAATAAAACTATTCACTGAAGTAAACGGTGAACCGAACCTGAATGTACCTACTGTCTGAACTGAACTTTTATTTTCTAAAACCCTCTACCTATGTACCTACATCATAATACTAGTAATCATTTTACTCGTGAGAACCTATAATTCGCTTTGTGTCACATATGCAATTGTTATACATCTGTTACAGCTGTTGGTTCTCATAATTATAAATAAATAAATAAGATACAGTAAGACGCTAGCTTGTTACTATTTACAATTAAATCAACCAATAGCGAGCGGGGCGCTGTGTTGCACGCGGCACTACTCGTCGCGAAGGCATAAATAGGAGTTTCTCCACTCTCTGATGTCTCGATTTTTAAAATATGTGGTCTAGGCACGCATCAAGTCTATTTGGCTTGGATATTACTTGCTTCAAACCATGTTCAGACTTACGGCAAACAAATTCTGACGAAGATTTGTCAGACATAGACAGAAGGTTTATGTTGATATCACCGGTCACTATAGTTACTAATTGAATTGAGGATTTTGTCAAGAGAGGAAATGAACTGGTCAACCTGTCTATGTGAGGGAGATCGGTATATGGCAATTAAACAAATATCTTTAAAGAGCTGAAGTAAGAGAGATTCAGCGTCTTGAAGGTCAGGCTCCGAAACGGAAGCGTTCCAGCAGTTTCTAACGAATGTTACAACCCCTCCGCATTGGTTGAGATTATTATCAGTAGAGTAAGACGTGTAACCCTGTATCTGACCAACCACAGGACCACTTCTCAGCCAGCATTCCGTGAGAATAATAACATCGTAAGCAATAATAAGTCGATCTAATGCGATGCAAAAAGTATTGAAATTGTGCTGTAAACTGCGTATGTTGAATGTCAATATCTTAAAGTTACCTATAGTATTAGAAGTCAAAGAATTCTGGCAAACTTCAAGTCTATCGAGTTCTTGACAGTCCAGACTAATTAAATTGCCATTTGGATTTAAAGTTACAGTACAGTTGGTATAAGTAGTAAGGATATTTGGCGTCAAGAACTCTGTGATCTAAGTTGAAGATAAGTAGCGACATTACGCGAGTATGTAACCGGAATACTTTTAATCCATTAATAAAGTCAGGGTCTATTTTCTTTAATAGCGCGCAGCTAAGTGTAGGTACTCTTTTGCATGTTTGTTGTTATTGTCTATAAGTGATAAACTTGATAAGCAAGTGTAATTAGTAATGCTGGTGGTAAGGTGTGTGTATTTTCTTTATGAAGGTATATGGAATGGCAAAGTGGATCTTCTTTGTGTCACCGCATTTAAGTACGGCCTTTCGGCCAGAGACCGCAACGGGGATCACCAGCATCCGGGCACCAGTCGCGGTGAGCCTTACTCGGATGCCATCGGCGGCGCCGTGCTCTTCGAGACTCGCCGCCTTCCCCACCTTGGCTAGCACGACACGCCCTTCTTTTCCGCTTCCGGCTGTAGTGTAATCACTACAGCTGTGGACTTCGGGGCGCGGAGCCTAGCCACGACGCTTCGCTCCTTGCGCGGCTGCCGCCTCTCCTTCCTTCTGGCCGCTCTTGCTGCCTTACCAGCCTTCCTCTTCTCGGCTACTTACCATTTGGTGCCGGCCGGAGGATATTTAGGAGGTGGGGGCGGCCGTCTTGCCGCCAGGGCCGGAGCCCTCGCCGTCTGTCTAGCCGACCCACCCTCCTCGGGCTTACGCGGCCCCGCGGGTTTAGGCACGGCCCCGCCTTTGGCTTGCCCCGACGAGCCCGGTTTGGCCGCGGCAGCTGCGACGGCGGCAAACGAAGCCGCCTTCCGCCGGCCCGCGGCCGGCTGGCTCGCCGCTAGTGGGGGGCGCAGGACAATGGCCTCCAGGGCGGAAAACCGACTCTGGAGGGCAGCCAGCTCCTGCCGCACCAGGGTCAAAACCCTATGCGATGACCAACCTGCGGGGCGAGCACGGCCTCTGTGATAGGCTTGAGTCACGCATTTTATCACTGTTTTTGCTAAAACTGTGTGACTCAAGCCTATCACAGTACGCCGTGCTCGCCCCGCTGTAAGGAATATTTGTGCAAAATTTTAACAATCTATTCAGTAGTTTCTGTATTGTTTTTTTCTTATATCTGAGTAGTTAGGTTTATTCAGCTGAAACTTTAAGGGTAAACAATCTAATATGAGTACTAATTATTAGTAGAATCATAATTACCTCATGATTGGAGCGTTACATTATATCGTAGCCAGATTTTCATTAAAATGGAATAACTCTATAAGGAATTGGAATAGAAACATCTGATTTCACATGATGCATAGAGTTAATAAAAGGTACAAACCACCATAATTGGTAAGTTTCTAGGGTTTCTCATTGAATCGCAAAGATCAATTTTAGGGATTTTTAAAAAAAGGCCTAATTTTCCAACGGGGTCAAATATAGAAAAAATAAAGTTGCACAAATTAGAAACAAAGAAAGAAAAAATATATTATTATAAAATTAATTTAAAAAAAATCGTAGTTGTATGTCATGCCGTTTAAGAGATACAGTATTTTGCTAAACGTTACCCCAGCGGAATCTTGAATAACTCTGAAACCTCAGGACGCACAAATTTTATTTTTTGGGCACATGTATGCACAAATTATATATCTATCTAAGTAGCTAGTTTGTATTTAGCTACGACGACCAGGAAAAAAACATGCCGCTGGAGTAACGTTACTCCAGCGGCATCTGTTTTTCGTGAATATCTTTGGATCGGCTGCACGCACAAATTATTAATTTCAGGCACATTTACACGACATGAGGTACTGATTATCTGTCAAGTCGAAATCCTGAAAAGCGACAACATTCCGGTGGTTTAAACGCACACTATTTTCAGTACAGTTTAGAGAATTTTGTGACAAGAGAATCGGCACCAATGTGTCTGTTACGAGATGATTTCGATTTTATCATGTAGGTAGATTGACAATAATTTATTTTTATGGTTGGCCTTATGTACGGTAGGAACATTATCTAGTTAATGAAATAAAATAAAAAGGTTTTAATTAAGACTAAATCAAAAAGATAAAATGGAATAAACAAAACAAATTCTCGACTTACTTTAATCATTTATTAAATAAATTACACATCTATAAGTGTAGATATAAAATACATAGATAATATGTCGAATGTCGGGCGTTAAGGGGAAAGCGCCAGGGTAGCCCGCGAAACTACAATTTTCGTAAGTTTTTTGCAATTCGCATGTCAGTGTCAGGTTGTATGTTGAACAGAATATTATTCGCGACTGTAACAAGTATGTATTTACAGAAATACGATCATTAAAATCATCAATACAACCCTCCAAGTTCATATAATCCCATTAAATGGCTATGAAATAGTCGCGGGCTACCCTGGCGCTTCGCCTTTAAGGCACAAGAAACCTTGACATACAACGTAGGCACGTTTAGAGAGATCTAGAGCACCAATCAAGCAAAGCTTTTAGGCTTAAAACTGACGCAATGTTTTCAAAGTCCAAAATATTATTTCACCATTTCTCAATTTTAATACACACATAATTAAATATAGAATGACGCCTTTGACGGCATTTGTATAATTCGAATTTCGAAGCCAACGTGATTTTCCGCGCACAGGGCGTATATGCGCGGTTTGTTTTACGCGCCGTCGACGCCCGTTCCCTGCAAAGCTTTGGTTTCCTAAGAAAGCGGTGAAAGGTCACACAATAACGACTGTTCAAATACAAAGCATTTTTTTATACTGGAGAAAATTACAGTTTTCATGACGGCCGATATAACGAGGAACCGGTTCCTAAGAAACCAAAACTTAGGCGCGTCAACGGTGCGTTGCTAAACTTGAAAAATCAGCACTAGATGCGTTTACAGCGCCTTTTTGCTGCGTAATACGCGCGCCGACGGCACGTAAAGTCATAAATTGTTACATTATAGGATATAGATTTGAAGCCATTTTACAGTATAAATAACGCCATCTCTCGATCGCAACTGAACAATTTTTGTATGTTATGAGGTGACATTTTGTTTTTTATTGTTTTGTAAATAAAGTACTGCTTAGTTTACGCCAGTGAGGTGGGAGAAATAAAAAATAGTAACGTTATTTTCAATAGCAGGTACAGTTGTAAAGTAGCTTATTCGTAATAAAGTGTGGAGAAGCATCAGATATTATTAAAAACGATGTTTATATTGCCGTAAATATTTATTCAGTAAAAGAACAACATTTTTGTGTAAAAATAAAGATCTTTCATCAACAGTTTTTTTTTAAATAAAGTTCGATAAAACCGTCACTGTCTTTTAATTTTATTATATTTTAACGTAAATGCAGACAAATATGAAATAATATAATATCAATCAAAACAATTATAAATAATAATTAATAACTAATTATGTCAGATCTTAAATAAAGTGAATAATAGAAAGGTAGGTACCTACATCTATAAAAGTTTACTTGAAGATAATATGAAAGGACTTAAAAGTAAATAATATGGAAAGAACTATTTTATTACAAACATACAAAATCCTATATTTTCTTGTAAATTATTTTTGCAGGAATTATACAGTCATGTTGTTTTATTTCTTATACAAAGACAATTGACAGGTGTCAATTTCAGTTTTTTTTTTTCTTTACTTGCAATGCGACCCATTTAGTAAGCACTTACGAGTAGAGATTACGTATATTTAAAAAGTGGGACATTATTTCTTGAACACTGATAGTAAAGGTACATTTATTTTACTGGCATAATATACTAGTAAGTCAAAGGCACGACCAAATATCGAGTATAAAAATGAATAATATAACAGACCATTTGAGTCAAACTCAAATTGACGATAAATTTTTAATATTTCCGAAAAACTAGGTACTTATTGAGATTTATGTTAGCAGATCACGCGGACGACAAAATTATGCCAAAGAAATATAATTTATAATTTCAGTTAGAATAATGACTGTTATGTAACAGTACAAAAAAGTAATAAATGTGAAGAAAAAAGAATAACCTTATTTAAGAAGGCGAGGTTTCAAGTATCTCTTGTTTCCCTATTCGAGTATTTTTAAATGTTACGTTACACCTTACAACCGATATTTTACTATAAATCCAATATATCTCTGAAAATATTCTGTAATAATTTTGTATAACACAGCAATAATAATTATAATTCATAAGTAAAGCACTTAGTGACGAGAATCTGCGATAGATGTCGCTATTCTATCTAGCTTACAACGCCATCTGTCGAAAATAACCAAATACTTGAAAATTTTGAGAAAGCTGTTATTCCTTTTTGTTGGTTCCTTTAATGATTGACACGAGTGCTCTTGGGGGTACCTTTACAGTAGTTTTGTCTTTTAGGCGAACTTGGTTTATAACCTGAGTAAATTCCATACTTCCCATTCCAAAAGTTCCCATTTCTAATTCAACAATCGACGATAACTGATGCATTGATGTCAATCTTATTTGAACCAATAAAAACTCAAAAAGTACACCATATAATACACATTCAAAAGTATAACAAAACTTACATTAAAAACATTGAGATACTTCAGACGATCTTTAACAATTAATGTGAATGAAATCTAAAAACTACTGACATTAAAATATAATAAACGAATCTTAAATATTGATGTACTTTAGACGTCGATGGAGTGAGAGCCTTGTTCAACTTAGTAGAGGCCCAGGAGACCTAGCAGACACTTCTTGTAGTGGCCGGAGCAGTCACCCTGAAAAGGATAAAACATATTTTATACCATTCCCCCTCTAAAAAGCTTATTTTATTCACTGAAAACAGTGAATAAAAAGCACTTTTACTCACTGTTATATCGCTACACAAGTTGACCATCCTAATAATAATAACAAGAAAATTACTCTTAATTTTAGTAATTGTTCCAATTTTAAAGTGCATTTTAATTAATTTAAGCTTCCTTTTTCTTTATTAAATGTTTATTTTCGCTTAAATCTTTATTTTTCTCGTAGTCATGGTATAAAGTATAGTATGCAACTCTTGAATAAAACGGATTTATATCCAGGGCCATGAACCACTCGCGTCGCTCAGGATTCTAATACTCGAATCAATCCCTACGGTCGTGATTCAGTCGTTAGAATCCTTCACTAGCTCGTGATTCATCTATGGCCCTCGCTTTAAATCCGTCCTTTATTCACTAATTGCATAATATACTATTTATCTATACAAATCAATAAAATTGAAGTATCTGTTTGTAATGTCAAAATAACTAGCTATTTTCATTTGACCTTGTAAACTCTGATTTTTAATTTGCTAGACCTAAGTGACAGCTGCGATCGACCTTTTATTTTTTAAATGTTGTATGCGTGGGCATAGTGTTGTAGTATGGCTCATTCATAGCATAGGTGATTCATCGAATTGTTATCATTTAAAAAAAAGGGTCGATTTAGCTGTCATTTGGTCTAGCAAATATAAAATCAGAGTATAGTTTTACTTGTTGTTGTGTCTTTTGTCGTGTGATCAAAATCAGAATTAACGCCGCCATCTTGTTTTTTATACTATATCTCAAATGTATACATGTATGATTTTCAAAAATAAGCCTTTTTTGTTTTATAATACTTACCATTTTTATATATTGAAACCCATCAATCAAGTCGCTGTCAGGTTACGCTAGCTAATTTAATTTGACCCTGTAATTGACGGAACTTTTGTCGCGTGGCCAAAATCGCCATCTTGTTTTTTAATGCAATTTCACTAATGTTTACCAACAGCGCCTAGTCCTGTCAGTCCATAAAGCGCCAGAAGATTTTTGTAGTAGCTCACTGCGCGCCAAAAGAAAAGTCACTGACGTAACCCAGAAAGGTACTAAGCTTCAGCTTACGTGGGATTGGGGCACCCAATAACAAATAAAAGTAAGTTAATCATACCTCAATCCAGCTCTGCAGTGACTCCCCGTACTTTGCCAGGAACACATCAGAGATGTCGCCCAAGTCGATCTCGCTGCGGGTGACCATCAGACGGATTAGTTGGCGGTCGTTGGTGCCGAGACCCTTCATCGACTTGTGCAGACGTTCCGCGAAAAATAGTGGCTTGTTGCGCACACTTTTTACTGAAAGAAGAAAAAAAAAATATACGATTCTTCTGCTTAGCGTATCATGATAAATTATTATTTCTTTAAGCAGGTTTAGACGAACACTTAAACAAGTCAATAATATTTAAAAGTAGACGAGGTCGATAGTTCCTATATATGTAATAAAATTACCCTACCAAAATAGGTAAAAAGAATTTAAAAATGTAGCAATGACAAATAAGTTAATTATGTGATAGATGTATGGTGCTCAAACATGGTTTACAAACAATGTAAAAGTATATGATTTCCCAAATTATGTAAACAAGTAATATGAACCTCGAACAACCTTTTTTCATTGAAATAAATAATACAAGGTTTCATTGCATTGAAGTAACTGAAACCCTCTTAGGGGCATTATGATCAACTTTAACTATGGAACAAAATACTGAAATAGAGAAAAATATATATAAGCTCTTCCCTATATTTTGTGGGGTTAAGCAAACAAGAATGTGGTTTTCAGTTATTTCAGCTAAACCTTGTATTGGGTTGTTTTGCAGAAGATATTAGCCAATTTGGAGACATAATAATATTTGATCAATTCATAGGTCTTCTAGAGTCTAAACTCATTCATTATTATCAGTGTGATCGCTACGATCACTGGCGAACTGTGGGTGTACTACCTCTGCATACCCTTTTCGGGGCATTTAAGCGTAATGTTACGTCATATTGTACTTACCAATAGCTCTCAAAGCCTTCTCAAGATCGCCAGAGAATTCTGCCTTGATGGCATCATCGATGTCATGTCCCGTCAGGGAGTGGTACTCCTCGAAGATGGCCTTCAGTTGCGGGAAGGAGCGAGAGCACAGCACAGCGTTGAACACCGATTCGTCAGTACCGAGGCGAAGCTCACCTGGAAAAGATAGAAAAGTTATCAATGCCACGTTGGTCTAGCGAACGTGGGGTACTGGGTTTGATTCCCAGGTCAGGCAGTTATTTTTTTCAGTAGCTGCTCAGAATTTGGATTAGGGCACGATTTGTGTCTACAAGGGCCTTCTAAAATGACTGGCTAACTAACTGGTGGGTGTACCTACTATACTCCTGCCTACTCCTTCAGGAATTACAAGCGAGATGTTTCTCATACTCGCATTACCTACTATGAAATTATAACTGTTCGCAGAACATCAATCAGCTCGCGCACTCGAAATATAAATAAACAAGAATTAAATGACGTAACAACGTACGTCCCTAATCAAATGAAAGCGATGACTTCGCTTTCATTTGATTTAAGGTAGATTCACATTTAAATGCGTCATGAGTCATAAATGATCGAGAGACATAGCTCACAGAGTAAGCAAGCTGAAGTGGCAATGGGCCGGCCATATTAGCCGTAGAATCGATGACCCTTGGGGTGTTCTTGAGTGGAGACCGCGAATCGGCAAACGTAAGGTAGGAAGGTAAGGGTAGGTAGGCCCTCAGGTTAGGTGGAGCGACGATCTTCGCAGGGTGGCTGGTAGCAGCTGGATGAGAGTTGCCGAGAATCGAGCTGAATGGCGTGCAATTGGAGAGGCCTACCTTTGTCCAGCAGTGGACTGCTGTAGGCTGATGACTCATGGGTCTTCATGACGTCATCTATGCATTTCCTTGTAACAAGGGGTAGATTTAGTAGCTATTCTCACTATGACGCGATGGAATATGCAACAGTAGTATGAATCCGCCTTTATTTCACAACAAAAACAAAGGTACCTCGATGATACAGAATCATTAAATATATTTGGCAACACCGAGTCATGCGGAGGACTTCTCTATGGATTTGCGTCAACAGGGTGACTCACGACTCAACGAACTCAAACAACATAATAATTTATGGTAACTAGATAATCAAAAGCACATTAGTCACTAAATTAAATTACCAAGCGTGAGAAAAATATTAGGTCACAGTCTCATTTCTGGTTCATTTTGACGTAGTATTGCGCAGGCATCGACTAAGGAATCGTTTTGGCAGTTAAAAAAAATGCTAAAATACACCGCAAATCCATAATAATTATACATAATTATGAAACTGTCTGTCGGTCTGTCTGTTATGAACGTTATGAAATTCGACAGATATGTGACCTGGAGAAGGACATAGTCTACTTTTCATTCTGTATATTTGTATAAACAGGGTCAAATTAAATTAGCTAGCAAAACTCCGCGGACGTGATGGGAATCAATATCTAGACATGATAAAAAAAACAAAAAAAAAATATTGACTTCTTTTGAGGGGTCATCGACCGAAGTTAGCGAGGACAGTTGAAATATCAGTATAAAAAGCCATTTTTTGTTGTTAAACTTCACAGACCTGATTGGTATCGACATCTTAACACGATGAAACAAAAGAAAACAAATTTTCTGAACTCTTACTTCATGTAAGTAAATGTAAGAGTTTTTTTTTTGTTTTCGACTCTGTCTCTGTCACCACTGACCTAGACTAGAGTCAAGAGCAAACCCATCATAAAAAAAAAATATATAATAAGCGGTCGTCGACCCAAAAAAACATTAAATCTTTTTTTATTTTATCATATTTAGATATTATCGTTGCCATCACATCTGTGAAGGTTCACCAGCTAATTTAATTTGACCCTGTAGATACAAAATACACGCTGACATACTGAAACATTTTTTTTTAAACGCCCATTTGAATAGAATACTAAATAAATCTTATCAACGTAATAACTATTATTACAGTAACTAGTATGATGGTAGGTATCTTTGGGACTACAAATATTTGGATAGCAACACAAAACACTACAGAATTGCTAATTTGTTTACAATTTTTTACACGGAAATTAGCATCAATTCATTACACCCCACACACAAACAAGTAGTAAGTAACTAGTACAGTAGGCCACACGTCACTGGTATCAAAACTGTATAAGTAAGTTGGCCTCTTATTCTAAAGGGTGGCAGGGACATCGACACGCAAAGATTCTTAAATTCGAATTTTTTTTACGCATGGAATTAAAATTATCGTCGATTATAAAAAAAAAATGCTGTTCTATACATTTTAACCGCGTTATTTTGCACTTTTCTATGAAACGGCAGATTTTTCTCGTCAGGTCTAGAATCGTGCGGAATACATTGTTACAGTTTGCGCAGGTCAAAATGTTACCTGGCATGCGGACTACTGTACATACATACATAGCCATGAAAACTTGTACGCTCTTGAACTTTGGTTAGTTATTACATTTCACGAGTTGTTCAATCATTGTTATTTAAACCTTATGAAAATGAACATAAAAGTCAAAACGGCTATACTTGATCCTATGTGTACGTGTTTTGATTTGTTCAAGATCATGTGAGAGGAGACTGAGATCGTCAGTTGTTTTATCAAGGACATCTGTAACCGAGGATTTTGTTCGATTCATAAACAAATCAAGTAGTTTCGTATGAAATTATAAGGTAAACAACAAAAAAATCTAGTTGGTCAAATGTAAGGTATCGTAATTTGTAAAATATTTTTAGAAAGAGGGTATCATTTCACCGATAACGAAATTAAAACCACAAAAACATAATCGCTTCCTCCAAAATATACTAGTGTATGATATTATTGTCATTATCATTATTTATAAAATCGCAAGTTATTACCTAAACCTATTGACCAACAATTCTAGTAAGGTAAGTAAGTAGTTAGGTACCTACATCTCGTAAAATTAACACCTTTTCGAGCCTCCGTATATGTCACAGACATGATTGAGTGTGATAATTTGCGAGGTAAACACGCTCGTTTTAATAAATAAGGTACTGGATATTACTTCCTTTTTCTAGTTTCCTTTAGAATTTTCTTGAGGAAAGGGATCATTTAGAAAATCCTATTTTTGGGTTTAGAGATTTTTTTGCGACATCGGCTGTTATTGTCGTAAGTCAAACTTGTCAGTACAATCCGTCAAATTTTGACGGCACGGTTGGCGCAGTGGTTAAGTGATTGACTGCTGCGTTATGTGTCGCGGGTTCAATCCCCGCACGGAACAAATATTTGTATGACCTGCAAGTAGTTGTTCCGGGTCTGGCTGTTTGTGTATGTGAGTTTAATGTTTGTAAACGCACCCACGATACAGGAGAAATTCCTAGTATGGGGCAACGTTTAAAAAAAAAAAAAAAAAAAAAAAAAAAAAACCAATACCTCATCGTAACAACTTTCGGTTCAATTTCATTTGAACATAACATGCATTTTACAAATGTTTGCCACTGGTGTATGATAAGACGGATGCTAATTTGTGTCCTTATTTCTTGTGACAGCATCAACTAGCCATTTCCCAACTAAGTTGGGGTCGGCTTCCAGTCTTACCGGATCCAGCTGAATACATATTTAATACTTATTGCTAGTAACATATGGTTCAATATCTTACCAGCTTGGAGCAAGCTCCTGGCGTCTTCCCTAGCCTTATTCTGATCGACGTGGAAGACCTCATCTCTGTTGCCCTGGAAACCACAACAGATAAAAGTTAATAACATGAATGAACAAATGAATGAATTGCACCAACCCCAGTGTGGTTTGACCAAACGCGATAAATCAAATGAACCCAAAATTTGCACTAGCCCCTGAAGCTTCATGTTTCATGGTGCTACAAAGACAGATAAAAGCTAATAACATACACATTAATTAAAAACCTTGTGAAGATGTTTGTAACTCAATCAGGCATAAACGGTTGAAATGATTTGTATATCCTAATCAGAACATTTATAGCCAGCGTATTAACCATGTTTTGTAAAGAAGTAAAATAATAAAAATAAACACTAAATTACAACCGAAAAAGGGCATATTAGGGTTTTATTTTATTTAAGATGGGTTTGCTCTTGAATCTAGTCTAGGTCAGCCGTGACAGAGAGGGAGTCAACGGAGGAGCGAGCTTACCCAGAAGAAGCCTGTTCACTCTCACTTTGAACTACATACATACTTACTTTTATTAATAAAATAAAATAAAAATAAAATACTTAATTAATTACTACATAAATAGTTCCCCTAGGATGCGAATGGAACCGTGAAGAACGGTTACAGTTTATGATAATTCTCCTGTGCTGAGCGGTAGATTGGAGCAAAGTGAAACATCTCCACTCAAATGGATTTAAAAGTGACTTTCCTTGAAGTGTCTACGATATTAATAAATATATTTAAACACAAAAATACACAAAGCATGTTTTTTTAATTGTCAATGTCTTAATTAACCATGAAAACTGAAATCATTTAATTATTCGACGCTCTATTTACACTCTAACAAGGATCTTTTGGCGCTCTAATGAAGTTGACAGGAGGGCGTGTTGGTAAACATTTGTGCATTTCGTTTGTGAAATGCATTGAAAAAACAAGATCGCGGCGTTAGTTACGATTTTGGCCACGCGCCATAGTCCTTGTAAGTACAGCTAAAGTTAAAAAATCAAACTTAATATTTACCACACATAGTGACGTCATGAGCCGTTTGAAGTTTCCAGATGTGTCACCGCGTAGATCGTCTTCGAGGAGGTTTCCGTACACTGTGGAAAGAAAATACGATTGAATTATTAATGTCAATAAATATTTACATTCGCACCTGACGTCCAAACAACAAAAACTACGTGTACAGGGTTATTGGTAATATGTCGGCAATCCATTATGGGGATGTAGGGGTGGTCATTTACAATCAAATGACCCCTTTTGACCCCACATCCCCTTAATGGATTGCGGACGTATTACAAATAACCTTGTATTATGCCGATCTCTTCTGTAGAAGTTTATCGTGAAAACTTAGGTAAAGGGAGCTGTCAATCGATAGCATCGAGTGGAATGACAGCTCCCTTCACCTAAGTTTTTACGGTGAGATTTTTCACAGAAAAGATCGGATGTTGTCAATAATATGTAAGTATTCCATCCTACAGGCAAACAACTATGAATGCACTGCAGTGCCGTCGAATGAATATTTGTAGAAATATCTAGAATATATACTAAGGTAACAGACTCAGATTCAGTTTTCAAGGGACTTAGCCACGTAGCATAATAGAAACCTGTCCATAGAATGATGATGAAATAAAAAATGTCCGCGCTAACTCATTTGTTTTCTGTTTGCCGTCCATGAAAAAAAGCTAAGACTGGCCCAAGATTACGTCAGAGGCATAGACAGACACTGAAAAGAGTATGCTTAGATGGTTTGTTCAAGTTGAGAGGATGAATTAAAGGCGGCTAACAAAAGGTATTTAGAAGGCAGATGTTAGTGGAAACGCCCTAGGACATTTAGTGACCTTATTATTATTGGTGATGTTTTTTTAGATAGGTCAGGGGCAGTACTATGACGTGTTAATTCCATCATTGTTCCAGCGTGAAACAGAGACGGAGCTATACATGACCGATAGCACAATCTCTTTTTCGCAACGGAATCATGGTGGTATTAATACGTCATAGTACGGCCCCAGGTGCGTAGTACTCGCAACCGGAGTGCGTGTAGGACTATCGGTACTATTCTCTAAGGATACAGCTTTGCGTGCAGCGCTGCCGCAGCGGCGAAACACGTGTAAAACGGCGTGTTTCGCCGCCGCAGCGCTGCGAGCAAGGCTGTATCCTTAGAGAATAACAATCCAGGTGTATTAACGTAAACGATGTAAAGTTAAACAAACATAGTTTTATTTTTCTTCCTCTTTATTTGTTTTGGGGTTTTTATCTAAACAGACATGTCAACCCCATCGTGCCTCTTACCATTTTAACGCTGATTAACCCATAAATCATACTAAACTGACAAGCAGTATATAAAACAGGTGATAAAGATATATAGGTCACCGATGAAGGACTGTTACTAAATGACAAACAAACAGTAAGATAACGTTTTGTAGGTTCTGCCTACCCCCATGGGAAGAATCACAGATGAACCAATAAATATAGGATCCGTCGCGTCTGGTGCAAAAATAACACCTACGTAACTTGTGAAAAGACGTTGTATTGGAACATTGGCAAAAAGCCTCCACGGGTGACAATACTTTATGAGTATTGTCACCTGTGACGTGCCAAACTTCGGCACACCAACACAACTCGGGCCGGGATCTATAACCTTTTCTACTTAGCACTTAATTAGCTAAGCGTTATTCCTGTCACTGTCGCACAACTGTCGCAGTACAAGTGCAAGACAGAGACGGGAACATGTCTTAGTCACAGCAGGAGCTAAATAACGTTTATAGATCTCGGGATATTAAGACCCGTTGCCAACCTCGGCTGGCAAGTTTCAACTTTTCTCGTATGACTCGTAACGATACGAAAAGTAGAAAAAGAAGCAGAATAGGAGAAAGGTCAATAGATTTATTCAACCATCAGAAAATAACGAAAAACGTTTGCATATTATATAAGATAATGATTAACAATGAACCGAATGACTAATGTTTTTGTTCTTCTTATCGTCTTTATTCCCCGACGTTATTTCACTACTTGGAGGCCTGCCCATTCCGTAAAAATACGGCGAATTTTAAATCTGCGTTACTTACTAAGAATCACGGGAATTCCCTTCATGGGATTTATCGTCTGTCTTCACAGTCATGCTTTCTACATATAGAAACTTCGAACTTTTCTGTGGAGTCCCTGAGATCTGGCTTTTACGCAAGCTTGCAGGGAAGATGAAAGAGGAACCTACTGATCTATATATACTTATACATATTAGAAATTATTGTTCTTCTAAACTACGCAACAGATTATGCTGCGGTTTTCACCAATATATCAGGAAGGTTTGTTTGTATAATACTTTAACATTGAATTTACATAATTATAATAAAGGCTTAACGTTTTATCAAGCCGTAAAAACCGTGCGAAGCAGGGGCGTGTCACTAGTTATTTATTAGTCCCTTCACCCTTTGACCCATTTGGTATCTTTAATTCCATTACCAGTCACATTTTTTCATGCATACTTATTTCGACACATTTGCCGTTCAACCGGCTGGTTGATTGTGTTAAATCAGCGGACAGGGGGATATAAATTACAACTATTAAAATAAAAACATAGTCACAGTCACAGTGAGAACGGTAACTACACCTGTTGTTTTACGGAGCAATTAGGCGTTCTGATTGTATGTGACTGTGACCAGAATTAGGTTTGAATATATTAACCCCCCCCCTCCCCCCCCCCCTTAACTGACAACAGGGCAACGACCAATATTCATTTGTTTTAACATGAATGGCAGATACGCGGAACTCGCCACCCAAGGCTACTTTTGACAGGTCATTAGGCAAAAACTGTTGAATCATAATATTCATGGCTCCCAAAAAGCTTCGATCTTGTCTGACGTCATAGTGACTTAACATCGATATTTGGCTACGATCCAAATATTGTTCCGGCTTGTTATTTTTACTGGATTATCGGCGACAGAGCGGGACTGTGTAAGCCATTCCAATTGCAAACATTGTAATTTGTAAGTATAATGAACCAAGATAACCTTGAGAAGATAACCTTAAGAATGTCTAATGATGTAACTATAACCACCCCCATAATGATATGATATAGTAGTGACAGAAACACTAAGTTAGAAAGAGAAAGTGATAACGGTCAACTCTGTCAACATAGGTCTCAGACTGCACTGATTGAGGAGTGTTTTTTGTATGGCTCCCATTATTTACAATAAGCTTCCCAAGGTTGGAAAGAGCTAAGCTTAGAAGCATTTGAAAGGAAAGTAAAATCTTTTTTAGCTAGTAAAGTATATTATGATGTGAATGAATTTTTAAGGGAATCATTTTAAATTATATATTATAATTTATGTTATAATGATGTATTTTTTATATTTCTGTATATATAGTTGTTACCACTTAATTTTTATGCATTTCGTTTTTACCTTAGGCTATCACTGTATTTGAGAATGTTGGTTAACCTATTATTGGCAACTGTATAAGCCCTCAACTATTATCTACTGTTATTTGATAGTTTGTATATAGAAGCTGTCGGTGTACCTTAATGAATAAATAAATAAACAAATAAATTGACATACTCTTTTATTTTATTAATTTAATCTGAAATGTATGTTATATAATAATGATTTTGATAATGAAAAACAGTATTGAATATTTTGGACCTACATCAATATTATATTGAGTTTTTATTTTTGACAATTGAATATTTGTCAATTTTGTATGTAATTATATAATCTATGTCTATAGGAAATAAGTAATCAACCAATTTAACTTACCTATGTTAGCATTGTCAATGTTGATGAATGTTGTTATTAAGTACAATTTTTTTATTCAAAACCTGTATTTATATTTGCACACCATGACAATACGGTAAACATGTTAGCACAACTCCATGAACTTATAACACCTTGCATGCATTGTATTGTATGTACACACATGTTTGAGCAAATAAAGTATCTTAATCTGAAAGACACAGTCATGTTGTTCGTATAAATAACGATTATCTATACAAGGACTATTGAGAGCAAAACAACGATATTCAACTGTTTATTATAACAGAACGAATTAACTGAACCTCTATCACAAAGTATAGATTTTATGTCCGTAGACTCAATAATAAAGCTGATTTGGAACTGTGCCCAGAACTGACTCAGGCCGTTGTGTAGAAAAAATATCGGAGCCGAATTATCTTCGCTAGGAACAGTGTGAATTTCTTAAAGACGTTTAAAATTTGTAGCAGTTTATAACGGTTATTATATAGATAACTGTATAATAACTATAAGTAATATAGTTTTTTGAGGCAGCTGGCTATGTATTTAAGGCAGTTTAAATTGGGATCACGGAGTACACTTACAGGTTTTTTTTCCTAGCCATTCAGCTTAAGTTCATAACTACAGGTCATAGAGAAATAGACTAAAAGAAACCAAGTTGAATTTTAAAGAAAATTTATAAATTTAATTCAAAATCTACGCACTAGCTCAAAAAAAAACACCCTCTATACTTTCACCGAATTTACTTTTCAATTTTACTACCGTTTGGAGCCAAAGGGCAGGGTGACTTTATGGACTACTAAAAACGAGGTAAGTACTAAAAGTGTAGCTGTCAGATGCAGAACACCTCAGTAGAACTGAGGTAAGTCTTGTACCAATACAATTTCGATTAACTTCAAATTTTTTTTTTTCGTCTTCCTTCTAATTTTTTTTATTTCACCATGATCATAATATATTCTAAATACGACAAGTATGTTTATTACTTAAGATTATTTTGTTTAAGTTTCCCATATCTAAGTGGAATATGTATGTTCTTTTTTGAGAACTAAATTTCTCATACTGATGATTTTATTTTGTATTGTTTGACCTCACGCTGATGGCAATGAATATTTTATGTAGGCATTTTATTTTCATAGAATATAGTTTAGTTTATGTTATTTAATAACCTGTCCGTAAGTCTGAAAATGTAGCCATTCCGACCCCCAAATTACCAGGCAAATGTCTAGTTTGGGGGTCACCGTCAAATCTGTTCTTGCACAATCAGATCATCAATAAATAAATTTGAAATATGTAATAATTATGTACTTATTTCAATTATTTCTCTCATAGATGATATCTGGCAAGTACAGTCGACTCATATTGACTATTAGCGTAAAGGACAATTGTACTGAATCTGAACAGTTAGCACGGTGTTATTTTAGGCAAGTTAGAAGGAAACCATTCATTACATAGAACATCACACGTCCAAGGACTTTTGTGCTAAGAAACTTCAAGTTTTACACCAATTTACGCATTATCATACCAATCGTGGACCGTTGGATAAGATTGGTTGTATCCTCTGTTTGATTACTAGGCTTCTTGTGAACTGGATGTTAATGTAAGGCATTGGTATTGGCTGTTTTACTGTTTGTGTATTATCAACGTTCATGTCATCATTTATTGGTGACATGACAAGCATCTTTCTGTAAAGTACGCGTTCCTATTCTGTTCGTGTATGTTTTCTTTAGAAGTATCGAACAGAAAAAATGACGGCCAGTTGTAGGTATTGGCATTCGCGCAAAGGTTTGATTGCCAGTATCTGACCGTACATGAACCATACAGCAATCGAAGTTTGTAATATATTTATGTGAAGTCTTTTTGATTACTTATATGTTTTAATTGTGCTTAGACATGATCCTGTGTTGGTCGAAATAAACGGTTTTATTTAAAATGTTCAATAAATTAAGTAACCAGTCAACTCAACTCAAGGCTAGGTTTCGATCGTCGCGGTCGCGACAACCGACAACAAATGTTTACAAACTTCATTCACTGTTTACACGATCGAGCGACAAGGTTTTACGCGACCATAGATCGGAAATTGTACGCGGTCGAATGATCAATGACGTACCTACGTACATTGATTGAGTGCAAGTTATTAATCAAAAGCAAAAGTTACACACCCACTCAGAATGCGGTTGTAGGTACCTACTTGAAAATAACAAATGACAGAAGTGACTCGTATAGAGAATGATTTGTGCATTGTCACATACAAAGAGGCCTTTTTCCTCCACATAATATGTCTTATATTAATTACAAGATTACGTAGGTACATATAAACTCTATAAGTGCGAGCGAGACGACCAATATAAAAGTACTTGCGTATCACAAGGTGCATTTCACGTGTTTCGAATAAAGCGGAATTTCTAATAGGTGCAGGCTAATAACAACTGCTTGACTCAGTACTTCACGTATTTCAGCTGAAAATAACAAGCATCAACGGCTGTTATAGTAAGAATAAGAGTTACCTAGAAATAGCCAGGAATAATTAAATTTCAAAATAGCATATTACAATGTACAGTGAGGGAAATTAAATGCTAAACCGTATATTTCTCGTTTTAAAGCCATTTCCTACGAGTATCAATTTTTTTTTTGAATTCCCGGACAATTTATGTTGCTAAGCAATCGTTTTCCTTAACTTAACAACAATGGGACTTATTTCTAGGTTGACCAATTAAAACAAAAACAAAATACTATCGAACTTTGCGGTTCACTGCTGCTCGACATGTTTCCTCTAGCTAGACTAGACAACCATGCCAATAGAACTAACCTAATTGGCAAGACACCCCTTTTTTTTTTTTGATGGTGGGAAATCATCAAATAACTTCTGCTCTGGGCAGAGCGGGAGGGCGTGTCAGACTCTTACTGACTAAAACCCACCCGTGTTCCTTCAGTTACCTGTGCCAGGGGCCACGGTATCCCTCTCGGACTTTCCCGCAACCCTGGCAGGCATCGGCCCTAGCGAACCCCGTCATTAACGCTGACATCTCTTTGAGGCGCGCGTGGAACCCCAGAGCTATCCGTAATTCCGTACCATCAACGACCTTCAAACTCAGATTGGCGTGTTTACATGTTGTTTGAGTGAATTTGCAAGGGTATTACCTACTATTTATACTATGCTTTAAGCAAAATAAATAGTATGTGTGTGTTTCTGTTTGTACACCTGTGTGTACGTATAGCTTGATGTGTAGCCGTCTACACATCAAGCTATACTTACACTTCCAGTTTACACTGACTTCTCATTGTAAGGAAATCCTATACATTGCTAGATCAGCTTATATTGGAAAATTATAGCTTGATCTGTAGCCGTGCGTACCTTATTATGTTTTGTGTTTTAAGAGCGTTTATACCTTATGAGTGGCAACGTCGCAATTTAGTGTCATATTTCGTGGTTCTCAATTTTTATCTTTTAATCGGAGCTATATTTTAAAAAACTGTTTAATTAACTTTTTAGAATTATGTGAAAACTGTGTAAAAGGTAAGAAATCGTTGCGTTTACAGTTCTATTTATATGCAAATAATACATTGGAAACTTGCAGGGCGTTATTTTCATTGTAAAATAACTGTAAGCATTACGGTTACTTACTTTTTAAACACTTTCACGTAATTCTAAAAAGTTAATTAAACAGATTTTTAAAATATAGCTCCTATTAAATGATAAAAATTGAAAACCACGAAATATGACACTAAATTGCGACGTTGCCACTCATAAGGTATAAACGCTCTTAACTGTCGCTTTTGGGTAAACTCTGTAATGATAGTTTAAGCTGTTATAAATAAATAAATACGAAAATAGCTCTGTCTGTCAGTCTGTTACCTGTTCACTCCTTAATGGATGAACGAATTTTTCCATAATGAAATTTGGCATACAGGTGAACCCACCTGTATGCCAAATTTCATTATGGAAAAATTATCAAGATATTACTACCGGGAATAAATATCTTAATTTCCTAACCAGGAAATTAAGATATTTATTCCCGGTAGTAGCTACATGCATTCCCGTAGGATAATTTCCAAACTCAACGACGAGACGCAAACAAAACCTAGTAACAATATGTATCAATACTCACTAGCAGTGTACGTCTGTTTGATGACGTTGATCTCATGGTTGGACATGGTGCACATGACCTCAATGAGGACATCCTCGTCAGTACCGATGCCGGCGATGGCATCATGGAGTTCCTTGCTGTAGAACTGTGGTAGAGGAGTCATGAGGGCCACCAGGAGATCTTCAAACTTGCCACTGGTTTCACTCTTCAAGTCTGCCACGAGATCCTGGTGAAAGAAATTAATATTATGAAATGTATGATTCTTGTTCTAGTGCCTCGTCATTCGTGTGGGATCTTGTATTAGATCCTCAGGTCGGGAAATGTTTTCAGAGTTTTCCACATACTTATAGCATTTTTTTTGCACCAGCACAAACACATCGGCCGAAACGACGGACTTCGTGCTTAGGCGGCTAAGCACGAAGTCCGTCGTTTCAGCTGATGTTACGGACGTTCCCGACTCCGTATCACTTACGGACATAAGATTAGTCCGGGGCCCGAACTAAAAATTAATGACAAAACGTTTTGACAGTAATTATTGTCCTTACTCCCGATGTGTATTTGCCCGTTAGGAAAAGTTAATTAATCGAGAGTAGAGTTCACTTCTAAGTATCGAACTACTTTCGGACGGGCCCCTATCCTCGTTGACGGACGTAGAGTAGGTCCCCTGATTCGGTGCCCGATTGATGGTAATAGGTTCGCTTCAAGGCAAACAAGAGCGATGCGACTCTGGTAGAACAATTTCTATGAAAACTTCATGTAAATTTGAGGGCCATTACTGGCGAAATACGGGTGTGCTAAGGGTGCCTACAACTCTGCCTAGGCCTACCGGATCGGAGAATACAGGTGTGATGTATTGTTATGATTCGTGTTATTCGTGTCGTGAATATAAATTGGCCGAAAGTAACAGGGACGGACCCGTTCCTTATGCACGACTGCACGAGGTTGCGTATTCCAATTTGACCAACCACCAACGTAGGTAACGTTTTAAAATTCATTTATGAACTTTCTAATTTTGGAAACCACTGTTATACGATGAAGGAAAAATCTGGCGAAACTGGACTTGAATAGGCCTGAGATCTCAATGCGCCTTTCGCTGTATAAGAGGAAGACTTTGGCCTGCAATAGTGGTACAATAACAGGCCGATTTTTTTCCCTTAATTTTGGGTCTACTTACTGTAAATAGGTACTCAGATAGGCCTTTTTTTTTGAGGTTTTGATATCATCACACAACTTCTCCCGCTCTGGGCAGAGCTGGCGGGCGTGTCAGATTTTGACTGACTAAAACCCACCCGTATTCCTTCAGTTGCCTGTGCCAGGGGCTACGGTAGCCCTTCGGACTTTCCCGCAACCCTGGCAGGCATCGGCCCTAGCGGACCTCGTTATTGGTGCTGACATAACTTTGAGGCGCGCGTGGAACACAACGCGCTGTCGACCCAGGCCTGGTCCTTATCGGACGGCGAGCTACCCATCGCCCCGACGCCCAAAGCGTCTGTTGCGGCGACTAGGAGCGTGAGTGCGCGAATTTTGCCGCACTCTGATAGGCATAAAAGATAAGGCTTTTTTCGCCATTTAACCTACGCCAAAACCGCAACCCATAATATACATATTTTCGCAACGTCATTCTGAGGTATGAGCCTTTGTGGCCTCGCACTGGTCTTCTCTTTATTTTTTGTGGTTTTCACTATTTTGTTAGTTGTAGTAAGTAATGGTTTTGTTAGATTTAATGTTCTTTTTTTATTGCGCAAATAAAATATTTTTCTTTCTTTTTATATTAAACAGGGTTATTGGTACGACACCATCAACCTCTTAAGGGGTCATTGTACTCATCAATATGAACAACTTTTACTATGAGACCAAACATGAAATCGCGAAAAAAAAATCTGCTGTTCCCTACATTTATGTTTGCAGAACTCATAAAAATTTAGGGACCAGCTGTTTTTTTTTACAATGAGCCCTTAAGAGGCCGATGGTGTTTTACCTATAACCCTGTATATATAAAAAAGTTAAAACGCATGGTTGGTTAACTTTCGCTATACTTATACCTACATTTTTCACCTTGAGCACTTCCCATGAGGAAAATCTACTAATGGCAACTGAAATTACATCACACTGTTACAGGAAAACGCATACATACAGCCTATTAGTTGAAATACAAATTCTACTTAATACACATACGAGTTGTTTCCAAGAATAGAGAATATGCTTACAAACATACAACTTTCTAGGAAAAGCGATCAATAGAATGAACTAGTACAATCGTTGCTGTATCGTATGTGGTCAGCTGGCCTGAATCTGTGCGTGTCCCTTTTATACTGATGTTTACATAGGTTTATGTAACCAACGTGAATCAGGATCGATAAGTATGGCGACGTTGTGTCTAATATCCTAACTATTGTGTTCTTCAAAAACTTTTTACTTCAAAATACTTTTGGTCATTGTGGAGTTTTACAAAAACATGTTTTTATTTTTAGTTTAGACGAAATATCTTTAACAAAACCACCTACTTCCAAAAAAACAGTTGTACTTACAAAGAGAATAAAAAAACTTTAATTTCGGAAGTCGGTGGCAAAAAGCTAAAATACAGATCCAAAGACAGCGACTTCCGAAATTAAAGTTTTTTCTCACTCTGTAGTATTTTTTTAGGTCGGTTGTTTTTATTAATCTATTTTTAGTTATGGTAACTCCTATTCGTATAAGTACTTTCCACTACTTGCTATGTAAACTACAGTGACAGAAAGTATTATTGTCATCAAGATACACAAAGTGGATTAAATACTTACGTGTTATCAAAGTTAATCAAAAACTACCCAAGCAACGCTAATAAAATGTACAAATGGGACCACCGCATTGCTTCGTTTACCAAATGCAAAAGTAATTTTCAAAATCGGTCCACAATTTGACGAAAATATGGATGAACATATATTTAGATTATTATTGTGTTGACATTAAGTAATTATTTTATTTTAAATGTGTGTCTGTGGTTTCGACACCACGATCGTTATTATTATTTGTATACTCTCGGGTAAAATGTAGCGAACTGACCATCTTATTATAACATCCTATTGTAATGAAACCTACATTTACGAATAAATTTGATTTGATTTGATTTGACATAAATGCACATTAAAAAAAAATTCGCACACGAACATGTAACTCTTCCTATTTGAAGTCGGTTAATTAATTGATAGGCATAGCTGATCAAAGGCCTATGACCGAAAACATACTAGTCGTAAATGATATTGATAACCATGTTTATTATCTTCTTTATTAATTAAATAGAATAAAAGAGTTGATATGACAGAGGGACATTAAATTACACTACGTATACTATAAGTACCTACGTGTTTAGTATTAATTCAATAAGGTATAAAATTAAAAAGCAACAAAAATGTTTTTTTTTTTCAAATAAACTAAATAGCTTACAAATCAGATTAAAACGCTACTACCTTTGTGATGAAAGTGCAAGTGTGTGTGTATTTATTGCCATCTTTTTAGCGAAAATATTTGGTTGTACTTGTGACTTGCGTCAGAGCGGCAACAACGCATCGTAGGTTATACTCAGATTTATCGTTTTAAGGCGCATGACCTATGTGTAAAGACATAATCAGCTGTTAGGAAAGATACATCGTGTTCAAACGGGACAAAAAGTTAAAAAATCATTTGCGACTAAACTACTGTTCCTATTTAATTGATTTTTGGTGCAGAGCCCGAAAATGGTACCTAGTATAGGCAGTTTAAAGGAAAGCCCCTCTGTCGTATCAACTCTGTATACAAGGTGTAACAGAATAAACGCAAGTCTTGAAAGTAGTTTGCTCATAATTGACTATTGAATCGATTTCAGTATCTAATATAGATATTATTTAAAAATAATGTATTTTGCAATACAGACCGCCGATTGAACCAAAGAAAATTAAATCTTGTTACACGGCAATAAGACTCAATTTTAAATACATAAAGTAATGCGAGGGGGTCAACACGATTTTCTTAATAATAGTTAGCTTTAAAAAAAATGTTTTTGTCATTGTATAATGCTTTTAACTCGATACTCTAATTTTGGTGTATGAATGAGGTCTTGCGTTAATTATGTTACACGTATACGTACATATTTTTTTTATATTACCCCACCCCTATCGGGAGCAGACTACAAGCAAGCTATCGATAGCCATATTATTACTAGGCACTTATAGAATGGCAATAGCTGATCAACTTGGTTCGTTGGAGGAAAGGTCATATTACATGGCTTTAACTCAGGTCGAACGCGGGTGGACATTTAATTTGCCTATAACTTCAACACCTTCTACATGTACACACGGCTACAGATCAAGCTATACATTTCCAGTAAAAGCTGATCTGGCATCGTATAGGATTTCCTTACAATGACAGGTCAGTGTAAACTGGAAATGTATAGCTTGATGTGTAGCCGTGTGTACCTACCACACTAGAGTAAAACTCCGCACTCACCCTCCCACACACACTCATTCATCTACATTCTACACAAAATCATTCATCTACCTCTACTCTACATCACCATATTTTTATAAATCTCTTTTGTTTTTCTTTATTGCATTAATTTTTATATTTTTAGAGCCGCTAAGTACTTGTTAGCTTTTAAATGTCATATTTCTTTTTTTTTTTTTTTTTCTTTTTTAAAAAACGTTGCCCCACACTAGGAATTTCTCCTGTATCGTGGGTGCGTTTACAAACATTTAAACTCACATACACAAACGGCCAGACCCGGAACAACTACTTGCAGGTCATACAAATATTTGTTCCGTGCGGGGATCGAACCCGCGACACGTTACGCAGCAGTCAATCGCTTAACCACTGCGCCAACCGTGTCGTCAAAAATATTTATAAAGAAGAGCGCTGTTGTCTGAGATACAGATATTAAATTATCTAGTTCAGACACAGATGTCTTGAAAACCTTATTAGATTAACCATAAATGATCATATTGTATTGTTTTGCAATGTATTGAAGAGAAAACAAAACACGGACTTGCAGAAAAAAAGTGTTGCATGTTTTTATAGTAAACCACAATGTTCTACATAGTTGGAATAGCTGCTATCGCGTTTACTGGGCCACGAATGCATAATTATATGTAATATATGGCGAGGCCATTGTTACGACAGCGATTAAATATTAAACGCAAACCACAATAGCCAACGGCTCAGGAATTCTAGAAGTCTTGAATTTCATCCTTCACGCTTCCTTGCGAATCCTGAGTAAGTAAGCCTTGTTACTTTCGAAATAAGGTTTAAATTACTGTACAAAGAATGGCAGAATTATGTCTGGTTTTGTTTTAGCAACCGTAGATATCACAAAAACGAAACAGATTGAATATTTTTTTTATGATTTTTAATATTTTCACTTTATTTCTTAAAAGCCGGAGTTAATTTATAATATGAAAAGTATATCAATTGCTTCCGATCGTGATACCTACGCGAATTGCTGTCATAGATAGTGGTGTTACACGTACAATCAGTATGAATGTTATTATTTATCTGTATCGATTATTAAATGAACGATCGATTCAACTGATCTAGGTGATTCTAGGGTTGGTTGAATTATTAAAATAATTATTTAAATGCAGTTATTCTATCTCTAATCAACTTGATTTGATATTTGTGTAATATTACTTTTAAATCCAAAACAAGGAGCATAGGATCGATTCAACGTTGTATCGATTTTACATTGATTTTAATTGCACATCTCTACTTTCATCTTTGACAGTGACTGATTGACAGTTTGATGCTACAGAATTCCTCTGCGTATTCCGTTTCGTTCGTGTTTTGTGTTTATTCGGTTTTCTATTAATACAAACTTCATAATAGAAAAAAATCAATTAGGTTTACTTCATTTGTCCGTAATATCAGTTTTTGTTTGATATCATTTTAATTTATCATTCATAAGTTACCTATAGGTTCGTGTTCACTTTATTCATAACCTAAAAATTCAAACTCCTATATCTTTGTTTTCCGGCTTTTTCGAATTAAAATAGACTCGCTTGTAGATTCTGCTACTAACGCCGAATCTTTAGACATATTTTTTACTACGGGATGCTTCAATTTAATTCCAGACAATTTTAAGTAAGGAGATTTGCCATTGTTCTTTAACAAGCGCGAAAGGTCTTGATCTGTGAGGTTTTGGATCAAAAGTGGGTTTATTTCGACAATAATCATCTATCCTCCTCCACTCCTTCCCCGAAGGAGTATTTCACCAGTTATTTTCTAAATAGTAATAATAGTCTCTACTGCTTCTTAGAAATTCCTTTATGAAAAACCAAATAATACTTTGATTGACCATGAGATCTAACCCAGCAGGCTAATAGCGTAACAATCGATCGCGATCAAAATCAAGTCATTTATTCAAACTATGCTGAGAATCAGCACTTTTTGAACGTTAAAATGACATAAGACAGCCCCCCAAAACTCCCGCCCTTCACCACTTCCTAGTGCTTTAGCTGGAAAGAAGAAGTGGCGGAACAAACTCCCCCAGCAGCAATGCCTTTCATGTCGACATACATTGCTTCGCAGGTTTGAAAAATTCGCCTGCTCAACCACGAAAATAATGCAATGAACGTGGCTGAACTGTGAAAATGACAGGCATTTTGATCGATTGCCATATCATGTGTTACTCATTTACCTCGCAGGAATAATACAGCAAATAAACAGCGACCTAATCCCGATTTTTATCAAAGAAGTGTATTGCTATGAACTTTGCCATTTTCGCAATATTGTGTAATTTACTAGAGTGCAGTGTACCCAACTCGCATATCAGGAATACCATGGTTTTAATAATTTAATACCTTTAATTTTATAAATAATTTAATACTTACCTACAATGAAAGGTGCACCTTTCATTGTAGGTAGGTATTCCGTATTAATATTATTTATCTTGATCTATTTGCGCGATGGGTCGCACAGTGTGTTGGATTGGTGTAATTTCGACTGGACAACAGTCACTGTGAAGATAGACGGTGGACCATGGAGGAAGTACCTACCCACTTAAATAAAAAAATACTATATCCCACTGTCACAGGTAGCGAGTACCTACTGAAGCCTGCTCAGCCAACTGTCTTATACCAGATCTGGGGGCCTACTCTCTAAGTCCGTCAACAAAGATACGGGCCCGTCCGAAAGTAGTTTGAAACTTTGAAAGTGAACCCTACCTCCGATTAATTAACTTTTTCAGACAGGTAAAAACACATCGGAAGTAGGGACAATTGACACGTCGTGGTTTCATTCATTCTTAGGTCGGGCCCCAAACTAATCTTATGTCCGTAAGTGATACGTAGTAGGAACCGCCCGTAGCGTCGGCCGAAACAACGGATTTCGAGCTTAGATAGTAGACCTCCTGAATCGGAACTGTTTCGGTCGGAATCTTAATCGGAACTGGAGGTCTAATCCCTAAGGACAAAATCTTTAGTTTCAGCTGAAGTTACGGGCAAACCCTATTCACATTTATCACCTACGTACATAAGATTAGTTTGAGGGCCGACCTAAAAATAAATGACCACGATTTGACAGGTGTCTCTACTCCCGATGTGCTATAACCCATTCGAAAAAGTTAATTAATCGGGTGTAGGGTACATTCCGAAGTTTCGAACTACTTTCGGACGGGCCCGTATCTTTGTTGACACACTTAGCGAGTAGGCCCCCTGCCTTTGTTAGGATAAGCAAGGCCCTTTTATATGGACAAGTGACGTAAGTTTCACCCTGCTATTTCCCATACTTTTTGGGTCTTAGCAACAGTACCTACTTGCTACGCTATTGTTTATTTGAAACTATAGAAACACATTAGGTGCGGATAACAATGATCGCACAAAACTGTCACTACAAACTATTCTGAAGTAAATGCATAATCCTATTAATACTTCGACGTTCGGCAATAAGCAAATAATATAAAACGTGACCCAAAATTACCGAGCGCCGTTTTTATCTGGCTAACTTCCTAAAATGGTTATTTCCCAAAGATAAAAATAACACGTTCCTCAAACGTTCCTCGTTCTATGTAACTTAAACTATTATTATTTTATTAGGTACTATACTTGTCTCTGTCCCGCGCAAAAAGGATAACCTCAGGTACCTTTTATTCCGAAAATAAAACATTGTTTCCTATTTTTCCTCTATTTAACAACGATCCACAACAAATACGAATTCAATTTTATTCATTATTACAAATTATACTACACCTGAGAGCAATAAAATCGCACACTCCTTGTAATTAGGTTTATTACTGATTTTTTTTCTTAAATCTAAAGATATTGAGTACAAATCATTAGGCAAAATTAAAGAATATAAGCTTAGCTTTAAAAAAAACACAAAATTAAAATCATTGACCTTCACGTAACTTACAGAAGCCAGCCGTACACCAAATTAGCCAAGTTCACCCGTTAGCATTGTCACTACTTGCACCCCTAACCCGCAGGTATAAAAGGGTAGTTTTTTTGGATTTTTAATCAGTTGCATACCGAAGGTCAACGTGATAACATCTCTACTAAAAGCATACGGAAAAATATGGATACCACGCCTGCAGAAGCCGCTCAAGTTATTGCCTTGCTCGAAGCAGGCCATAATCAAAGTGAAGTTGCTCGACGACTAAATTTGAGCCGCTACTCTGTTCGTCGTGTGTACCAGTTTCAAGAGACCGGTGGCTGCATTCGGCGACCAGGATCTGGCCGGCGACGCAGAACATCAGAGCGTGATGACCGCTTTCTTGTGTCGAGGTCTTTAAGAAGTCTGCAACTGAATGCGGTTCAACTGAGACAAGAGCTTCGAGAAGTTTGCAATGTCAGTATAAGTCGGTGGACAGTCAGAAGAAGACTTGGTGAAGCAGGGCTAACTTCACATCGCCCAGCAAATGGTCCCAAATTGACCACAGCTCACCGACAAGCCCGACTACAATTTGCCAGGGAACATTTAAATTGGACGTATGACCAATGGCGGTCTGTTATGTTCTCTGATGAGTGCAGAATGACATTACATGGTCATGAAGGACGCTCTAGGGTCTACAGAAGGTCATCAGAGCGATTTTCACAATGCTGCATAAGCGAACGTGTGGCTTTTGGCGGTGGATCGTGTATGTTTTGGGGTGGCATAATGTTGAACACTAAAACTGACATTGTATTCATCACGATACGTCGAAGAAGTGCTTGAAGGACATGTGAGGCCGCTTGCGTGGCTTATGGGAGAAGATTTTCTCCTAATGCACGACAACGCCAGACCGCATGTCGCTAGAACAGTTTGCGACTACATGGAAGACGTTGGAATCACCGCGATGGAGTGGCCAGCTCGCAGTCCTGATCTCAATCCGATTGAGCATGTCTGGGATGAGCTAAAAAGAAGAGTTCGAGCAAGAAGCCCTGCTCCTACGCGCCTCCGAGAGCTTCAACTTGCCATTGGAGAGTAGTGGAACGCTATACCACAAGATTTCATAGTAAAATTAATACGGTCCATGCAAAACCGATCAAGAGGTGTTTCTACGACTACTGACCAGGTTGACCGTTGCCAACCCGTGTTCAGTCTGAGAGGGCATATTCAGCTGCTGGGTACCTAGCAACTGAGATAAGATGTCGTTTGTCGGGCAGCACCATCAAGACGGAGCTATTTCCAAAATCACCTCAAAGTCAAAGAATTTATTTCAAATAGGCACATAAAAGGCACTTTTGAACGTCAACATTTACATTTAAATAGAATTGATTCTAGTCGCCCCTTCCAAAAGGTAGTTTCGTATGGAGAAGAATGGGCAAGAAACTCCATCGTTACTCTTTTAAAAAGCTCCTCTAGAGCTAGACTTACCTTTAAATGATAGATTATAAAGTATAAACATTATTTTAGAGTTCATGTTATGTCTTACTTAATCACATAACACGCAGCATAAGCAGTTTTCATCGCGTTTTAGTTTCCGAACAAAAACTATAGTTTTTTTCAAAAAGTACTTACCCGAGATCTCGTGAGATCGAAATTTCTAGCCTCGTGAAATCTCGAACTTGCGATCTCGGTTCGAGATTGCATTCCCTAATAGCAATTCACTGCGAACTGACATCTGACCTACAACTAGGAGGGTGCCGATTTTACTAACTAACTAAGTACCTAATTAATGCCCGTTTTCACTAACACGAGGCGATACCTAAATGAATGCCTGTTGGATTTTCAACTCTCAGTTCAGCACCGATGGTTGAAAATCAATTAGACCACTTTCCGATTGTACCAAACGACTATAGTAAATATTTGGTCTTTTCTCTGAAAATTTATCGGCCGTAAACCAAAAGTTCTGAAGGATCAGTACACTGTCAATTCTCATATTTGAGGTTCTCTGGTCTGGTCTGTGGTCATATACACCATCAAACTGAACAACTTTCTCCACGGGACCAAAATCGTAGGTAATGGCGAAAAAATTATCAACTGTTCCATACAAAACTTCAATACCTACTCGACCCAAATATATGGGACGGCTGATGATTGTGCTATTTAGGTTGACGTTATTTTTAACCAGTTGTAAAAACACTTTGAGATGACCAATTCTGTTAATACAAGAGAATCTAGCAGAAAGCAATTAATTCTAGTACAAAACGAGGGCACACACGATAAATTATCAAAGATTCTTATCTTAATTGGTACGTTGTTGATAAAATTTTCCACTTTTGTTATGATGATAATAATGTTTATCGTAGGTACCTACAACATAAAATTACTACTTACTACATTCTCGATAAAATAGTGAAGTAGGTAGGTATCTACTAGTAATTACCACGGCAGGCTCAATAATACCCTGCTTTGGAAAAAACTGTAACGATAGCGAAAATATAAATATTCTATTGAGAAAAGAGACATATGCCGAATAAAATATAAAGTAGCCTTTCGGAAATAGAAGGAAAAAAACATGAATGAAATTGCAATTTGAATTATTATAAATAATAATATTTTCTGTACCTACTTATTAAGCTAAGTAGGTATATATTTATTTCAGTTTTTTTTTTCTTTCTTTCATATTTCTTCTGTACTTATTATAATAAATTTAATTACATCCTCATTTATGGTAGCTGTTAAATTATGTTGGAACGATTAGTTTAGCATTTAGTTACATTCCTTTCCCTTTTTATTCAAATCCACGGAACCGCAGTAAAAATGTACCAAAATATGCTCAACCTTTTCATTCCCCGACTGTACCTACGTACAGTCAGCGTCACGATGTGGGTACCCCCCTCCAAAGTTAATTTTAATACAACTGGGGTACCCAATTGATGCAGCCCACCGTACTATACAGTAACGGAGATAATCGGCACATGAGCATAGAAAGTAGAAACAAGTAGAGAGAATTTTATCTCACTCTAAATTAGTTTCGAACTCCTTGAACTTCAAGCTAATTTAAGAACCAAACAGACGTTACGTTATTACGAGTATTATGAAAACATTGAAGAGTCTAGACTAGACGCGGCGCCGCGCCGCGCCGAAGTCCTTGAAACAAACCGACTTACAAACATAATCCAAATAAAAAATAATAGTGTCTTTCTTCAACAGAACGACATCACGCCAATTGTGTTAAAATAAAGCCTCTTGACAGAGGAGTGACGCGACAAAGGTACGGCAGTACTCAAGGATATCCAGCCAGACTCGCAAGGCAACACAACGGACGTTGAATCGCGTCTGTGTGAGGTAGTCTTAAAAGAGGCCGAACCTATATCCATTTATTGTTTAAACTCAAAGCATTTATTTCAATTACACTATTAACAGGCACTTTTGAACTGCCAAAGAGTCGGTCAGTTAGTCAGAAAGTTGAAGCTAGTTGCCCGTTCCAAAACGTAGATCTCTATGGAGAAGAACGGGCAAGAAACTCCAAGGACACTCTTTTAAATCAAGATATTACAAAATCACGGGTGCATTATTCTTGTTGCTTTTACGTTTTTATGTGAGAACAATGGAAATAAAACAATTCAAAATATAAGATCAGTCTCAACTGACGGCGCCGGTTCACGAGCATGAGGCGTGGATGAGCAACATCCAGCTTAACCATTTAGAAGGCAACCGAATGATCCAAGATCCAACACGCGCCACCATCAGCGAGACATTTAAGTGAGCATGACATACCTACTCTCAACTGCATTGCTCTTTCAAGTCAAACAAACACCTTTGTTTGTTCTTCAACATACCTTTCCATATAAAGTCTTGAACTCAAAGGCGATCCGCATACGCTGTTCATTGGTGCGTCTAGATAGGACATGGATGATGGCTTTCTCGTCTGTTCCGAAGCCTTTCATGGCCTTGCGAAGGACGGCGGCATCATCCCGAGGGTCGAAGGGATTCGCCGGCACAACGGTGGGTTTCGTCTGCAAAAGGACGCGGGTATTAATACTTAGGTGGTAGATGAAAGCATCTAATCAAATAAATTTGCTAAATATGTTTTGAAGATGGCGTTGTAAAATGAGTGTTTGTTTGGTTAGAAATTTAAGAGGTAAAAATGTCAGCCATTCAACCTGAAATGGAACTTTAATTTTTATTTGTGGGAGTGCAAAGGTGCATTATTTGAAAGGACACCGACCAATCACACTGAAGCTTGATTACGCACAGATAAAGCAAAGCACATCTTGTATTGCTGAGAAGACCCGATATTTACTATATTTAGCAAAATTTTTGTTGGGGTTTCACCATTATCCTTATATACCATATAATACCTACTATACCTAGGAAACACCTACGTTTCCTAGGGCCTACCTAAGGCACGTTGCATGTCATGAAATGGAAGTCGTGAATGTATGCTTGTTTATTGAGCACGCAGACATTTGCAAAGCAGAGTGATGTAAGACTACATGAAAAGTGCAATCGCTGACCCTCACAATGGGAAAAATAATAGTCAAATGACAAGTTTATAAAGTATTTTCTAATGTAACTGAAGTATCATGATAAGAGTCGACTCCTTTCTGAATCATTCGTCTGAAGGACTTCAAAGAACTTATGATTGGTCTGAAGGACTGCAAATAACTTATGATTCATCATGTTAACTATTAGATAACGTTAATTATTTGAATAATTAACGTTAAATACATAATAGGCTTTGGCTGAGCTGTCTGTGTCGTGGGTTAATTGAATGTAAGTATCTAATAGGTAATTTTTAGCAATTGGGTTGACTAATAAAATAATGGTATTGACATCATGATAGCACTCGGTGTAATTATTTAAACATGACCTAATACTGCCCTTAGGCATATTTATCCAGCTCAAGACTATCATAAATATCCCTAACATGCGTAAACATGTACCGAGCAATTTAACTTGAACTTCAGTTATGCATGCCACACGATTGTCTTGCACGTGCATGACAATTGAGACGAATCCGTCATTGAAACACATAAAAGAAAATAAATACCGTATAACGAAACGATTTAAATCCTCTCCGTATACCAATTGAAGCTCTATACGCACTGCGCATACTTGAATTCGATGTTACAGAGGACATATTAATTAATCGATACTTTTTTCGAACCAGCGGATATGTTAATCACATCACTATTTAACACCATTACACAAGTGGATTATTAATTTGGTTTAGAGCTGAGACCAAAGGTGTATTTAGAGATCACCACATCCATTGTAGTGGGGACCAATGCCAAGACTGAATCGTTGGTGGGTTTGATAAATGTAGGTACTGAGAGACGAAGTGAGCATAACAATGTAATTGCAGCAAACTGTTCCTTGAATAGAGTCTCAGTACGAGTAGGTAAGTACGTCGCCAGCCTCCTGTGTTACTCTCAATAATGTTCGTCACGAATTTAAACCGAGCGTTTTTTTTTTATTAAAGAAATACGATATGCTGAACATTGATTTAAGCCATAATAGGTACCTATTTCTGTGAAAAGTGGACGAATTCCGAATTTAAACATTAACCTACGTCACTCAATAGTAGGTACTCAACAGGAAGTATGCTGTCCGTTTCATTATGCCTTACCGACGGTTATTAGTTAACGCTCTTGATCGTTGAACGCGCGTTTCATAGCTGAGCGGGCGAGCACGGCCACTGTGAAGGCTTGAAGGCGCAATTACACTTGGTCGTTAGCCCGAATTCGGGTACTCGAAAGACTTTAGTCGAATCCGGGCACCCGATGCATTAATTACAATTGTCATCGCACTGGAAGACGGAGCTGGACCAGTTTGTCCGAAGACGGGCGTACTGGACAGAATTCATTTACACTTGGTTGTTTGCCCGAATTGCCTAGGCAATCGAATTCGGGAGAACGACCAAGTGTAATTGCGCCCTTAGTCACGCATTTCGTGGTAAAAATGTGTCACGCAAGCCTATCACAGTAGGCCGTGCTCGCCCCGCAGGTGGCTCATTGTCAAGCATTTATAATATTTATCATGGTTTTGTTTAAATTCATTGATACGTTAATGACAAGCTGTGTTGTGTTCCCTGGTAAGGTTTGAGTGTAATATTTTGTTATCTAAAGTACTTATATTAAGAGCAGTGGTGCCCCAGTGGTAGCGGACCCGACTTACGAGTTGTAGGTCGTGGGTTCGAACCCAGGCAGGCGCTTTACTTTGTGTAAATAATTTAATCACTACTGCTCTCAAAACGGTGAAGGACATCATTGTGAGGAAAACGGCATGTCCAAAAACCAAAAATTCGAAGACATGTGACATCTACCAACCCGCACGGGGCCCGCGTCCACCCACTCAATCTCGAAGAGAGGAGGGGCATGCTATAGGTACTTAATTTATGTTAAGTACCTAACAGGGAACAGCTAGTTTAAGGATAAAGCTTTACAATGGTGCCGATTCTGATGTACACTGAACTAAACTTAACTAAACTATGACTAAAATTCCTTACTTTTGGCTTGGAGAATCTTAAAGCTATTCTGCAAAATAAAATCTCTAAATTTAAAAATAATTTTGATAAAAATCCTAAAATCAAATTTGACAATTGCGACTCCACGTGGTACCTACTTGTTTGCCGTACCACGTGATTTTTTTTTTAGAGCCGTAGTCGCGCATTATTTGCAGCCTCGACATGTTTTGTATGGAATTTTTCACTTGTTGTATGAAAAATATGCATAATTATTACCAACACTGGATTTAGACTAGTTTAGTTTAGAGAATTTTGTGAGAAGAGAATCGGCACCATTATCCTATCAATTATTAAATGCTTAATCATCCTAACATCTACCACAGCATTTTTGTGACTAAGGTTGAAATTGTGAATTTAATAATAGGAAAACAATAACCAAAGGGAAATAATAAAATACGGAAGGATAAATATATTCAACGACCATTGACCATTCATGACCATTGTCTAATTTAACAGTACCCTGTTAATTTTAACAAATAACAAATACTTTACCACATTTTGGGTTATTAGCATGAGGCTTGCATTTTAATTATTATACCACCAAACATTAGGTATCACGATAATAACACATCTTCTGTGCAAATTAATACATACTTTCATACTTAATAATATTATAAATGCGAAATTATCTTGTCTGTTACCTTTACAAGCCTTTTTTTTTTTTGAGGGTGGGAAATCATCAAATAACTTCTCCCGCTCTGGGCAGAGCGGGAGGGCGTGTCAGACTCTTACTGACTGAAACCCACTCGTGTTCCTTCAGTTGCCTGTGCCAGGGGCCACGGTATCCGTCTCGGACTTTCCCGCAACCCTGGCAGACCTTTACAAGCCTAAATCACGGAACCAATTGTCATGACATTTGACAGATAGGTAGCCTGGCACCTGGAGAAGAACATAGCCTATGTCCTTTTCCAGGTCCCAGGCTACCTATCTGTTCTGTTATCTATTCATCCTGTGTATTTTTATTTAAAAAAATCATAGACAGACGATGTTGCAAGCATTTCATCATTTAATAGTACTACTTACTAGCTGAGTAAGTAGTACTATTAAATTAACATTCTAATTCTCAATTGCAGTATTTTTCTTAATTTAATTAGTCCACTGTACATACTTATTAAGTAGGTACTTATAAAAAAAACTTATTAATTAGTCTGCATTGTTATTCTGTTAATGTATGAAAGGATCGCACCTGTATAAGTAGACTACATTGCTTATTCCGAACGTCACCTAACATTAAGTCAGGGGACTTATCACCAGAGCTCGGAATTAAGTAGAGTTATTTATGTACTTACACTGATTTCATACAGCGAAAGAATAAAGTGGATATGCCTCAAATCCCGTGATTTATTAAATAAAAAAGTTATACAGTAATGTCGGAGGCGAACATTTCAAATCTTAGTGGTACTTTGAATGAATCGGACAAGAAAATGATTCTGATGGGCCATAAGCAAATCCTCACGAGTCTAGGCTAGAAGCAAAAGTATTTTCTTATATAAAAAAAGGCGAGGTATAAGTAAGAGAATTTGCTTAAGACTATTAATAATTTGTATTGTGAATTAATGTAAATACTAATAAAAAAATTATGTCAATTATCTTTGTTTTATTTGTCTGTCTATCCATTAGAAATCCCGGGAAGATCCATATTAATATCAACATTTCGATGCAAGTACATAAATAACTCCACCTAATTCCGACCTCTGCTTATACTTTAATCTTTCCTAATATTTTATAGAGGTGAGTTTGTATGTAAGGGGTAATCTTCGGAACTACGGATCCAAAGCCAAAAATCTTTCACCAATGGTAAGCTACAGTATTGCTGAGTGTCATGGGATATATTTAATGTTAAAAGAAGAAATTTCACACAGACGACGTCATTCGCGGAAGCTAGATGTGCATAAAGTCAAATCTCAACTATCATACTTTTTCAATCAATGAAGTCCATCTGCTCAACAATTGAGTTCCTTGACTGTACATCAGATAAGTGTAGAGGTTTAAAGTCATAAGCAAACAGACAGACTGACAGAAAAAACCTTTGCATTTAAATAAAATGTATGGAAATACTTTTTTGTAGGCAAATCACACTTAATGTAGGTAGGTACTTAAATACATTTGTGATGATTTGATTTTTTTAAATTAGACATGAGTTATCCAAAAAAATATTAATTTTGAGTTTGACAGAAAATTATATTCAAAAACTTGACAGTTCAAAGCAAAATTACGTTACCATAATAACACTGATAAAGTATTGGGGTAGTTAATGAATTTGCGAAAAGAATGAATAGTTAAATTTGAATAAATCTCAAAGATTGGAATATTGCTGACTTGCTGACTATGGTTTTGTTATTGTTATTAGAAATTAATGTTTCTTTATCTTACTTCGAAGGTCCTAGTTTATCATTTATGGCTACAAGTTACAGCTATATACATATAAACATAATGCAGCATTGCATATGTGAGCGGGCACGCCCTTTATGCCAGGAGGCTTTTTATTATGTATTAAGTTCTGTTTGCGTTTTTGTTTTTATTATTTATTTCTGCTTGAGTATAGTTTTAAATATTGGCGTGTGCTAGCTGACATAATATGGCAAATGATTTTAATATTTTTGTGTTTCGTAATGTTAATTACTTATTACTATATGTATAGAATCCAGTTCTTCTAACTGAACAGACAGCGGTGCTGCTGGGGAGTTTGTTCCGCCACTTCTTCTTCCCAGCTAAAGCACTAGGAAGTGGTGAAGGGTGGGCGTTTTGGGGGGACTGTCTTATGTGATTTTGACGTTCAAAAAGTGCTGATTCTCAGCCTAATTTGAATAAATGACTTTTGATTTTGATTTTTGATTGCCAATAATAATTTTGTCAACTTTATGTAAGGATAGCATAAAGCTTTAATTTTTAACCAAATGGTCTAAATTCCATTGATTGACTTTGCAAAAACATGAAATTGGTTGTTACTAATTGTTTCAAGTTATGATAATAGTTATAAAGTAATTAGGATCAATAAAAACTAAGCATATAAAAAATAAGTACATTGTAAAGTTCATTCAATTTTACTCATTCTTTTTGTCACCTTACTACCTTCTTTGTCAGATTTAGTATCTCTCCAACTGTCAAGTTACTGAATATGATTATTATTTGTCGAACTTTAGTTATACTAATAAATTATCAATGTGTGTACTGTGCTGTGATAAGGCGGATGAGTAGGAGAGTTTAAAACTAAGTGATCTAGCATTTTACTAAAGCAACATCACAAAGCATGCAAACTACAAAACAGTCATGCAAATAACTCATTGTTTTGCTTATCACAATAAGTAGCTTTTAGATTATTAGGTACAAATAACACAAATGATGCTGAAATAACCCGACAACTTCGTAAACACATACAAAATATTGTATGAATAAAAAATGTGTTTAAACACATTTTTTTAGGGTGTAAATGGCCAAGTTATAATAGCAGTTTAACATACCTTTGGCTCTGCACGCACTGATGATGACATTTGGGAAGCTTTTTGACTATATGCATGGGACTCGTTATGTTGCTGGTACCCCTGGTGTTGGTTAGTTTGAGGGTAACCTGGACTAGATTGTGGATAACCAGGCTGGGTTGGGGCACCTTGTCCTGGGTACCCACATTGAGCAGGCTGGGGGTAGCCTTGAGCCTGTTGGGGGTAACCCGTTTGAGCCGGCTGTTGGTAGCCTTGGGGTGGGTACCCTTGAGCATAATTTTGCTGAGGATAACCCTGATTTGTTTGTTGGGTTGGATATCCAGAGCCTGGTTGAGGATAACCCTGCTGCGGTGCTGGGTAACCCATGGTTGGGAGGCCCGGCATTGGCATTGGGTTTCCAAAGGACTGTGGAGCAGCGTTGTTGTATCCAACGTTATGATAGAATTGTTGATGTTGCGGGGTTCCTGCTTGACCCTTGAAGGAAATGAAAATGAAAATCAATTCATTGTCTACCTTTGATAATATTGTATTCAAAAACAAAATTATTTGTTAATCCCACTAACTACATAAATATAATGTTAAGGCTCCCGCGGACAGGCGGGAACGCTGTGTAGAACAATTTCCATGAAGCTTTCATAGAAATCGTTCTACTAGAGTCGCGTTGTGCCTGTTTGCAGAAGCCTTTACAGAATAGGATATATGTTACTAATATTATTATAAGCTTCCCAATCAAGTATGTTTAACATAAAGTAAGTACTTAGTTAAGTATATATATAACAATTAAAAAGTACCCTTTGTGCCTACAACATTTAAAATTTCGAACTACAACAATAAATTCGTGTACGCTTTTTCACTTTATACATAATTACAACCAGCTAAAAGTCTGAACACTATAACAACTTTTAAATATTGTTGAAAAAGCAAAAGATGAGATTTAATCACAACATTTAAACTTTTCAAACCATTCAATATTATTTTACCTTACTTAAGAATCCCAAATAGCACAACAAAAAATAATTTTTGTGATAAACAAAACAGTTGCTTTGATAAAGGCGCCGATTTCACATAACCAAACCTTTTACTAAGGCTATTCATTCACAGCATGCATTACGAAACACCCAAACCAAACTACATCCTACTTCTCACGACTAAGAAACAAAAAAATACACTTACTTGTTGCCACGGATTCATTATAATACAACTTTATCGAGACGGAACTTGTTAAACACTGACTGCGCAAGCGGCAATTACAACCAGACTTGGTTTTTGTGATGACGAGACGAGCTACGCACGCACCGGTGACTAACTATTGCACCATAAACTTGGAGCTTGTCTGATGACGTAAGCTTATTATCTTTCCTGTATTTCGATGGGAAAAACTACTTTCTGTGAGAACTAAATGCAATGACCGATGACGAATAACTACATTAACTACCTACTAAATGAGTGGAGTGGAGCGACCGCCGAGTGAGTGCCTGCCTAAGTAAATGACATTGACAGTGAGCAGTGACACTGACACGTTGACAACCAACAGCATGGTGACAGCTGTACTGTGCTGCCAGACAATACTTTTAATAAACTACTATGCTGCATTTCTGTTTTCTGAGCTAAATAAAAATAATAATGTTTCGTTCGTATTGTACGAACCTAAGTAATAGGTTTATGTTTTCCTAAATTAAAACTAAAATTCAGAATTTCATGCCTCACCAAACAAGGTTTTTTGGGTGCACCACTTCCATAAAAGTTACTATTTTATAGCGGTCCCCATAAACGAACCTTCATAAACGAATTCGATAGCGGATCGAACGGTTGTGAATAGCTGTGCAGATCAAAGCTGTTGTTGCACGTATCGTAGTCGTATTGCGATACTCGTACTGATATTTTTTGAATATTTTACATTTCATTAAAATAATAAAACGTTAACCAGCTTAAATTAAGTTCTTACACTTCCTTCAAAGTTCCTCAAAAGTACAAATGAACAACTCACTCCTAAAATTAATGCTCTAAGGGAAACATAATTTTAATATTTTGACAAGTGGACTCCACACTAGATCGAGCCTGTCTCGTGGAGTCGGTCCTTGAGAGTTTGAAACAATTTCGAAATTGAGGATAGACACTGTATTGTTAATGTATTTAAGTAAAAGTGAGTTAGTAGTACCTATGTGTTTATTGTCTTGAAAATTTTACGTAAAACAAAATCAAAATTAAAGACAAAAAAAAAGAGTAGGTACCTAATAAAAACAAAAAAATTGAAATACGGTGCTGTGTTGTAAATGTAGGTATTCACACAGAGCATGTAATTATGGTATTCATATAATTGAAATTTAGCAAGGATGCGTCCAAGAGAATTATAAAGTAAGAATGTGCAATGTGTAAGGGGTTGGGAGGTAGACGTGAGAGTGATATGATTGAGGAAGTGAGTGAGATAAAGTGTTTGTTTATGTGATTATTACATTATATTACTCTAACGAAGGCTTCGGTTTCCGAATAGGATAGAGTTAACAGCCATTGTTTAATATTTTTTTTAACTTGGTTGATTCTACAATTTTTGATGTCACTGGTTTTTCCAATTTTATTATAAATGAAACTGACCATAAATTCTTGCATATATTATCTTGTAAAAGTAAGGTGTGTTGTCTTGTATAAATTAAGTAAGTACCTATAGGTACTTGTTTATGAAAACTTCCCATCGAAATCATAATCCTTTCTTACAAATCTACTACTTCCATTTAAAATTTAAATGATTTTATTTCTGTAAGTAGGTTTGTACCTTTGTACAGACACTTTTACACGTCAATATAATACATGAACGTTTTCAAAGTAGGTAGCCCGATAAGTAACTTTTGGTGGGAATTTAGAGGCCAATATCACTCAGTAAAACTGTGCTCAATCACTTGTAATAACCCTATGTATTCGTACGTAGCAACGCGCGACCCTGTTTTATCTATGGTGTGACCTCTGTGAGCGCGACGTATTCTAATTTGTGGTATAATCCCAGTCGCCCCCACATGGATTGCCACCAGGTGGCAATTGGGAGAAAAAAAAACCATGCACAGAATAAATAAGTTTATTCTTATTATACCAAACATTGCGCACCCATCGACATCGACAGCCAGAAAGCTAATAAGTAGTAGTAGTAGTATTTATTCTGTGCATGTTTTTTTTTTCTGTGCATGGTTGATGGTGGGCTAGGTCGACGGAGCCCCGCTTCGCGGGGCTCCTACTTCTGTGTGGTTTATAAAAAAATAACCACGAAGGGGATGGCGGGGTCTATTCGCTCGCTTCGCTCGCTCACACGACCCCGCCATCCCCTTCTAACCTAACCTGTCCGAGTCGGGGTTTGGCGATCCACGCCGCAATGTACAGCGATTTGAAGTGGGGGCAATAAGGTCCCAGTCGCCACCCGGTGGCAACTGGGATTTTTTTCTCCCAATTGCCACCTGGTGGCAATCCATGTGGGGGCGACTGGGACTATACCTAATTTGTTGGACAAGAACATTGAAAATGGAGTAAACTTTGAAAATAGATTCTCCCACTTTGGCCTTCTATGTAGTCTGTCAATGCAGCTTTCGCTTAGTTTTCGATAAAAAAAACTACTGTGTGGTTTTCGAGATGGTCACGTTGCCTTTGTAATATTATTTTCCTCTATGCCTTTGTACCTCTATTGTGCTTAAAGAAATAGGGTGCAGGGAGTAAGATGTTTTTCCTTCACCGATGTCAGTAATGTGCAAGATAACTCAGAAAGAAAGAAATACTAAATACGTAAAAAAAACTCAGCTTTCTATGTGAAAGACCCTTCACTACTTATTTATTTATGTCGCAATCGTGTCGTATCCGGTACGCCATGCGCCAGTGCCACCGCCATCGGCGTCGACGAATGCTGACGTCGCGTAAATACTGGGTCACCACATGAGCAACGTGAGGCCGTGCATTATCATGCATCAACTGCATATCCTGCCCGATATATCCTGCGTAAGGTACCACATGGTCTGCGAGAATTTCAGTAATGTAGCGATGAGAAGTCAATTAACGTGAACGACCCGTTCGGTTCGATGAAAACTAACGCTGCATGTGCGGTTAACGAGATGCCGCCCCAGACCATTACAGATCCTCCTCCATAAGCAACAGTTTCCTCGATGCAACATTGAGAATAACGTTCTCCAGGGTGACGATATACTCTCTGACGTCGATCACTTCCATGTAGACTCACTCTGGTCTCATCAGTGAAGACTACATTACCCCACTGCTCTAACGTCCAATCCCTATGCTCTCGAGCAAATTCAAGTCGTGCTCGATGGTGGTGCTGGGCCTGTTGCAGCTCTCTTTGGAGTCAGGATCCGTTCAGCAAGTCTCCTTCTGACCGTATCTGAACTTATAACCACTTGGCGTTCGTCACGCAGCCTTTGTTGGACTTGAACTGCGTTGAGGCGGCGATTTCGCAGCATAGTAAGTTGGATATAACGATCATCTGCTACTGATGTAGCCCTAGGTCTGCCCGTACCTGGACGGCGATCGAATGTTCCAGTCTCTAGGTATCGTCTGTAAACTCGTTGAGCCGAAGATCTGCTGATTCGAAGTCTTCGAGCGACCTCACGTTGCGCAACGCCTGCTTGAAGTAGTGCTACAGCTTGAGCTGCTTCCTGAGGTGTCGTATCCATAATTGATCGAAAAAAAGTAGCATAAATACACGCGTCTGAGCAAACTATGGACAAAAACTAAAGAAATGATAAGACATATCCGACTACCCTCATTATAGAAAAAAATAACGCTAATTGCGAACTCTAGTCAAAACAGAACAAATCGTTAGCATTGTGTTTGTTGCTTGATTACAATGTGAGTTGACGATAGTTTAGAATAAATTTATAGTTATTTTAATCATCATGAAACGCACTTTCTGTATGTATAACTTTGATAGTTGTAAGTTATATACTTTTTGAGAAAATCGAGTCAGAGTTCCAAGGTAGCGGGTGGCCTGGTTTATTTGCTGTCCAGTGTATAATATTTATTTTTATTGTGTTTCGCCACGGCCGATAAAGAGAAGCTGCAATAGTATGGCTGACCAAAAAAAAATCAATGGCTTTGAATTTCGAATGCGGAGCGACCGTTCGGTAACACAACAAGTTAAGCTACATAATTACGTTTGTGACTTTGAATTAGAATCTTCGGTGACCACTGATAAGGTCACGAATGAATGTGCATTCTTTTACATAGGCATTTGCAATACTTACCTAAAAAATAAATAGTTCCATACGGTTGATGAAACATAACTTTACTCGTTAACGAAACGGGATTTATTTGATCAACAATATAATAAGTTAGTACCTATGTTCAGTTAGCTTCAATATGGGTTCCGATTTAAAGTTAAAAAGTTGTAACCGCAAAAAAGAAAGCTGCTTTTAGCAAAATGACAGAGCTGTATGATGGTTCACAGAAAATAGCTTCTTTAGGTGTGAATACAAAAAGTGTACAGGAATATTTGGCGGCAACGTTTAATATAGACGGGTGAATTGCCAAAGCAAAAAAAAATACACGGCAAACCTGAGAACGGTAGTGCAATGTGCTGATTTTTAATTTTATTAATTTTTCTCAACAACGTAAGTACTTCTCTACCTTGACAAAAAAAATCATTGATTTCTACCTCTAATATACCAAAAAAAAAAAAAATACAAAGTGTTATTTTATCATCACGGTGGCCTGTCCTGAACCCAATTCCGCTCATAAAATACCTTCCCCTGCAAATACATTCGTAATATGGATTTAAATCGATTTTGTTATCATTAAATTATAATATATTCGATCAAATAAAACTATTTTTGTTTGTTTATCTTCTTTCTCATGGATTTGACAGGCAGTCAACTTTTGTCTGGAAAAAAGTTATCATTTCAGAGGACAGTCAGTTTTAGTACAATAGCCATATCATCATTGCGTTGTTACGCCCCTCTCACCTTTCCTCACTTCGGATCAGTCCGGCTCAAGCTCTCGGCGCGAACGCACCGGTCCAAACGTCTTGCGGTTTCCCGCCAAAAAAGTAAGTTTATCCTTTCAGTAGTATGGGGACAAAAATAGTTTCATTTCGGTGGCTGTTATAACTCGTGCTATATTCGTTTAATTTGTTTCAAAATTGTGTATTAAATTCGCCGTAATTACTGTTTTGTTTGAGTAGTGTTCATATTTTTTTAATAATTTTATTTCGGAGTTAAATGTAGAACTAACCTCTATTTTATCATTTCAGTGGATTCGGTGGACTGTTATACCAATTACAGTCCACCGGAATGAAACGTATTTCCGAAATGATAAAACCATAAAGTTTTAGAGATCCTTGTGTCAAATACAAAGTCATAGTTTTGTAATGTACTTTTTCATAGTGTAATGTCGTACGGTATTCTGTTGTGGGGAAATGCCGCCGATATTCAGACGATTTTTGTTTTACAAAAAAGGGCAATTCGTTCAATTTATAAATTAAGTCCCATACACTCCCTCGGAGACAAATTTAAAGGGATTAATATAATGACTGTGCCTTCTCAGTATATTTATGAAAATCTTTTGTATGCACATAAAAATATTAATCTGTTTAAAAAGTACAGTGATATCCATAATTTAAATACTAGGAACAAGCACAAATTTGTTGTTCCTACTACCAGGCTCAAGAAAATAGGTGGCTCGTTTAGATGCCAATGTATACGTTTTTATAATAAACTTCCTAGCCACATTCAAGCACTAAGCCTTAATAAATTCAAATCTTTTATAAAAAGGAAACTATGCCAGAATGCCTATTATACTGTCAAAGACTATATTCAGGACAAAAAGGCTTGGGATTGAGTTGCTCCAATAAAGCACAGGCAATGTTAATTTATTTTATTTCGCTAACTATTTTTACTTTTAATCTTTGCTATAAGTATCTATACTTATTTACATATACAATGACACTAATATTTACTATATAAAGTATTAAATTATTTTAAATTATTGTGAATGTGAGGACTATGTGTGTTTTTGTTGCAGTTTTAATCATGTTCTGGCAGTTTGAGTAGCTGATGCGGACTACCCAAATGTCCTTTATTTGGTATTGTTCGTCGAATCGTTGAGATCCTTAAGTTCTGAGTTGAGCTACACGGGTACTGACAAATGCGTGCACTGACTGGACAGGTCCACTCAATCTGTGTGGTTCTTTCCTCAAAAGACCATTGCAGACACCGATCTACATAGCTTTCACATGACCTGACCAAGATTTTGTCTGGACTTTAAAAGAGACTGTGACCTCTGAGTTTGTTTCGGCCTTTCTTCTCAGAGTAGTCAGATAGGAAACGCCGACCCCATCTAGTTAAAAAAAAATATGATTGACGTGTAAAAGTGTTTGTTCAAACCTACTTACAGAAATAAAATCATTTATCATTTACCTAGAATGTAGATTAGATTATTCGGGTGTATTTGTTGTGTAATATTTGTGTTTAAAATATGTAATATATACATATATCTATGTAGTTAGTACATATATATACCGTTGTATTTGCTCCGTGGAGTCACTACAGTGTAGATTATTATACCTACTAATTGTCAAGAAAATAATTATTTCGAGGGTTCACCTTCATTATAAGTCACTTACCTTTATTTTTATATAATTTATTATGAGTAAATAATATTTGATATAATTACAAAATTTCTAAATTTTACAAGATACATATAACAAATAAATCTATAATTTTATTTGATATAATGATCAGTTAAATATAATAAACAGTTGATATAATTTTATATCAACTGTTTATTATATTAACTGTGTTTATTCAATTAATTACATATAAATGGATTAAAGTTGTAATAAAAAAAAAATAAAAAAAAAATTAATACATCTTATAGGTACTCATTGACTGTATAAAATATTTTTACGACTAATAAGTTTAGAAGAGCCTTTTTGAAATTCTGTATGCTGCCAACATCTTTTATTGCAATGGGCAGCTTATTGTATAATTTAGGACCCATTCCTAAAAAGCTTTTTGAATAGAGCTCAGTTTTGTGTGAAACATGATGAAAAATTAATATTTTTAAGCTACATACTTGAACCTACTCGTAAATACGTACACAGAAAGACTGTTTTATTGGAGTAACTATAATTCGAATTATGTATAAGTAATTAGGTAGAACCAAACTCTGTTGGTTTTTTTTTTCTATTTAGACATGTACGTTTCTTTATTGTTGTAGTAATTTAAGAATAACGTGATCTCAATTTCAGGTTTCTGTTATGTTTCCTAAGCTTATGTAAAAGGATTAAAAGTACTAAGCTATTACTACGAAGATATATTTATAATGTTTCTTATTCATTTATTGTCTTTAAAAATATAACAGTTGATTTAATTTTAGAAGTTTTACTTATATACCATTAGAAACACTATTCTCGTCTCGTTACCAATTTAACTAAATTATACCTAGCATTTTTCTCTTAGTGCAACAGGTAGACATTATGTATTACTATTAATGGCATAACTTACAAATGCAGCCATCATATTAATCACAAACTTTAAGCTTTTTAATCGCGCTTCGCACTCTTTTGAAAATATATCAAGTAAATTAGTATTAGTTCATAAACAAACCAAAATATTTATTTAGGGTTACCAGTATTTACGATAAAGTTTTCCAACATTTTCACACAACAACAACCAGAAAAATTACCAAAGGTTATATAAGTAAAGAAACAATTCATTCATATCATAATAAACATTACATTACATTAATATCATTCTTTGAGGTTATTGTAACTTCAAACAATGATATTGTAATACTAACTGCAATAGGTATCTGTTTATTAATGATGATATTAAAATAACTGTGTACTGTCCTGTCTCAGTGTTTATCTAATATTTGTGGAAATCAAACCTAACAAGGAACGGAACCCTGGCTGCCCGGCACGGTTGTTCTTAGCTGTATCATTTCGGTGGATTTATTTAATTCCGGTGCACAGTCTATCATGTCGGTGGTGATTTTTATCATTTCGGTAGACACTTTTCATTTCAAATTCATCCTTAAAATAATATGTATGTAAGTTTTGATGAAATTTTATGTCCACTCACGCACAATGTTATAAAATAGGCTAAAGTTTTATTTGTCACTAAAAATATGTAGATATAATTGAAATAAAAAAATCCCACCGAAATGACACATAAAAATCTCTTGTTGAAATTCACCCAGACAAACTTTACAATGATTTCATGATTATCTGTGACGACCATAATGAGCTATTGTCAATGTCGGATCCAGATTATACAATAAGTTTTAAAGATTGGAGCGCATTTGAATCGTTGTATGCTCAAGTAAAATATGTTTGTGTGGATGTGACGCATATTTCCCCCAACCTTTTCTTATTTTTTGTGTTTGTGTTATTTTTTGCGTCATGTTTACCGCAAATAAAGGCATTTTCTTTCTTTTCTTTCTTTCTTTCTGTATGTTCGCAATAATTTAGTCGAATCAAACCGCCCGCATAAATCGGACAATCCATTAGCAGATAATAATGTTTGCAGACTGCCGGCTTTGGAGCTAATAAACTTCTCAGGTCAAACAGACTCGTGGCCCTTGTTTTTCCAGTGTGTTAAAACTAATGTTCACGAGAACAAAAAATTAACAAGTGGGCAAAGGGTGCAGTATTTAGTCAGTAAACTGAGAGGAAATGCATTAAACGTATTGGCAGGAATAATACCGAATGAAGCTAATTGTTCAACTATATGGAACTCATTAGTAACTAGATACCAAGACAAACGATTGTTGGGTTCTAATTATTTATTTATCATATTAGAAATCAAACCTACATCTGAATCGTCAACTCAATTAAATCATTATATTGAACCGATGAATTCCTCATGGTTAGCGTTCAAACAATTAGATATAGCTGATTTTATATTTACACACTTAACTTTAAAAAAGTTGGACTCGCAAGTGGTGCAAAATTTTTAACAATCTATTCGCGATAAGGATATACCCATCAGTGACGATTTAGTTAATTACATTCGTCAACACATAAAGGTCATGGAACGATTATCTGTGGTTCATCAAGACACTGCTTTTCCATAAAGGTTTTGAATCTAAATCACGTACCTACCCATAGACAGAGAAAACTACTCTGTCTACGTACCTACCCGTCTTAACGTTCAAAAAACTAGGTAGGTAGGTGTAGGTACCTACCCATAGTTTTGCCACTACGGAGAATAAGATTAATTCAACATTTATCTGCCGTTTTTGCAATAACTCTAATCATGCACATTAATTGTACCTACGAAAGTTTAGAATTTGAAAAAAAACAATCTTAAAGAGCGATTTAAGTTTATTAAAATGAGCAGATTGGGTGTTAATTGCTTCAGCCAGAAACATGCTACATCTAGGTGTGGTCCGAAACATAAATGTAGAAATGTGATAAAACTCATCATTCATACATACATAGGTATTACATTTTGATAATCGCGAAAATTTTCCACGCCGAGCTCAGTCTGGAGTTACAGGAATTGACTATAGTAGGTAATCCTGTGCCAACAAACGCTACAGACTATGTGACGTCTTCAACGTCCGTGTGTATGATGCAAACTGCGGCACTTCCGGCAGCGACCTCTGCGGGCTCCGTGGTGAATGAACGCAAAGTTGTTGATAATTTGACCGCGCCGCTGTCAATTAATGACAAAGTTTGTTCATGTATACAATTGAAAAGCTCAATAATTTTGCCAACCGCTCAGGTGTACGTGCCTTGGGCACGCCACATGTCCCCTCTTTGAGGAGTGGCTAGAGAGGCGCCACGGCGTCCTCACCTTACGCCTGACGCAGATCCTCACCGGACACGGTTGTTTCGGGAGGTTACTGTTCCAGATAAGCTGGAGGAAACGCGCGGGTGTCACCATTGTGTGGATCGCCCAGAGGACACGGTGGAGAATACGGTAGAGGTCTGCCCTGCTTGGGCGGAGCACCGCCGTGTTCTCGTGGAGGCGATTGGCGGTGGCGATCTCTTGGTCCAAGCCATGGTACGGAGCGAGAGGGCTTGGGAAGCCGTCACCTCCTTCTGCGAAGCAGTAATGCTCGCGAAGGAGGAGGCGGAACGCGTGAGGGAGAGGCAAAATTCGCGCCCTCACGCCCCTAGCCGCCGCAGGAGACGTCCAGGGCGTCGGGAATTACAAGCCGATTCCCGGCCACCGTAGGCGCGGGCTTGCGGACGGCGAGCAATGGGCAGCACACCGTCCGATACGGACCAGGCCGGGGTCGACGGCGCGGCGCGTTGTGTTTCACGCGCGCCTTTAAGAGCCGATGCCTGCCAGGGTTGCAGGAAAGTTTGAAAGGGTTACCGTGGTTCCCGGCATAGGCAACTGAAGGAACACGGGTGGGTTTTAGTCAGTAAGAGTCTGACACGCCCTCCCGCTCTGCCCAGAGCGGGAGAAGTTATTTGATGATTTCCCACCCTCAGAAAAAAAAGGTGTACATGCCTATATATGGGAATCGTTTCATAGTGAGATGTTTGGTGGATAGTGGGTCTCAAAATAATCTTATTACCATATATTGTTGTAAAAAATTAAAGCTAAAAATTCAACCGCTTATAAAATCATCGTTAAAATCGGTGGGGTCCATATCTGCACCTATACGAGGTTACGTAACTATTACGATACAATCGAGAGTGAGTGACGCTCAATATGAGCTAACTCTGTTAGTGATTGATCATATCGCAGACTCGTTACCTACTCGCGTAATTCATGCATCTGCGATTGACTACTTTAAAAACCTGCCATTTTCGGCCGAATGCTGGAATTTACTTGGCAACATAGATGACATTATAGGTACGCAATTATTTGCATTCATTTTGTTAGGAGGCAAGGTTGTACCTCCGCTTGTGTATTAATCAGCTGATTCTGCGGACATCGCGCGCCCTTCTCCACACGCTTTAGAAACAACGCTTGGATACATTGTTAAGGGAGAATTACCTTCAGTCAACCATAACAATGTGGCCTGGTCCTCCGGTCCTCTAATAAATAATTTAAATAATACAATTTTGAAATTTTGGGAAATTGAAGAAGTGCCTACTGTTAAAACGATTAGTCCAGAAAATCAAGTCTGTGAAGAGCTTTATAAATCAACTGTATCAGGACACTCCTGTGGAAGATACATTGTATCGTTACCATTTTAAATGGGTGAACCTAACTATTTTTGTAACTCGTTCATCCATGCTCAACGTAGATTGACTGCGTTGGAGCGTAAATTCAGTTCGCTTCCCGCTTTACGTCAAGCTTATAATGATGTCATTAATGACTATATAATAGATAGATAAGGGTTTCTTAGTGGAAGTACCTTATTCTTCACCCGCTATAAATTAAGGTTATTTCATACCTCACCACGCTGTTGTTCGACCTGACTAGTCGACAACGAAAACACGCATCCTTTTGGATGCAAGTGCTAAAGCAGATAGCGGCAAGTCGCTTAACGACTTGTTGCATATAGAGCCTAATTTGCAGGCAGATTTATTTTCGCTTTTGCTTAACTTAAAGTTGCAATAACCGCTGATTCGTCAAATGTATCTTAGGATTTTACATTTCTGATAATGACCGTAACTATAAAAAAATACTATATCGATTTAATGATTCTGAGCGTATTCTTATCCTACAGTTTAATTCCGTGGCGTTCGGCCTCCGTTCAAGTCCATTCGTGGCAATGCGCATAATACAGCAGTTAGCTGAGGACTAGCGCAAAAGCTTCACTCTAGCTGCAGAGGTTGCCATGAAAGAGTTGTACATGGATGATTTGACTACTTCCGTACATTCGGTCGAAGATGGAACTCGTTTAGCAGATTATTACACGCGTTATTTAAGGATTTGATCTCGTCAAGTGGGCGAGTAATTCTCAGGAACTTCTCAATAATTTGCCGGACTCTTATCGTGCGGCGATCGGGTTCACAGATGATGATGAAACTCTAAAGGTTCTAGGTTTGAAATGGATACCTTCCTCTGATGTGTTCTTGTTCGCCACATCCGCTGAGACTGTTGGTATCACTAAACGCACTATACTGTCTACTGTTGCTCGCTTGTTAGACGTGCTAGGGTTTGTCGTGCCTGTTATCCTCTACGCAAAGTAATCTTTGACTCGCTAAAGTAAGATAGCAGTTATTACTGAATATTTCGCTAAATTTAAAAACGATTTACCGTTATTATCTAATTTACGATTACCTCGCCAAATAGGGGTCGCGGCTGGCTGTGTTGTCAATCTAATTGCTTTCGGTGACGCTAGTATGAAAGCTTACGGCTGCGTTCTCTATCTTCATGTTACAGGCCATAACGGTGATAATATATATATCTATTCATTTAGCGTGCGCTAAGTCCAAAGTGGCACCACTAAAGGCTGTATCACTAGCGACGTTAGAATTGTGTGCTTCACTACTTCTCGCTATACTTGTCAAACAAGTAGGTACATACTATTTTCCATAATCGATACCCTATAGTGACTCCATAATCGCGCTGTCATGGATTCAATCATCTCCACACCGTTGGCAAACATTTGTAGCCAATCTTGTGACTGAAATACAGGAGAATTTACCCCGTGACCGCTTTTTCCATATAAATGGCTTACAAAATCCCAGTAATTGTTTGTCGAGAGGTTTATTACCATCGCAACTCATTAATCAGCCGCTTTTGTGGCAAAGTCCACCCTGAACGTGCCACACAATTGCTAAATGTCCATTTGTGCCATCGAACCGTCCCGGGTGGAAGGTGCTATACCTGAGACCAAGGGCCCTGTTCATGGAAAATCGTAACATATTATAATATGTCTCCTTACTGGCAAGGAGACAAAGCAGTCACACAATTTTCGCACTATCTCGAGCTAACATGCGAAAAAATTCAAAACCAGAGCCATTGAAAAACTATCATCCTACAAATAACGACCGTTGTATCAACGATATGATTCACAATTTTTGCAGCTCTGTTCTCAGCCTTTATGACCGGCATGCCCCTATCCGTCGAGTCAAAGTCAAATTGTTCCGGCTCCTTGGCTTACTCCTGCCATTAAGGATGCGATGGCAAGTAGGGACAGAGCCAAAAGGAGGTTAAAACGCTGTTCTTCCGAGCGCAACTTGAATGCGTATAAAGTGCTGCGTAATCGCTGCAGGCGTATGTGTAGAGATGCAAAGAGACGGTACTTCCATAATTCTCTCGACAACCGCAACTCCTCTGAAGTCTGGAAGTTTCTTAAAACTGTCGGCATTGGCAAGTCTCCAGTCGTTTCCAGTAATGACACTGACGTGTGTGCTCTTAACAAACATTTCTCACATCCCCCTGTTACTTTGGATCCGCACGTCAAATCAACTACGTTAAATAAGCTTTCTTGTTTGCCAGTGCCGCAGTGTTCTTCTTTTGAGTTAAGGCCAGTGAGTGAAATTGAGGTCAAAAAGTCAATTTGTGCTATCTCCTCTACTGCAGTTGGTAACGATAATCTTTGCTCAAGAATTATTTCTCCTATCCTCTCCACACTACTTCCCGTCTTGACCCACATTTTTAATTTCTCCTTGTTTTCTTGTACTGTCCCTGAGGCGTGGAAACGAGCTCATATCATCCCCTTACCCAAAATTCCTAAGCCGGTCTCACCCACCGATTTCCGCCCCATTTCTATTCTCCCATATCTCTCTAAAGTTCTTGAACATATCGTTCATCAACAACTTTCTGCCTTTCTATCTACAAATGACCTACTGAGTCCTCTTCAATCTGGTTTTCGACCTGGTCATAGCACAATAACGGCTCTTTTGAAAGTTACTGATGACATCCGCTGGGCTATGGATCACAAATCTCTTACTTTACTTGTACTTCTCGACTTTAGCAGTGCCTTTAACTCTGTTGATTTTGACATCCTTCTAGGGATCCTTAAATCTTTAAATTTCTCCTCTTCCACCATTAGTTGGTTTGACTCCTATCTTAAGGGCCGCTCGCAGCGGGTTCGTCTCGGCGAGGCATCTTCTGATTGGTGCTCTCTTTCCGCAGGTGTGCCTCAGGGCGGCGTTCTCTCTCCTCTTCTCTTTTCTATTTTCATTAACTCTATCACCAGTGTCATCTCTTCCTGCTTCCATCTCTATGCCGACGATCTGCAGCTCTACAATCATTTTTTAAGGGAAGATGCAGAAGCAGCCGTGTCTGCCATGAACAGCGACCTGGATTTGATTAGCGAGTGGTCGCGGTCTTTTGGACTGCAAATCAACCCTAAGAAATCCCAGGCCTTGATTATCGGCGGCAGGTATATGCGGAATAGGCTCGATGTTGCGTCGCTGTCTCCACTCTGTCTGAATGGTGTTCAGATTGAATACGCACATACGGTCAAAAATCTGGGGGTGACCATGGATTCCTATTTATCATGGACTGCCCATGTTGCTCAAGTCAGTCGCAAAGTGCATTACACGTTCCATTCGTTGAAATGTCTCCAGAGCGTCTTGCCCTTGAACACCAAAATCTCTCTTGCTCAAACTCTCATTCAACCCATCATAGATTATGCCGATGCCTGTTATTTGGATGCCACCGAGGAGCTTTTAAATAAACTTGAGCGTTTGCAGAATATATGTATTCGTTTTGTTTTCAACCTTAAAAAGTATGATCACGTTTCCAACTTTCGCAAGATACTCAAGTGGCTCCCCATTCGACTTCGCAGGAACTCTCGGATATTGTGTCTGCTATTCAACCTCCTTCACAACCCTAAAACGCCATCCTATCTGCGGGAGCGTTTTTCCTACGCCCGACCTTCAGATGCGCCGTGCAGGTCGCATCTTAGAAACCTCCTTAAGTCCCCTCCCCACTCCACCGACTTTTACTCCTACTCCTTCACTGTGCACGCGGTGCGGTTGTGGAATTCACTCCCGCCTGACATTAGGGACTGCCAAACTGTTGCAGTTTTTAAAAGAAGAGTGAAAGAACACTATCTTTCCACTTCGTCATAGTTGCGTATATATTAATATTCTAGTGTTATTTATTTTAGAAGTATGTATGTATGTTTGTATGTTATGTATATTCTCATATTATTTGTTTTATTTTATTAAGTGAATTGTTTTTGATTTTATGTATTTTATTTTCTCTTTTACTCTTACACACGCTGTCTACATCTCTAAATCTACTATCCTATCGCAGGTATGCTGGAAGAGATTTCATTAGAAATAAGCATCACCTTTGTACCTATTTTTCTGTTATTTTCTTCTTGTCTGTTTATATAAGTGTGTACATAAATGGTTAAATAAATAAATAAATACAACATGAGTTCGATGAACTACAATACTATAATCTGCAGCTGTTGCTCAATCAGCACTTCAGAGTGCGTTTGCGAACTCGACGCGGGCTTATCAACGCTGTAGGTTCCATAGCTAATTCATTGTTCGGATTATTGGAGAAAAATACAAGCGTGACGTTGAACTTGTGCACAGTAATACAAACCACCTTAGTCAGCTGTACAGGAATCAGACATAGAAGCGGAGTATAATATTTTAAAGAGAACAGAAGAGAATATTGAAAAGCAGCATAAGATAATTAATAAACATTTTAATTATTTAGACAGCGTCACCAATACCTGATGATTGACGTAATGTCTATTCAGCTAGATTTTTCTTTAGTACCTACCTAGCGTTAGCGACTATCAAGATGCGGATTTAGGACACTTTTATTGACACTACGACTGAGATCTATCATGGTCAGATAAATTTGCATCTCTTGACTCCACAACAACTCCGTGAGGAGTTACAGATTGTATCTAGTCAAATATCGAAAGAGCATTACCCATAGCATTACCCATAGATAACATTCAGTTTAACCTGTATGAGATCTACAAATTGTTACAAGTTAATGCATAGATTTTATTTAAGATGGATTTGCTCTTGACTCTAGTTTAGGTCAGTGGTGACAGAGACAGAGTCGACGGTGGAGTGAGCTTACCCAGAAGAAGCCTGTTCACTCTCACTTTGAAGAGATTAGGGTTGTATGCGTTCCGTAACACAGACGCAGGTAGACCCTTTATTCTTGTATAAGCTTATCTCATTATCTAATCTCTTCGCCTCGGGAGCATGTTCGATGCAATAATTGCAATCGACCGCGTTTTGCTTACCTAGCGATACGATACGGCCGCACTAAGTACGCCGTGAACTCAGTGCATAAAGGACAGCCACCGGGTGCATTAATTTCCATCATTTTAGCGATTCGCATACCTTACTTTAATAATCCCGTTAAAGTTGTTTGAGTGTTTGCGAATCCCACCAGGCCCTGCAGTCTCGACATAGTTAGCAATCGTTTTCGGTTGCTAAGTCCTAACAATCCAGATGTAACGATATTTGGTGGTCTCGACACTCATATTTATCGGTTGTTACCGGTATTTTAGGTAGGTATCGGTAGGTAACAACCGATAAATTTGAGTGTCGAGACTACCAAACATTTACAACGATTTACAATGTGAAAAACCTCCAGTTCATGTCAAATATGACAAGTGCCAAATAGAAGATACGGCCAAAGCAAAATTTTTAGGTATAATAATCGATAGTAAGCTAACATGGAAACCCCACATCAAAGAAATTTGTCTAAAACTAAATAAATCTGCATATGCCCTGTTCCAGCTATCGAAAAAAGTTAACACACAAACACTTTTATTAGCGTATCACGGATTGGTTGCATCTGTTCTGAGGTTTGGAATTATTTTTTGGGGGCAATCTTCTGAAAGAGAATCGGTTTTTAAAGCGCAAAAACGATGTATTCGGTCCATGTGTGGCTTAAAAACTACTGAAACTTGTGAACCTCACTTTAAATCACTAAAATTATACTGACATTTCCAGCTATGTACATTTACGAAACTGCTTTGTTTGTCAAATTCTATTTAGATCTGTTTCAAAAACTCTCTGATGTTAAAAAAACTCCAATGCGTTCTCAATATACAAACAAACTGTGCGACAAAAAATGCAGAACCGCTTTAATGAAAAAGAGTTTTTTTGGTTTAGCTCCGAAAATTTATAATAAAATATCTGATAACATAAAAAATTTTGCCCTTATCTAATTAAATATAAAAAGATTCTCTACTATTAGTAGAAAAATGTTATTATACTGTAGAAGATTTTATTATTGATAATAATGTTTAATATTTCTTAAGCGATAAACACTTAGTATTCAATGTAATTTTTAAAGACTGTTTCGAGATTTTTTAAGACTGTTACTATAGTAAGTTTTTTTAATTATACATTTTAAAAAGTTATATAGTTCCTTTTCTCATGTAAGAGTTTAATTATGCTTTCTTCTTATGTTAATGGTTCAATTGTTATTTTTATGATTTTGGTTTTTATTTCAATATTTGTACGCTTTCACGGCAAAACATAGCGCACATATAATAACCCAAGATCTTTATGTAAATACCTATGTTTCACAAATAAACACTCTGATTCCGATTCTGAATGATGATGATGAAATGATAAAAGATTTTAAAGGTTAATTTTGTAGCAATCTTGAATGGATACCAATGTTAGCTAAGTTACTAATATTGAACTATCAAACTAAGTATTTAACTAACTTCTACTATGTTAACATTGATAATAATAAAAAAAAAAATTTTTTCGAAAGTTCCATATCATTCGAAGACTGGTGTTCGAGTGATCACAATATGTTATGGTCCAACGACAACTGGTTAAAAAAAAAAAACAACAACTGGTGGCAAATGGCCAGTTTCGACGAGGACATTCAAATGCAAGAGCAAGCGGCGTTGTTGCCAATGCAAAGGTCTGTACTAGATATAATCTAGTAGGTATCCTATTATATTTTATTTTTATTTTTATTGAGAGGAACAGCAAACAGTTACATCATGAAAACTTAAAACTAGTATAACAATATTTTCATTTTGTTAATAATGTAGCCCACAACACTGTCCACGGGTTATCATAATAATATAAAAAAAAAAAAACAATAAACAATAATCGCTAGGGGTGAAGAAAAAAATATATATAAAAAGTATAAAATTAAAAAATAAGAAAAATGATGACAAATAAAAAGTATACAATCAGGACGGATTTGAAACAATAATTTTGATAACATATTTATAATATATTATGCATTAATTCTCAAGAGTTTTGAAGATAAGGTTTTTGAATATTCGTAATGAGCTATTGAAGATGTCAATATCTACAAAAGTTTTGTTGTACAAGTCAACCATGCGGCGGACAGGTGAACGCAGGCCGGAGTTGGTTCGGCAGGAGGATATTGCAAACAGTGTACCTGCGCGCACCTGACGCATGTGGAAGGTCCTAGGTATTGCGTAGCAGATCATGTTATTAAGGTTTATGCAGTTGAATTTATTTCTAACAATTTTGTATAGCGTGATAGCTTCAAGATATTTTCTACGACAGTTTAATGATAAGATTTTGTAATTGCTGAGCAACTGGGAATAAGGTAGATAAGATCTGTGGCACCTGTAGTGCATAGCGCGTAGAAATTTGTATTGTACATTTTCTATAATTTCCGTGTATTTTTTATAAAAGGGGTTCCATATCGAAACAGCATACTCCAACTGAGATCGAACTAGGGCCTTATACAGGCATAAGTAAGATGTGGTTCTTTTAAAGTTAAGGGTGGACCGCATAATAAAACCGTACATCTGGTAAGCTTTGTTTATAATTTTATCAATATGCAGGTCTAAGCAGAGTTTCGAGTCAAATATAACACCCAGATATCGAATAGAGTTCAATTTAGCGAGTGGTGTGTGACATAGGGTGTATGTAAAATTTATAACGTTCTTCTTTTTGGTAAAAGTGATGTAATTACACTTAGACAAACTTAACTTGAGCTTATTACTGGCATAGTAGTCGGACAGTATATATTATATATAATATAATATATGATATGGTGACGCACGTTCGGTGATTTTCCGTCCTTTGCTGCTTCAAAATGTCTCCGACCCGATGGCGCTGCCGTGCCATTCGCGGCATATAGGGGCCGTCGCAATTGTGAGACCTATGGGAAACATAAACGGACACATGACTTCATTTTTCTTATTTTTTTCACGACTATCTCATACTCTGTTCTATCTATATGCGATTATCTATCTTAGGGCGTTGTTTTCGTACTTACCTTTTGTGCCTAGCCTACTTGCAACTGTGACGCATAGCCGGCGTCGAGATCGCATCATTCACCCTCCTATTTTCAATATAATCTTGGTCCAAGACGATACTTCTTTTTCGTTATAATGTAGGTACTTCACTTTCTCCAAATAGTAGGTATTAAATTAAATACTTATATTTTTTTTTTATCTTAGATTTTTATTATGATTATAACTGTAAAAATTTTTATTTTGTTATTCAATTAACCCACAGTAAAAAAAATATTGTCATAAAACTAAGTAACTGTCGGTAAAATGTCCGCCGCGCTCGGCGGCCTGTAGCGTTGTGAGTGCATCGTGGATGGATCAATCTTGCAAGGTAATCGCTAAAAGCAGGTTTTGCCGAGTTGGTTCTTGTTGTTTTCGTTTTGTAAGTATTATATTTGATTACTAGTTAATTTATTTATTTATAAGTATAATTTTTTTTATTATTTTTTAGGTATTTAACTATGTCGAAACTGTTTGTACTCCCCGTCACTTGTCCCTAAAGGTTCCTTAGAAAACCAGCGTCAGACAGCATCTGTCTGGCATTCATGCTGAAATGATCCTTTTTGGCGCAGTCGTGAGACACACACTATTGTTGTTAAAACATTATTTTCACTTTTTGTTTTGTTATTTGTATTCTGTGTTTCACGAACTGTGTCCAAATAAACGTTATTCTTTCTTTTTCTATTGCAAGACTTGAAGGTTCCGTGGTTTATCGGTCTTGGCTGTTAAGCATAACTATATAATATTATAAATGCGAAAGTAAGTTTTTTTTAGTTTGATACCTTTTCACGCCTTATACCGGTGAACCGATCATCATGACATGTTGCATATACGTTGTCAGGGATACAGAAAAAAATACTCCAGAAAACGTTGTGGGTAGTATATTTGTTATGGTTAAATTTTAAGACAACACTGTTTATGCTTAATATTCTACTGTTTGTTTTCCCAAATGTAATAATTACAAAGACTCCATTTTATAATAAAACTAAGTTTTGCAATTACAAATTAATAAACCGCAAGGGCAAACATTGCAGGTAGCAGGGGTGCATTTGCAAAACCCATGCTTTTCCCATGGCCAGCTATATGTAGCATGTTCGCGTGTGTCCAATCCAAATGCCCAGAATTTATACGTAATAGCGCCAAATAGAAGGACATACAACATTGTATATAGAAGCGTCCTAGAATAATGTTCCGTTCTGAGGCCATGATTGCAACTGCCAAACTACAAGCAGAGTACAACCCAAATTGATTGCATTGATAGTAGCGCATAGAAATTCGAGTACATAAATAATATTAAAAACAAGTTTACCGTACACGAGTATAACATTAAAAAGTGGTCTGAAATAACCTACGTTGATTCATTGGTATAGTGTAGTGTAGTTGGTATGGTATAGTTGGTTATTTTTAATACTGAATAAATATTTATTATTATTCAATTGAAAAGATAACTAGAAAATGGGAAAAGGGAAGCAGATCGTTGGACGGCCCTCAACAGGTGGATAGACTGATAGGCCAAGGTCGCTGGTCGCTAACGAATGCGAACGGTTCAGAACAGATTTTTGTAGAAATGTTTGGGAAAGTCTCTTGCTAATAGACCACGTTCGCGCGGACGTAAAAATGTCGCGGCGGGATATTTACGCACGGGATCTTCAAGGCACTCCTTAACGCCGAGAGTTGAAAATCCAGTACGCAATTTAATCCCGCCGCGCATTTTTACGTCCATACGAACGTGAACTTAGACGTCACAGAGGCTGATGAGATGACTAGAATAATTTTGCTTCCTTTTAAATATGTAGCATTGGCCCGCCTTTTCGTCCCCGTGGATGCCGGAAAATATCCCACGGGACGTACAACCGGGATTTGTGTCAATCCAGGTCATAAACTATGTGTGTGCCAAATTTCATCCAAATCCGTTCAGCCGTTTGGTGCCAATACGGAACATACATCCATACAAACGGACAAAAATGAGACTGGTTCCCAATTTCCCACACCTCGTAGCAAACTATATTTCAAAAATATTCCATGTACAGATTTGACTTCGTTTATTTATTATATTTAAAGATTCTGTTCGCGACCTGTTAATCGAATCCAGTCTGCTTGTAGTACTATTCTTTTGCACCTAGACAGTTGTTGGTTTTTATGTTGTTTCACTTTGTACCTACAGTGCGGAGGTAGCAGCTCTAGGAACTTTTGAGGCTTATAAGAGAGGAGAAAGTGGAAGCACCTGGTTGATAAACAACGGCAAACCAGCTAAAGACATTACTTCAACAATCAATAAAGCGTATGCTGAGTTTGCTCAACTTCTTGAAGACGACTGATTCAACTGATTCAAATAAAAACTAGAATTGGAATAAATAGTGTGGTGCACCAATATTTTTTATATGGGGTTCTAAAGACAATTAAGATTCTTTCTGGTTTTCCAAAACCTCTTGAAAGACAACAGGCCATGGTGAAATACACTTATTACGGAACCGTGAGTATAAGAGTGTATGACCTAAAATGCTGCAGCACCTAAACGGTTAACACATGAGAGTGCATTTACTGCGAATAATGAATGACCTCATTACCTTAGTGACTTGATTTATCGAAATAAGTATGAATGAAAATGATGTCAAGTACCAAAAAAATATTGGTGTTGTTGTACGATAACTAATTATTCAACGAAATGTAAATAAAAACGTCAGTAGCGAAATTAAATATAATTTAGGTGAAGGCCGACGAGATCAGCCTTCTTTAACCTTACGGTTCACAGTAAGATTAACTTACCTACTTTTTATATTATAGCTTTACTAGTGATGCACCCACAAGTACTCGTAGTGGACCAAACGGTTTTTTATGAGTTTGAATATGGGTAAAATGTTAAAGCAGCCGGTGGACCACATCGTAATCGAGATAATTATATATTTAGCCAAAAATATTTTGTTTAGTAAAAATATTTATGTACATTCATAGGAAGCAAAAATAATTTAACAAGTGCATTTAGGATCATCTTATGTTTTTGCTCCGCTATAATCACCTCCTATAGCTTTTTCTAGATTGCAATCTTTATTTGTACGTTTAGAATTGCAACCTTGAATTTTAAAATCGGTATGTAAAGTCTTCTCCACACTGATTTCAACGACGGATACGATCTTTATTATCTACCTACTTTTTACCTATGATGCAAAAATGGGCCCATTGTTAAACATGTTATAACCACCAGCCCTCATGCACTTGATGAAGTTAGTACATAGTCTTACTATAAATTATAATATTAAGCTAACAGACTTAAAATAATATTAATATTAATATGTAGCTACATGTTAAAAAAAAAGGAAAAGATCATAGGGCATCAAAAAATTCATCCGCATCGCTGTCAACAGGACAAGTGCCCAAAAGGCTAGCAGCATTGCCACGTTGTAAGGTGATGCTGATTCTTTGGCCAAAAAATAGGCCAGCCCTCTGGTCACGTGAAGAGTCGACTAACCGCTTGGCGATGTCTTAAAAACCAAGTGGGCACTCGGACCCCAAGGGCCTAGTGTTTCTATCCCAAACGGCTCGAACATATAACTCCCAAAAAGATTGGAATTTTCGCCGTTTGAGGTTTTTTAAAGCCTTACTTAACCATTTTAAATCAATATACCTTAATCTGATGTGATTGATATCTTTCCATTGCAATGCTTGGCACAGTAGCCGTGGAGGGTATCTCTGAAGACGTTCAAAAGCGCAGCAGCATAATCTGCAGTGTGAAGCATCTTAAGGTCCTAAATACTTCTTATGTTCTGTATACGTGAGACAGTATGTATTAAGTAACACTCACGTGTGGTTAAAGTTGCTACTAAATACGTTTTCATGAATATTACCTATTTTATTTCGACTCAGAATTGTTTTTGATTCGGTGGGATGTGGGTGTTTTTTTTTGCACTAGAGTGTGATCCATGGTGTGATCTGAGGCCAACGTTTTAGTATTTATAATTTGTTTCGAACTGTGAATATTGTTTGGTGCTTGTCATAAAATAATTTGAAGTCAACATCAAAGTAAGTGGAAATTATTTTTCAATAAACTGCAATGTTGTAATGGATTTTGTATTAATTAATTTTATGGGAGCAGTTGTGGCCCAGTGATAATAGCCTCGACTTATGAGTTGTAGGTCATGGGTTTGAATCCAGACAGGCATGTCCTTTACTTTGTGCAATTCACTGCATGCATCACTACTGCTCTCAAATCGTTGAAAATGTTAAACTGCCCTGAAGCCAAAAATTCGAGGTTTCTGTTCCAGCAGAGGAAATATCGGTGGATGGTCGATTATGTATTACAGTTTCGTTGACACAAACCTTTATATTATATTTCTACAGCCCAGATAAACAAGAGACATAATCAGTAAACAAATATAAGATGCTATCAACGCAAATACATAAGTCGCGCAAAACATACCATCGTATTGTTAATTTTATCGCAATTCAAACACTAGAGTGTTAAGTCTTAGTCTAAGTTCACGGCAGACCTAATGATTTTAAAATTACTTGCAGACTGACTGCGGCATAGATCAGTCGTGTCCGAGAATTCGAGTTGTCGTCTTGATTTTCGAACATTCGTGAACATGTTCGAAATAAGAGGTAAAGTGTTTTTCGTGACCGGGGCGGCTGCGGGCATCGGAGCAGGGATCGTCAGGGCATTCTTGGACGAAGGAGCGAAAGTGAGTAGATATTTTCATGAATTGGTTTTTAAAACGTTTTCGTGAACCCTAGCGACATTTTTTGATCGGAGTTTTCCTTCGGGAGTTGTTTTTTTGTAAACTTGGTTTTATTTTTATTACGTTTTGTGAATGTATCTTAATGTATTATTTTTGTATTAGTTATGGGAAATATTCAAACACGAATCTATTACGATTTTACGTAATTTCGTGAAATCGACCGCAGTCCCAGTTTTCTAAATACACACATCTAAAGTGTCTAGGGATCAAGCACGTTTCTGTTGGTTACTAAAAATTTGGGTTTTCAATTGTATTGTTTTTTAACTCAGCATACCTTTTGTAAAAGTCATTTGAAAAGGGAACAGTTTTTGAATGTCGGTCAAAAGATGAAAATCTTTCCTATTATATAAAAAAAAATCAAGCAAATCAGCAAAATTTCTGACATAATTTTGAGTGGAATCAATACAAATGAATCATTATTATGGAGAGAAGATATCATTTGAGTACAGAAGAAATGATCAGAGCCGTGGGAATGTAGGAAGCTGGTTCTTGGCAACATGCTGTGGCAAATATGAAATGTACAAACAAAAAGGGAGCTACGTCTGCCAACAAACTGCTTTGCAGTTTGGCAGAAGTATTATGTATTGTGAAAAAAATATTTCTGTGAATAAACACTTTTTTTTTTTTCAATCTCTTTGGGCACTATTCATAGAGTTATAAGTCGACTTTGGACACGTTACAGCATCACTTGCAGGGTGAAGAGTGACATATACGCGTTAGCGGTGGAAAAGTAGTCTATTCATTGTTTATTTTTAAAAACCTTTAAAAACTTTAATTTTTATCATATTTTGTCACATTTTAAATTATGGTGAAAAATTCAACATAAACAAAAATCGCGAAAAGTCTTTATTAATGCAAAAGCAGAGAGTATAACATATACTTCGTCGATCTACACAACATAGAAAAACAAAATTAATAAATCTAAATAGACATTTTTATTATATTTCATTTTTTTTAACCACCTTGGTCCACTTGATGTGTGTAGATAGGCATTATTATTTTGCTGTAATGGCAGTGAGAGCAGTTTTGTTATTAATAAAAATTGTAGTAGGTATATAATTAATTATAATCGTAGGAAATCTCTAGTAGGTATCGAATCTAATAATCGACTTTGAATTTGCACCCAGATCATAATTATAGAAGTCACAATAGTTATGAACGACTGAAATGGTAATTTCATAGAAATCATGTCATGTCTGATGGTCAAAACTATCTTAACAATCATCTAAAATGTATGGAAGCAAAAATATAATCATGTCACTATAAAATTATCGTAATAGTAATTGATATTGATCGTAGCTTTATGAATGATGTTCTTTCACTTCGTTCGACCCTAGGCTTCTCTCAGGACGGTCATAACAGAGAGTCGAATTAGGGCGGTTACTTGGCTTGACCAGCGGATATGTTACCGTCCGCGAGATCTCCTTATTTCCTTCTCAACTTTCTTAACTCACCGTAAAATCCTTTTTTCCAGCATGTAGCAGCGCTAGATGTAGACATCGACAGCGGCAAAGCTTTAGAACAGGAACTAACGGCTAAATATGGGAACGACAAAGTGAGGTTCCATAAATGTGACGTCACATCGAACGAATTGGATGCAGTATACGACAATATAGTCAACGACTTCGAATACATAGATGTGGTGATCAACTGCGCTGGGATCATGAACGATAGACCTAATGCATATTTGAAAGAGATTGATATCAATGTTGTAAGTATTTATCATCTTTAATGATATCTAACATTCAATTTTATTTAAACTTGCTAATCTGCAAACGTTAACTGCTTTTTGGATGGCCTCGTATATTTTAGAAGGTAAGTAATCCTTTCGTTTTCGGATTTTTTGCAGAAAGTAATACGTTTGCCAATCTGATGCATAATAAGAAGCGAAATAATTTATGTACCCTTGATGAATGTTGCGTTTCAAAGTTCATTTTAAAACCAGTTTATTTATCTATGTAGGTATTTAAAAAAGAACCTGTGGAAATGCTATTTCTTGTAATGTTCCTTAGTTATAGTTATCTTATATTTTTTCCAGACTGCGTTGATAAAAAGTTCGTTCAAAGCATTCGACTTGATGCGTAAAGACCAGGGTGGGAGAGGTGGCACGATTATAAACATTTCTTCCATTGTGGGCCTGTTTCAAGCTCATCTGCTGCCAGTATATACTGCCACGAAGAGCGCTGTGTTGCAGTTCAGTAATTGTCTTGGGGTGAGTATAGCATTTCACGAGTCTCGCATTCCCCGCGTCCTAACTAAAATGACCGTTCGCGCGAAAACGCGAGTTCGCCGAACAAAAAGTGTCATGAATGTGACGATCGCGTCCTAAAATACGGAATGAATCCGGAGAATGCGGCCTATAATTGATCCTAGCAACAACATGAACGTAACCATTAACTACTTAGAGCATTAAATATACCACTTATTGCTACAGTATAATAATAGGTCAGGGTTTTAGCGTATAACTGCAGTAAAATTTCATTGGATGTACCTACTATTTGCATCTGGCCGGTTTTGGTACCAATAAATTGATGACATTAAAAAAAGTAAACACGATTTCCCGCCGTTTTTCTGTCCGTCAAAATAAGTGACTATAACGAAGAAATTCGATACATTTTGAAGTGTTATTTTATTACAAAAAGGAAAAATGCGACACAAGCTGCGAAAAAAAATATCAATGTCAGTAGAGTAGCATAAAGTTGATTCAAGCGTTTTCAGTCCGGGAATTTTGATGTCAAAGATGCAACTCGCTCTGGTCGCCCTGTTCCGGATAAAGTCGATGCCATTTTTGAAGAAAGTGGCGCAAGATTAGTAGTTACGACATAGCTGAAGAGTTAGGGGTTGACCACAAATCAGTTTTGACTCATTTGAATGAGTCTGGGTATACAAAAAGCTCGATATTTGGGTGCCCGACGAGCTCTTAGTCTTGAATTTGTATATTTTTATATACGAAAGAACTTTTTCCCCGACCTAATATTTATCTACTTACTTAAGCACAGTTATTATAGTTTTATGACTTTAGTCCCCTAACGCTAATGTTGAATTACTCTCAAAAATCATGTCACACCTCGTATACGCACTATCTTTATTGTTTTATAACGTTGTTTTCTTCTTTTAATTACACAATGGTAATAATTTGATTGTTACGTTATCATTCTGTTAGGATTGTAGACTGTAGTGTTTATTGTGACCTAGTATTTAAACTCTCAGTTGATGTCAATTGTATTTTGTAATATGGACTCGTTGTCCAGTGGTCGCAAGCGCTCCTGCTGAGCATGAAGTCCCGGGTTCGATTCCCAGGTCGGGCAGTGTTATTGGGTTTTTCCAGAAGGAACTTGTCAGTAGCAGCGCCGAGTCTGGATTTGAGCTCAGTTGATTAGAATTTATTTATTTGTATCAATGTATGTGTTGTACATAGTATAGTGTTAATATTTTATTAAGTTCTATAATATTCTACCTCAACATTATGGCGTACCTACAAATATTCAAATGTCATTCTTAAGTAAATAAGTACTATTAATTTTAAGATTTGTGACTAACAATAAGTCCAATATGAATTAATATTATTATAATTAGGTAATCGTTACTTTGAAATCAGTGTCATAATTCAGCACCTGTATTGTTGGATTTTTACAATATTCCTTGTAAACGCCAATGTCATAAAGCAATTATCCAATAACCAACTTGTCAGCTTTTTCATGAACATGGGGTGGATGGGGAGTTCCTTAAATGAATTAGGTAACTTATTAAACACCTGAATGGCTTTAACACAACATTCCTCCATTCCTCCTAAATATTTGCAATCTATATTGAGGTACATTTAATTCATATTTAAGCATATTGCTTATGTTGCGGCTAACTTCTGATTGCATGCGAACATAGTCCAGATGTTGTTTTGCTAGCATGCATAGTTCCTTGATGTACATGTAGGCTATACGTAAAAAGTGAAGTTTTTTAAATAAAGGTTTACAGCTATCCAAAAACCAGACGCCAGATATTACGCCCTAACACAATTTTTTGTACCCGAAATGCCATTATACTCGTAACTTCAACTGAATTGCCCCATAGTATCAAACCATATGACAGAGACGAAACGTATCCGTGATAATTATGCAGTGAATGCTCCAGTTACGAACAATTTTTTGTGGGTTTAAATATATCGATGTCAATTATTGTATTTTGAGTTTGGATAAATACATAAATAACTTATATAATGCTGTTAGATAAAAATTTTACCATAACCAGACTAAAATATTAAGATTATGAGATCGAAAAAAAACATTTTTTAACTCAACCCATCATTGACCATTTCTCCTATCAGCCTGTAATATTTGACCACTGCTGACCATGAGTCAGCAAAGACCAATTTTTTTATAAAACCTGCTATTTTTCCTTCTAGAAAGAGCCACATTCCACACGTTCAGGAGTCCGTGTACTGACACTGTGCTTTGGCTGCACCGACACAAGTTTGTTCAGCACTTCCAAAATGGGAGCATTTGATAAAGAAACTGATGAACTTCTTATGGGTAGCATGGGAAGCCTGCCAATGCAAAAGTAAGTTTCTTATTCAGTAGTTCTAAGAAATCAAAATTGCTTATAATGTGCAATGACATACTGCAGTAAGCATGTTTTTGTTAGGGTTGACTCTTTGGTCGGATATCATCAGATTCCAATGGCTGCAAGTAAGGGCTTTAAATATGCCATGCTAAGAAGATTCTTTTCTGGTAACATTTATTTCAAAATAAGTGGATAAACGTTTATAAACACTTAGCTGGCAAAGGAGTACAGAGAAAGTGTGAATGATGGTTATACACTGATGACTTTATTGTGTTTTGAAGGTCTTACCCAAACCAATCACAAAATTATTCTTTCAGGATTGAATCAGCAGTGGAAGGCCTCATCTATGCATACAAGCACGGTGCAACCGCAAGTACTTGGCTAGTGACGTCAGACAGACCTGCCGAAGATATCACAGGGAACGTTTCTAAAGCATACGAAATTATGAGTCAGGGTGTGTTTAGTTAAAATTAACATGGGTAACGTGATATAAGCACTAAGCGCCAGATGGATTTTTTTAAAATAGTAACTCTTTATTATTATACCATGTAAGTATCGTAGAAACAGATTTGTAGTACAGTTTATGTTACGACAAAAAATAATTATTATGATGGAGGGAATTGTACTAACTTATAAAACTGACATTGAAAAACGAATTACATAATATATGTGTAAATAAGCAGTTTACCAAATAAAGTACTTTTTAACGAAACCTTGCTCATTTTACTTTTTACCACAGACTACATAATTATGCTATTACTAATAAAATTTAAGAAGCAAACAGCTGTGTTAAGATCATAATTAGATTGGTATATATTTGTCAGTTGACAGTGTGGTGGCATTTACAACGCCACATGCGAACTACGCAACATACTGACGTCAAGCAGAATCCTACATCCCACAAGCAAAGTTTACCGCGTAACTAGCATATATACAACGCCCTGACGTCAATCATCGGGCAGTTTCCCATCTGACACGACACCCGCCTGGTCGGAGGGTACACCTTTTTCTATGGAGGTATGAGTGAAATTTAAACCGTTCCTCATACCTCTATAACAGTAAGATCAAGAATGATACTGCAACTCTGCATGAAATCGAAATTTTGTATACACAAACGCGTCATTTCTAATTTATGCAAATACGCAAAATTTATTTTGTAATAACCTTGACTTGTCAAATGTGTCTTCGCATAATTCACCTCTAAAGACTTGGTCAAGGTTAATAGTAATAGGAGGAGCTCCATGTTTGATAAGTGAGAAATGTCGACTTGGATGCTATTATTAAATTACTTGAAACAAAAGACGATGTCTGTTTATCCTAACCTGTGAGTTTTGATTTTGTTTTTTGAAAATGAAGTGAATGGGTTAAAGTAGATAATAACGCAATTAATGCTAATTAGAGTTGCAGCGTTCAAAGATTTTTAATTGATAGTAGGTAGGTACCTAACTAATTGTAAAGATTCTTAGAGAGACCAATGCCCACTTAAGTCGGGATGTGGATGATAATGAATTTATTGTGTATTATAGTAGGTATCTAAACATTTTCAAAATAAAACACACACCTCATGCAGTAAATACTTTTATTTTTTAAAACTTATCATTATCATCATAACTCTTCGTAATCATTGTTTTGAACGTGAAATTATGTACCTCTGCTTATTACAGCTATTATCCATCATTATTGTCTTCCAGGATAACACCTGACTCTGTTTAATTAGTATCCGTATTCAATTATCGTATCTGATATGGCGTAACGAATTGCAAAAGAAATCCGGAGTTCTCATTTACATTATGGAAGACGATACAAACGTTCTACTCCATTTTGACTAATAATCCTTATAATTACAATTACCTAAATATAAATTATTAAACGTATTATAAAAACAATTATAGTGACAGCGATATTTTACTAATTTCTAACAAAATTGGCGCGCACTTGCCGCCATTTTATTAAACGTCATAAAAAGGCGCGAAATTTTACAGGTAATCATTTATTATTGAGCTGCCATATTTATTTATCTACTTTATTAATACAAACTATTGTAACAAAAATATACATTAAAGAGCGTGATAACAAAAAAAACATGTAAGTATTTTTATTAATATCGTAAACAACATTCGTCTTGACCACAAAAATAATAAAACTGTTATAATATTTTATAATCAACGTTGTTGTTTTCATTATGACCAAATTATTAAGTACCTAGGTTTTCACTAATAGTTAACGCGATATTAATAAACTTTAATAATTTCCTTGGGAAACAAACATATTATATCACTTCAATACATTTCTAAGATATGAATAGTTTTTTTTTTGTTTTTATTTACATCGCATTTTATTCGATAGGATAAATAGCATTATTTTTGATGTTTCTACAATATGAAAATTATTCGAACGCTTTAATAGGAATATCTATAGAATATCTCCGTTATTTAATAAAGCTTGCGATATAGATCATTTATTTATTATAAGTTTAATGTCATCTGTTGGGCGGTAAACGCAATAAGAGTGCCAAAAATGGTCCAAAAAAAAATAAGAATCACCCATTCGTACATATAACAATTTGCTAATTTCGTTAATTGAACATGAATATTCTTATAAAAATGGCAGTTTTATATCACGTATACGAATTTAGAGTAACATTTAGAACACAGGTCAACGTTTATTCGATTCCTTCAATTAATAAATTAATAGAAATTATTGCCGCGAATATATTTAACACGATCTTTACTACGAAAGTGAGACACGAACATATTAATTTCTTTAATTGAATTATTTCTACTCTAATTTACACCCACAAATATTCGTCACAGCGTTAAATAGTTAGAGATGTCTTGGTACCTACTGCGTTTTAATCCACAATGCAAGACCTCCAAATTACACAGCAACTCACAATATAAGTACATTCGTCCGATAACTCGTGTCTACCCAAGCCTTGTGATTTAACAATATTAAATAATAGTAAAACGCAGCTAGATGGACCGACGACCTTAAAAATGTGGCTGGGAGAGACTGGGTGCGGAGGGCGGAGGACAGGATGTTGTGGGGCAGTCTGCGAGAGGCCTATGTCCAACAGAAGACTGCGATAGGCTGAGTTGACTGTTTGTTGATTGAGCCCTTTACTCGCAAAGAACCTGCTCAAAGACATCTCTATTTTTTTGAACGTTCTGTGATATCCTCTTTACACAAGCATACTAACCACGAATAACGTTCGTGTATCACTATTTCGCAGTAGACTCCAATATACCTATATAACGATTAACAAATCTTGATTAATAGACACTACAAATATTTACACCATGCCAATTGATCTCATAACTCAAATTGTGCCTCGTCTAATCGGTCAATCATACAAATTGTTTGTGCGTTTATCTGTGAGTAACCATTATAATTATCTTGACATCTCACGGGGGCGCTGCTTGGAACGGCAAACCTTAACTATACGTCAAATTCAGTACGTTTCCAATTTAGTACCCCATTTCCCGCGTGTCAAGATTGACTGACTACACAGTGTATTTTAGGCATTTTTGTAATATTTTGTCTTATTTTTTCGAATGAACACATTATTAGCAACCTTGCATTCTTGATCCTTGCAGTATTAGGATACAGTATTCAGCATAGGCCACGCGATAAGTGAAAAGAAAATACAGAACTTCATATTTAAGTGTATGTGATTGTAATCATCATTACACCGTTTAATAAATAATTGTAAAAAAAAAACAATATCAGGGAACACTATGTTGACTTCAAGAACATATTTACGTAAAGTATCTATTATCTTGGAAGTTTGGCGATGGTTCTTGCATCTGCATCAGCAAAGGCAACATAAATATGAATTACGTCATTTACATTCACCACCTACCAAGATAATACTACTGACTGTACTGACGTTTATTACGGTATTTTTAAATCACTGTAATTATTTATGGTCAGTTGCCAATTTGATGAACGGAAGCCCCTAATGATCAATTAACCCATTCCTAACTTAACAAACTCCTTGTCAACTTCATCGTTTGAAAAAAAACCATCAAACAACTCATTTACATCATCGACCCGTATCCGGGTCAAGCCAAGTCTTGGCCACCGATCGACAGCACTTGGTCCAAAATTTATATCCGCACTAACATTATCTACTTTATTATTAATCACATTTATTTACATTATTCTCATAGTCATCGTTCTCGAATAATTTATCGTACAATTTTCTATGAGGACTTAACAATTTTGTGTGTACACAAAACTTCAATTCAAATTCAATATGCTATACCCTCAATCAACCAACAATTGACCCACTACTTAGAGGAATCGGTCAAACATATCTGACTACATGGCTACCTTTGGAAGTGGTTATCCACTGTCTTGAAACTTGTATAAAGTATTGTTTGGACCCTGCGCTGGAGAGCGGTCACACAGTGGTGACGCGATCTATTTCCACGTATCGCACAGAGTCCTCGCTTGGTCAGCAAATCACTTCTTTTTCATCAAAGATGGCGGTGTCAGAGGAGAGGCTCTTGAGCCGCTGTTGTAGAGCTGAGCGACGCCGCCGGCAGGAGCGTGCTGCCGCTATCTGCAAAATATAAATATTTTATAAGCATAAGCATTTATTTAATAGTAAAAATTAATGCATAGCAGAACCTGGGAAATTATTCAGCATGCTATTGTTAATACTATGCTTTCATCAAACAAGCATATTTCCCCAAAAGAGACTTCGCAATTGTAAAAGTGACATCATGTTTCTTAATTCCATTGGACGAGGCTTCCCGCTAGACCACCTGTTAGCGTAGTGTGATTGTTTGGGGACATGGTAACCTGATATAAAGAATATCTTGATCCTGAAAAAGATACCGATATAAAGGATAGGCTTATGTCCAGCAATGAAAGATTGTTACTTACCACAGTAAAAGCCGCTAGCATAGTCAGCGCAAGAAACATGACCGCGTAATGCGCTGGTACTCGCAGGAGCGCAGAACAATGCGCAAGACGTTCATCTTCTCCATGCGGGCAGTGCGGTATGCCGTCACACCACAGCACAGCCGCGATGCAAGCATCCAGAGACGCACACCTATACTCGCATTCACCTGACAGTGCGAAAACGCCACCGTGGGAACTTGCATGTCTGGAATATGAGCATAGGAAGCATTTATAGAATAGGATAGTCTGAAATTTGGTTATTTGTATAGACATTTGATTAGAGGTTGAAACGCATATAGAGATATGAGGGACAGAGTGTAAAGTTCACTCATACTCTTTAAAAAAGGGAGGATCCTCCAATCAGACGGATGTCGTGTCTGGTGGGCAACTGCCCGACGATTGATGTCGGGACGTTGTATATACGTATGCTAGTTACGCGGTAAACTCTTTTTGCGCAATGCAGGATTGACGGATGACGTCAGTGGGATGCGTAGTTCGTATGTAGCGATGTAGATACCGCTACACACATGTGTCTACAACCCAGATGGATTGAAGGGGAGAGGAAGACAAAATAAATATGAAAGGATTGTGTGGGGGGTGATAAAAATTATATGGAAATGAATTAGAACGTTACAACTAACAGGAGAGAATAAAATAAACATTTGGGTGCTGACCACAATTTAAAGAACAGAAAAGGAAGGAGGAGGCTGAAAACGAAGCTGCTGTCAGCTTTTTTTTTGTCTGCAAATATTCTTCTTTCAACACGAAAATCAAAACTTACCTTCTAGAAAGTTCCAACCAAGTGACGAAGTAAGAAGCAGGTTCTACAGCAATTAGTTCTACACTCAGTGCCCTCGGCCAGTCCAAGTCGAAATGATCTGATGCCGAGGGAGAAGCGAACACATGACGAGCTAGGGGATCCACTTCTCTGGACCAGCCGTCGGAGAAAACTTCTACCATGTCTTCTATCTGAAAGCAGCAAAGTAAAAGATGTTTAATAAAATCATGATAAACTGAATGTCTATGAGAATCGCGGTCTAAAAGGTGGTCAAGGAGCTGGTCCTCAATAGAGACAGTTGGAAAGTTGCTACACAGACAAGAGTAATAATGTTTAAGGTAAAGAAGAATATTGACGCACGTTCGACATTTTGAAAATCTGGTTATTTCGGCAGAGTCAAATGAAGGGACTTGTCCCTTCATTTTTATTGTCAGCCTTTAGTAGTTCGAAGAAATCAATAAAAATAAACTACCAACAGACTGACAGTTGTTATATTCCCAGCCTTAATTAGAATATAAGAAAGCTTGATCGCTCACTGATTATAGTAACGATTCAGTACTGATGGTTTTACTAAGTGCTGTTATTATGGATTAGCTTCTGCTCGCGATTTCATTCGTATGGGAGTCGTAAGACACCACAATATACTAAAATAACAGTTATATTGACAAAAATCCCTGTTTACTGCGTTTGTAGTTTTGGTTTCAGCAGCCTAAATATACAGAGAGTCCGGACTGATGACGTAGGAGCTAGCGACGTACAGTTGTCCACCGGCAGCCTTCATCAGTAGCAATTTCCCAGTGTTTGCGTAGTTTTTCGTTTATAATGAATGAATAAACGCCTGCATTCTTTCCTACATAATTAGATTACCTAATAGCACATCACCGATACACTGACTATAATGCATTCTTACAGATTATTTCTGACGAACGGCTTTCACTAAAATAATATAACAGTAGACTGTAAACACACGGGATTTCTCATTCAGAGTCACCTAAACCTAGATATTTATTTTTATTATAACCATAGATGACAAAAGAGGCCTATTCTTCGTGTTTTCTGTGTACGTTCTACGAACTATCATACTACTTATAACAATATTAAAAAAAAAACAAAAAAATGTCAATAGTTAGGAACCGAACTTACAACGACGAGGATTACAAAGCACTCTTCGAACCGCTAAGCTATTTGCTTTGTTGAAAATTCATTAAAATATATCACGATTGTTTACTTAGCTCCTTATAGGTATGACACGATGATAATCATTTAAAACGTTAAATCTGTATATGCAATATTCTAAACTTTTGGCTTATCTTTTTACAATTTGCGGTAAACTATAGAAGAATACGAACATAATGCCATATTGCACATCCCCCACAACAAATAGCGTGATAATTTATAGCCTGCAGACTGACCAGATCTATAGGGAATATCTATGCAAAATTTGAACAAAATCTATCTGGTCGTTTTTGGGTGATACTGGAACATATATTCAGACAAACAAACAGGTAAACAGACAAACAGACTAAAATTCTAAAACATAATTTTCGGCATTATAATCATTCCCAGACCTCGCAAAAAATGTACAGTTTTGACTCCGCAACGACTTTGGTGTATAGATAAGCTTGTGGGAACTATTTAAGTATCCAACGATTGTCTAGCTAAGGTTTGCATTCAAATATTCAAACTTAACTTAGTCCTTTTGTACATTATCTGGTATACCTTGATTCTTCCTTACTTAAACGAGTTGATTACGATTATAATTTTTTCTCAAACATGCTTGGAAATTTGAGCATTATTTTGAAAACCCTCTTCGAAATAAATCGAAATTGCTGTTATGTACTGGCCAAATACATACTGTCGTGGTTTAGCAGCCCATTAAATTACATAGTAAACTCATACCTATCGTGTAATTTAAATAAAAATGGAACGATCTTTTACTCCGAAACATGGCAACCAAGGAGGTAACTGTGATGCGAGAAGAAATGTTAAAAGCACGAAAGAAAGGCCTATATTCAGTGATCCGGAACAATCAATTATACGTCCAGGGAGAAATAATAAATATGAAGAATATAATATACCAACAAAACTATGGAAATAATGACACACACGACAATGCATTATTAGCCCAGAATAATAGTAGCAGCAACGAACAACACGAAGAAATAATAAGTGACGTAAATACAAAAAACAACTCCTTTCGAAGCCACAGGACAACATTTTAACATTTTATTCCAAAATATACAAAGTATTTACAACAAACAGGACATATTTGAAGCTTTCATCGAAGAAAACCCAACATTTAACGCAATATGTTTATCAGAAACCTGGTTATCGCGCGAAAAACAAACCATGATACAATTTAGCGCATATAAAATAGCTGCCTCATACTGCCGAAAGACGCGAGGAGGTGGCGGCGTCTGCATCCTGGTCCAAGATCACATCGATTTTAAAGAGAGGAATGATATTACGGATATGGCCATAGAATATGTTATTGAATTATGTGCAATTGAATTACCTAAAGAAAATATTTTATTACTAGCGATATATTGGAATAAAAGAGAGGAAGATTTATTTATAAGTCAATTAAAAATGATTTTAAACTATATAAACAATAAATATTACAAACTTGATATTGTGATAGGCGGAGATTTTAATATTAATGTTTTGAAGAGAAGCAGGAAAACTAGTCAATTCTTAGATCTAATGTTAGAGTTCAAACTTACACAACACATAAAAAAACCCTCTCGTATTACACAAACTACATCTTCATGCTTAGATTTAATATTCACAAACTGTAACATAAATAAAATATTTACAAAAATTGAAGAATTTGGTTTGTCAGACCATAGCGGAACAATAATTCAAATCTCCGTACCACATGTAACCACATCTCAACCTACTTGGTACGCAAAAAAGAGATTATTTGGCGAAACCAACATATCAAAGTTTAAGTCTGCATTAAAAGTCATAGACTGGAACAAAATAATAATAGAAGATCAAAATATGAACGATAACTATAAAGCATTCAATGATACGCTAACTAATATCCTAAACAAATGCATACCCTTACGTAAAATTAAATTAAAATCAAATTTTAAGAAAAAATGGTTAACCAAAGGTATCAAAACCTCCTGCAAAAATAAGAGATTATTAAAAATACTTACACTTAAAACAAATAACCCAATACTATCACAACACTATAAAAAATATGAAAAAATATTAAAAAAATCAGTAACAACAGCAAAAAAACTACAATATATTGACAAAATAAAAAAGTCCAATAACAAAGTCAAAGCAATGTGGAATATAATAAACGAGCGAACCAACAAAACAATAAGAAAAGACAAATTTAACATAAAACTACAAACAAATAACAATAAAATAACCTCGGAGCCTAAGGAAGTAGCCAATATGTTTAACAACTTTTTTGCATCCATCGGTGAAGGAAGTCTAGTACGTACAAATGATAAGCCGAACTGTATACCAGTGCTTCCACATACCGAAAATACAATGTTCCTCACTTCACCAGACCCTTACGAAATAAATATTATGATAAAAACACTAAAAAATAAAAAAAGTCACGGCATAGACGAGCTTCCACCCTGTCTACTCAGACAATGCGCTGATGAGCTTACACTACCATTTTATAAATTGCTAAACCAATCTTTTGAAGAGGGCGTATTCCCTGATCAGCTGAAAATAGCATTAGTGAAACCTTTACATAAGAAAAATGACAAAACAGAGTCTAGTAATTACCGTCCCATAGCTTTACTGCCTACAGCTTCAAAGATTTTCGAGAAAGCGATGTGCAATCGCGTGTACACTTTCTGCGAAAAATACAAAATATTTGATGAAAGCCAAAACGGCTTTCGGAAAAATCGATCAACAGCATTAGCAGTCTATAAATTTATACAGGAAGCTCTAAGCATAATAAATAATAAAAAATACGCAGTAGGGTTAATGCTTGACATGACCAAAGCCTATGATAAAGTGCAATATGATATTTTATTAAAAAAAATATATAGATTAGGAATCCGAGGTAAAGCTTATGAATGGTTCAAATCTTATCTGGAAAATAGAGCACAGCTAGTAGAAATAGAATACTTCAATAGCACTATAAACGAACTTCAAAAGTTCCGGTCGGACAGAAAGGCGATTAGCGCATCAATACCACAAGGAAGTGTTATTGGATGTCTGTTGTTTCTCATATACATCAATGATCTCCCAAAATGTATAGCAGAAACCGGACCTTGCGTTTTATTCGCGGACGACATCTCTATTCTCACCCAATGTCATGACAACATAAACCTAAACACTACCCTTAATGAAATTCTCAGCAAAATAACAACCTGGATGAACGAACACAACCTTGAAATCAACTTTTCAAAGACTAAACTCATAACTTTCCATCCCCACCAAAAAAATCCTCTAAATGTATTATTTTCTTTTAATAATCATATCATAGAATCAGTTAATGAATTCAACTTATTAGGCATAACCATAGACAAAAATATTAATTGGAAGTCACACATACAAAACATAAAATCAAAACTTTCAAAATTTTTATACGCTTTTCGCGAAGTCAAAAAGACCACAAATTTACAGACTGCCCTGGTTACATACTACGCCTATGCTTATGCCTGGCTTAGCTACGGCATTATAATGTGGGGATTCAGTACAGATGCACTAACACTGTTCACCGTTCAAAAGAAATGTATACGTATACTAGTAAATATACAACAGATAGATAGCTGCAAACCCCATTTTATAGAACTAAATATTTTAACTCTGCCTTGTATATATATACTTGAAATATGCAAATTCGCGCACAGACACCAAGACTTTTACACCAAACGAGAAGACATACAAACAAGATACACACTCCGACACAAAACACGACTCAACCTACCATTATCCCGCTTAAAAATACACTCAACAAGTCCTCTGGTTATGTCAATAAAAATATACAATATGTTACCCGAATCAATAAGAAAAGAAAAAAAACTCCATCTATTTACAAATAAGTTAAAAAAGTTATTATTGAGAAAGTGTTACTACAGCGTCAACGAATATTTACATGATAAATCCTTGAGACTAGAAAATTAATGCTCGGCACCAATGTCCATGTTATTAGAATAAGTTAAATTATAGGAATCTTGTTTTTAGTGCATTATTCCTGACACGGTGCACTTTGCAATAATAATTAAAATGAAATTGGACTTTTTGATAATATTAACTGTTCCTTTTCTAATTTTATTACTAATTTTAACAGACTTGTATTGTATTTTATCCATTGACATACCTACATAATATTCCCAGCGACATTTTGATGTAATATTATGACATTTTTATATTTATTGTGATTTTAATTATTTGACATGAATTTTAGTAATATTTTAATTGTTATTTAAACTAATATTAATTTACAATGATTTGCATGCTCATGTAACGGCAGAACAATGGAGAACTAACTTCCTTATCAACATTAATGCACCAATTTGTATACCCATATTTGCAAAGAAATAAATTATTTAATGATTTAAGATTCTTGATAGGTCCTCTCCAAATGTCTTACTTTTGCTGTGCCCGACAGGGTCCACGATTGTTACTAAAAATGTTTACCACCTAAGACTACATTGTGGAATGCAATAAAGAATTGAGTATTGAGTATTAACTTATCAAAGGTTTTATTTAAATTTCGAACTGGCTTGCAAATAGAAAGCTGTTTATTGAAAAAAAAAACAAATGCACACTTTAACGCGGGAAAAGTTATTATTATTCGTAGTTCGTCATTGATTTTGAAAAGTAATTGCATTTTAATTTCCGCGCATTATTTGAGAAAAGTACTATTCAAGCCTCGGCCACAACTAGGCATTGATGGACTTACGTATGTTGCCTGGCTTCGCCTTGGCCCGCATTTAGACGTTCATCCATCAATGCCTCTTTTGCTGACCGCTGCAGCAATGTACTGTAATTACCTGTTCTTCTGGCGGTTCTGGACAAATAAAAGTCGGTATAAGTCCTCCAGTGTACACTGCTATTCTATTCGGTGTCCTACACAGATGTCTCATGTCGGGAGCTACTGTGATGTTGTTCAAGAGAGTGAAGTTGTCAAGTTCTGGTTCCCTGATAATGCTGCCCCGGATTTGTAGGTAGAGGTACCGGCCGGGGGAGGGATCGATCAGCCATGGACGACGCTCGCAGCGTTCCTAGAAAAAGAAACACAATAAATAAGTAAGGCAAGTAAGAAGTTTCATCTTCAAATAGAAAAGATGATTTAATCAGTTGCCCATTGCATAGCATACTTCAATTTGGTGATTAGGTACGTTAATCAATAATTTGCTTGTCTGTTGTGAGGGGTTTCATGTACCATGGTAATGATTACAGGGTTTGGTGAAACACTCTGATGAAGATGATTTAATCAGTTGCCCATTGCGTAGCATACTTCAATTTGGTGATTAGGTACGTTAATCAATAATTTGCCGGTGAAACACTCTGATTTTTTATTTTTTTTATATTAAACCTCTTACTGTACTTTACCTATACTGTTTTTAAATAAAGTTAAACAAGCGGGAAAAGTCACTAACCGATTCAGACATCGGATTTGCAGACGCAAGTCTCATTTCACCACTAGCGCCATACACTCGATGCGAGCTCTCGCATCCAGATTCCAATCTGACAAACTCTACTGAAGCTTCGAAGCCGAAAGACCGAAAGTCGTCGGAAGCAGACATGTTGACCACGTCGAATCTTAGTTCAGCAACCGTCGCGAGAGATGTGAACTCATAGTCGCCGACGTCACTGGAAAAATAAAATTAGTTTATACGTTTCAGAAAAATCGTAAAATAGATGGAAGAATTATAACTATCTAAGTAGGTAATTATAGGCAGCAGTCAGTTTCTCCACTGACATCAAGAAGGCCGCATACTCAGCCTGTAATGTTCTCACAGCTGGTACACAGGCCTTCTCTGTGTGAGTGGCAGTGGACTGCAATCTACTAGACAGACCCAGTGCGTGTTAGTAAGAAGGGCTGATTGATGGTGAAGTAGGTACTTACCTATTATATGGCAGTAAACATAAAACAAATATTCTCTGGCGGGAAAAAACAAAAGTTAATAATGGTTAGAAGTAATTACCTGCACAAACAGTCCCTAGGAATCCTCGAGCCACCGTCCTTCCAGGGTTTGTCAAAGATCCTGACAGCAGCAGTAATGTCACCAGCGCAGCGGTGCCACGGCGAGTGGGCTGAGTGAACGGAACGGCACAACCGACCTCCGCTACGAATGCCCCATACTCTGACTCTGACGACTTCACCAGGGTTGGCTTCAAAACGGTAGGTGCAACTGAAAATATTTGATATCATTGTTAGAACCTGGGACTAAATTTCCTTCGTTTTACTAAAAATATATACAAAATAAAAAATTGACGATATTCCTATAAATCTTTCCGAAATGGTATGCGTTGTAGTCGTAGCTGCGTAAATGACAGAATCAGCGTAAAATATTTCCACCGATGGAACACAGGCTTCCTCTCGGTGAGAGGGAGCGTATACCTGCAAAGTTATTGTTCAATTTTGTTTAACAATCAATTCAGCCTATCGCAATCCACTGCCGGCCATAGGCCTTTCTCAGGCGCCCACTACATCCTGTCCTCCGCCTTCCACATTCAGTCTGCCCCAACTACTTTTTAAGGTCGTCAGTCCATCTAGCTAGAGGGCGTCCCACAGTACGCTTGTCAATACGCGGTCCGCGCGCATTTTGTTTATGTGTGCTAAAACTACCTATCCAAAGTTTTTCAAAGTTAAACTGATTCCACTTAATATTCTGATAAGATTACCTAATATTTCGATTTCCTCCTCTCCCATACAAAAACACATCTCTAGGCGAAGAAAAAGTTATCGGAGGATCTGGAGGTGCTTCTGGAAACGATCGCGATGCAAACCGTCTCGAACATAATCCTCGACCCCAAGATTCACCATCTTGGTGGAGATCCACAAATTCGTAAAGAGCCTTGAAGTATACGGGTCTGAAAACCAAAGAAAGTTGACGAACTTTTTAGATTAGGAAGCAAGTAATTGAAAACAAAAGACAATAATTATGAAAAAGGAAAAAGTAGAAAGCTATTTTCAATAACCTACAAAATCAGCTCTCAAGAATGTACGCCTTTTATCGCAGCACAAAAATAGTGTAAATTGTATCAGGATTTCCTGGAATCTTTTTTTACATTAACATAATACTATACAATTTGACGTCAGTAATCGAATATTTGTACGAACGGACAACTTCTGAATCATGGACATTATAAAGCTCAACTTACTTCAAGGCGGTTCCCTGCGTCAATTTTAGTTCCAAAGTCAAAGAATCCCCTTTCGAGAGGAAGCTTTCGGTTTTCGCACAAGCCCTGGATCTCCTTAAGAGTGCATGTTCACAGGTCCTCGGGGCACGTTCACGACAGAATCTGGCGACTAATGTGGCGTTTGTTGGAGGACGACCCACGATCACTGACTGTGGGGATGTGGCTCGAGACATTTGGACCGACCGTTCTTTGTCGCTGAAGAGACAAAAATATATAGAAGTAATTAGAACCTTTTTGTGTTAGTAAGTATCTACTACCTATAGAATGACGAATCATAATTTTATTCTAGATTGCTATCCAAACGTTCTTCATATTTTTTTGATCTTCTAAGTTAAACCCAAAATTGAGACATAAAACAACGAGATTTAAAATATTTCATTCACTTACATAATAAAATCAACCGACTGCCCCGACGTAAAAAATGACTCACCAAAATATATCGCTGCAACCGGGCGATATTCTCATCGGACCGTCCCATATATTCAAATGGCTTCCACAGTACTCGTCCTCAGGCAAGTTAGGATTCAGAGCGTTTGTCACATAAAATTTCAATACTGAAAACCACACTCTGAAACGTGGAGCTGAAAACGACGGCCTCCTGTAAATTATGTTCCGTCCCGACGGCCCCGAGGTGTCTATGCCTTGCATGTGATAAAGGCATGTGGTGTTCGGAGGTAAGGAATGTTGCGGGTGTTCCAGAATCCCTCGACCTGTCCCTCTGATCCAAAACTCGCAAGCCCTTTTGTTCTTTGCGTATGTCGGTGACTGTTGATCCACGAACCTGACCTAAAATTGATTAATTATATGATAACCGCGACATACATCCCTTACGGTCCTTTATCATTACTAATGAAAGGTTTAATAACGGAAGATTAATTATTTATGGCTTAATTTGCGTACGCGAATACGTTTTTAAGGTAGCATTCAAGGAAATAATTACCTATTACGTTTTAAATGGCGCTAAATTAATGTACAATTTTCTAGATTATTTTGATGAGAGCGAAATAAAATTATAAATTAAAACAAGCCTCGTCTGTATAAAAATACCATCAAAAAGTGTAATAAAAAAGTTATTCTGAAAAGTGAAAGATGGGGGTCGTCCTAATTTCATAAGTTAAAACAATGTAGGTTGGTGTAGAGTTTGCTCGCTTCATTATTGTGACCAGCCGTGCGAGCCTACGTTACTAATTACACTTTGGCAGGGGCCCAAGCGAAGCCTCTAGGGCACTACTTGATTTATTATTGTTCACTGAGAACGAAACACTTTAAATAACACTCCATGATGATATATTAGTCCATTAACCCAATTTTAGGATCATATGTGAACCGATTAGTTTTAATTTTAGGTCCCGTAACTGTCGGGAAGTGCCAAAAACGCTACTTGACTAACGTATTTTAGATCATAAATCAAATATTCCTTGTTCACTTCCATTCTATAAGTGGAATAAGAAAATTGCATTGAAATAATCCGCCAGTTAATTGAGTTGTAGGAAATGGATTTCCACATTCAGTCGACATAAAAGCCGATCTAATCGGATCTATTATAGATAGTCTTAGTTGAGAACAAAAACCAAGCGTGACATAAAAGAAAACTAAGTTTACAGATTTCATAATCTGTGGCACAGGAGCGCTTATCATTAAAAAGTTCCGACCGCTTTCCTTTAATTCGAATTTGGCCGGTGTCCAAATATGCACTGGTCTTTTTGGGAAACTCGTATTAAAAATAGAAAATGGACCCATTACCGAGAAGCGTGAATATATTCCTTTGAGTTTCTAAATTAGGAACAAAATGAGGAAAATGTATGACTGATTAATGTGGTTTTACGTAACATGGCGGATCGAGCAGCGCTAATTAAGATAAATTGTGACGGTAATAATAAATATCTCTGTAAACATATTATTTTACAAATTAATATTACATGACCTGTCTAATTATTATTCGTTAAGCCTACAGTGATGCAATTATTTAAAAAAAAATCTCAATTTTGTACGCAAACCTTTATTTTCAAGCTTCAAGAGAGTATTTCGCCATAACTTTATGATAATGACTCACGCCCTATGCAAAATATAAGTTGGATTCCAAAACTTTTTCCATCTTTTGGCAAGATATAGAGGCGCATAAATTCTGTGTTTTCCACGCAATATTTTATGAAAATTACAATATTTTGCAAACAGAAAAATGATAAAGGTATACTACCTCGACTTCCAGCTGAAATCCATGTAGAGATTGTGACGTAACTGGTTGTAAAAATGTTCCAAAAGGCGATGTCGTGAATTCCACTAACAATTCAGGACCACTCGATATAGCATCGGGAACCGACACGCCCCCTCCGCAGAATCTCAAAATGACTGGATCTCTTGTTGTATAGCCATCGTAAACTGTGACATAGTCCTGAACTTCGTCACATTGTTGCCAAAATTTCAGCTCCCGTCCATTATTCCCTCTTTCTTGCTGCGCTGCTGCGTACATTGCCTTCTGGCTCCTAATTGAAACTAGTTGTCCGTTGGGCTGTTTGACAACGATCAGGGCGTGTTTTCCTTGAGGCACTTCGTGTTGTCGCACGGCGTAGTAACATGTCAAGTTTCTAGGGTACACGCCAGGAAAATTGGGTGACTGTAACCTACAGTTTTTACGATCGCAGTCGCTGAATATCCGCGAGCAATAAGTTCCGGAGATCAAATCCCCGAGGTAATACTCTGGAGTTTTTGTTGTCTTTGCTACATTCGTATCCTCGCGTGATATGTTTACGGGATAAGGCATTGGTCTCAGTTTGAAAAAAGGCCGTTCTGAAATGAGATACTGTTATTAGATAGAGCCATTGATCTTCGAATTTTATCATGCAAGACACGAGGGAAGGTGGCGAGGTAAGATCCTCATATTTCATTTGAGCTTTTCGATACCTTTTGTTTCATATATTCGGTGTGTCATTAGTAAGTTATATTTTTTTTACTAATAACCTTCATGTTTAGATAACCTAGATTGTCTATATAAACGACACGATTGTGGCTGAATTATCAATTTAATATGTTCATTCCATCACAAATTCGTTATGCGTCTGCTAAAATCTTTGCTTAATACGGTAAGTGAAGTTTAGCGGACGTGATTAAACGGAACAACATTTTTTATCAGGCTCTTTTGTTGCCGCTCATAACAAACGTTTATCCAAATGTGTATGCACAACAATATCCAAAAATATCTTTAGCAACAAAATACAAAGCTGGCCATTTGTCAGAATGAAGATGATTTACGTACCCGAAGGAGGGCTCCCTCCATATCGCACTGTAGCATATTCCCTTCTCAAAACCTTGTAAGCCATTCTGAAGTCGAAATTATAGTTATTCTGTTCCTTGGAAAGATGCAGGAGTCGTATGATAAGGGTGATAGATTTAGTTTCGCTGTAGTATATTGAAGGGCCCCAGGATGTGCCGCACCAGGAGCCTCCAACTTGTGGTCTGCTTGCTTCTTGGATCTGCATGTAGCCGTCTGGGCAGCCGTCTTCTGTGAAGGATGTGAAGCGGCCGAGTGTGAAGCTGTCGAAGAGGACCTGGAAAGAGAAGGAGATATTCATTGCAGACGTCGAGTCTATTTTTATTCTGCAGAAAAGAGCCATCAGAGACATATATAATCTCCGCAGGCGCGTTTCTCTAAGGGAACTGTTTAAGGTTATTAAAATCATAACGGTACCTTGTCAATATATCTATGAAAACATCATGTACGTAAGAAACAAAAAACATATTTTTAGTAAAAGAGGTGATAGACATAATTATAGTACTAGAAATAGGGACCTATTAGTTCAACCAGGTTTCAGGGTTCAACTGGCTAAAGTAGACTCATCTTTCATGGGGCACTGTTTAAAATGTTACAATAAAATACCTCCCCACATACTTCAACAGAATGAGACGAAATTCAAATTTTGTATAAAACGCACACTATGCAGACAGGCTTTTTATAAGTTGGGGGATTATATTGGTGATAAAAAAGCCTGGCTCAATGCTGGTCCTGCTCCACAACCCTTTGCATTGTATAAACTCAATCTCCTTTGAATTACGTAATTGCATGGGGCAAGTGTGAGTACTATGTACTATCGAGCTACCATTTAACGGGTAATGTCTTTCATTGACTTGAATGTGCCCTGGCGGCTGATAAATGTCATGCTCACTCAAATGTCTCGCTGACGGTGGCGCGTGTGTTGGATCATTGAGCTCCCTTCAAAATGGTTGAGCTGAATGGTGCTGATCCATGCGTCATGTTCGTGAACGGGTGCTGTCAGTTGAGACTGGTCCTCTCTTAGCCGCCACAACTTATTTTACTTATTTTATATAGGGTTTGTTAAATGATAAATGATTTATTTCTGTAAGTAGGTTTGAACAAACACTTTTACACGTAAATATTATTTTTTTAAACTTGATGAGGTCGGCGTTTCCTATCTGACTACTCTGAGAAGAAAGGCCGAAACAAACTCAGAGGTCACAGTCTCTTTTAAAGTCCAGACAAAATCATGGTCAGATCATGTGAAGGCTATGTAGATCGGTGTCTGCAATGGTCTTTTGAGGAAAGAACCACACAGATTGAGTGGACCTGTCCAGTCAGTGCACGCAATTGTCAGTAATCGTTTTGATTAAATTTCTGTTTGCTTTACTCTGGACACTCAACGTGTACGTCTTATTTACATCTTTCTCACATATAATGATACCTATATTCAACATTAATAATGTAACTAATATTTATGTAACAATATAATTTAAATGAGTGCCCAGGGAGTTTCTTGCCCGTTCTTTTCCATAGGTACCTACTACGCTTTGGAATGGGCACCTAGCTTCATATTTCTGACTGACCGACCACTTGACAATCAAAAAGTGCCTGTAGATGGTTGAATTGAAATAAATGCTTTGAATTTGAGTTTGATTGAAGGTACTGTAAAGGCTATAGCAGAATAGGTCAAGTCCCTAACTTTAAGTGGAAATCCAATCAATCAACTCAACCCTTCGCAGTCCATTGCTGGACATAGGTCTCTCTCAGACTGCGCCACAACACCCTGTATTCCGCCCTTCACATCCACTCTGTCCCAGTCACTTTCTTGAGGTCGTCAGTCCATCTAGCCGGGGGGCGACCCACGCTACGCTTGCCGATACGCGGTCTCCACTCCAGGCCTCAATTGCTCCACCGGCTATCGGTCTTTCGACAAACATGGCCAGCCCGCTGCCACTACAGCTTGTTTACTCTGCAAGCTATGTCAATAACTCCGGTTATTTTCTGGGCAATTTCACTTCTGATTTTATCCTTCAAAGAAACTCCAAGCATAGCCCGCTCCATAGCGCGATGAGCTACTTTGAATTTGTGGACCAGCCCAATTGTCAGTGTCCACGTTTCGGCACCGTGCGTCATAACGGGCAGGACGCACTGGTTGAAGACCCTAGTCTTCAAACATTGCAGAACAAGTGGATATTGCAAGAGGATATCGTTATTGCATCAGTTTCATAGACAGTAACTACTTACTGTCTTATAAAATCTACATTTTATGAATACTTAAATACGATGATGCTAATGATGCTATCCATCATTATTGATTTGAATATTACATAGTATTATGAAACTCCCAAGCTAACTTTATGGTCAGGATTTTGGAAAACTTGCTATTAAAGATAATCGAGAATGAATGATTTATTTAAGTAAAAATAATGAACTAGTTTATTATGCAGTAGGTATTAAACAGAACAATTCTGAACTTAGTTTCGTCCGTTATTAGAACAAGGCCACTAGCCACTCGGCGAAGATTTCAATATTAAATTGCAGGCCGCTTTATATGGACCAATTAAAGTTAAAGAGCATTTTGGGAACTTCAATACTGCTTCTATTATTACAGTGAAACGGTTAGTAATGGTTTCTGTTCTTATAGTATATAGAATTCCTGAGCTTGGCTGAGCTAAGTTATAATTTTGGTGCATCACTTGATCAAGTTTGAACATTATCAAATAAGTAGGTACTACAAACATCTCCAGACTTTGTGTTACTAAACTTCATTAAAGCTAGGGTTTCCTAAGACTGCGGTGGACGCCAAATAGCGTCCACAATTTACCGTTGTATGACGCCACTGAGACGTTATTTACGAACTAAGTTTGTGTGTTTTCATAAAGAGCGTTTATTGACACCGTAAAGTCAAATCCCGGTGCCATAATTTTCATGACGGCCCTCACCGAGGCTGTTATGTGGCGACCACCGCTGTCGTAGGGAATGACGATGATGTCAAGCTTAAGTGATGCACCAAAATTACAACTATGGGGATTCCCATGGCCACAGAAGTTACCAGTTTACCAAACAATATCAGGATAGGATAATATGCTGTCGTCTAAGTAATGATTAGATAATGTTTAGTCAATGAGTATTGACAATGTTTGAACAGAATAGTACATTGTACACTAGGGGTGAAAGTAACTTATTTAGCCCCGAGACGGGGTTATGCGCCCGAGCGTAGCGAGGGCGCCAATAGTTCGAGGGACTAAATAAGTCTTTAACCCGAGCTAAACACTGTGCTTTTCATTACAAATACAAGGAAAGCAAAATTAAAAACATGAATTAGCTAAAGAAAAAATGAGCCTCTTCTCTTATGAAATCAGGCGTTAAATCTATAACTGCATCAGCTAAACCCATTGTGTTAATACAAATCTCTGCTATACTGAAGCATTTAAAACAATACTTTACAACTCGAAAAAACCAATGAAGATCGGATTGCCGCTTTCCCGCCCAATTTTTTTTTCTGCCACTATCTATAATTTCCATCATTGACCAAAAAATGGAAATATTTTGCCCAAATCTATGTTATTTTAAAGAAATAGTTGAAAGTAAAATAAAATAAAGTAATTCAAAAAATATATTCTTTAATTATTACTTAACTTAAGTTATTTCAATTTTACATCGCGCTGTAATTGAGTGGCTGTATAGGAAGTTGGAACATGGTTTAATAGAAATGTGAAAATAAAACTAATTTTTTAAAAATAATTTGACAGCTGTCAGTTGAAAACGATTCTCCCTAGGGCTGAAAAGTATTACTTTCAACCCGCTCCTCAGGCAACTTCAGACCTACTTTCCGAGTATGAGTAATGAAAAATAAATTATTCTTCTTCATTCTAAAATAACAACGACCCGCCCCTGCTGCGCAAGGTTTTTACGAATTGACAAAACATGGCTTTATTACGTTATTAAAGTTATACCCTATATTAAAGTCTATCATACCTTCCGGAATAATATCTCAAAATGATGGTGAAAACCGCAATCAAATCCGTTGCTTGGCTTAGAAGAACAATGCGGTCACACAGACAGACACGAAAAGCGAGTTTAATTTATAATATGTTTAGAAATAGGTAGATACATATAGAAAGATTAGACATTTAACAGTACGTAAATTTCTTACAAAAAAGACCAATCTAAGCTATCTTCGTAGGAGCACTACAAGACTAGCTAAACATCTACCTATCCCTAACATAACAAAGAAACCTACCTACTACGTGATCATTAATATCTCATTTATGTATACGAATTTCACAAAATATACAGTTCCACGAAGCGGTGTTGAAAACTTTGGCAGCGGAAAGTCGGGATTGGCAAAGTAATGGAATTGCATTTCGCACGAGTTTCATTTCCGTTACCTACAATGTTCATCGGTTTGACATGTATGTCTTTATTACATTTTATGACTTTTTATTATATCTTAATACATGTCTTTATGCTTTAAACATGGTATAAAGTTGTTTCAGTCAGGTTTGATATACTGGTGCCGATTCTCTTGTCACAAAATTCTCTAAACTAGACTAAAAATCACCAAAATTTAGTTTATTCCTCTCAAACGACGATTTCCCATTCTGAAATTGACTAAAGTGACACGACTTAACTATATTTTAGTTTGACAGCACTAAGATGGCACTGAGTTATTAATTTAGTGAAAATGGCAATTTTGCTATTCTGAATTTGACGTTTTTCACCAAAAATGTTGATTTTCTAACAAAATCGGACTATTTTTGATCGCGATTAAAAAGGTGTGGAATAAAATTAGTTTATAAGAACTAAAATTCATACCAACACCTCGACTTAGATGCAAAAACAGTATTGTATCTTTATTTCTTTTCTTTTGCTTATATCTCGCCCCCTATATGGTACTCGTAAACTAAAAAAACAGAAAATATGAAAAATTATTACCTACATGTTGAGTTTTAGACTCAACATGTAGGTATAGGTTTTTCCATACAAAAAGTAAAAAAAATCCGACGCGCCTCCGGCTCTAAAAAAAAATCACGGAATAGGGCAAACAGGCACCTCGAGGAGTCGCGATTTTCAAGTTCCATTTTAGTTGTGTCAAAATTATTTTTAAATTTAGAGATTATTTTTTGCAGAATAGCTTTAAGATTCTCATAGCCAAAAGTAAGGAATTTTAGTGATAGTTTAGTTAGTTTAGTTCGGTGTACAAGAGAATCGGCACCAATGTCCACATGTTTAGCTAGGTATTAATTGCATGCAAAATAATTAAGACGAGTTAAAGGTGAACTATACAAGACAAACTTTTTAGATTGGCCATTTGTGAAAGAAAACAAAGTGAGAACTACTTCCTGGAGTATTTGAATAAAAAAAGCAATAATATTTTTGACAGTAACAACGACCAAATCTTTCACAGACAGGTGGCTACAAAATCCCTCTAAAATATGCCTCATACGCAACCTATTTTTATATACTTAAACGTGTTAACAAAGTCCCACCAATTCCGTAACAATTTTATTAAAAAATAACTGCGACACTGGTTTATGCGAACTCCGAATTATGATTCAATTTCACTGCGTTGAAAAATCCCGGGCAACTGACCGAAATGGGACTAGGCAACGCGGCAAACGTAATTTGAGGGTGCAAATTGCATCTGTGTGTCTACGGGATAAAGTGTCGATAAGCATTCTGCTCCATTGAGAATTTGTGCTCTGCTGCAACAAAGAAATCCCGGGTTTTATTTCATTGAGCTCTGGTGCAGCACTATCGCTCTCTGGCCTTTTTATTGGGTATATTTCGTGGACGTGTCTCGTCGGTAATTTTCTTGTTCAGGATCCGACTCAAATCGAAATTTTATTTCCTAGCTGCTGTATGATTGGAAAATTGATGAAGAAGGAAATGTGTCGCATTGTTATTATTATGGCGGTCAACCAGAGATCGGTAAGTATAATCAAGCTATAACGTTCCCACTGCTACGACACAGGCCTTCTTGAATGGACCGCGTACGCAATCCATTATGACATTGACTGACCGGTTGGCGTAGTTGGTAGCGACCCCGCCTTCTGAGCCGCTGGTCCCGGGTTCGATCCCCGGACAAGTCATGCATTTGTGTGCATGAACATGTCTGTTTCACCTGTGTCTGGGTGTGTATATGTATATAAGCATATCAGTAATCAGGTTACCGTAGTACAGGCTCTGCCTAGTTCGGGACCTGAAGACCTTGTGTGGATGTTGTCTCATATTATTATTGAGTACACAGTATAGATACAGTGCTGATTGGTAGATGTCTTACAATCATGTCTTCGATTTTTTGGCACACGATATTTTCTTTCACGGCTTTGAGAGAGACTCGTGTTAAAAAAAAAGATTATTATTAATAAAGCACTGATTATAATTGTAAAAGTAGAAACTCAGAAGTTCTAGGAAGGCTCACAACAAAAACACGTAACAAAAAATAATACCGGGAAGCAAATAATCCAGAGAGATCACTAACAAAAACGAAATCAGATATGTAGAAAACGAAAAACGAATCGACGGCGAGGACTCGAAATGTGAAAGATATGTCCCTTCATATTCGCCCCTCTCAAGCAGAAAATACAATTTTGCACCGCTAGGGGTGCTCTCGTGGGTCTCTTGATGAAATTTAAATGTGCTACTGGCGTCGGAAACGCGTTGTGGCGCTTCAATTTATGTTGCCAGAATGTGTGAATAAAAAAAAATTATTTCTGTCTAGACTTTGGAGTCGAAATGCAGCCTGGAATTAAAATAGATTGTGTTGAGAAGATTTCTTAATTATAACTAATGTGTTTAGTGGAGTTTTTGGGAAAGTGTCGAGCAGGTATCACAATTGGTTACCAGTTACAATCATTGTTATAGGCTTATATTATTACTGTGTTTACGTCATAGTGCATTTCATCAGACCACTGTAAACTATAAGTAAAGCAAAAGCAATCAATATACGTTTGTAGCAACAAATCAAAAAGCTATTAAAAACATTTGGTAGCTGTAAGGACTTCCATAGAAAATATGAATACTTCCATGAAATACTTCGACGTATGTATAAAAACTAAATATACGACTTGACTTCTCGAAATGATTCATTCATATCATTTCATTTCGTTCTCAGACACAAACGCTAAACATTCAAAGCATTTCGCTTCTTTCACGATCCCTATTTATTCAAATACTTAGGATTCGTTCCGTATTCTGCATTCACGACAATTCTCAAGCTTTTCAATTTAGTTTTGTATTGTTACGCTAATATTAAAGTGCACACAAATACTTAACTTTGAAGCAACGTTCCTTCTTCCAAAGAAACTAGACAATATAGCACTGTAATATCGTGACTTTTAAGACCACGTGCACACGGACGTAAAAATATCGTTGTGGGATTTTATCGCGCACTGGATTTTCGACTCTCGGTGTTAAGCCGAGCGTTAAGAATCCAACAGCGTGCATCCCAGCACGTCGAATAAACACACTGTTTGATTTTCAACTCTCGGCGCTAAGCAGTGCGTTGAAGATCCGAAGATCCCGTGTGCAATGAAATCCCGCCCGGATATTTTTATGTCCGTGCGAACGTGGACATAGTGCCTTCTTTTAATTACAATTATTGAAAAAGTGTTGCACTTCCTCCAAATAATAGTAGAGACCTTGACTTCTGAGTTTGATGCGGTGTTTCTTCTCAAGAGGAAATATTAACCTCGTTAAGCTTTAAAAAATAATACCTAAGTACATGTAAAAGTGTAAATTTATTGAACTTTCAGAATAATACAATTTGCCACTTTTCAACTTAATTTTTTTTTTACTTTGTAATCAGTATGTCAGTCAAAACCTATCTATAGATTTATGTCAGCTGCGCGCACAAATTATCAAAGGCGCGTGAGTCGTTGCCCGGAATGTTACGATTGTATAAATATTGTTTATATAAAGACTTCGAACTAAATATTGTGTATTTATTTTATTTATTATTGTATCTTTTATCCTAGTGTTTGCTACACCGGTTGACGACGTCACGTCAGCGCTTGCTGTCGCTGAAAACCAGCGCTGGGGCCCTGTCAGCATTAAGTTGAGCGATGGCCGTTTTGCGTAGATTTGACGCATATTTTCCCCCAACTTGTTCTTTTTTGTGTATGTGTTCGTTCTCTGCGTCATGTTTACCGCATTTGTTTTTCTTTCTTTCTTTAATATTTAAGAAACCAACTTGATATGAGCAAACGAAACAAAAACAAATTAATGTGATTAGTTACTAAGCGTTACCTTACCTGACATTAGAAGCAACAATAAAATCTGCAAGGCCTAAACAGTGTTCAGTTAGATGATGAAATTAATTTGTTGCTTTAATTTTATTGAATAGTACAGACAAGTCACTTATATCGTGTAAATGGGTCTTTATTGAATGAAAGATAATTACACGTACAGTCCAAAACGATTCATCCGTTCCATACGTCATGTTCGAGAACGGGCGCCGTCAGTAGGCACTGATCATCTCTTAGCTGCCACGGCTTATTTTAATTCTATAATTGTTTCTATCTTTTTTATTACGGTCGCTTTTAACGTACCTAGATGTATTTCTACACCGTTCTCTCATAATGTATAATTTCAACATGAATGATGTAACCACTTTTTTGTAACAATATTTTGATTTAAAAGAGTGCCCGTGGAGTTTCTTATCCGTTCTTCTATAAAGATATGTACTACGCTTTGGAATGGGCAACCAGCTTCATCTTTCTGACTGACCAACCCCTTGACAATTCAAAAGTGCCTGTAATTGATTTATTTGAAATAAATGCTTTGAGTTTGGATTCAGAGTAAAGGCAAAAATATTACCTACATATTATGAAGCTCGAACTATTTATTGCTCCTCATGAAACACAATATCACCCAGATACGAATGTTATAAACCTAATAGTGGTGCAGTGGAGCCAGAAAGTAATTACTAGAGATAGCTGCATCCAGAATTCATATTGAATGCCCCGATTGTTTTAGAGATCATTGCTGTTGGCTACCACTTCTGAGAATATTGCTAGTGAATTTGTAAGCTGAAAAGTTGTGAAAAGAATCGTTTTACGTATGTAATTGTGTGAAAAATCAGCCCAATAAATTGATATAAATGGAAAGTGATCGATTAGGATTAGGATTTTTCCTCGTATAGGAATTTCTGTTTCCTTTTTCTTTTGTTACTTTTTGTTTTTATATAATAATATGAGACAACATCCCCACAAGGTCTTCAGGTCCCGAACTATACAGAGCCTGTAACGGTAACCTGATGACTGATATACATACTTATATACATATACACACCCAGACACAGGTCAAACAGACATGTTCATGCACACAAATGTTTGACTTGTCCGGGGATCGAACCCGTCCCGGGTTCGATCCCCGGACAAGTCAGCGGCTCAGAAGGCAGGGTCGCTACCAACTGCACCAACCGGTCAGTCATATAGTTTGGTTTTTTATTTTATAATTTAGTTTGTGCACTTCCTGTACGAGTGGCAATAAACACTTTTTCTTTCTTTCTTTCTATTTCAGTAGTCGGTTATTTATAGCTTTTATTTTCCTTCACTTAGTTTTTGGATAACGTACTCGTAGCCTATCAAGGACAAAGTCGGTTTCATCGGAGGAAGGGGTTCGAAGGACGAATGGTTTTGTTCCTATGTTAAACATTTATTCAGAAGAGATGACCTGCATAGTCTTTGCATGAGGGGATTCTTTAAAGCTTTCTGGTAGACGTACCTACAGTCTTGAAATGTATGCAGGGATTGAGATTGGATAGCAAAACGTGAATAATGATGATCGCATTTTATTTCAAAATACCATTTTTGATTATCTAAAGTTTTTTTGTTGAAGATCATCAAGCAGAGCAACAGCCATTAGGTTGCATTTAAAACAGTTCAAAAATAATTTATTTTAATGTTTTGGAATAAAGAAGAATCGTCTATTTACAAGTAAATGCTCAAACGAGATTAGAATCCTCGGGTATACCATTCAGTGCAGTACACAAATGAATCTGGATGGTTACAAAACTAAATATTTTTTATTTGGCTTGAGATAACTCCGGGTAGAGAATAGTGTGAAATGCAACGTCTATATTTTGCTAGATAGTCCATGTACAAGGAAATATACAATTTATTTCAACTTTCATCACAAAATTATTTCTAACTAATTTTCATACATTTTGGAAGAACTATTCACAAGTAAGTGTTCATACAAAATACCCTAAAATTATTTTTTACAGATTCCTTTGCCGAAGCATACGAGCACCTACTCCAACTGATTAAAATGTTAAAGCAGAATCTTGAAACTTCAGAAATGAACTCCGGTTCTGCGACAGTGCTTGCATTAGAACCATGCCAACAAATCGCTAAAACTTTACCTACCTGGGTAAGTTTGGCCACACAGAGCTATATATAAATAAAAAATCTTTCATTGACAGGCATCGTAGACCCATAGCGTGTTAGCTTTAATCACTGTTTATTTGTTATCGCTTACTCACTTGAAGTTCGACACGAGAAACTTGTGATACCTCTGTTTCGTTGAGGTGTCCTTACTAGCTGAAAGCTGGGTTAAGTTTGCGGTAAGTATACCTGTACTAGTTTACGCTATGAACTTATGTTGTGAAAAATACACGTGAGACACAGATTTGGTTATGTTTTTTGCAGATATTCTCTGAATGACATTCATTTAAAAGTACCAACTAAGCCTTATGATTAGAGATCGGATAATCAGATGCATATTTACCTAAAGTTAATTTTTGGCTAAGAAATTATAGAAGCGGCTTCTTAATATAAATCCCGGGATTCCAAAAATCCGGGAATGCACAACTAATCGGATACATGGTATGGAAACGACTTCTTAAATATTTATTTAACAAATACCGGTACACCGGGATCACATAACTGTTCGTATGATTGTTTGCTTGAAATCCATTTTTAACCGCCGAAGAAAATATAATATATTATATGTGTATTATGTGTGTCGTGTTTAAGAAGGCAGTGCGTGTTAATAAAAAAACATAAATAAAAATAATATTTTTGGGGTCGCTGCTTGCGCAAAAGCAGGTATAATTTGCCGTATCACTCGCACACTTGCAAAATGCTTATCAGCCCTGTTATGAAGGTTACTTTCGCAGTGTTTAAATAAAATTGTGTAAACATTTTTTAACGAAAGTCAAGGCACCCAGTTGTTGTCGCTATGTGGAGAAAATCACGAAAATTACTTATTCTGACGTTTGTACCATTTTGGCAACCTACTTTACAACATTACCTAGTCTAAAGTCAAAAAGTACTACATTTATAAATTCCGGAATTGCGAGATTTTTACGATCGATACAAAAGTGCATTCCATATTAGCCAACACCTAAACGTAAGTAAATAATCATTCAATTCTATTATCACAACTCAAAATTTGTCGATCCCGGTATTACGAGATTTGTACGATACAAAAGTGAATTATATTATTAGCCAACACCTCAACTTTAGGTAAATATGCATCTGATTATCCGGCCTCTGCTTATGCAGTCATGCTGAGTTTTCAGTTTTAATTTACTTTTTACCATTTCTCTTGCCGAAGCATATGAGTAAGTACCTACCCCCTCTAACTGATTAATGTTGAAGGAGAATCCTTGGTTAGTTTTGAAACTTCAGAACCAAAATTCCGGCTCTGTGACAGTACTTGCATTAAAACCGCGTCAACAACTTGCTACAACTTTACCTATCTGGGTAAGTTCGGCCACACAGCGCTTTAATCACTGCATATTTGTAAACGCTTAGGTACTTGAAGTTCGATACGAGAAACTTGTGATACGTCTGTTAAGTTGAGGTGTCTTTACCGGTGGTAGGCTGAGTTAAGTTTGCGGTAAGTGTACCTGCCTGTACTACATAGTTTACACCATGAACTTATGTTATGAAACACACACGTGGGACACAGATTTGGTCATGGTTTCTTCAGAAATTCTATTTACAGCATTATAATAAAAATAACAGTAGGTACCTACTAATTAATTTATGATGAAACAGTGAAGCTGACATTTGAGCTTTAGTTTATTTTGTTAGATATTTAGAATTAAACAATTAGATTCAAAAATAAATTAAATAAATGATGAATCTTTATTTGTGAAACTAAAAACCACATGAATAAATAATAACCAATTTATTTCACTAAACTTTCTATAAATATTAAATATGTTACGAACTAAAGCCCAAATTCAATTTTAACCCTTCAAAATACAACCCTTTAATTGCCGTACTGGTACCGGTAATAAAATATTCACCTTGTTTAAAATTTCGGTACTACTGTTGGAGAGCTCTCAGTGCAGTGTTTGCACACAACGCCATCTGTTGAGTGTTAAGCACTTCACGTAAATTATTCACGGAGTGGTGTAACCCAGCATTACTAGTAAACGCTGTACCGCTTAATTTATATTTTGCATTCTATTTTCAATTAATTCGGGGAATTTATGTAAGAGAGTATTATGATAAAAACTCTTCTCTCTGTATACTGCAATGCTAAATGATTAAAGTCACAGCAATCAACAACAAAAAAAAAAAATGTGTGTGCGTTTTCGTTTTATTTTGAACATTTTCGATTCCCTTTCTGCTCAAAGAAAAACCAGCGGCTTTGATTCTCGTTTCAACCATCAGTTGGTAAATAGGAAAATAAATAACATCTACTAAGCTTAGTCGAGCACTTTGACATTACTTAGGGATCCCGGTGTTTTAAAGCCTATTTTTAAATGACAACAAACAGAAGGAGGTTGTAAAGTCGACGCGTATATTTGTTTTTTTTTTAATGACCACGCATTACTTTTTGTTACTTACTTAATAAATGGATGTTAAATCTTTTGACCAGTAAATTACTGTTGTTATTTTCTAAAACCAGTCACAATATTTGAAAGAAATTTCAGAGACTATCAAGTCTCTGAGTTAGATATGATTATTTTAACCAATATTCCTCTGAGATTTTAACAGAAACCATCTGTTAATATTTAAACTAAAATAAACTAACCAAGTTAAAGACCATGGCTCCTCTTGGTGTTTTAACGTTCACAGGGGAACTGGAGTGCAAAGTGTAAATTACATGCAGCGGCGGCGCCAACCGCTTGCACTGTTGTATCCGAGGTTACAGAGTAAATAATACTGTTCAAGGAGATATTGAATAAATGCAGCGGGGAAAACTTTTAAGAATAGGTATGGGTATGGTAGGACAGCCAGGAAAAATCTAGAAGACAACGGCGGTTTATTATTGTTACTTGGTGTTGTAAACGAAAAGAATATTTCATTTTTTTTTGCATTTCATTCGACTTGTGAATTTTATGGGATTTATACAAGTTTCAGAGAGAGTAAGGATTTCATATTCAATAGCATAAATAAGAATTTCACAATATCTTACCAATCTTTCTAATCGAGATGCGGTTTTCAATCAAAACTATAAATAGTACGAGTAGTACGACTATATCTACATTTTCTCGAGAAATATTTTAATGCATTTGCATTCCTTTGAACAGTATTTTTATCTAAGCACTAAACGTTCCCACAAACCGTAGATGTTGCAGACTTCCAGAGGTATTCACAATACAGCAAGGCATTACAGTACAGACCTAGGTATACCAGAATTCTTGGAACTATAGTTTATTTTCTAAAGCTTTCTCACGAAATCTCCTTCGTGTATTTGTTTTCTGTGTGCACGTAAAAGTCGGGAGCCCAAGGCATTTCACGGAGTGTTGCGTTTTTGTATTTGCATATCTCACTTCGGCAAGGACAAAGACGGCATCTCACCTTAAATAGGGTTGGAAAGTTTAGAGGATCCTTTCGATCTAAATATTGCAGTGTTATCTAGTAGAAGTGGTCCTTAGAGATCCTCATGAATAGCTTCCACAAAAGTAATAGTTTCTTCTACTTGTATCAGCAAGTAATGTTGCTGTGTTTGAGTTTCATGGGTGATGTACCGCCGGAGACAGTTCAAGGGTCCTTACAATGTTGTCTCGAAAGCCCGAATCGAATAGGTTCGGTCTTCCTCCCGGTTTTGCAGGTCGGGAGTCATTACCAACATTAAGGCGACTCCATTGTTTACATACCATCTCGAAAAAAAATACCAAAGACTACGCTCACCTCAGCTGCATTTTAACCGAAAACAAAAGAAGGAGTACTTTCTCAATTAGTCGCTATATATATTATTTTTTGGTATTTTATGGAACCAAAACTAAATAGTAACTTGCTAGAGATTAAAACAGTCATAGTCGAAAACGTTTTTCCGAATAGTGATGTGATTATCTCGGCTGAGTAGACGGATAAAGTAAAAATCCTATTTTTCCATTGTCAACCCTACGTATTTTCAGCTACTATGAGATTTGTTTGTTGGGACACCCACAGACCTCGCCACCGCTGGCTTTGTTTGCCTTGTGCCTCGTTCAAACGCTTTTTCAGTGACTGTACTTTGTTTTTTATTTGTACGTTCTTTCTTTAGCACTCTGTTTAAAAGTACTATGGACAACTGAAAGCGTAAGTGGTTTGTGGTAGAAGGAAGTTTGGAAGAAAACGTAGTTGGTGGAGCTTGAGTTACGAGTTTAGACCGCTAGACTTTGTTGCAGTTCTATGTGGAATGATATTTTTCTACAAGAATATATTTTCCCGTTGTCAATAACACTAGGTGACGCTAAATGAACGCCGAATGGCACGCGATTGGACTTTCGATTTTCGGCGCTTAGCCGAGCATTGAAAATCTAACAGCGAGCAATTATTTAGACATTAATTTAGGTGTCTCTTGATACGCTGGACCATAGTGAGTCATAGTAGTGTCTAATTGGCGCAGCCGTGAGGTACATAATACTATTTCGAGTTTTTTCTTTTTTTTTCTTAGTGTGAATATTGTGTGCCTCAACCTAGGTCGAATATTTTTTTTCATTCTTTCTTTCTTTAATGAACTAATGCCGCCAAATACTATATTCTAACAAAACATTACTTACGAACGAAGGTTACTTACATCATAATTTAAGATAAGAAATATTGTACCCAAGGTAGTGCACATAACTCCAAAAGATAAGTATCAGAACCTACTCTTGAGGGATTTGCTCTAAAGATTTACGAGTCGTAATCCATGCAGTGTGTCCTAAAAATGTGCGATTTATGACTGACTGCCAGTGGCAGTATAAGTTGGATTTATTATATCACTAGTTCTGGGCCGTAACCTTATAACTGTGGGTTTGCAATGATTTTTTCAATAGCATTAAAATATTTAGGGCTTTGTCCTTTTTTTACGTCGTCGTAACCGGCGGGACCGGTTTTAAATTGATGTGAAAATCATTAACTTCTAAGAATCTAATGATGTATTATATCACTACTTCTGGGCCGTAATTTTATAGCTATGTGTGTGCAATTATTTTTTCACTAGTTTTAAAATATTTATTGCTTTGTCACGGGAGCGGTTTTAAATTAAAGGGAAAATAATTAACTTCTAAGACGTTAATTATTTTCACTTCAATTCTCACTTCGAGTCTAAGATTGGCAGATATCGTAAGTATATTTAATATCGTACCAAATGAAATACAGCTGCAATGTTAGCTAGCTAAGTATATCTGTTTCTACTATATTATTTTTACGTAGTGGTATTATGTAATACGCGTTACCGTCATCATTTTCCACACCAGACCTTACCCGAAAAGCGTCAAACACGTCACATTTATTTTTCACCCCTATCCTTCCAAACCAGTCACGCAGAACGAACATTTTTCTTTCAACGCGCTAGTAAAATGAGCGTACTGAAGTACTGGCTCGTGTAAAGCAACACTAGTTATTAGCCTCGCACCGTACGCAAAATACGCGCTTGAACGTGGAGTTCCGGACACCAGCCCGTTATACTATACTACTACCCTCGCAGTTATGACTCGGTCGCATTCCGTTTAAGTCACGCAGAATGAACATTTTTCTTTCAACGCGCTTGTACCTAGAATATGCGTACTGTAAGCCAGTACTGGCTCGTGTGAAGCAACACTAGTAATACTACCCTCGCAGTGATGACTCGGTCGCATTCCCTGAAGTGCTCCGCTTTGTTTACGTTTTATTATTTCACGAGTTTCGCGTCACATGTTAATAAAGAGGGAATGTGTACGAGGCAGAAATAATTAAAATAAAAAGTGGAATGTAAGGCTTTAAATGTTTGGGAATGAAAATGTTATGTTGTTTCTTACTGAGAACGTCACGCCGTACGCGATATGACGTGGAATTTGAGTAACGTATATTTGTTTCTGTAATTTGACGGAAATACTTAAGGAGTTTTGTGCCAGATTAGAAAAACATTTTGCAAATTTTATGAATGACTATTGTTTTTGTTGAAGTTGTTGGGTATGTTCATGTTTTAGCTGAAAGGTTGACTATTTAGCGGATACATTATGTAAATGGGTCGTTTTTTAACGAATGCTTGGCCTAATCCTAGCACAGGTATGTCTTTTAATTAAAAGGAGGTCCCTATATAAGATTTACTGTAAAAGATGTACAAGTTTCTGAAATAAACCTAAGTATTTTTTTTTATCCTGTTTTATAAAATACCGCTTAAGGGGCTGACAACAGCTAAAGAGCGGTCACTGTCGGACTGCATAGAAAAGAAAGAGAAGCGCGATGGCACAAAGCTAGTAACTTATTGCAAAAAATCTATTGATTGGACAAAAAAATGAAAACACTATCACGTTAATATGTTGCTTGAAGAACAATCTGAAAAAAGAACAGAATGATTGCATGTATAATAGTATGGTTTTTAATCGAAAAGAAAAGTTTAGATGTATATTCGTGACTTTTTTCTATCGTACCAAATTAGTTGTATTACGTTTTCAACACACTATCTAACTAGCCATATAACCTGAATAATATCATATATTTTTCTGATTTTGTTTATTGCCGTGAATCATATACTTTTAGGCATTATAAAACTTGCGTTTAGGTCATGTAGTCCCCTTATCATGATGTTTCTTCTTCCATATGTAGTAGTATTGCATGATTACTGACTTCACTGTTGGATATTTCGGTAGAAACAAAAAAACTGGTAACGGTGTTTTCATGGGGTTTATTTGGCAAAGTTACAATTAGTACAAAGAGGCAGAATGCAGAAAAGTAAGTGCTCGCACCTTAGAATAATATATTCTAAGGCTCGCACACACCACAAACTGGAAGCCAGACGTAAGATCTGTCAAACTCTATTGACAGTTGACATGTAATATTGTTGTCATTAAAGGTTGCGTTTAGAAATAAGAATATTAATTCCAACATTCACGAATGATTTTGAAGGGATTGTCATGATTTCCAAATATAAAATTGAAAGTATGTGATTTGCATCAAATGATTTTTGTATCAGTTTAGTCACGAAGTCTAAAAGTATCTCATTTGACAGTTACCGAAAAAGTAATGGTTTTATAACGAACCGGAATAGAAATATGATGTTTAGAGCATCGCCTAGTTTCTAAGTTACTTCACGTCGAGCTTTGAAATCAAAAGGTTGTCATAGAGAAGTCTATATTGATATTATGTTGAGTACCCAATTAAATAGTTTGTTAAATTATATACCAGGTTTGTATGTGTGCAAGAAGTGAAATACATAAATGTTTATAGTGGAAACTGTGTGTTCATTTCAGTAGGTACATGCTAATATTCATCACAATCATGACTTGCAGATTCCATCAAAACTTTTCAATATTAATTTTTAATCTCTCATCACTGCCCGGATAATCCGGAAGGCAATCAAGATTACAAAAAACTTCACCAAAAATCCGTAGGTATGTACTTATAACCCCTATACAATTTTTCAGACTGAAAAAAGCATCGTTAAAGCTGGCCTGCTATTAGACGTTATTGTTGCGTAGTAAATGGCTGCAGCCCTTCACAGCGCTTTAGCCGCTTCGCCACGTCAACCCCTCGACTCGAAATGAGCCGCCACAGGGAGGATGCTGAAGTACCAACGTTTGATATAGCCTTATAGATCACTGCGGAATTTTTCAAGAGAACATTCGGAAAAATTAAGGATTAAAGATAGAAAGTTATCTAAAAAATAAAGCAAAAAAATTACAATCAATCTCGGTACCATTTTATCGGTAAATTGCATTATCGTGATTATCTTTATCAATGTGTTAAATTGAGAACGGAACGATATCAAATCAGTCTAATTTTCAATCGTACTTTCCAGTTGCCTTCTTAGGCAGGTGCCTACGAAGGTAATTGATGAATTATAAATGATTTTATTACTGTAAGTAAGTTTTTGCAAACAATTTTACACGTCAATCATATTTTTTTAAACTAGATGAGGTCGGCGTTTCCTATCTGACTACTCTGAGAAGAAAGGCCGAAACAAACTCGCAGTCTCTTTTAAAGTCCAGACAATATCTTGGTCAGATAATGTGAAGACTATGTAAAACGGTGTCTGAAATGGTCTTTTGAGGAAAGAACCACACAGATTGAGTGGATCGGTCCGGTCAGTGCACGCAATTGTCAGTAATCGTGCAGCTCAACTCAGAATTCAAACTAGACGCAAGAAAATTTACAACATTCTCGTCTCACAAAACTAATAATCTCAACTAAAAAAAATAAAAAACAGAAGAAGATCCACAAACCTAAAGATTAAAACAAACCAATAAAATCGTTTTCCAATTCCTTCTTATCATACTGATAACATTGATATCAGCTTAGAGAAATTAGTTCGATAACACACATTCTTTTGATCAGTCCACCGTTACCTTTAACGTTCCACGGTGACTTTTATTTATTATGTGATGTAATAGAATTATTCTTAATGTAAAATGGCTGCGAAAATGGTGAAACGTGTGTTATGTGTCGAGGATAAAGTGTTTTTGGTGACGGGAGGCGCGGCCGGTGTGGGTGCGGGCATCGTCAGGGCTCTGCTTCGAGAAAATGCTAGGGTAAATATTATTTGATATTTCAAAGCATGTAACAGGAAATTCCGGTGAAAAGTAGAAGGTGATTATAAATTATAGTATCTAGGTGCTGTTATTTTAATTAAAAGGTTGGTAAACAGGTCGACACATAAATACATACAAAATGGGGTCGAGGATAGTTGACTATCTACTAGCTATGCTAAACCTGAAAAAGAAAAAGCAAAAATGTCTGATTTATTTATTTATAGGGTTACCAACTAAATTGAAAAGTACCTACAGAGCATTAACTCTTTCTTGTCATAATATAGATCTCACATGTAAATTTGTGCATGAAAACCGACACGGATCACCAGCAAATGCTTGCACGTTAGTTAGCGTACTAGAACATTATACAAAAAAATAACTGACAATTAGAAACATCATCATCAGCCTATAATGTTCCCACTATTGGGACACAGGCCTCCTCTCGGTGAGAGGGAATGTGCCGTAACTATGGCCGTAACCATCACGCGGGCCCAGTGCGGGTTGGTAGATGTCACACGTCTTTCCAATTTTTGATTCTAAGACATGCCGGTTTCCTCTCGGTGTTTTCCTTCACCGTTTCGAGAGCAGTGGTGATGAAATAATTTACACAAAGTAAAGCGCCTGACTGGATTCGAACCTAAGACCTACAACTCTTAAGTCACGGCCGTTACCACTCGTTCACCACTGCTCTCCACATATGACTTGTCAAAGTTCACTACAAACATGATACCTACATGCCAGCAGAAATAAGGGATAGGTACTTAACTCCGGCCTTGGACGAGCCTTTTCACAAGATTTTTTCTATTATTACCCATGTTTTTTCTACTATTACCCATGTTTTTTCTACTAATACCCATGTTTTTTCTACTATTACCCATGTTTTTTCTACTATTACCCATGTTTTTCTACTATTACCCATGTTTTTTCTACTATTACCCATGTTTTTCTACTATTACCCATGTTTTTTTCTACTATACACATGTTTTTTCTACTATTACCCATGTTTTTCTACTATTACCCATGTTTTTTTCTACTATTACACATGTTTTTTCTACTATTACCCATGTTTTTTCTACTATTACCCATGTTTTGTTAATCACAATGATGTGTGTGAAAAGTGTCAACGTACTTATCTACGAACACGCCTAATTAATGAGTAATTACAATGAAAGATTGAATGACTTGACATTGACCTAGCTAAGTCATTGAATCGTATGCATAACAGGCGTAGGTACAAAATTGTTTACACGACGTCAATAAGGTAGGTAATTCGCAATCAGAACCTTGGATTTATATCTACGTAGACAAACGAAAATTGTTTATCTGCGATACCTACGATTAAACAATATGATAATTTGTTTATTATTTAATTAATTAGGTTCTGTAGGTAATGTAAGTAAACTGAACTGATTACTTTAATTGTGTAGCTACACTTCCAAAGGATACAAAGTCAAAACGTGAAACTAAAATCGTAAACTTATTTCTAGTTCAACTAACATTTTAGTTTCGAAAGTTAACCCTTCCTGTTTGGAAACACACGAACAGTTAACTGTAAACCCCATTTAATTAACAAATGTTGCAGTTTGTTTCAATACCGCATCTGTTACTAAATGGTCCATTTTCCTAAATGGTGTGGTCGAAAAGTTGTTGAAGTAAATCCCTGTAGAAGTTGCTGAAGTAAAAACAATATTTCAATATTGGGCGCTAAGTATGCCATCGGTCTACTTTGCAACAAACTTGGGTACGAAGGAGTTTCTGATGGAGTGTTTTTAGACTGTAAAGTATAGGGAACCGCAAGCATAAACTTAGGTTTTTTACTTTGAGCGATCTTATGAAAATAAATGTTTTAAAAATTGCATTGTTTTTTGATATACAAAAAGTTATTCGAAAGAAAAATGTATCATTTATTCAATGAGGCAAAGTCTATTTTTTATATATAGGTATATTTTAGAGATGTGCCGACTATGACTTTGGCCGACTAGCCGACTAGCCGACTAGTCGGCAGCAAAATGGCCGACTAGTCGGCCGACTAGTCGGCTAGGCCGATCATTACTTTCGGTAAAATCCGGGTGACGTCGGAAATGTTCGTGAGCGCGCTCTCGGCTCGTAGAATTGGCGCGCGGCCGGCGCCTACGCGGACCTGTCAGGACATGTTTTTGTTGACATTGCGTCGTTCATTCTACGTCATTCATTATTTGTAAACATAAAAACCGGCGTTTTATTGGTGTTTAATGAAATAAAGAATATATAACGTTCAATTACTAAGCTAACACAGTGCAAATAATTGAATTAATAGTGAAATTAACTAAATAAGATTGTTTGCGTCATGTCGAAAAAGAAATCACGCATTTGGATTTTTTTTGACGAATTGGAGGGAGAAGGTAGCAGTAAAGTGAAGTGCAATCAGTGTCAAGCAGTTATTTCTCGTGGTGGTCAGGGGAAAAAGGCAAATACTACGAGCATGACAAATCATATTAAGTACAACCATTCACAACTGATGCCTCAACTAGGTTCTGCGATTAAAAGTAGCTCGTCAAGAGAAGAGGATCTGTCGCCGGGTACGTCGCAGTCGCAGTCACAACTGGAAATTCTACCACCAACTCCAATCTTGCCGACACCAGGTTCTTCAGAAGGTAGTTTATTACAAAAATACCAGCAAAATATTGAAGAAAGTTTTGTCGTACAGTGGTCTTATGAAGATTCACGATCAAAGGATCTTATAATAAAAAATAACAAGAGTAAAGATACAATTTCATTTCAATCACTCTATTTTTTAAGCATATTAACATGAGTGAGAAGCGGGCCGACTAGTCGGCGGATTTAGCCGACTAGTCGCCGACTACAAAAATGGCCGACTAGTCGGCTTTACCGACTAGTCGGCGACTAGTCGGTACATCTCTAGTATATTTTATACTCATGTATAACAACGGCTTTCTTATCGATCCTGTTTGAGATTCGTAACAATCGTTTATAGTAAACGTCTTTATAATCATTCGTTTCTTGTGGTACACAATTGTTTTCTTCTTTATTTTCGGAAACACTTGCACTACTCGGAACCATTTTTGATGTTTTGTTTAGCAGTGCCGTAGGTGTTAGAAAATAGAACTAGTTGAATAAATTCGCCTGGACATTATGTATACGGGGATCGAATAATCGATTCGGTTTCAAGGACTTTTACATAATGCCTAGGCGTTATACATTTTGCCTTGGGCATTATAAAACAAACGGCGACAGTATACAAACGGACGGCGCGGCGCCGCGGCCGTATGTTTACTGACGAATTATGCAATCTAATCTGCCTTCGACAGATATACCTAGCTTTACTGCCCATTGGTCTAGTGGTCGCAAGCACTACTGCTAAGCATTAGGTCCTGGGTTCGATTCCCGGGACGAGCAGTGTTATTGGGTTTTTCCTTCTTGAATTTCTCAGATGGAGTCACGATTTGTGCCCGGTTGATGGCAAATGGCAATGGCGAAATGTGGGTGTACTAAAGGTACTTACACCTCTGCCTGTCTCTTCTAGAAATACAGGCTTGATGTTATTATGTGCTGTCACCTAAGTATACATACGTATATAGTACAGTACGTAGTATATTACATCGTAACGTAATTATTTAAAGTAACAAAGCACCGCTGTGTGCACAATGTTTGTTTAAATAAATCTACCTGTTCGTGACAAAACTATGAAGCTTTCTGCCGCTCTGCATAGTTAAATCACGGACCCCACCCCTTTGCTCTTCCCAGAATAAACAAATAGTGTTAGCGGTGTCCCAACAGCTGTTTTACTGCATACTAAAAACAGCTATTTATTGTGTTCAAATAATTATTGTAGGTCATTGTCTATTTTCAAATGGCTTATTTTCTATTTGTAAAAGAGCAGTGGTGGCCCAGTGGTAACGGCCGCGACTTAAGAGTTGTAGGTCGAAGGTTCGAACCCAGTCAGGCGCTTTACTTTGTGTAAATTATTTCATCACCACTGCTCTCAAAACGGTGAAGGAAAACATCGTGAGCAAACAGGCATATCCTAGAACCAAAAATTCGACGACCTGTGTCATCTACCAACCCGCTCTGGGCCCGGGTGGTGGATTACAGCCCACTCCCTATCACCGAGAGGAGGCCTGTGTTCCAGCAGTGGGAACATTGTAGGCTGATTATGATTGTTTTGTAAAGAAGGTTTTGTTCACTCATCATTACGAGGAATAACTAGTCTAGTAAGCGGTGGCCGAGATCGCGGATGTTTTGTCATGAATTTCAAGTAGAAATTTCTTAATAACAGCTCGGGTATTGGCATACATTTTTACCGCTAATGGAACCAGCGGGGTCATTATATAACACACTTACAATGGCAATACCTTTCATTTTGACAGTTGAACAACGTTCATTGCGTTATTAAAGTTGTTGCGAAGGGGAATTTTTCAAACATAACAAGCAATGGATTAGCAGCTTCCTTCAAAATCTTAAGGATTGTGTTTGAAGATGTGTTACGCGATAAGGGTGCAGGTTGCTCTGTATTACTCGATGATAGGAATACAGACTAAAAAGTGTCATGGCCAACCCGTTGCCAACCCTTTGGGGGATAGGCAACTTGCAACTTTACTTATAGATTTGTACTATTATTTTCTTAAGATTAGTAAATGTAAGCTAAATGTAGAAATATGTACTTGCATTGCATATTTACCCATAAGGACGCAGTACACTAAATTAACTCTAGTTAGTTTATGTGTACGACAATGATGTGAAAGAGCGGGGTCTTCTAATACTTACAGGCTTTGTTTGCTTAAAAGGAGACCCAAAACACGTTTAAATGTAATGTAATTTTCTATTTGCCACAATAAACAATAAGTATTTTGTATTGTATAAAACAATCAAGAAATTGCAAATAGTTTACTATGATTTGTTTCTAAAAAAACTTTATTTTTCTATTCCAGCACGTCGCCTTCCTCGACGTGGCGGACAGAGAAGGCTCTGCTCTAGAATCGGAGTTAATAAACATGTTTGGAGCCCTAAAAGCCAAGTTCATAAAGTGTGACATATCAGACGAAGCTCAACTAACTGCGGCTTATAAACAAGTGCTTGATAAGTACAGAAGACTTGATGGGGTGATCAACAATGCAGCTGTGTTGTCTTCCGATGACAGAACTGTTAAAAAAATGGTGGATATTAATTTTGTAAGTATTACAAGAGTACCTATACAGGGTGGAAGGGAAATCTACGCGCGAAAGGTTGCATGTGTTTGACACGCAAAACACCCCTCACCCGCACATTATGAAAAAAAATAATAAAACGAAGTGCATGAGAGAGTTGACAGATAGTTATATTTAAATATAATTTTTCTGTGTTAAGTCTGATTGTGTACTAAACGAAGTGCATGAGAGAATTGACATATTTTCGTGCAATCGGAGTGAATTCCCAAGAGTTTTGTTGATTTTTGTTAGTTATATTTATTGTATCTTAATACTCCGTGTTAAGTCTGATTTTGTATTAAAACAAAAAAGTTTTGTTTGATAATTATTACATAGTTAGGTACATACTGTAGTCTGACTTCAGGTTGTGTTTGTATTTTTAAAGTTTAGATTTTTACGTATTTGCCGTAAGTTGACTTTTCCAATTAATGTGGTGTTATTTTTGAAACCACTATTGTGTTGCGGTCATCCTGTAAAGATAGTGTGTGTAAGTTTATTCAATAAATAATGTTAATGTTTAATTCAGTACATCATTCTGAATCCACCTGCATTGAAATGTTTGGTTGGTTATTTAAAAAAAAAATGCTATTCCATACATTTTGACCGCGTAGGTTTGCACTTTTCTATAAAAAACGTTTTTTTTTTTGATTGCCTACGAAAGCTTTTTACACTAGAAGTGCTGAATTCAAGGTTATACAGTTGGCGCGTCGATGTCCCTGCCACCCTGTATTATAGTAAGCTGAACGTAGCGTATGTTTTGCTGTAAACAACTAAAATTTCACCACCAATCACTAAACACGTTTAGCGCTAAACGAGTTTGAAACAATTCTGTCTCTGTCAGACCTATGTTTTAAAATCGTTAAGCGCTACACGTATTTAGTGATTGGCGGTGCAAATGGGCCTGAAGTCTTCTACAGTAAGTGGTGAATAGATGGGGTAAACCATACCGCAGTTTTGCAGTAACGAAAAAAACTGACGATTTTAACAGTGAAAGTTTCACATCACAGATGGTCACAAAATTTTCTGCTTACCATAAAGTTACTGATGAATGGCGACTCGAGATATAGGGGCAACACACTAACCGCAGAGACAAAAAATAACCCACATTTCATTTGAGGATTCTAAAATTCTAGAAAGAGACTTAGTACTTGCTTAGAACTGGGTAGTTGGTTAAAGTCATTATTTGTGTTCGTTTGCTAAAAATTCAAACTTTATAGAAGTTAATATTGGCAGGACGATAGAGTATGCAATAAACCATGGTAGGTACGAAGATTGACAGATCACAACCAGGCAACACGGTACTATAAGCAAACGGTCACTACGAATTCACTATAGATCTGACAACTCCTCAATTCTTGGAAAAAAGTAAGCAACATTGTTGATTAGTTCACAGTATAGTTGTAGACAAAGTTATACTACAGACTAAAAGACTACAAACTACAGAGTATTCTATTCTATTCTAAAAGGCCACAATTGGACAATGACGCAATAAACGAAATCTCGCCGTTATTCATCAACAATCTAACAATTTCTTAACTCTAGGAATGAAGTTCAACTACATATTTGTTACATCATTTGTAAATACATAAGGGAGGTTTAACATAGTTAGAAAGGAGGCTGAAATGTCACAAATTACAACACAAGCTGCGTAGTATCAGTATATTTCACGTTTGATCAACATTTTTCTTTCTAGGAATAGAGCAAAACTCCTTATACATAAGGTATATTTGTTTCATCCTTTGTAAGTAAATATGGGGGACTCTTAGAAAGCTGGTTAATAATAGAGAAAAAAGGTCACAAATTATAACACAATAAGCGAAATATCACTATAATTCACGTTTGATCTAACAATCCCTCAATTCTAGGAACAGAGTAAATCAACATACTACATACATATAGGTATATTTGTTTCATCGTTTGTAAACAAAAATAGAAGACTAAACAGAGTTAGGCACCTGGTTATTAATAGAGAAAAACGGTCACAAATTACAACTCAATGTATATATCTCAATAAGATGATCTGACAATCTGACAATTCTGCAGTTCTAGGAACAAGATACAGCTACATACATTGTAGATATATTTGTTTCATCATTTCGAAGTAAACACGGATGGCTCGATGGTTCAGAAATAGTCCACACAATAAGCTAAAGGTCACCGTATTCATGTTTGACTCTAAGAATAAAGTCAAACTACGATTATATTATTGTAGATATACTTGTTTCGTCGTGTGTGAGCAAATAAGTGGAATCGACAGAGTTTCAAGAGAGGTTATTACTAAAGGCTGAAAGCTCACAAATAGAAAATACAATAAGCGAAATATCTCTAAATACATTGTAGATATATTTGTTACATCCTTCGTAAGTATATATTGGGGGATCGACAGAGTAATAATAACCCTAGAGACTGACATGGCTTAAACAGACAAACAGCACAATAGTCTTAAGGTTGAACTATATTTTATTTCATGTTTGATTCTAGAACTAAACTAGGAAATATTGGGGACTTGACAGAGTAATAAACTACGCTGCGGTATCGACTGTCTACGAACGAACGCACAAAGGATACCCGATATTAATTCTGTGAGTTATGAGCTCTCGCGTGAGTTAGAACGAATTATTTGGTATTGATTCGATTACATTCGGAATACTTTTCGTGTTTGGAATTGTCGTATATCTTTTACTTTGTTTTAATAAAGGTAACATGGCAGGATCTGGGGGCCAAGTCTACTAACTTGCAAACGTTTCATTGTGAGTTTTAGACAGGTTTTCTATTAAAAAAACTCAACGTTTGTAAACGTAGGCCCCTTAAAATTTAGGTACTATATCCGATACAAAAAGCGGTATGTATATTGCTTTTAGCGGCCAAAGTGAATCTTGAAACTCGTAAAACTAAACAATTGGTAAATAAAGGAAGAAGGGAGACTTGAATACCTTGTAATTAATGAAATTATGTTTCGGGCTTTTGCGTAAAAGCCCGGAAATTGGTAGGCAGTTTATTGTTACTACCATGAACAATATAAAAGAAAGTAAAGTAGCTGAGTAATCCAATTAACTTGAGTCAAAAAAAAATAATTGAAGTCTTTGTACTTTGATTAAAAATAAGAATAAAGTGCTTAACAAAAAAAAAAAAATATTAAAAAAGCGGGGTGCTTGATGTCAATTATTGTAAATATTTGTGTGAATATTTGTGAAAAAGATATTTTATATTTTTTCCATTATAATTATTATAATATATTCCATTGTCATCGGTCCTTGATAAGTGTGCGAAGTTTCAAATCAATCCGACGTTTTAAACGGGATGAAATAAGAGTTCAAAAATTCCATTACATGGATACATACCAAGCTAACAAGCTAATAGTAATAATATAAGCGTGTTAAAAAAAATGGTTGTACTTTGAAAAATAAATTGCTCTTTCCGAAGCAATTTTACGTTTAAAAATACAATATTGACCTTAAATTTTACGTTACACGTATATCGTATATCATTGAGATCTAATAATATAATAATTTTCACAAGATAAGAGATACTAACTTTTTCCCGCGGCTTCGCCCGCGTGAAGGTTGGAATAAAAAACCCTATTTTTATACCTTCTCCATGAAAACTACGTATATATGACAACTTTGATTAAAATATAGCAACATCTATTATTATACAAAGGATTCTTTTGTTTCATTAAAAGTAAGCACAAGTACCTTGCACCAATTGATGCCTCATAATATTTCAAGTACGTCATTTCGCAGTCATTACCCTTCTACAGTACTTAACATCTAACTTTTATAGTTATCTATAAAAACACCGTACTCTTTTACAGCCACTAAATTACACGATACTTCTTTCAGACTGCAACGGTCACCAGTACAATGAAGGCTCTTGAAATTATGGGGGTCAACAGAGGAGGTGGTGGCGGCACCATTGTTAATATATCATCCTTATTGGCACTTAACCTTGGCACCCATTTGCCAGTGTATGCTGCGACGAAGACTGCGGTGTTGCAGTTCAGTATTGCTATGGGGGTAAGCCCTATTTTGTCTACTTCTATCATTTTATAGCATTTTGTAACTTCTCGGTCACCAGCGCCGCTTTCAAAGTTCACCTTACAAAGTAATTTCTAATTGAAGTCTCGTAATTCTAGTAATTTTTAATAACTGCATGAAGCAGAGCTGATAATGTGAGGGATGTGTGAAATTACGCGAATGGATAGAATTAGGAATGACGTTTGAAAGCAGCGCCGCCGCCGGTGACCAAGAAGTTATGTAAATATTGTCATGGTATGGGTTTGGACATGTCATGTGAAAGAATGAGGGACAGCTTTGTGAAGTAAGCTTTGAGTATGAAGCTATAAGAATAGGGAAACACCAAAAAAAAGGGAGTGTATACTAATATGACATAATAATGGAGATGTATGAAATAAGTCATGCTGCACTGACCCCAAAAACTTTGGCACAAGGGCAAGAGCTTGATGAGCTTTAAGATCAAAGAATAAAAGATCTAGGTTGATTAAAAACTTATCTAAAATCTCTTGTGATAAAAGATTTTAAAAAGCTTTTTTGGAACGAAATTAAATGTTCGCCTCTAAATTTTCTTTTTAAGTAGGGATGTTAATTGCCTGGCTAATGTAAGGTTTGTGTTTTGTTAAAAAGAATTTGTGGCCAAACGTAAAATCTTTTATAAAAAATATCTAAAAATATCAAAAATAACTATTATTATTTTGAATCCTTTTTTATGTTCACCTTATCAGTGACACTATGCGAACGGAAATAAGGTTCATATTCCCGGCTATTTTCCCAGGCAGAGAAAACATATTCGGAAAGCAAAGTGCGAGTCATCACAGTGTGCCTTGGACCGACGGACACAGCAATCCTGAACAGAACCAACTTAGAAAACTTCGACAAAGATTCTACTGAGCCAATCGCATCCCGCGTGCCCGTGAGACAGAGGTGAGGATACTTAGGATGCGTTTATAGGGTAGCGGAGCGTGGAGCCAGGAGAGCGATCGATTGTAGGGAATTAACCTATGCGTATACAATACTATACGATACATATCCAGACCTATGAAAACTATGATGGTGCACGTGGCTCACTAGTGATAAAATTGCTTTGTTTTAACAAGCCAGCAATATTTTTAAGTAGATCCCTGAGTTCCCGCAGTTTGACATAATGGGTTGATTATGAGGTGATTACAAAATAACGTGTACGAAGTGGGCTGTAGTGTGAGGTTATATGACAAATGGCGCAGCATTATGCGAATTATGGTCAATGACCATCGCTGCTGCATTTCTTGTCCGGGAATTTGAATTTAATTTGACTCCGCTTGAAGGTCAACCCACATTGCAATTACGTTTTGGCATACGCCAAGTTGATCATAAATGCAACATTCACGAATCATCGAAAAATGCTCTGCAGTCATGTATACGCAGCCTTACTTATACGTTCTAGATGAAGTTTGTGTTGATGAAGATAGTTTGGCAGCAACGAGTTTTGTGATAAAATTGAGTAGGTAGTGCAAGTTTCTCTTTGCAAATACGTGCATGTATATTCAGATAAAGAGGACTCTGAAGAGAGAATGGCAAGATAGTTTTTTGGAGCGAGATTCCTTAACGCGGCTTACGGTAGGAGTAAACTGTAACGGTCTTATTACAAAACGAGGTTTTTCTTTAGATAATTATGGTTTAAACCATCGAGCCTATTTTTCAAATATGAACTGAACCGAAATCGAAATAAAGTTCCTTTTACAAAACTGACAACTTAGCCCTGTCTAAGGTTGTCAATTTTGTATTAAGAACTTAACTAAAGTCGGCTAGTGTTCGAAATACAAAAACTGGCTCGAAGGTTTAGGCTCGGGCTAAAGTTAGATCGTGTTTTGTAATAAGACGGTTAGAGATCGCCACGTAACGAAAAAACGTTATGGGGTTCCATGCGACTTTCTCACTCAGATATTTTTCATGGTTTTCGATGGTGCTGAAACCAATAGCGTGGTCAAAATGACAATCCAAGATGGCGACAACTTTATGAGAGCTTCTAAAATGTATATTAAATGGCTTTGTATTAAAACCGCGTATCAAATTCACACTTTATCTCTCTCTGCGTCTTTCTATTCTAAACGAGTGTGTATGTGCGTGTGAGTATCGCGTACGTGCGACAGCGGCAACATTGAAATTTAAAATCCGTTATTGTGAGTCGAGGTTTTTGGTTTGGTCCATTCCTGTTGCAGAAACTCTCTCAATAGTTTATTGAAAATGGACAGTAGGTATCTACTTATTTTCGTATTTGAGGTCGTAACAAATGCCCTTAGAACTTTGGAGTCAAACGATACCAAGCTGTTAAATTTGTAACGAAGATAAAAAATACAGTATTCTTCATAAATAAAACTTAAATAATAATATTTCCTTTCAGGGTCGAATCAGCAGCATCAGGCATACTAAAGGTTTTGGACCAAGGGAAAACTGGGTCTACGTGGATTGTGAAGAATGACCAGCAAGCGTACGACTACACAGAAAAGTTAAACAAGACTTTTGAAGTTCTAGGAGAAACCTAAATCTCGAACTAACTGTCATGTTTTGAATACAAAAATATTTATACAGACTGAATTTCAAAATGAGGGGTATTTTAATAAACTCGTTTCATTTAAAAACCATCCTGTTTTCTGAAAAAGACTTTTGTAATACCTACAATTAAATAGAGATATTTATTATAAATATAGGTACCATTTCAGATTTTTCCATCACTTTTAATCCCATCAACCTTCAGAAATAATAGTTAACGGAAATCACACCTAAACAATTATATTCAAAATGGTAAAATATTTCCCGCTAGAACCGACAACACCTTTTCGGTAGTCGATATTTTATATAAAAACTATTTGAAAACGAGTTGCATGAACATTGAGGGGATCGGAGTCATCAATAAACCATCGGATTACCACGCTCTACCATTCCATTTTTTATTTCGAATTGTCCTAATGGTGTGTTGTTGTTTTAATATCCGTGTTTTGTTTTAAAGTTGTATTCAGGATCATTTAAAATGTATTATATTTTTCATGAATCAAAACACTATAACTTCAAATCTTTATTAAGATGTTGATAAAAATAACATGGTCAGCTGTATGCAGCTTTCTTGTACCGACAGGTATTTATTGAAATCCTTGAACATGGAGAAATGTTCCATCATTTCTTTTTAAAATTGCTTGATTCGATTTTAAGAAATTGCTTAGATGCATTTCATCAATGTCATGGTGGTGTAAAGATTCAAAAGTGAATATTTTACTTAGCTGCATCAAATAATTATACAATTTACCAGTGAAATTACACGGAAGTCGTATTGAACCACTAGAATTGATTTATATAATGTTTTCCTTTCCGTAAACAGAAACAAGCCCTGACGGCTTGTTTCTGTTTACGGAAACAAAACGAATACCGATTCTATTCAAACCGAACCATCAGATTGAGTTTTTTTTTGTGGTATCTACATTGTTAGTTTTTATTTTTTTACCAAATTCATTTCGGCTTTCTTAAAGTTAAACACTTTAACAATATTCTCGTTAAGTACATAATTCGAATAGTAGGTGCCTTCACCCTATTACCAAACTCAAACTCAAAAGCATTTATTTCAAATAAACCCATTACAAGCACTTTTGAATTGTCAAGGCGTCCGGCGGTCAGTCGGAAAGATGAAACTGTTGTCCATTCCAAAGCGTAGTAAGTATCTATGGTGAAGAACTGGCAAGAATCTCCACGGACACTCTTTTAAATCATCCTTACTTCGTCTTACGTACGTACTCACGTGGTCTCATTGTTTGCCATCTCACTTCACGCAAGCAACTTCCCCTTGATCTACCTCCTCAAAGTATTACCCAACTTTATCCGTCTCTCCTCTCAAATCTCCCGTATTTGGGACGAACCAGAAACGCAATCGTGGGGCTAATTTACTATGTGTTCGTAGCACACCACACAGTTGAAACTTGGCAGGCAAAATGCAACTGTGTCTGTCACTGCATTCTCCTCGGAGACTCGGCAAATTTATACTCCAGATTGGTCACTAATCCACACTCCGAGTATTCCTATTTCGAACGCGGTCCTTTTTTAACTTGAATTATGAAAGTCGGAGATGAATTTTTTAAAACTTTGCCTCAGCGAAGGTACCTAAAATCCTCACAAATGATACGGTAGAGTCAGCCTTCGAAGTTTTCGTTCGCTTTTAAAGTTATTTTCATATAACTTGAGTTCGCTTAACATACCTACAGTTCGTACGGAAAATGTTTCGCTTAGGTTCAGAATAATACTGCCCTAGATTTGTTTCTTGTCGTACCAATTTTTGCCTTACCGTTTTTAATTTCATAAAATAAAACAAGTAGGTAATATAGAAACTAGAAGTTATAACTTATAACAAAGTGCTGAAATTGGATTGCCTGCACAGTGCAGCTGTCCCAGGGATTCTCATGTTACTTTTCCGTTACCCGAAAAATGGTGGTGATAAATAGTCTATATATAGCATTATGTAGATTTCTAAGCCATGTCACATGCCATGCAGTTCAGGTGAAAATGTTCAGAGTTTTCGTTAGCATAGCTCTGGTTACACGCCGAAAGGTTGACGTTGAAATATTATCTAGGGAATATTTTGCATAAGGATTGAGCTGCAGGTGGACTTTCGGGAAAAAGAAAAGCTTTGATTTATTTGGTTGGATGATGGAAGGTGGAATTTTGTAAAAATATTTTAAAAGAAAAAGTTAACAGTATTAAGTGATAAAAAGTAAAAAAATCGACAATGTTGATTAAATTTGTAAACACAATCATGTCAAATTACAACAGTGTGCGAGATGTTACAGATCCTCTATGTTTTGCCTAAAGGCGTTTTATTTATGCAACTGTTGTATAATAAGGGGTATTCGCCTCGTGTGATAATAGTATCACATGAGTGTTTTAATACCTAATTAATTACAGTTGCATACAAGACTTTATCTACACGCATGATATGAATCCTCTATAAAAGATTCTGAAACCATAGGGTGTTGTACAGTGTTGAGTGTTGAGAGTGCTGTGTGAACCATAAGTAAATTATAAGTTTTTTTTTTATTAGTAGCTGTAGTAGTGAAACGCGCGTGCATGACAATGTTCTTTTTTTGAAATTCATAAAGATACCACGAATTGAGTAGTGAGGATGAGTAAGGAAGGGATCGAGTTCGAGTTGCATAATGAAATTTAGTACAACATTATAACATTCGTTTGGATGATAATATGGTTACTATGACACTGGTTGTTTTAATGTTGGCTAGCTAACTGTTTCAGAAACTTTTATAGAGGATTTATAGCATGGGTGTAGATGAATATATAAAGCATTCTGATTCAGAAGAGAAAAATACTGGATACCTATACAGGGTGGCAGGAACATCGATGCACAACCTGGCTTCAGTAAATGATTCAGAACCCGCATGCCTTGAAACTTTTCGTCAGTTATAAAAAAGTGTATTTGCTGCTCCATACATTTTAACCGCGTAGGTATTGCAGTTTTCTATGAAACAAAAAATATATTTTTTTATAACCGACGAAAAATTTCAAGGCAGGGGATTCAGAATCATGTGCTGAATTCATGGTTACAGTTGGCGCATCCATGTCATGCCACCCTGTATATAATAACAAGAAAACATCTAAAAATAACCACATCGCTTAAGTAGGTACCATCAGATGAGATAGTGGTCAATCGCGGGCCAAACAGTAATAATAAACAAACGAATTCGAACCATTTAATACAAAAACAAAACAAAATAAAAAGACAAACAGAAAACAAATGAACAACACGAAGTGTACAAACCAAACAATTAAACAACTTACACCTTAATAGCCATCCAACAATATCAATTTATAACTAAACCACAAGTAGGTATCCGAACCGAAGGACCATTAGAACTGGTAACGGGTATCCGTAATTATTAATTCATCGGCGTTAAGTCGAGGCACGTCAAACGGGCAACGGATCTCTCTACTGAATGTTTGCCAAATCCGAGCTCCGCAGTGTTTAAATATTCACTGGCATGTTTCAGCAGATCTGAATTAGAGCACTGATTCTGCATAAACGTGAGCTGTTTTGTTTGGGTTGGTTACTTTTGTTTGGTAATAGTTTTTAGTTAAAATGTTGGAATTGCTCTGTAGATTTTTATTCGACTTTCTTTTCGATTTCAGTGTTGATTTTATTAAAAGTTTTCCAGATAGCAACTTTTGTGACACAAACTCATGTGGGCCGACTATCATTTACTGTTTTATTATTTGTTTTACATATTAGTCGCGGTCCCGGCTGTCATTCGTAGATTCTTGACAGTCTTTACGAGTAGTCAGTAGCCCAAAAAGTCTGACCACCAGTCTTAGCAAGAGGTATCGAGTGTCCCAGTAACAGGGTTGTGGAGGTCAGATAGGCAATGTCTCCATATCAAATACTGGTATTCAGCTGCGTCCGGTTAGACTGGAAGCCGACCCCAACATAGATGGGAGAAAGCCAGGCAGATTGATTTACTAGTCACGGTCTAGTACGTGTGTGTATGGGGCTACATAGAAACCCTGGCTAGAGCAATTTCTGAACTAAAAACGTAAACAGTGATGAACTTGAATGAAATTATTTCATTATTAAGTGTTTTCATTGAATTCAAAGCAATTCCAGAATTCACTATTAATATTAAAAAATACTCACGTAGCACCATAAAAGCCTTGATACTTCAAAAATAAATTAAACATTCAATTTGGGTGTCAAACTTGAAGGACAGTTTCCATCTTAAAATGAATGTGTAAAATTTGAGGGAAACATTGATATTCTGTCCCAGGGAGCCACGACCCATTTGCGTGCGCGACGGACCCGAAAATTTTGGGAAATTATGTCATGAAACCCCTAGGTGGCGCGGTATCGTATGGTGGATTAGTTCTGATTGTTTTCTTATTGACTGGTGTGATTACAGCTATTTTATTTCTAGTTGCGTCGTCTAAAACTGAATTTCTTGTTTAATTAATATGAACTAGCAAATCTCCTGTGTCGCACGCACGGTTTGTGAGTCTATAACACCGGACAAAGTCGAGATTTATTTATTATGTGTAATGTTAATATTAATGTTTTAAACACACAAACCTAGAGGAATAAATTCTCTAAATGATATTAAAAATCTCAACAAACCCGTTGCGTAGTTTAGAAAGAATGAAAAAATAAAGTTTATTTGACACAGTTCGTGAAAAAAAACCACCGACTGCCAAAAAAAACACAACAAAGAGAAATATTTTTCATCACTTTGTGGTGTTTTGTTTTTGGAAATCCGTGGTTTTTTTTTGTGAAAAAGGGTTATTGTTCGCTTTTTAGCTATGTAATAAAAATAACAGTGACAGGAAGTTATTACAGCATCAACATACACTAAAAGGAAAAAATACGTATGTTCCTAAGTTATAACGGATCCATAGCATGTATTTTATATTTATTGACACCAATACATATTTGCCTTTATCTACTTCGCAATTCAAAGTTTTATAAATAGTACGTCTTCAATTCAACAAAACTAATTTTACTTCGACATGTTTGATAAAAATAAATAACTCGGTTAGGGAATATTTCCCAAAAAATGTTTCCCTTGCTTACTTCAATAAAGACAAGGTACTTAAGAGCCTATACAAAGTTTCTCCTCGAGAACCTCCGCCAATCACGTGGAACTTTTGACTGATTTCAAAGGGAGAAGGAAAAAAAGCGAGTAATGAGGGACCCTTCAAACCCGTTTTTGTTTTTTCGTTAGAATTATTTTGTAAAGAGTTGAATTACTTGAAAAATGAAGCATACCTTTTTTGTGGTCGTACAAAGTGAAAATCTTCTTTTTGTAGCGGTTTTCTTTTATCAGAAAATATTTTCAAGGAATGTTTTATTTATGAAGGGACATTTGACTTTTACAAATACCAATTAAAGACAAAAATTTACCTCCGGAATTCTATTAACTTCAAGGTTTTTAGTAATTACATTATACTCTGAAGGAGGCGTGTTATCCAATGTGTTGGCCCTTCGCCTACGAACATTAGGCACAGATCCAAACACTTCGAACTATGTATTTGTATCTTATGTGTTTTTATCTTTTGTAAAATATCTTATCTTATCTAAACTTTTTAATTCTTTAATCTTGCAAATACATTGTAAACCTTTGATGAAGTCATTGTTTTTGTTCTAAGAACAGAACCATACGACTAGCAACGGCGTGCCTACTAATTATAAAAAAGGTTTATGAAAGTGTGAAAACTGAGGGGCAATTCTCGTATTTTTAAGAACGTTCGCATTCTAATCTCAGTGCCAATCTGTCAAAATTGTATAGCGTTTACCTACATTTTTGACATTTGACTGTCGCTGAGATGAGACTGCGAATTGATTTTGAACGTTTTTAATTACGGTAATTAGCCTTCTGGGGTCGTTCTACCTTTAATTTCAATTTCTAAGGTTGACTGGTAGAAAATGCCTCAGGCATTAAGTCCGTCTTTGTACAGTATTTTTTTTTAACTTGTGCATAAAGTTTTAATAAAATAAATAAATTAATTTCAGGTTTCACTCATGACGTCATGGTCTTTGAAATAACATCTGGTTGACAATTAAATTTACGTGTATGAAGCATCACGTAAAGTCAACGTGCATCGTTTCCATAATATTATTCGCGTTTGGCAAACATGACCCAAGATTTTTTTTCCAAAACAACCCTCCAAGCACATAATTCAACTACAAACTACAACCAATAACGAATACAAACTGTGGTTTTAAATCAAAAATTCCACTATCATCGGCATCTAAGTAATATTTATCGCATGGAGGGTACGGACACAATTTCCGGTCACCGCGTGGACATAGCAAGTGACCCACTTTCTCAGGCGACTTCGCGTAGCCAAGTCTCATGTATTGTTCAGGACACGTCTTTTATTTTAAGTTACCGTATGGTGTAGAGATGCAAATTAATGAACGAGCGTTTTATACGGTGCTTAAGATGTTTGTTGAAGGTGTGCGAGGACTACGCGGTGACTCAAGGGCTTAGGTAGAATGTCACTAAGAGTGAGATTCTTGTTTTTAAAGTTGGCACCAGAAGAGACTTGAATGTGCCGTGCATCTCATTAGCTAGTGCCCTTGAAGCGAGTCTCAAAATTTAAATACCTGGGGCATTGGGTCGCCGCGGACCTATAATGATGACCTAGACATAGAGAGGGAGCGCAGGACGCTGTCTGTTCGAAGCAATATACTGGCCCGGAGGTTTGCACGGTGTACTGTTGAGGTTAAAAAGACGCTTTTTCGAACCTATTGTCAGCATCTGCAGCATCTGGGTCAAGTATACGCAGAAGGCATACAGCGCTCTGCGTGTACAATATAGCAATGCCTTCAGAATGCTTGTGGGGCTGCCGCGGTATTGTAGCGCTTCGGGTATGTTTGCCGATGCGAGGGTAGATGATTTTTATGCCATCGTTCGAAAGCGATGCGCTTCTCTCCGGCACAGAACACACGTCAGTTCACACAGCATGTTGAGGGCATTGAGTGACCGATGGGGCTGCTCGATGCTTGGCCGATGGGTGCGTCTGCACACTCAGCACACACAGGTCGGCTTTAAGTAGGTATACGGGCAAATAATTGTTTTCTTTTTGTTTCTACTAGATTGTCTTTATGATTGTATGTTTTACTAACAATAGTTTAGTAAGTAGTTTTGTCAATACTAACACTATGGACTTTAAGGTCTGCAAATAAAAGTTTATTTAGGCATTTATTATTTATTAATCTATTTTATTTATTTCTTTCTTTTCTCTGGAAGACTAACGGCTAAACAAAATAGACTAAAAATAGAAAGTGTGTCTGCCAGCCAATTGCAACGATAAAAAAACTTATTGAAAACAGAATAATGAGCAAGAATCTAACTGTCTGTCTATTAGTGTATATTCGGACAACCATTACCTAACACAGCTAACACAGTATTGGAATGGAAAATAGAGTACCTACAAAATAAATCAAGGTTACAAAAAAATAAAGCAAGGTTCCAAAAAAGTAAAACAAGATTACAAAAAAAAAAAACAAGCTTACAAAAAAATAAAACAAGCTTACAAAAAAATAAAACAAGCTTACAAAAAAAAAATAAGCTTACAAAAAAAAAACAAGGTAACAAAAAAAAATAAGCTTACAAAAAAATTAAGCAAGGTTACAAAAAATAAAGTAAGGTTACAAAAAAAAAAACACAGGACACATAACATCACGCCTGTATTCCCCGAAGGGTAAAGCAGAGGTGCACCTAAGTACCTACATCCACATATAGCCAATCATAAAAAAAAATCTTGTCGAAGCAATGAAATAAAAAAATTATCGGTATTCATAGAATTGTAGCGAAAAATAGAGTTCATATAAAATAGAGCTGTTGTTGTTGATTAAAAATCAAATTCATTAAGCAGACATACCAGTAGATGTAATCACATAACGTTTTTACGCACTATTGGAATAATTTAGTTATTGCATTGGCTATAACCAGATTTTTTATATTTCTGTGGGCTATACAGAAATACAAAGGATTTCAGGATAATTATTATAATTTTTAACGTAGTGTTGAGCTAATTTACGCTTATACGGGGTGTATTTTATAGTCATTTCCGAGCTATCTATCCCGTATGTTATATATATATCCGTATATCTCTGCATCACCCTAAGGTTGACTGGTAGAAAATGCCTCAGGCATTAAGTCCGCCTTTGTACAGTATTTTTATTTACTTGTGCATAAAGTTTTAATAAATAAATAATTTAAAACACTAACAACCTCTTAAGGGGTTATTATACTCATCATTATGAACATGAGATTGCAAAAAAAATCTGCCGTACGCTACATAATAACATAACTCGTCAAAATGTAGGGAACATCAGATTTTTTTTTTCAATATCAGGTTTAGTCCCATAGTAATGATGAGTATAAAGACTCCTTAAGAGGTTGTTAGTGTTTTACCAATAACCCTGTATAACATTCTGCAGTTGGTTTATAAAAAAAAAAAATACTGCGTGAAAACATTAAAAGCATCACGTGTAAGTTTCGCTAAAATGGCACATAAAATGTATTTCAGTTTCCACTTTGAACTGTGAACTTTATGTCGATAAAATAAAACAATGATGAAAGTATTTTCCAACAGGAAATACGTCACATTTTATTATGACACGTGTATCTGACGCAATCGATTTATTTACGTCACGGCCCTTGCCCTTTTTGTGAACCCTCCTCTAATTAATAAAAGAAAATGTCACGTTCTTTTCTAGTTTTATTTTTTATCTGGAACATGTAAAGGTTTAGGATGCACATTATATATAATCTAGAAAGGGTTACCGCGAGTGACCTCATCAGTACCTACCTAATACCTAGGTATCTACAGCCAGCGAAATTACTAAGCAAATCGATACTCTAAAAACCAAAGCCATTTCATACGACTCTCAATGACGGTTGTGTTTTGAATATACGAACAATTTTAGTTGGTAGTCCATTGGCTCAACAATTAATTTCCTTGACTTTAAGTTAGGCGCGCTATGTCAGCCCTACTTTTTACTTTGGTGACTGGCAAATCTTTTCATTTCACCACGGCATGGCAGGAGCAGCTGCTAAATTAAAAGTTGTAATATTTCACAACTAAATATGCACCATTACTCTATTCCTATTTAACACTCAATTAAAAAATCACGCTGTTTTTGTATATGTGAGCTTATTAAATGTTTGTAAACGTACCCACGATACAGGAGAAATTTCTAGTGTGGGCAGGTTAAAAAAAAAAAAAAAATTACAGAATATTTTTATTAAACATAAATAACGATGTGTTTAACCACAAAAACTTTAACTAGTACGAACAGGCGTTTGTTTGTATATTAATTTAAGCCTGTATTGAAAATTATTATTTTGGAATGCTGGGATTTAAAATTAATTATATTTCCATTGATTTCGTTAATTATTTATGTAACGTGTGGAAACAAGTTTCTATAAATAATAGACACATACTGGCTAAAGATATATAAATAAACTTTTAAGACTGTGAAGAATTAAATAACTCGAAAAAATCTTGAGACGCCAATCAAAATACATAATATATTGAATGAAGTGCTACTTGCACAGTTGACTTTTCATCTGAAGGAACTTCATTAGGAACTACACTACCAACATTTCCAGGTTCGTAAACACGGATATTTCTCCTTCATTATGTTCGGAACAGCCCGTAAAATATTCGACACCAACTCAAGTTAGCACATGACAAACGACTCCAATTTGTTACTGCCAACAATTTATTTGCTACCTTTATGTTGGTTGCAGACGACCGACAAATCGGTGACCGAGCTGAAGTTGCGTGATAGGGATGATATAAGAGACCCAACGCCGAATCACCGTTGTTTATTTCAGGTTCATGAGATTCTGATAAATCACAAAGAGGACTCGCGGAAAAATCGGGACTTAAAAACGCCGAATTTACCGAATTGGGGAGTTTGTTCCGCCACTTCTTCCCAGCTAAAGCACAAGGTAGTGGTGATGTAAGCGTTTTGGTAACTGTCTTATGTAATTTTGATATTCGAAAAGTGCTGATTCTCTGCCTATTTGATCAAAAGACTTTTGATTTTGAAATACCGACAGAGAAATATAATATAGCAAAGTGAGAAGTTTGTCGATGTTCTACTTGGTGGAGACTACAAACTTTAATCGGACTTTCAAAGCCTGTCATTTGCAACCAGCCTTAATGACAGAGCACCATGAAAGGTAAGGAAAAACTTCAATGAGTATACTCCTTTTAATTATATGCAAATTATAGTGTCCTCACAGTTAGAAATGCAATGCAACAACGTGGAGTTTAAACAAGACGTAATGGGCCATAATTGGAGTGTACCTGTACCTGCGGAGTAATTACAGAGGTATTGTTGCAGGAGTTTGTATAGCCGTGTCGCCGATGTAACGACAATTATTTTTAGGCTTACCCACGGGCTTACCCCGTGTGGGGTGTAAGGGAATACAAATGTTCCTCTTAATTTTGTTATGGAACGCATTGCAGATTTAAATTGTACGTCTATTAGGTATATGTTTTGGTTCTGCTGCCAGGTGTTACAAAGTAATTAAGTAGCACTTATTGTAAAAGCATATGGTGTTATGACTTTTATGATATGAGTGTAGAGGATTTTATTAAAGCTTCTATTGATTTGCACTGTAGATTTATTACTTATTAGGTACTAGTGAGCTGAGAACAATTCTTTTTCGTTTTTGTTTTTGTCATCTCCTTGTTGGCCTTGACAGGCCGTGACTACTTAACCGGTCCTTCCTGTGGTGCCTTTGAGTGAACTCAAAGCTTCCAGCCAGGGGCGCTGCGAACTAATCATTTTGGTCCTGCTCATATTCTAAACAACATGGTACAGGTAGTGGGTTGTCCACATACTCGTAGTTGGATTAATAGTAGGTCGGGGAAAAAGTTATTTCGTATTTTATATACAAATTCAAGAGTAAGGGCTCGTGTGGCACCCAAATATCGAGCTTCTTTGTTTATCCAGACTTTTTCAAATGGGTCAAAACTGTTTTGTGGTCAACCCCTAACTCTTCAGCTATCTCGTGACTACTAATATTCTGATCTTGCTCACTTTTTAAAAAATGGCATCGACTTTATCCGTAACAGGGCGACCAGAGCCAGCTGCATCTTTGACATCAAAGTTCCCGGACCGAAAACGCTTGAACCAACATGCTGACACTGCGTTAAGTCCATAAACGTCACATACTTTTTTCATGGCTTGTGTCGTAATTTTCACGTTTTTGTAATAAACCGCAAAATGTATCGAATTTCTTCGCTATATTCACTCATATTGGCGGACACAAAAACAATTGAAAAATGGCGAGAAATCGTTTTTACTTTTGATTTTTATTTTTTTAAATGTCGTCTATTTAATGGTATCAAAACCAGCGAGATACAAACAGTACAAGCCAAAGAGATTTTACTACAACTTTACACCTATAAAATACGAATAAACTTTTCCCCGACTTAATATTTAGCTTTTATTATTTAAAATAATATTTTTTAAATTTTGTTTTTTTTTAAATTAGGTTTTAGTTTTACTTATTTAATATTTAAAAGGTTTCGATCAGTAGCATGAAAGTGAGGGTTGGATATGTTGGTCAAGGAACTTGCTCCCGGGTTGTCTATGTGTTTGGGTGAGTGATCGTAAGCAAGTTGGTGTGTGCAACTTGACTATGGAAGTATTTTGGGGTATTGACTTGGTTTAATATCTTACTTAATCAGTTTTAAATAGAGCTTATAACTAAGACATGTAGTATTTAACAAGGTATCAGTTTGACTTAATTTATAGTAATAAAACTGGCCCTATGCTATGGAATCGACTATAGCACGAATTACTTATACCTATAGCTACATCTATTTGACTTTATTTATCCTATCAAATCATGCAGAATCAATTACAATTATTTATCGTTCCAGTTTTCTTGTCGTCGCCAACAAAGAGCATTGATTGCTAGGTTAAACCAATAAGTGTTTAGATATAGAAAGAGATTCGACGTCCTTTTTTGATTGGATAACAACCTCGTGGGATTTGGAACTCTACACAAAATACTTGTGTGGTGTTTTAAGATTCCCAATTTATAAAGGAACGTTATTCAACTTGCAACACTAAAAGAACAGGTATCGCTGTTCTTTAGTACTCTTACTGCCAACGAAAGAAAAGAATACGTATGCCTATAGGCACAGTCGACAGCATATCAGGTTACACGAAACTGTCAAATTTCTCCAAATGGTTTTAAACCTTAGAATGTTAAAGGTTAAGGTAAAAAACGGATGAGAAAATCTGACAGTTTGTGGTAACTTGACCTGCTGCTGTGTGTACATAGACGTTCTCAGCCACTGGACGCTTCAGTGAACTATTGAACTGAATGAAATGAACTATTGAACGATTGAAATTAACTATTCTACAGTTTAAATACTTACCTGAATAATTTTATGTTATATGATTTTATTTCTGTAAGTAGGTTTGTACACTTTTACACGTCAATCATATTTTAAAAACTAGATGAGGTCGGCGTTTTCTATCTGACTACTCTGAGAAGAAAGGCCGAAATAAACTCAGAGGTCACAGTCACTTCTAAAGTCCAGACATAATCTTGGTCAGATTATGTGATCGTGATCGTGATCGTCTAGCCTCAGAAGTTAATAATAATAGATACCTATATTTAGTGTACATATTGTAAGGTAATCATTAGAGGATACGATCCCATTACTAGGTAACCTTGTTCTCTTAAAGAAATGCTACCAATTTGCAAATACGAATGTCACTTGGTAAGTTGAGAAGGTTTTTTTTTTACTTTTTACTTTCTTGGCGGAGAAAACTTTTGAAGCATTTTGCTTCTAAGTTATTGTTTTATTTGGGTTTGCATAAACACATTTTTTTTTTAATTATGGGAAAATTATTTTTCTTTTGGCTAGTTGGTAGCCTGTAACCTATTTAGTTCCTTATTGCGCCACGTGCCAGCTTAAACTGGTTATTTCTAGATTACGTTGGTGAAACTGCGACACCAACGCTGGGTTATTCGCGGGGTATTAACATGAACATTAGTAATTAATGTGCGTACAAGTGGTTGTGAGAATAATTAAAGATGTCTCACTCTAAAGGTGTTATACCTAAATTGATAGTAAATAATTTAGCGACAGCTTTCAAACCATGTAGGTATTTGTTATGACAGAGTGAGATGAGGATTTATGACAGCAAGTGCTAAACAGAGAGATAACATTAATCCTTACCATTGAATTTAAGTTTTTCGATATTTTGAATGAAATACTAAACCCGACAAATCCTTTTTTTTTGTTTAATCTTGTTTAATGTTTGCACAATAAGGAAATTTTGAAAGAAAGAAAGAAAAAGTGTTTATTGCGACTCGTACAGGAAGTGCACAAAAAAAAAATATAATAATATAATTTTCTTACGTTCACGACTACTTACAGCAAATATTCTGTGCTAAGTATCTAATTTTCAGGGTATTATTTAAACTGCTAAGCTGCAACAAGCCTGAAAAATATAGCAGCACTTTAATCTGGCCACAAGCCACATTCAGGAAAAATATTACACAATTTACAAACACGCCTATAAAATAACCGTACCTCCGAGAAATTGTAACATTCTAGGCAATATTAACTTCGCCGTTGCTCAGTTTGATGGGACATCGTATGTGAGTTCGTAAACAAAGTGATAAAACAATAGGAATGGAAACAAATGCCGGGCGGCATGTTCAATTTCAAATGAAATAAGCAGAACATGGTAGGGATTTAATCACGTGTTTCGGTTTTGCACTTAATGACACTTGTTTGATTTTAACTTTGTATTGTGATTTTGAGGTTGAGTGTGAATGGTTTTGTAATATTTCATTTTTGCAGGAACTACACTGAAAAAAAATAACTTATTTATTACTTACTAGCTTTTTCCCACGGGTTTACCCGCGTGGAGCTCGGTAATTACTACATGGGACCGTAATCAAAATTCGGGTCGCGAAAAAAAATCTGCTGTTCCCTACATTTATGTTTGCTGAACTTGTCAAAATGTAGGGACCAGCTGATTTTTTTTTCGCGGTTTCATATTTGGTCCCATAGTAAAAGTTGTTCCTAATGATGAGTACAATGACCCCATAAGAGGTTGACGGTGTTTTACCAATAATCCTGTATAAATGGATGATTTTTTGATTTATGGGTTCTACTTAATCAAGATAAAAACTTACTATCAATAAAATTATACATAACTTCATCTGTTTTATTTGAATTTGCTTCAATCATCACCTGTTGGTTGCCTCATTTAAGAGCGTTTATACCTTATGAGTGGCAACGTCGCAATTTAGTATATTATATATTTATATATTATATATTCCGTGGTTTTCAATTTTTATCATTTAATCGGAGCTATATCTGTTTAATTAACTTTTTAGAATTACGTGAAAGTGTTTAGAAAGTAAGTAACCGTAATGCTCACAGTAATTTTACGATGAAAATAACGCCCTGCAAGTTTCCAATGTATTATTTGCATATAAATAGAATTGTAAACGCAACGATTTCTTACCTTTTACACAGTTTTCACATTACATTAGAATTCTAAAAAGATAATTAAACAGATTTTTAAAATATAGCTCCGATTAAATGATAAAAATTGAAAACCACGAAATACGACACTAAATTGCGACGTTGCCACTCATAAGGTATAAACGCTCTTAAATGTCTACGTATATTGCGCCATTGTACCAGTCCCTAAAGTTTCAAGAATAATCGGCATCTATGTACTACGAAACAGTGACTGGCGTAGCTGTGACATCTTCGTAGCTGCTACGCCGTAGCAATGCGTAAGAGAGCATAACTTCACGCCTGTATCCTCGAAAGGGTAGAAAGTAGTGCACCTACACTTACAGTAACACCAACGTTTCTCCAGATATGTCAAGGCCCATTAAATAAAGGGGCGTGCTCGCCTTCTATGTGGTTCTATGTGTGAGTCTCTGTGCGCAGTGTAGCACGTAATAGACTGACGTATTATTACTCAAACAAAAATCTGTGTAACAAATATCATCGGCACAACCCGGACATCAATGTTGCCGAAAGCTTTGAGATTGAAATTAAGACCAGCAAGCTTAATTTGCCACTTCCTTTGTCATTATAAAAGACTGTTTAAATAATTAATTCTGGAAAAGGTGTGGTTGGATCGTTATTAATGTAAATCCTCTCATCCACGAATTCGGGGCGGGTGAAAATAAACCAACCAACTTACTTCTACTTTTATTTTGGCAAAAGAATTAGCATTAACACGTTCGTGGCGATGCTGCCAGCCTTTTGGGAACTTTTCCCGTTGCCAGCGATGTTGATTGTATGATTCTTTACCCCATTTTTATTTACATATAGATACTTACTTATATTTAGTAGTATAAATATAGTATATAATATAACCTACTTCAGGCAACTTAAAAGCAATTATTTGAAAGAAAACAACAATACCATTGACATAAGATAGATCTATTGATGCCATCGGTAGGCAGCTTTTCTATCGAGTGTCTGTCACTGACAGCCCAAGGGGCCAAGATGTATCGATTGCTGAGAACCAATCAACGTATTGCAGAGTTGCTTACTTTGAGAGAAAGAAAGCGTGACTTTTATATACTTACTTACCAAGTTAGCTATTTATAGTAAGGTATGTAGGTACGATGTTTGTTTGTTCTGGAGGTGTAAAACTTGGAATGTTGAAGCTCGCGATTGTGTCGAAGAGTAAGTTTGTAGCTTAGGGTGTTACTTCAAAAATACTGAGCGGTATTTTGTTAGAAGTTTAAAGTTCAGAGGGTTTCGCAAGGAAAATTATTGTTATGTCCTTTTCTAGTAAATACGTGGAAAGATTCATTAGGGTATGGTATTACTTTTATTGTTTTCGCAGTGAGCATTCGTTTCAGATAATCAGCATTATCAAGGAAATTTAAATTGCCAGTCTGTATACGAATATCTAAAGCAAGCAATTCAAGAACTAGGTACTAGGGTATCTAGGGTACTACGGAGGTCTGCCCGGCTTGGACGGAGCACCGCCGTGTCCTCGTGGAGGCGATTGGCGTTGGCGATCTCTCGGGTCCGGCCCTAGTCCAGGCCATGGTACGGAGCGAGAGGGTATGGGAAGCCGTCACCTCCTTCTGCGAAGCAGTGATTCTCGCGAAGGAGGAGGCGGAACGCGTAAGGGAGAGGCAAAATTCGCGCATTCATGCCCCTATAGTCGCTGCAGGAGGCGCCCTAGGCGTCGGGAATCCCAAGCCGATTCCCGGCCACCATAGGCGTGGGCTTGCGGACGGCGAGCAAGGGATAGCTCGCCGTCTGATAAGGAACAAGGCCCGCGTCGACGGCGCGTTGTGCTCCACGTGCACCACAAAGAGATGTCAGTAACAATGACGGGGTCCGCTAGGGCCGATGTCTGCCAGGGTTGCGGGAAAGTCCGAAAGGGTTACCGTGTCCCCTGGCACAGGCAACTGAAGGAACACGGGTGGGGTTTAGTCAGTAAGAGTCTGACACGCCCTCCCGCTCCGACCAGAGCGGGAGAAGTTAATTGATGATTTCACACCCTGAAAATAAAGGTATTTCTTTACAATATTAACTTTATGTCAGTACCTCAGATAAAAAATCAATCTGTTCTGCCCAACTATGTTGGGACCTATATAACCTAACCGGATGCAGCTGAATACTACCAGTATTTTACATGAAGCGACTGCCTATCTGACCTCCGCAACCCAGTTACTGGGTAGACCGATACCCCTTGGCAAGACCCTTCATAAGACTGGTCGTCAGACTTTTTGGGCTTCTACTTCCCGTAACGACTGTCAAAGATCTACAAATGACTGCCGGGACAAACGGCTTAACGTGCTTATCGAGGCACGGATGTGTCTCGATATGGAATGAACCACGACCCGACCGCTGCAAGCGTTACTTAACCTTCAATCGACCCGTGCAGACGCACGTTTTTATTTAGCCACGAGCCGCTCAGGTTATAGATAGCACAGGTATTATACCAAGCCCAAAATTCTTGAAAGCATAACCTACAGTCCAGGTTAAACAAAGGCTGCGGGAAAGTCCGAGAGGGATACCGTGGCCCTTGGCACAGGCAACTGAAGGAACACGGGTGGGTTTTAGTCAGTAAGAGTCCGGATACGCCCTCCTGCTCTGCCCAGAGCGGGAGAAGTTATTTGATGATTTCCCACACTAAAAAAAAAAAAAGGTTAAACAAAGGTTAGGGCTGCTAAAAATACGCACAGAACATAACAAAGCGTCAGTTCAGGCATACGCCTACACCTCATAATTGTGAAGGTTTAAAGGGACGGCCGGCTTATCGCGAGAGGTCTGTGGCAAGCGTCCAGTGAGAGCCAAGCTAAATTAGGTTTGCTAACTTCTAAATTACGCGTACTTTTTCATTAGCTGTGGGTAAAGCGTCCGGGCTGTGTGAAAGTGAAGCTAGCCAAAATGTGTGAGCAGGTTAATAAGTAATGATTGTTTCGTAATATTTTTAGCCTATCGTAGGTATTGCGAACTATAGGGTGTCATAACATAGTTATGTTTTCTTTACAAACACCCACAGCTACAACTCACCACCACACTCACACTATGACAATATTTAAAATAATTTGTTCTACTCAATTTATTTTATTTTGTCTTGACAGTTTGTTACCCTTGTTTGATTAAGTATTCTGTCCGTTTTCAGACATCTTGAAATAAACGGTGACTCAACGCAAACATGTCTCCAAATAAAATGTAAGATAACGCAACTAGACAGCGCCTGCCTAGTTTGGGGACCATTGTTAAAATAACTATGTATAATCAGCATATAACTTTTCCACTGCTGGGACTCAGGCCTCCTCTCGCTGAGAGGGAGTGGGCCGTAATCCACCACGCGGGCCCAGTGCGGGTTGGTAGATGTCACATGTCTTCGAATTTTTGGTTCTAGGACATGCCGGTTTCCTCACGATGTTTTCTTTCACCGTTTTGAGAGCAGTGGTGATGAAATAATATACACAAAGTAGAGCGCCTGTCTGGGTTCGAACCTACACTCTACAACATCACTGCTCTCAATTAACTATGTAACATGTTCAAATATTTATATATACAATTCTTCTGTGCGTATGTATGTGACTGAACTCCTCCTAAACGGCTGGAACTATTTTGATGATTTATTTGTGTGTGTTCAAGTGGATTCGAAAATAGTTTAGATTCACAATTGGACCCGGTAGGTGGCGCTGCGTTCGGGCAGGACAACGTCTGTCGGGACCGCTAGTAGGTACTAATATATTATACGCAGGAAAGGAAGCACACATAATTATTATTTTAAAATTTTATTTTGTAACAATAAACCAAAATGATTCGTGCCAAAACATGACGATAATACATACACAAAGTGTACCATATTAATGCTGGTATATTTTGTCTACTATCGTAAGTTTTATGAATTATTTCGGCATAGCGGTATTAAAACGCTGTACATTAAATCTGTTCAAATATGATTTAAAAACACGAGAATGCTTCAAAGGGAACAAGCAAATGATGTCGAAAATGCCATTGTATTTCCAGAATCCCAAAGTATCGCTCCTCTTTTAATGGACTTGTGACCCAAATTTTATTGTAAATTATACTACAAATTAAAACACCCTCTGTGCGCTACCCGCCATTTTGCAAGCCCGCAATTAACGTAACGTTCTAAACCCAGATCCTGTTACGAAATTCAAAATAATAGGTATCCCGAGTGTTACCTTTGAGAATAAAAGTATTATTCTTTTAACTGAAATCGTATTTTTGCTAATATCCAAATAATGTGTTGAGTGAAACAGAGTTTTTAAGTGATGAGTAAATTCAATCTTTTCCATCACTGAATGGTACTCAAGGCTCTTGAAGACTCGTAAGAAAAGTGAAAAAAATCAATTACTTTTTTCTTGTTAACAGACAAACTGGCTTTACCCCATTTTCCTTTCCGTTTCACTTCACAATACTTGACCTAATTTTTGTGAATAAACAACGAGTTTTCGAGGCTTCCGATTACTTTTGAGTAAAAGTTAATATGACAAAATGCCTCTTCTATATAGACATATTATACATTAGTAGTTATTCCAGGTCTGGCTTTTTGTGTATGTGAGTTTAAATGTTTGTAAACGCACCCACAATACAGGAGAAATTCCTAGTGTGGGGCAAAGTAAGTTGCTTTTCGTGTGACCGCATTGTTCATCTAAACTGCGCATTTAAACGGATTTTGGAACGGTTTTCACATTTATTTAGAAAATTTATTCCAGAAGGTTTATGACATAAATAATAAAGAAACTTCCATGTTTTGTCAGGAAGTAAAAGCCGTGCGAAGCAAGGGAGAGTGGGTCGCTAGTTTTATTTAGTAATTTGCGCTCGCTCACTGCATTTTAGCGATTTCAGACCTGTAGCATCGTATACCTATGCATGTGATGTCTTAGATTGATAAAAAATTTCACTTATTAAAGCTAAATGTAAGTATTATATAACATAGTTTTCTTTTTTTGTCTTCCAATTAGTATGGCGTGGGTGTTAAGATAAAAACAGAATTCTTTCCTCATTAAAAGTCCTATTGTAGCGTTAATTAAGTAGGAAAAATTAATTTGAAAATTATAGTCACTTCAGAAAATCAGGGAACAAAAACTGTTGGCACAAGGCTGAAGTTAAGTTAACGCTACGTTTAATATTATGAAACTAGCTCATTGATCGAGTAAGCTCTACTTAAAAAAATAGATAGTTTATAGATAGATAGATAGGGACTACATGACCTAAACGCAAGTTTTATAATGCCTAAAAGTATATGATCCACTGCAGTAAACAAAATCAGAAAAATATATGATATTCTTCAGGATATATGCTAGTTAGATAGTGTGTTGAAAACATAATACAACTAATTTAGTAAGATAAAAAAAGTCACGAAAACACCTCTAAAAAAATAATTTAAAACGATTAAAAACCATACTAATATACATGCAATTATTCTGTTTTTCTTTTTCCAATTGTTCTTCAAGCAACATATTAACGAGATAGTCTTTTAATTTTTAGTCCAATCAATATTTTTTTTTGTAAATAGAGAATTGCTTCATATTTTGCAATAAATTACCAGCTTTGTGTCATCACGCTTCTCTTTATTTTCTATGCAGTACGACAGTGACCGCGCTTTAGCTGCTGTCGGCTCCTTAAAGAAAGATTTTGTGAAGTAAGTATAGGTAGGTACGTAAACTTGGTAGTAGTTATAAAATATCGCGAGGTCGATGTCACTTGGTGGTAGTTACAAAATGTCGCGACGTCGGTGTCACTTGGTGGTAGCCATAAGATGTTGCGACGTCGATGTCACTTGGTGGTGGCCATAAGATGTTGCGCGGTCGATGTCACTTAGTAGTGGTCTTAAAATGTCGCGAGGTTGAAGTCACTTGGTGGTGGCCATAAGATGTCGCGAGGTCGATGTCACTTGGTGGTGGTCATAAAATGTCGTGACGTCGATGTCACTGGGTGGTGGTCATAAAATGTCGTGACGTCGATGTCACTGGGTGGTGGTCATAAGATGTTGCGCGGTCGATGTCACTTAGTAGTGGTCTTAAAATGTCGCGAGGTTGAAGTCACTTGGTGGTGGCCATAAGATGTCGCGAGGTCGATGTCACTTGGTGGTGGTCATAAAATGTCGTGACGTCGATGTCACTGGGTGGTGGTCATAAAATGTCGTGACGTCGATGTCACTGGGTGGTGGTCATAAAATGTCGCGAAGTCGCTGTCACTTGTTGGTGGTCATAAAATGTCCCGAGGTCGATGTCACTTGGTGGTGGTCATAAAATGTCGCGAGGTTGAAGTCACTTGGTGGTGGCCATAAGATGTCGCGAGGTCGATGTCACTTGGTGGTGGTCATAAAATGTCGTGACGTCGATGTCACTGGGTGGTGGTCATAAAATGTCGTGACGTCGATGTCACTGGGTGGTGGTCATAAAATGTCGCGAAGTCGCTGTCACTTGTTGGTGGTCATAAAATGTCCCGAGGTCGATGTCACTTGGTGGTGGTCATAAAATGTCGCGAGGTTGAAGTCACTTGGTGGTGGCCATAAGATGTCGCGAGGTCGATGTCACTTGGTGGTGGTCATACAATGTCGTGACGTCGATGTCACTGGGTGGTGGTCATAAAATGTCGTGACGTCGATGTCACTGGGTGGTAGTTACAAAATGTCGCGAGGTCGATGACACTTGGTGGTGGTAATAAAATCCGTGAATGTAGGAAACGAGAGAAGTATAATATGTCTTAGGCTTGGGGTACACCGCCGTCTATAGTGTAGATAACTATGTCAAATTTCTTTGAGCGTACTTTGGTATTGTACTTTGACATATAAGCAAAACGGTTTAGATAACTTTTGGTACTTAAACTAATCTACTACTAAAATCTACTACCCTACTACCCTATCCCCATCTACTATCCTATCGCAGGTATGCTGGAAGAGATTTCATTAGAAATAAGCATCACCTTTGTACCTATTTTTCTGTAATTTTCTTCTTGTCTGTTTATATAAGTGTGTACATAAATGGTTAAATAATAAGTAGGTACCCTATCAGTAAATAGGTATATAAATATTCGATTTTTTTTAATATTGGTGGTAAAATAACATCTGTATATTTCAAAGTGTAGTTTCAAACTAAATTAGAACAAAGTAATTTAGCATATTTCACATAAAAGAACAGTAAAATATTGTGGCATCGAAACAATTCACATTATAGGCACACGCCCTAAAAAGCTGAAACATTTTAAAAGGTGACACCATAATATAAAAATATCCTTCTACGTCATGCCCTACATTGTACCCTGCCCTTACAGGGTGGTTATAAGGGATGACTATGGTTCTATAGCTACAGGTATAATACGACTTCCCTGACAGGACATTTTTCATACTCCGACCATTCTACGGGTCCCTGAAAAAGCTCGACTTTATTCCGGTTTATATTTTTGGTTTATTCGCGAGCATAACTATCTTAGTACTGATATTTAAATGATGGTCGTACGAACATCGTAGTAGCGAAACCATACTATAATGAAATGGATCTTTTCATAAAGTTGTCATTTTTATTTTATGAAAAAGACGCTTTTAGTTTTGCGAAACTGGAAGGTATGCTCGTAACTGTACAGCCAACATCATTTTGTGAATAATAAAGGTAAACAAAAGGGGTCTCCCTTGTTTCACGGAAATGAAATTGCCAAATTATCACTTCCCAAACCATTTTCCGCATAGTTTCATTTGCCAAATTATTACTTAACAAAAAATCTCTTCACAAATAATTGTAACGCAAACCTAATGTTCGGCAAGTGAACGTTTAAACAATAACTTGTTTACCAACTAGTACTTTTACCAATTTTTATGTAGTCAAGTATTTCAGTTGGAATAACTCATTTTACGCAAAATAAAATTTGCCAAATAATAATATTATTATTAACTATTCTGGGAGTATTTATTTATGTTGTTACTAGCTTTTTTTTTAATAATAAATCTTGTCTAACTAGTTCAGTTTCGGGTAACCTTTTTTTTTCCATATTTATTTTATACATAATCTAGTCGTTTCTGGCACTCGCCGGCCGCTGCTGCGGCACCGCTCGCTTCGCTCGCTCGGCTCGTGCGTAGGTGGTCACAGTTTTAACCTAACCTAACCATTTCAAAAAAAATATGAACCTACTCTAACTAGTTCCATAAGTAACCATAAATTTGACGTGTATCAGACAAATCCAAGCACAGAAACTTACAAAGAAGTACGCAAATGACATCAAATTTTTGTCTAAATATTGTTTGCTGTAATAAATCATTTGATTAAAGACCAAATGGCTAAATGACGTTATCCTTGATAATATTCTGCAAAGTAAAAATTTGACCAAATGAAAATGTGCGTACTAAATCATTCCAAACATTGCAGCATTGGTGTAAAAAAAAGTTGCTAAAATTTGTTTGGGTAGTGAAATTTTGGCAAAATCTTTTCGCAAAACGGCAGGATCCCAAACAAAAGAAAAGGAATGTAGTACACACGGCTACACATCAAGCTATACATTTCCAGTTTACACTGACCTCTGATTGTAAGTGAATCCTATACAACGCGAGATCAGCTTATACTGCAAGGTATAGCTTGATCTGTAGCCGTGCGCACATGCTATAATTTATGTCCGTTAAAGTTACAGAAAAAAATATTTTTGTCATATTAAAATGGGGCGAATCAAACAAATTATTCCACACACGATGTTCTTAAAAATATAGTACTATTACTGGCACTTAAGAAATGATCAGAAATGAAAACTGTATCGTAATTATGAAAATAAATTCTCCACATTTAAAAGAGAGGACTTATAATATAAATACTTCATTATTTAAATCAATATTGTACCTTAAATAGTTCTGTCATTAATAAATTGAAAACGAAATATGCGTGATGTTGCTGTTGTCATGGCTTAATAACAGTGTAATCCCCTGGAAATTGCGTTTTACCACAGAAATTTCAAGTGTAGAGCATTATGATAATAACCACAGACCACAAAATTATTATTATTCATCGGAACTATTACAAACAAATTGTTACTGATAGTGGGCACTTTAAAACCGCTTTTAAACGGGGGCCCTACAGGGTTACTTGTAATTCGACGTATATTTGTCAGGAGCTGATAGAGGGGCCAAAATGCAACAAATTGAACCTCCCATTGAACCATATGTATGGCCGAAATTCAATAGTTTTCGAGATATTTGAATTTTAAGGGTTTTTCCATATTGACCCAATATTTGACATGTAATTCCAAATAAAAAATAAACTACTTAAATAATGGGTACCATTAACATAATGCCATTGTAGTTGACAAGACCACTGAAAAAAAAAAGCAAAATTAAGCTATGAACATAAAAGCTACTGCTATGTTAAAAGTACTTAATTCAACTAAATAATTAAAATTATGTAAATTTTTTTTTAGTTATTTCTATGATTAATGTCAAAGTAATTTTTTTAACGAGGCAACATTTTTTGAAGCGTTAAATGATTATATTGGTAAGATATTCCTTAATCGCTCATCACTTTAATTATTTTACTGACTTACGTACTTTTAATTAAGTTCATAGCTTAATTGAAGTGCCAGCTACAATATCATTTTTAATGGTATCCATTCAATGTGTAGCTTTTTTTTATTTGGAATTAAATGTACAATTTTGGGTAAATATAAAAAAAACCCTTTCAGCTCAAATATCTCGAAAACTATTGAATTTCGGCTACACATATAGGGGGTTAAATTTTTTGCATATTGGCCCCCCTATCAGCTCCTGGTGGATATACGGCGAATTACAAGTAACCCTGTATATTATTACTACAATGTGTGGCTTCAATATTTTTAACTAAGTATGGCCGGCCATATAGACTGCGAAAACTGTAGTACATTACTGCAGCGGCCAGCAAAATAGGCATTGATGGATGAACGTGTAACGTGTGTTTTCTATTTGCAAGTCAGTTCGAAATTTAAATAAAACCTTTGATAAGTTACCTCCTTGGTTGCCATGTTTCGGAGCTTAAGATCATTCCATTTTTAAATTACACGATAGATATGAGTTTACTATGTAATTTATTTGGCCGCTAAACCACGACAGATATGGATTTTCATATAACTTTTGCCGGCCGCTGCTCGCATGTTTTTGGCCAGTACAGAAATTTCGATATATGTCAAAATAATTCTCATTTTTTTAAGCATGTTTGAGAAATATAAATATAACAAAAACCTAATAAGCTACAATACTAGACGAAAAACTTGCCTTTTTCATACATCGCCGTTACACAAAAAAATAAAAAAGTACGCAGCTTTTAGAGCAAAAACATTAATAAACTGTACAATATTGCCAGACTTTCAAGATACCGACTACTATTTACGTGTGACAGACACATCAGTTCCCAAAAGAATTGCGGCTCCCCGTGAAAGAAGTTCCCCCAAGTCCCCTATGTATTTATAGAGGAATCCGTGCCTTTACCTTACAGACTTTCCCTTTTTGCTCCATAACGGTAAAGCCAGGAGTTATGATTTTATAGAGGTAAATGGAAATCTTAGATCAAAGTCGTCGGAGTTACCCCAGGGGAACTCGTCAGTTGTCACCTTAATTTAGTCAATTTACATTAGGTAGGTACTCTATGATAGAGGTTGTAAACGTACATATTGTATACTTTGTGTGTGTGCATTATGTTGATAAATTGAAGATTCAAATAAATTATGATTAACAAAACTCTCTCCCATTCTATCTACCTATGTTTGCTCGTATAAGATATTTTATGATAAGTGTGTTTGTTCGATTTGATGCTAAGCAAGTAACATGTGCGCCCTTTATGGCACTGCTCGGGTTGTAGCTTGAGGTGGTATAATTTCCTTTTTTATTCCGACATTGTATGCAACTTTAATATTAAAACCTTTAGGCGCGATAGTTTCAATTCGCGATTGGTCTAATTCGCGATTGGTCCAATTTGCGGTTGGTCCAATATAAAGTATTTTCGATACTAAACAAAATAACCCATTTTTACGTACATATTGTACTATTTATTCATAATCATATTACAAATCATATCTTGTGGTAGTAGCTCATTCCCAAAACATTAAATTCTCTTGTTTCCAAACGGACCCTGGCACTCGCCGGCTGCTGCCGCGGCACGGCTCGCTTCGCTCGCTCGGCTCGTGCGTTGTGGCGTCATAGTTCTAACCTAACCTAACCTATCTTTCAGCCATTCTCATTTGTGTCATCCACATGTTCATTTTGGACCAACCACGAATTGGTTTTTTTTTGGAACATTGGACCATTCACGAATTGGACCAATCACGCCTAAACCTATTACAATACTAATTGACGTTCTAGCACAGTTACTTTTCTATGCAACGTCACAAAATGTTTCCATGAAACGTGTAATACATATTGCGGATATTTTCCAACATTTATTTTTAGAAAGTTAGTCATATTTTAGAAACCTAACATAGCCTCACGCCTGTGTTCTTCGAGGGGTTAGGCAGAGTTGTGTGTACCAATAGTAACACCAACATTTCGCCATTTATGTTTTAAGTGATAACCCATGTAACAAGGGGCGAGCCTATTGCCATTGACTGGGCACAAATCAAGACTCCGGGTTGTTACTGAAAACCCAATAACACTGCCCTACCCAGCGCTTGAACCCAGGACCTCATGCCAGCGCACACCAGCGAGATTTTAGAAAATATTTTAATGAAAATTCCCCTCGTATGATGAAGTTCTGCAGTAGAAAATTCAATACAGTTACCCGCCACTCAAGATATAATTAATTAGAACAGCTTTCACGTGATTAAAGACTTAGATACCGAAGTTGTACCTAATTTTCTGAGTTAATAATTTAACAAGTACTCTTACGAGGTTTTTAATTTAATTTTAGAATGAGTGAATAATATCCTGCTAATAGGAGCTGTTCATATGGTTAACAAGTTGAACTTAGCTTAGAACGTTATTGAAGTTGTGAATAACTTTCAGTAAGACTGTTGAAGTATGGTGAAAATAATATTTACTTGAATAGTACGAGAATTAAACATTTCTAATATTTTCTTTGCGTATAACAGAAAACGATCTTGCAGACAAAATAAGAAGTTAGAGACATCATTTACATTGTCCTTATCCTAGAATAACAATCCTGAAGTGTAAACTTGATTGATAAGCTGAAATATACAGGGTCCCATTAAAATAGATGGACAAATTTTAACCCAGCGCTCAGTAGGCCAATTCTCGTACTTAAAAAACGTTCAAATTCAAGTCGCAATCTCATCTCAGCGACAATCAATGTCAAAAACCTGTCAAAAATGTATGGAAATTGATTGTAATTTTGACAGATTGAGACTGAGATTAGAATGCGAACGGTCTTAAAAATACGGGAATTGCCCCTCTGTACCTACGTCTAACCAAAGATATCCTTAGCAAAAAAAAAAACACTGATTAAAGTAATTTTATTTTGACCTAAACTAATAAATTGCCGGCACACTAGAATAAACACATCCATTATGAGTGGGTACTTGCAGTCGCGGCTCACCGCGCGCGGGCTCGTAAGTAGGTAGCCAGTCAGTTCTGTTAGCAACATTCTGTATTTACCCATAGTAACTTTCAGTTGACTGCACATCACCTTTTTAGGATAAGTAGAAGATTAGATTAGATTAGATTAGGTAATTTTACGCGCAAATCGAGAACAGGCTGCGATTGAGGTGAATAAACTTTCCTCGAACACACAATGATTATGAACAGTCTAGGTACTTATGAAAAGAAATAGACAAACAAGCGCGCAGTGGATACAGTGTAGTGTTATGAATAACTTTTATTTTATTTTTCTTGTGAGTATCTAATGCGTTTTCTTATACCTATATTTTTGTACCATTGTTCCTATTTTGGTGGTTTGCATGATTTCTAAAAGTTTGTCCATCTATTTTAATGGGACCTTATATTCAAAGAAATGTTAATTGTTTATGAAATGTATAAAATATTGTTTGAAGAAGTCTTTAATTTATATGTCCGGTCTTAACAATAGTCATCAGGTTGTTCAAATTAAAATTAATTTAAACATACTTAAAATAAAATCATAGCGAAGTTAAAACTGTACAATTACTTATTTTTAAAGTACATATTTTGCGATGTCTGGAAACGATTCTAATGCCGAAAATATATTTTTTGTCTGTTTTTATTTTATTTTTTTATTGTTTAATCACATCCAAAATCCTTTATTTTTACAAATTTTCAACTCGCCATATTTAACCGTTTGATGGCGAGAAAGTTCTGAATGTATGTTGAAGCAACACGAAAAACTATTATATATATGTATTTTGATTATATGTATTTCTATAGATTTGTTCAAATTTTGCATAGATATTCCCTATAAGTGTGGTCAGTCTGTAGGCTATAAATTATCACGCTATTTACTATGGGGGATGAGAAATGTTGCTTTATGTTCCTATTCTTCTACAGTTTATCGCAAATTGTGAAAAGACGAGCCAAAAGGTTAGAAAATATCAGATTTAACCTTTTAAACGATTATCATCTTGATATACCTCTATGGAGCTAAGTAATCAATCATGATATATTTTAAGGAATTTTCAACAAAACAAGTAGCTTAGCGGTTCGAAGACTGCTTTGTAAACCTTCGGTTGTAAGTTCGGTTCAACTATTGTCATTTTTGCGATTCTTTAAAATCTAGTCAGTAGCTAGTAATTAAATAAAAATCATTTGATTTTATAAAAGGGTCACATTTACAATAATTAGTTACCTTAATAATTAAAATAGAGCACGGTTGCTTATTTGCGTGAACTAGGTTGGACCTGTGCTTCAGGCTAGAAAGTACATAAATACTTAATGTAATAAATTAACAGTGAGTAAAAAGTAAAAACTAAATTAAAACTTAGGTAAACAGAAGTAAAATAGCATGTTAGCGGTTCTATTTGGAGACAATAAGTCGATCTTCTGTCTGGGCATAATCGATGGTTGGATTTGTTAACAGCTAAAGTAATAGACATTTAGGTTTCTATTTAATATTATTGTACAGAAATAGGCTACAAAGTGTAAAGAATTTTTGCGAGTACCCACGAACCTAAATAATTAGTAATACTGCTCACACTAATGTTACTATAATTTTGTTTTGCTGTTATTATTTATTATTATAAATTAGTAAAATACGTCAGCTTAATTGTGTCCGAGTGTTGAAGGACTATGATTAGTCTTTGTTCAAATTTGTTCTCATGTAAGTGAAATGTAAATTTCTTTATGAGAAATAAATGTCTTTAACCAGAAAAAATCTTCAAACAAAGACATCTTTTGAGGTTGCATTAGATATGCATACTATAGCATTCCGTATCTTGTTAGTATTGTCAGCATTGTAGGTAAGCTTAGTGTGCTGTTTTAATACTACGATTAAGTGCATAGTGAAAAGCCGGCGAACTGTTAGTACGTTGCAGGATTTATATACCTAGCAGATCGGTGGGTAATGAAGACGGGATTAAAGTTTGCTACCATTAAAATTACTCTCTGAGCTCTTTAGAGAGGAAGCAATTTAGTTTTGAAGGCGCCACCCCAAGAAGTGATACAATGTTGAATTATAGATTGACATAGGGCCAAATAAACTTTTGTGATTAATTTAGAACCTGCTAATGTTCGCAATTTTTTTTAAGAGCTTTCTGAAAGGTAATGTGTCGTTAAAAGGATAAAAAGACAATTACACATATTGACTATATGGTTTGCACATTGATGGACATATGGGGTCATTTAGTGACGTCATAAAAAAATTGATTACTCATGCCCAGGGTTATCCAAAAATAACCCATGTATGTTCCATGATTATTATAGTTTACGAGTTACAATTAGTTTTTTTTAAATTTCTTGTAAATATTATAGGAACCGCTTTAGAAAAAAAAACTTTATTATTACAATTTTTATTGTAATGGAATATTTTTTTAGACATAAAATAATCATCTTCCTATCATTAATTCAAGAAACGACCAATTTTAATCGAATTGAATTGAGAGGAATTTTAGATACATCAAATTATCTCAATAAACAACATACGAAAACGCCAGGCAACATCATAACATAGCCGGTTTTTCGACTCTGTATCACTTGAACGAAAATCTCTCTTATTCGATCAAAATTTTTGTATGTATGTCTAGGAAGATTAGTAATGTTATGTTGAGGCTTGCGCATGGATATGTGAATATATTTTGTCTTGTCAGCGTTTAAAGTTAGTAAATTGCTTTGAGGCTAATTAGTCACAGTATTAAAACTACAGATCATATAAAATTATCTGTGATTAAAACCTAGTTGAGCAATTTCGAACATTTCGCTATTAGCATTGATATAGTTTTGCCATCATACAATAATATTTAGATTACACAAGTCGTTAATATAAATCAGGAATAGGACGGGGCCCAGAGTACTTCCTTGAGGAACACCAAAACCAGTATGTTTCTGCTCATCGCTCGTAGTATTATCTATTCCAACACACCGGTATCGGCCGTCTAAATAGTCAGTAAATAGTTTCAGCGGCGTTCCCCTTATTCCTAATTTGTTTAGAAGAACAGAAACGGACATCGTGTCGAAGGCCTTGCCTAAATTGAGAAATATTCCCAGGGTCTGGTTACTATAATCATTATTAACAAAACTTTATTAATTTAAAATCCGATTGTTACCATAGTTTAATGCATGCATTCAGCGCTGAACACAGTTGAATTTACAATATCGCGCCTGGAGAGAAACCTTATTAATAATCTCAACTCAAATATAATTTGTTACAAACCTGAACCAAGTCCCCATGGATCCCTCCAGCAGCTGTGATGGTGAGCAGACAGACGTAAGGCACCAGGTCTTCGCGAGGTCGATGCAGTTCCAGCTCGTAGGTACGACCGATGTCACCATAGTATGTCTTGTTGCAACCTGGAGACAAAGAAAGATCTGTTCTCGAGTATTTGATTTCATTTATTATACTTTGTGTACAATGAAGGTATAAATGTGGACTTAATGCCTTAGGCATTTCCTACCAGTCAACCAAAGGTAGTGGAGAGATAACCTAGCAGATGCATTGTTTGTGAGTGACAAAAAAATGTGCTAAAAGGTGTCACTAACGTTAATAAATAGGTGTATTATGTAGTATCGCTCATCTGATTTTAGGATCTTGAGAGGTACTTAGCCGCAGGGTTTAATTAGCCAAGCAATTATTGATTATGATGAGGTATTTTTATTTAATCACACAAATATTTTCCTTGACAAAGGTAACTGAGAAGACTGTTTACAGGCTTCACTAGTCAAGAAACATATGTATATACTTCTGACGCATATTGGGTAGTCAATGAAAACATCTACCCTGCTGAATGAATTATTTTTTCATTAAGGCTTGAGCTGTTCTCGTTTAGTTCGTGACAGAAGAAGAATACCGAAATATAATTTAACTTGTGTTTGATACTAAGTCTATGAATAAAATATCACTCACAACAAACTTCAGAAACGTTTTGTCAAGGCATATCCCTTTAAAAGGATATTAAAGCTTCCTCAAATATTATCCCGCCGGCGAAAACTCGCATTTTCTTTACACAAAACGTGGGGAGGTCGGCAGAGGTCAATTTTTTCTTTTGATTAAATTTGTAGCGAGTTATAAAACAATGCCCGAGATCCCTTGTGTTCTCCTTCGTTGGCTGTCCAAGTGATCTTCAAAAGATTGGACACGAGAAATCTTGTTAAGGCTAGCTACGATAGGAAATAATATAGTGTTGAAAATAAGGGCTGTGAGAGTTTTTATTTTTTTTATTTATTTATTTAAGGAACTTTTAACAAAATTTTACAACAGTTCCATCGTAACCTTACCCAAAAACATCACAATTACAAATTAACTAATGAATAAACTAATATAGCTGCCGGCGACATTGGATTGGTAAGAATAACATTAAATATACCTAAATCTAGCTTATTAATATTCAATTCACTAATTATTGTACTTCTTTCAGATTCATTCCTGACACACTCCAACAAAAGGTGATGGACATCTTCTACTTTATTATCACAAATTAAGGAAATAATATAGTGTTGAAAATAAGGGCTGTGAGAGTTGGAGTTGCTCATAAATAAATTGGTTCACAATAGAAATCATAGAATAGAAAATAACATCATCACGCCTGTGTACGGGTGAAGGGTAAGGCAGAGGTGTGCGAGCCTATTGCGATCAACCGGGCACAAATCCAGACTCCAGGCTGCTACTAATAGATTCCAGATGGAAAAACCCAATAACATTTTTTCATTTCTTCGCCGTGCTATTCAGCACGGCCGGCTGCTGATTCAGCGCCCAAAACACAGGCAGCGACCCACGCGCCCATTGTCACAACTCCGGCTGCGACCAACGCGCCAACCAACCCTACCACGGCTGCGACCCACGCGCCAATACCCACTACGAGTCGTATGCCTCCCGCGAGCATCTGGCAACAGAGCATCGTGAGGAACAGCGTAAGCTACCCTGACGATGACCCCGGCGACCTTACCACTCTCCCGGGTGCCGGAGTACGACTGCTGAAGAAGCGCGGAAAAACCACCCGGGGGAAGAAAGTAGGCGACCGAAAGCGCTACCCTCGCGAAGGCACTAGCCAGCGCGAAGCGCGATCGGACGCCGAAGAGTTAGTACGCGACCAGCCACGAGTCCGCGACGGGGAAACCCGGCGCGAAAAGGGGCCGGACGCGGAAAACAGAGAACGGCTGCAAGTCCGCGAAGGGGAAACCCAGCGCGAAAAGCGGCCTAACGTGGGACTACGCGACCGGCCGCAAATTCGCGAAGGGGAAACTCAGCGCGAAAAGCGGCCGGACGCGGAACCACGCGTGCAGGGGCAAGTCCGCGAAGGGGCAACCCAGCGCGAAAAGCCCATGCACCCGACAGAGTCTGCCGGGGGCGCTAGTCGACCTTACGCGAACACCGACACATCCCGTATTAATCCCAGACCCAAACACCGCAGAGGAAAACGAGGTGGATCCTTGCACCCAAACCCCGCCACTTTGCCGGGCACCTCCAAGTCGCAGCCTGGACCGAGCGGTACAGGGCCGGCGAAGAGGGATCGCCCTGACGACACGGCATCACCGGGTACGCTTCACGGGGATGCAAAGCGTGTAAGGATCCACTCCGCCCAGGAGGAGCCGAGGACCTATGCGCGGGCCACCAAGGATATTCCTGCGCGGCTCGCCGTAGCAATCTGCTTCCCTCCCCCCTCCAGAGACTTGACAGCAGAAGAGGCCGAGCAGGTTAAAGTAGGCCTAGTAGACCTACTCATGGGCGGTGACCCGTCGACACCACTCCCTTCAACACCACTCCCTGCCTTCCGCGGATACCCACGGGTAGCGGAGGGCACAGTGCAAATGTGGTGTGAGGACGACTACGCCCTAACCTGGCTGACACAGAATGTACCCAAAATTAAACTCCCAGACACAGACGTCACACTGACGGTACTCCGACAGTCGGACGTGCCCACCCGGGTGAGAGCCTCGCTTTTCGTCCCTCGCTATCGAGGAGACGTGCTGAGGCTCCACAACATCCTGATACGTCAGAACACCTGGTACGACATAGCCAGGTGGTCAATGTACAGGGCAACCAGGGTCGGTGGTGAGAACTATGGGACATATTTGACCCTGGGTCTACCACCGACTGAGGCGGAAAAGGTCCTGGGTCGGGAGCGTCGCATATCGTACCTGCTAGGTTCGATATACGTGCGCTTCTGGCCCACGGCCCAGCCCACGGACAGTACGACGGACACGGAGACCGCACCGACAGGGACACGGACGGAGGACACGGAGATTGCCCAGCTCGAGGAGGTCATGGCCCGCGCGGCGATGGCTGACGTTGAGGCCACCATACCACCTACATCTCCCGGCTGGAGCGAGAGGCTGTTAGCGTCGTCACCGGTTGACACACACGACAACCTATACAGAGAGGGGGTAGCGGAGGAACTGTCCGATGGATCCACCACAGACTAACACCTCCCCCTCCCCATCGCCATCAACACCACTCCACATCATCCAGACAAACCTCCAACACAGCCAAACTGCCACGGCTAGCTTACGCAGGGCACTGGAGGTTAACCCCCATACAATCACACTGATCCAAGAGCCGTGGATCAGGAACAATAGAATATGCGGCCTTAGTAACATCGGAGGTAAGCTAATTCTCAACACGCATAGCACAGACAAACCTAGATCCTGTGCATACATACCAAAAAACATCCCTACCACGCTACTTACTCAATTCTGTTCCAGAGATCTGACAGCCGTCAGACTCCAGACCGTAGATGATCTTCCAGATGTTGTACTGGCCTCGGTATACATGCCGGGCGAGGACACAGACTGCCCGCCGAAAGAAATGGCCGACCTGGTACAGCACTGTGAGCACACCAAACTAGACCTGATTATCTGCACCGACTCGAACGCCCATCACCCGCTCTGGGGTAGCGATGCATCGAACTCCAGAGGAGAGGTATTATCCACTTATTTATTCTCTACTAACCTTAACATTATTAACCGAGGCTCTGAACCCACTTGGGTCACAGCCCGAGGACAAACTATCATAGATTTAACTCTTGCTACAGAAAACGCGACCAACCTTATCACAAACTGGCACGTATCGGGAGAACCTTCTTGCTCAGACCACAGAAGGATCCGTTTCACACTAACTACCAACACTAAAAAACCCATGCCGAGACGAAACCCGTGGCACACCGATGTACCCGGGTACAAGCGCCTCCTGGCAGCCTTACTAACCAGGCACCTATCACAGACAACCATAAAAGACACCACACAACTAGAATACACTGTAACAAAGCTAACAGAATACCTAACTCAGGCATACCATGCATGCTGCAAGCTAAGGGCGCCTCGAACTAACTGTGAGAGATGTCCCTGGTGGAACGCCGAACTAGGTAAACTCAGGAATACACTAAGAAAGCAATTTAACAGAGCTAAGAACACCAGACTACCGGAGGATTGGGAGCTATACAAAGAGACCCAATACACTTACAATAAGCAAATCAGAACCGCCAGGAGAACAGCTTGGCGAAAGTTCTGTGAATCCATCGAAAACAACAATGAAGCCGCAAGAGTAAGGAAGATACTGGCAACTGACCAGGATCGAACCCTCGGCGCGCTGAAAAGACCCGACAACTCGTACACACTGACGGACCAGGAAACCAGCAAGGTCCTCCTTGAGACCCACTTCCCAGACTGTAAACTCTTAGACGGCAGGACCTGGGAAGCTGAGCTAGACTGGATCCCAACGGAACGCGACTGGTCCAGAGCCCACAGTCTAGTAACAGAAGACCGCATAAAGTGGGCTATCAACACCTTCCAACCATACAAGTCCGCAGGTCTTGATGGCATTTTCCCGGCCCTGCTGCAATGGGGGGTTGACTATATTACACTATGCCTGACGGCTATCTATCGGGCATCCATAGCACTCAGATATATACCCCTAGCCTGGCGCGAAGTGAAAGTCATCTTTATACCTAAACCTGGCAAAGCTGACTACACACAACCCAAGGCGTACAGACCCATAAGCCTTACATCCTTTCTACTAAAGACCCTAGAGAGACTCTGCGATCGGCATATCCGAGACGGACCTCTTCGGGCAAGACCACTCCACAAACAACAACATGCGTACTCCACAGGCAAATCAACGGAATCCGCGCTGCACAGTGTGGTATCCAAAATTGAATGCGCGGTGGACTACAAATGCTCAGCACTGGCCGCCTTCATTGACATCGAAGGCGCCTTTGACAAAACCACTTTCAAAAGCATCAGCACGGCCCTGGACAGGCACAATATAGACCCGTCCTTGAGTGGCTGGATCACTAATATGCTCAGACAGAGAGCCGTACAAGTAACCGTAAATGACACCACAAGGGCCATTGTAGCGAAGGGCTGCCCGCAAGGGGGCGTCCTATCACCGCTCCTATGGAACCTGGTCGCAGACAACTTAATAAAAGAACTCAACGACAAAGGTTACTTCACCGTAGGCTACGCCGACGACCTAACCATAATAATAAATGGCGCCCATGAAAACACCTTGCGCAATCTAATGCGCCAGGCCCTGAAGATAGTGGAGAATTGGTGCGGCAAACACCAACTCTCAGTGAACCCCACAAAAACCGAGTTGATTCTCTTCACAAAAAAGAGGAAATTAACGACACTACAACTACCACGTTTCTTTGGTACCACCCTAAGCCTATCAACTGAAACCAAATACCTGGGCATCTTTTTTGGATAAACAGCTGAATTGGGCAAAACACACCATCTACATCACCACGAAGGCCAGTATATCCTTGTGGCAGTGCAAGCGATTGCTTGGCAAGAATTGGGGGATTAGCCCACGGGTTACCCACTGGCTATACACCACAGTCATCCGACCAATCATTACATATGGCTCAGTAGTCTGGTGGCCCAGAACAGAACTGAGCACAGCCCAAATAGACCTCGAAAAGCTGCAGCGGCTCGCGTGTGCGGCGATCACCAGCTGCATGAGAACTGCACCCACCGCTGCCCTACAGGCTATGCTTGGGCTACCGCCCCTACACCTCACTGTGAGGGAGGAGGCGACCCTGGCTACCTTTAGGCTACATATAGCAGGAACCCTGAGCAACGACTCCAGGGTCAAGCACAAACGTTTAAGGGAAGAGGCGATCAGGCGTCAGCCGATGATGGCATCACCCTGCGACAAGGCCCTGAAACAATACTGCTTTCAAAAGCACTACAGCATAGTGCTTGAAGAGGAGCAGTACGACCATTCAGGCCTAAAGGAACTGAGAATTTACACCGATGGATCAAAAACCGACTGCGGAACTGGAGTCGGAGTGTTCTCACACGACCTCAACATAAACATATCCAGACCCCTGGGAATGCTCAACACGGTCTATCAGGCAGAGTGTGTGGGCATAATACAGGCGGCTTATGCCATAGCAGCCAGAAGAGTTGCGGACACCCGAATCCGCATACTCTCTGACAGCGCCTCAGTCCTCCAATCCCTAGGGAAAAAATGCATTACTTCGAATCTAATACTAGAATGTCACAATGCGCTTGAACGGGTAACCGTATCAAACCGCAATACAGTGACGCTACAATGGATAAAAGGACACAGTGGATCGCTAGGTAACGACGCAGCCGATGAGCTGGCCAGGAGGGCATCCAGCACGTCGGTCTGTGGACCGGAACCTATCGTGCCCATCCCCTTCAACCAACTACGCAGGTGGCTACAGGAGTACACCCACACACAAGCAGAGAGCTGGTGGACGTCGTCACCGGGCTGCAGGCAATCCAAGGAAGCCATGCCATCACTAGACGGCAAGCTAACCAGGCGGTTGCTACGCCTGGACAGGAAGGGCATGCGCCTGGTGACGGGGACCATCACGGGACACTGCTCGCTAAACAAACACTTTCACACAATAGGCATAACGGACAGTCCTCTATGCAGGGCTTGCATGGAGGCTGACGAAACTGTCGCGCATGTGCTCTTCGAGTGCACAGGCGTCGCCCAAATTAGGTCAAAAACCCTCGGGACACCCAGATCTTACACAGATGTTCTTAATAGACCAGGAGACCTAATCAGCTTCTGGAGGGAGGTGGGCTGGTTGGAATAACCACCGACGGCCGACATGGCTCACGCACAATGGTCCACTGTAGGACTAAGTGCGGAAACCAAACCAAACCCATAAAAAAAAAAAAAAACCCAATAACATTTTGCCCGACCTGGGAATCGAACCCAGGACCTCACGTTCAACAGTAACGCGTGCAACCACTAGACTAACGAGGCAGTCATTAGAATAGAATACTCTTTATTATGAACACCATGTATAGATTACAGACATAAATGTAGATATTTGACATAGGGTGACTCAATGGGCGGCCGACGGCGACAATTTTTACTTCGTTAATGCCAAATCATTAATGGCTGAAAATGTATGGTGATAAATTATAGAAACACAAGCTGATATAGAGCAATGGTGGCCCAGTGGTGACGGCCGCGACATACGAGTTTTAGGTCGTAGGTTCGAAACTCAGACAGGCGCTTTACTTTGTGTAAATTATTTCATCACCACTGCTCTCAAAAACGGTGAAGGAAAACATCGTGAGGATACCAGCATTTCCTAGAACCGAAAATTCGAAGACATGTGACATTTACCAACCCGCACTGAGCCCGCGTGGTAGATTACAACCCACTCCCTCTCACCGAGAGAAGGCCTGTGTCCCAGCAGTGGGAACATTATAGGCTGATGATGATGCTGATATTAATATACATTCAAGGTAGGTAGGTATCGAAAAGCAATCGGCAGACATGAGACATATCAATCTGTCTAAAGGTGAAATTGGATTTCGTTTACAGTTGAGACTAAAACCTGCATCGGCTATGACGCGTATAAGTAGGAACGATAAAAAGGTATAATTCCATTTATGAAAATAGGGCGAGCACGTACTCACTCAATAAACAGCGGGGTTATTGCGTAAGACACTAACAAATTGCAATGCCTTTTATTTTGAAAATTCGACAACATTCATTGCGTTATTTACGTTGTCGAATAGACAAATTTTTCTAATATTATGAAGCAATGGATGAGGAATTCCTTTCGAAATCCGTCAGATTATTAAAAATAGTGTGTTACTCGTTTGGGGTGCTGGGTGTGAGCATAAGGGTAATGATCACCGTACTCACAACAAATTGTAAGATATACTTTTAAAACGCACTGTTTGAACCTCTAACAAAGAACGTAATATATTAGAGCTACGTAATATTGGAGCTCATTCCCCTTCATAAGACTAAGACCTAAGGGACTATTTTACAACCCCTTTATAAAGATGATGGACATAAAAGTTATATCTGAAGCTCAACACTAGACGTCTGTAAAAGACGATACTTTCTCAAAAGGTGTAATACGTTTAGGTGAAAGTTTTCTAAAGCTTTGTTAAGTGTTGATGTACGTACTTAAGTACCTAGTTACTTTGTGTCTCCTGATAAAGTTTAAGCTCGAAACACACCTTAGGGTCTTCTTAAGTGTTTTCTGTTGACTTGGTGATGAAGAGATTTTTAACTTGATGTATTTATTACAGAATTTTAATATTGGTTGAATAAATTGTTATCTTAACGCGTTTTCGTAGCCAATTTATTAAATTAAATTCTTGAAAATTTTAAGCTCCATTTTAATTTCTGTTAAGTTGTGGTTATCAATAAGTACCCTTTGATGCTTACTATTTGCTTTAATTTGAAGTTGTTTAACTTATTTAATGATTCGCATAATCGACTTTGTGAATAGTAAATTTCAATTACCTACACCATATATCAGGGAAGCATGGCACAAAAGGGAGGCGGCCTATATATACTCGACAGTGGTTAGAACAAGGCTGCCAATAATAATGATGGTGATGTTGAACACCATAAACAGGCCAAATTTCCTCATAAACCCATTTCGATATCCGAAAGTATTTTACCTCCCACAATCCTTAAGACTCCGCGTTCGTGCACAAGAAAAAATATCCTCTTCAAACAAAAAACAAACGAGCTATATCACAAACAAAGCGAAGTTCGTGATGGGCCGCGCAACTTGCTACGTGATGTAGGACAGAAAGTTGTAGCAACGCTTTCAAGTTGATTGCCTAAACAATAAATACACGTCGGACTGAGCATCGTGAGAGCGAGGGGGAATCAGCTTGAATAGCTTAGTGTGATAGTAATATTCTAGGTGTTGATTTAAGGATGAAAAAAGCATTTTTGCATTGTCTTGCTGGCTAAGTAGCCTGTAAGTAATGTTTTTTTTTTTTTTAACAAATTGTTTCTTTTAAATTGTTATGAACAAAGGTATTGTAATGTAATGAATACCATGCAACATGTAGTTTGAATGGAGACGACGACGCAACCAAACAGCAACAATATCTATTCGATATTTTAGCCGTGTAAACGTACCCTTCTATCCGAGAGACTGATGCTTAGAATGCGCAGTGAACATCAAGTTTTACTACGAAATCCATTCTCGTCAAGAATGTTAACATATTACCCCATCAAAATAACTCATTTTGTATGTTCAGCAATATGTTCTCGTTACAGTTTTAAAGGGTTAAAACTAATGGCCGTTCCATTTTTCAATGACGTGCAGCGATAACTCAACTCCTCTTATTTTTCGCGGCACGTCAGTACCTACCGAGGAAAGCTGCGGAATTTTTCCGACGACGTCCATTTTGAATCTGACATAACAAGATTAGGTGAAGCGCTTTTCTTCGTCTTTGCTTTTAATTTTCTAGCGCGGAGTGATGTTATCAGCAATATTTTCACTTTGAGGAAAAGCTTTGTTTCGTGGAAATATTTGAACGATAAATGTTGTGAATGATTAACAGTCACACGTGATTGGAAAGCATCCAAGCGCATTTTGTAATCCTACTAAATATTATAAACGTGCATTTTTGTATATTTGGAAGTTTGTTACTCAATCACGCAAAAACGGCTGAACGGTTTTGGATGAAATTTGGCTCACGGATAAACCATGGTATGGATTAGGTCATAGTATACTTTTTATCACGTTACTAAGTTACTGTGGGATCACTTCCCACCTTCAAGCGGACAAAGCTGCGGGAAAAAGCTAGAAAGTAATAAAGCGAAGTGAATTTATTGTCCTTGACTATTACGAATGATTTCTAATTCATTCAAAGTTCGACTCCCAAGGTACCTGCTAACAGGAAGGTAGCAACTTGAAGTTGAGATGGTGACTAGTAAGTACCATTCCTAATAGAAATAACAATTGAGATGTTACCCTCGAGATAGACGAACGTAAATGTTACTTCCAATATGACGAGATCCAAAAAACAGAACATTTTTAACAACGGTATATCATCCTACTAAACTCTACAGCTACTAGCCAAATATTTGCAGGGTCATATTCAAAGGTATCGACGGCTTCAAACAAGATTCTATCAGAACTATCTCAATTACAACTAACTATGCGGAATACTGCATTGCAGCCTAGATGCAACAGGAACTGAGACACGGAGTTCTATATTTTAATACGGTGTAAATAGTTTAGTATGAACTACGTTCTAGAATATTCAAGTGCTAGAGAGTTGTCAATAAAATAAAAGCTTTGGGGGAGATGCAATTTTCACACTAAAACTTCGGCATAAAATGGTCTGTGATTATTGTGAAGCTTTGGTTTCCTAGGAAAGCGGTTCCGTCATATTATAACGGCCGTCATGATGATCTGTCATTTTCACCCGTATTTGACATTCAGGTGTCAAAAACGCTCTGTATTTGGAAGCTGTACGGTTCACCGCGTTCTTAGGAACTACTTTGTTACTATTCACATGACAGACGGTGTTAATAAAACACAAACGTTATTTTGATCACTAAATTATAAATAAGTTATATCTATTGCTTGCTCTGACGTTTGTAATGTAAATTCTTGCCTCTTGTAGTCAGTAGAGTATTATAAGTGGGTACTGAGACTGATATAAATACAAGTAAGAGAATGCATAATCAGCCTATACTGTTCCCACTGCTGGGACACAGGCCTTCTCTCTCCGAGAGGGAGTGGGCCGTAATCTACCACGCGGGCCCAGTGTGGGTTGGTAGATGTCACATGTCTTCGAATTTTTCGTTCTAGGTCATGCCGGTTTCCTCACGATGTTTTCCTTCACCGTTTTGAGAGTGTTGAAATAATTTACACAAAGTAAAGCGCCTGTCTGGAGTCGAACCTATGACCTTTAACTCGTAAGTCGCGGGCTTTACCACAGGGCCACCACTGAATGACTGACATGAAATTCAACACTTAAGCAAGTAAATTAAAACATTTACTTGTTCCAGCTTTAACGAGCATTTTATTCGTAAACACGGGTTCAACGTAAAATGCAATTACATTTATTTGAATACCGTTAATAAAACATGGCGTTCTCACCTGAAAATTCGTATGTAAATAATTATTGAAATGCTCGTAAATGTTTTAAATACCTATGTTGTTTAATATAAGAGCAGCAATTTGAGCAAAGTTGGCTCGAAAGATATGTATAAAATATATATATAAAGATATATATTTTTTTTTCAATAACTTATCGACTTTTACAGTTGATTGATTGCTTCACGGAAATGAGTAAAGTAAAACTGCGACTTTTTCAGTTGATTGGTAAATAAATAAAGTAAATTGGTAAATAAATAAAGTAAATTGGTAAATAAATAAAGTAAAGTTGGTTTAAATAAATAAAGTAAACCCCGTCAATTAATGACATTGGGTACGTGTAATTCAAAGTGATTATTGAGTTAAATATTTAATTAAATGGGAACAGAAGTAAAAAAAGAGAATTAATTATAAACCCTTAGCAATTTTTATGAAATGTTGTATTTAGATGATGCATAAAATTAGCACAGGTAATCAACTTTTGCAGAGTTGTCGTTGACCGTACCTACCCTTAATTACACGTTAAATCTCGAGAGACAAAAGAATTCTTCCACTGTCCAACCCTCTAATTCTGACGACCTAAAAGGATAGCTCCCCCCGCTACCTTGGGAATCTCAAATGAACATAACTGTCATATTTGAGTAGCGTTCTTGTCTCACACAGAGAATGGGACGTCATTGTATATATAAGTATAAAGGTTTGGTTTTGCGCCAGTGCGTAGGTAGATGTGTGGAGGCAGGGTTGACGCCTTTTGACATTTTAGAAATAATAAAAGTACAAATCTATGCTAATATTATAAAGAGGTAAAAAACTCTTTCACTAATGGAAAGCTACAGTACTATATAAATGATAAATGATTTTATTTCTGTAACTAGGTTTTTACAAACACTTTTACACGTCAATCATTTTTTTTTTAAACTAGATGAGGTCGGCGTTTCCTATCTGACTACACTGAGAAGAAAGGCCGAAACAAACTCAGAGGTCACAGTCTACTGCCGAGTATCATAGGATATCATTATTTAATGTTTAAACAAGACATGTAGCGCAGACAAAGTGGCGTGGCTGGCAGAAGCTAATGATCGTAGCTGTACAAAATTTGATGAATTAAAAAAAAAATATTTACAAGACTTGTGATAATGAATTTGCAGTCAGAAGAAGAGTCATTCAAAATAAATTATGCTTAAGATATTAAATATATACTTACCTCATAATCAGCCTATAATGAGAGATTTGACAGGGAGCGGGATATAATCCACCACGCGGGCCCAGTGTGGGTTAGTAGATGTCACATATCTTCGAACATTAGGTTCTAGGACATGCCGGTTTCCTCACGATGTTTTCCTTCACCGTTTTGAGAGCAGTGGTGAAGAAATAATTTACACAATGTAAGGCGCCTGTCTGGGTTCGAGCCTACGACCTACAACTCGTAAGTCGCGGCCATTACCACTGGGCCAGCACTGCTTCTTATACTTAACTACCTATTAATAAATATGGAACGGATGAAAGAACTATAACATTCTAAATCAATTTAATAGTACCTATGAATGTTAAATATCCAAATATAAATGAAAGTTGCGAAAATATTAGTAGGTATACGTACTTACCTACGCTGAAACAAGTTTATATAATATAGTTTCTTTCTATTCTACACTTATACATAACATAACTCCTTGTTACCCCGAAAGGTTGGACAGAGGTGTAGGTACAGGGTACACCCACATTTCGCCAGCTATGTTTAAGCCCCATATAACAGGGGGCGAGCCTATTGGCATCAACCGGCCACAAATCCCGACTCCGGGCTATTAATAAGAGATTCCAAATGGAAAACCTCAATAACACTTTGCCCGAGCTTTTTTTTTTTTTTTTTTAGGGTGGGTTGTCATCGAATAACTTCTCCCGCTCTGAGCGGAGCGGGAGGGTGTTTCAGACTCGTACAGACTAAAACCCACCCGTGTTCCTTCAGTTGCCTGTGCCAGGGGCCACGGTAACCCTTTCGGACTTTCCCGCAACCCTGGCAGGCATCGGCCCTAGCGGACCCTGTCATTGGTGCTGACATCTCTTAGAGGCGCGCGTGGAACACAACGCGCCGTCAACCCGGGCCTGGTCCTTATCGGACGTCCAGCTGCACTTTGCCTGACGTGGGAATCCAACCCAGGACTTCATACTCAGCAGCAGTGCTTGCGACTACCAGATCAACGAGGTAGTTTCTAGTCTATAAAAAGAAAAGGTCAACTTGATCGATAAGTAGTTAAGTAGTTACGGTAATCATTAACAAGCCAGTCATTATTTTGTAATCTTTCAACCCTCTAATAATAGTGACATAGAAAAACCGTTACAACTTGCCGCACGCCCATTTATTGAATTACCGTCATTACTCGCCTTCCGCGGGACATTTTCTTCAATTTTCACGAACTATAATGCAATAGCGAGTGGAAAATATTTCCGGTTATGTGGGGTTGGTTTTTTGTTAGCCTATTTTGTGTCCCGCGGTGGGAAAGGCCTCTCCTTTTCCCTTCGAAACCTTTCTATTTTGTGTGACCTCTGGCCACGTTGGCTCCCCAAACATGATTAGATCATCACACCACCTTCGCCGCAGTCTACCTCGACCTATTTTTTTTTACTTCCATTTTCACTATCGGCAACAATGTTTAGCTGACTTATTTATGTACGTAAATACCATCGTAATTTGTGTCAATCTTAAGAGCGCGTTTATACCTTATGGGTGGCAACGTCGCAATTTAGTGTCATATTTCGTGGTTTTAAATTTTTATCATTATATACTATAACAGATTTTTAAAATATAGCTCCGATTAAATATCGGAGCTATATTTTAAAAATCTGTTTAATTAACTTTTTAGAATTACGTGAAAGTGTTTAAAAAGTAAGTAACCGTAATGCTTACAGTTATTTTACAATGAAAATAATGCCCTGCAAGTTTCCAATGTATTATTTGCATATAAATAGAACTGTAAACGCAACGATTTCTTACCTTTTACACAGTTTTCACATAATTCTAAAAAGTTAATTAAACAGATTTTTAAATATAGCTCCGATTAAATGATAAAAATTGAAAACCACGAAATATGACACTAAATTGCGACGTTGCCACTCATAAGGTATAAACGCTCTTAATGCAACCCATACGACAAATTAAAATATATACGAGTATAAGACAAGACAAATTAAGTTGCAAAAATGCCCGTAAATAGTCCTACGCGTTAGTCTGTTTACAGACATTGTGCGATGAAGTGCACGGATTAATAAATTAGAACAATGTGTTGGAGCGTGGAAGTCTGGTATCGTTCAAAACAGGTTTTGTTCGTTTCTAAAAAGATTTCTAGATATATCATGCGTCCGACTCATTTATTTGTTAGTTTGTTTTGCAATTTTATTGAATATCACACTAATTATTTAGATGTATACGGTAGTATTATTCTCTTACAGTAATTTATTTTATTTATATATGATACATACATACACACATTGCAGTATAAAACTATTTACATCCATCATCTCACACTTCAGGTCCAGTTGAAAACAAGCGTCAGACACTAGTTGTCTGACATCTTTGTTGAACTGGGCTATTTGGCGCAGCCACGAGGCACACTTTCCTGCAATTTTTTACTGAACTGGGCCCTTTTGGAGCAACTGCGAGGTACACTTTCCTTCTGTTTTTTGCTGAACTGGGCCTATTTGGAGCAGCCGCGAGCGACAGATTCCTGCAAATTTTAGCTGAACTGGGGCTATTTGGCGCAGCCGCGAGGCACACTTTCCTGCAAATTTTTGCTGAACTGGGCCTATTTGGCGCAGCCACGAGACACAATTTCCTGGAAATTTTTGCTGAACTGGGCCTATGTGGCGCAGCCGCGGGCTACACTTTCCTATTTTTTGCTGAACTGGGCCTATTTGGCGCAGCCGCGAGGCACACTTTCCTGCTAATTTCTCACAACGCACTTTTAGTTGTTTTCTTTTTTTACTTGTATGTATGTTGTAGTATGCCCTGTAGTCTGTGCTAAATAAATGTATTTACTTTCTCTTTCTTTCTTTCTTCTTTCTTTATTTCTTGATATGTGGGGTAAGGTAATCAAATTATTTGTTAGCTTTGCAGTTTTCTAGTTTTACTTAGGTACTGGACATCCAAATTAGGACGAAGCTTATGTAAATGTATTTGGACATTTTGTAAGTATTAAAAGTTATACTAGAGAGGTAGAGATTTCGTATAGCAGCTAGTCATTAAATCCTGGTGATTATGGCATAATATCTCTGTGATTTATAATGGGAAATTTTATACATATAAGGATGTTAATATTTACTGGATCATTCAAAATTAATAGCAAAGCAATAAAAGAAGTAAAAAGTTTATAGTCACAAATTCACAAGAATTTGATACATAGATACAGCACCTATTTATTTATTTTTACTATAGGTAACTACTGAAACTAATTCATAAAATAGGCCAAAGCTTGTATTTCGGGAATAAATTGTATATATAATTTTTCTGTAACTATAACTCAATTGTTTTATATCTCTTTTTATGCCAGCCCTAGTCCCACAAAAGTACAATCACCAACAAACACGTTAAAACACACCCTTATAATTTGAACTGAGAAACTCCTCAAACTTTTCAACTTATTATGTAAATTCGACAATAACGTGTAATGAATATCGTGTTAAACGTTCAATTTCAGGCTGACAATCACATTTGTTCAGTTTAAATTATTTGGGACTCATTATACGCTTCATGCATGCTACGTCATGAATTTTAACTGCAGTGTAAGCAGTAATTTGCAGCCTTGTTGGTCGAGCGAGGTTGACCTGAGTGTGGGTTTGATTCCCAAGTCGGGGTGTTTTTGGGTGTTTTTCCATCAGGAATGTCTAAATAAAAGCCTTTTTTTTTAGAGTGGGAAAGCATCTAATAACTTCTCCCGCTCTGGGCAGAGCGGGAGGGCGAGTCACTCTTACTGACTAAAACCCACCCGTGTTCCTTCAGTTGCCTGTGCCAGGGGCCACGGTAACCCTTTCGAACTTTCCCGCAACCCTGGCAGACATCGGCCCTAGCAAACCCTGTCATTGGTGCTGACATCTCTTTGAGGCCTCTAAGTAAAAGCCTGGAGTATAGTTTCTAGCCCGGTTGATGGCGATTGGTTCGCCCATTATTAAGTAAAATTAACTAACTGATATAATCTTAATGTACTGTATATCTCTGCCCACCCGTTCATAGAATACTGATATGATCTATATTCATATAATGCAGAAACCTATTGTTATGATTTCTATTGAATCACAGCGAAACTATTTTGACAAACAAATATGTGCCCAAAATCGCGTTTAACTTTTAATCACTAAATTGTGGAACGCTGATTATTAATTAAACATACCCGTTTTGGTTTAGCGGATTAAATATACCCAATAATTCAGTGACCATAATAACGCTCAGGTAATACTTGAAGTTATGAACGCTAATTATTTCGAGACTAGTTCAGCCACACAAAATAAAGTAATAATGATTGAATAAAATTATTTTATTGTTATTTTTGTGCCGATTTATTGCAAAATACTAAACTACCGACCACTTTATGGTAAGATGGAAAACTCGGTTATAAATATCCGCCTGGCCTCAATTTGACCCTCATATATTGGTACCTATGAGAACCTACACACCTGACGCATTCTACGAGGAAAACTCGGTTAATTATTCTGTTTTTCTAGTTTATTAGCAACCCCGGTATAAAAATAAGCAGTCATGCCTTTGCAAGAGTGTGATCACCTCTTTCATAAAAAAATGGGGGCTTCGGTTTTAACGGCAATTGCCAATTGTTCTATTTGCTATCGTCGAGTATTCTAGAACGTAGCTGAATTTTGAATTTCGATTTAAAACTGACAGATTTCATAATTATCTTGGCACAAATACTGAACATCGACCAAGTATCGTTCTAGCGTATTAATCTGCCAGTAAAAATAATAATGGTTTAAGCCACGTAAAGAACCCATTTGGCTTAGACTACACAAATACGTCTTACGGAATGTCTTCAGTTAAATGGAAAGCAAACCAGCTTTTCACTACCCAAATCGAATCCTCACAAAATGCGGCGACTTTGCAAGCTGACGGCACAAAGAGACAAACTTGCGGTGTACTAAAAGCTCTCTCTTTGATTGCAGGAGCGCGGTATAGACATGGTGGTGGTATCGGTATGACAGTATGTTTGTGGGACACGGTACAGCCACTTGGCAGCCGAGAGCCCTACAGTTGATGCATTTCGGTACTTCTAGTTTCCGTGCTAGTTTTTATGTTCGTGTTATTTTCTTTGCGCTGTTTTGTTTGCGGATGGATTCTTCTGTTCAGCCAGGTCTATGTTCTATTTTTAAAAACTTGGCGGTTTTATTTGACATGCAAACACCATATCCGATTTTTGTCAGACTTCGTTGAATGCAATGGAGGAGAGAGAGAATAAAAATACAAGATCACCAATTAGTTGAACGACGCGACGTTTGAAAAAAGTTTAAGAAGTGGGGGCTGCAATGTATCTGTTTTTGAAATTGTTGTGAAATTCCCCACTTACTACTTCGCAAGCTTTGTATTTCCTTGAGAGTCGAGTTCACTAAAGCAGGTATCGAATTTCCTATTAAAACAAGATCCTTGGTTTAAGTTTCTGAACTAAGGTGTGGCTCATAAACTGTTCACAATGAAGTAGGTACTTTCGCTTTTATCTTTAACACTATTAATACTACGTTGACTTAGAGCAGGAACTGAATTTTAGATTACCCAAGGAAAAGGAAATCTTGTCTGTACTGAAAAGAAAAAGAATATTATAAAAGGTACTACATAAAATACACCCAGTAGGCTTGTTCGTAACAGCTACAGTTGTAAAGTACTCGTAACATCGGAAAAAATATAAAACAATAGAAGAAAAATGTGTGCAATCAAACGTAGAATGAAATACGTAGCCGTTATGTTTGCCTTTTCTTTATTAAAGGCTGCTCAGAATGTATGGCCAAGAGACCCTGCAAGTTTCATTTTCAAAAGGGGCCTGTGCTCAGAATCTTGTTTACCAACTGCCAGCAACCAAATTGTGTCGTCGAAACTTAATAGAGTACAGTACGCCAATAAAAGTGTATTGGGCGTCGCCGAATGCCTAGGTACTGGTCCCTGATACAAGGCAAATAGCTCAATGAAAGCAATTCCAATAGCAAATTTGGTTACGTAATTCGGGCACCGACACACGTGAACGCGTGTTTCCAATTTTGCGTACAATGACACTCGGTAACCTGATTCTGGAATGCAGGCTACACGGCAGATACACAAGAATACAAAATTGTTCAATTGTGCGAGTTATTGAACACAGTTCCATAATTAAACCGGTCCTTAACAATAATTGACCGGCCAACTTGAAATACGATATTACCCACTATGCTACACACGCTATATTAGTAAACATTTGGAACCCGCTCCTAACGATAAACATGGACCCCTTTAAATTAACAGTCACATATAAATATTTCACAAAGTGGGAGTTGAGAACAAAGCATATAAACCCGACGCAGATATCCGAATCTCACCTCTTTTGTTACCACTATTTTGTATAGAGGGGAATGTTCGTCGTTCCTTTGTTACGAAGTTTTCACTGCACAGGATCCACAATACAACTCAAAGTTGCGATAAAAAGTTTGTGCGCGATTATACCGCGCCGTTTATCCGACTGATTGGAAATTAAATGGTTGGCGAAAAATGTGACGCACTTTTCCCATTAAATGTTAATTTTAAATTAATTGGTATATGCTGTTTCACACGTTTGGTCCTTTTCGCCGTATTAATTAATTGGCACGAAGTTAATGGAATTCGGATGCATAACAAAGCAATTGGAAGAAGGGAGTGAGGAAAGCCTTGATTTTTTCGGGTATAAATTAAAATAGGTACCGAAAAATATAGACCGTGTTGTTTCGGGAGAAGACAAAGTACTGGCTTTTCACCGTTGAGTATCATTAAAGATTACTTGGGTTTAGTAGGTGAAGGTGGGGTAAGGACACACGGCGATTACGACTTCCATAACTAAGCTTAGGTAAATGATTTCGGTGGTGGTGGTGGTGGTTTCGGTGGTTTCCTTCTGTGAGACAGTCGTCTCGCAGTAGGAGGCTGCGGAAAGGGAGAGGGAGATCTCGTCCTCTCACCCGGCCCGCAGAAGGCGCACCGGGCGTCGGCGGAGGGCGGACAACGCCCTCTTCCAGCCCCCCTAAATGGGTCCAGGGGCGACGGACTCGGGGACGTCCGTCGCCCCCCACACACCAGAACCCGAAGTGGCGGCGCGTATTGTTCCACGCGCGCCCCTCTTAGACGTCGCGGGGGGAGTCAAACACCTCACTCCCCCCCCAGACCCGAACGGGCCGGCACCAGTCGGGGGTTGCGGAAGGATCGTACGTTCCCGCGACCCCCGGCGTAAGTGTGACATGGAACACCGGGGTGGTTTTTAGTCAGTAAGAGTCTGACAGACCCCGCCACCCGCCCCGGGCCGCCGGCCTCGCTACCGTCGAGGCGATCCGGCCAGTACTCGACGACTGGCTCGGGAGAAGGCACGGCTCCCTGTCGTTTAGGGTGACGCAGGTGCTGTCGGGGCACGGCTGCTTCGGCAAGTACCTGTGCCGCATAGGCAGGGAGTCGGACGCTCGGTGCCACCATTGCGGGGAGGACACGGCGCAACACACGCTCGCCGAGTGTGTAGCTTGGGAGGAGCAGCGCCGTGTCCTCACAAATGAAGTAGGAGGCTATCTGTCGCTGCCGACCGTAGTGCGGAGGATGGTCGGTAGCGCAGAGTCGTGGGACGCGGTGGTGTCCTTCTGCGAGGACGTGATGTCGCAGAAGGAAACTGTGGAACGGGAGAGGGAGATCTCGACTCCCTTCCCCGGCCGCAGAAGGCGCACCGGGCGCAGGAGAAGGGCGGACAACGCCCTTTTCCGGCCCCCATGAATGGGTCCAGGGGCGTGGGACTTGGGGAAGTCCCCGCCCCCTATTTGATGGACTCGAGGCGGAGGCGCGCGCGGGTGTCGACGCGCGCCTCTGAGGCGATGCACGGGGTAGTTACAACACCTCACTACCCCGTGCAGGAGACGAGGCCCGGACAGACCAGGCTAGCACTAGTGTGGGGCCGCGGAAGAATTTGGATTCCCGCGGCCACGCGCGCACGTGCGAGGAGACACCGGGGTGGTTTTGGCCGGTAAGAGTCCGGCACGCCCCTCCGCCTTTTCCCCAGGCGGAGGTAGTCCATGAGGATTTCCCCCCGTAAAAAAAAAAAAAAAAAAGGATCGTACGTTCCCGCGACCCCCGGCGTAAGTGTGAGATGGAACACTGGGGTGGTTTTTAGTCAGTAAGAGTCTGACAGACCCCGCCACCCGCCCCAGGGCGGCGGACATCCATGAGGATTTTCCACCCCGGAAACAAAAAAAAAAAAAAAGGTAAATGATTATTATGACTCTGACACTGTAATCGGGATATGGACCATTAGCTATGGAAAAGTTGTCGTTCCCAATTCAAACTCAAAGGTCATTTATTCAAACTAGGCTTAGAATCAGCACTTTTTGAACGTCAAAATTACATAAGACATTCCCCCAAAAATTCCGCCCTTCACCACTTCCTAGTGCGTTAGCTGGCAAGACGAAGTGGCGCAACCAACTCCCCAGCAGTACAGCTGTCTGTTCAGTTAGAAGAACTGGATTCTATACAGTAGTAAGTCATTAACATTTCGAAACACAAAACATTAAATCAAATTATTACCCATATACGTCAGCTAGCACACGACACCAGGAACCATCAGGAAGAAGCATTGAAGTTACTGAATTAAGCAGTTCATTATGAGTAATCATAACTTACTAGGAACTTTTTTCTAGTAAGTGATGATGAGGCATAACGAACATAACGAACTTCTGCTTTATACAGATTTATATACAGCGTGTATCAGGTTTGTGTGGTCATATTTCAGAGTGTGGTACAGAACATCAAACTGAACCACTTTCTCCATGGGATATCGTAATCACTATAAAATTATCAGCAGTCCCATACATTTGGGTCGAGTGGAATTGAAGTGTTGTATGATTGCAAATTTATTTTTTGGCGATTATGGTATAATTGGATTATGGGATATTGGTCCCGTGGAGAAAATTGTTCAGTTTGATGGTCTGTACCACACTTTTAAAAAGCCACGTAAAGCCATATAAAGCTACTTTTTATCTAGGTAATACGCATAAAATGGTTATTTATTTTAGTTTTTCATTAATCTCAGTACAACACACACACACACATGTATCTCACAACTTTTTATTTTGTATGAGCTTTTCTATGTTTAATATTTATTATTTATTTATTTATATATTCTTTATTGTACACCACAAAAAACATAACAACAAAAATTAAATTAAACACTACTCAATATACAATGGGCGGCCTTATCGCTTTCTGCGATCTCTTCCAGTCTCACTCTCACTCACTCTTCTTCTTAATTTATTATACCGGACACACACTTCCCTATTTATTTATTTATATTTATTTATATATTCTTTATTGTACACCACAAAAAACATAACAACAAAAATTAAACTGAACACTACTTAATATACAATGGGCGGCCTTATCGCTTTCTGCGATCCTCCTATGTGTTTGTTATTCCAGGATATGGCACTCGTAGGCTGCAGCTGAAAGTCAGCGTCAGGTGGTACACCTTGTACAATCTGACATTAAGCTGAGCTGAGGCCCTTTCGGCATTATAATATTATTGTTGTTTTCTGTTTTATAGTTTTAAGGTGTATTTATTTTGCTGTAATGCCAATAAACGCAATTTTCTTTAATTAAATATGAACACACATTTTTGATGCACGCTGTACATAAAACATAATGAATAAATAGGTAGGCTACACTCGTCTAAAGCAAATGGTATTCCCAGCATCCCAGTTCCAACACTCGTGTACTGAGACAGAACACGATGTTTGCTGACAAACAGATCGCGTCAGTCGAGCACAATAGATCCTTTGCGTTGTATTTGAAGGAGAGTACCTACCTACCTACAATACATACCTCTGTCAATACAACCTGGGGATTTTCAGTATTAGAATTTCTGTTGTCTACTAATAAGCTTTTTGACGTTGGAATTAATACAAGACCTTTGATTTCTCGAAAGGGGGAGTATTTTTGTTTGTTTTTCGTGTGAGATTTGAAAAAATACTTACTCTTATTATGTATATCATACAAATTACACATATAAATGTAGAAATGTTACATAATATAGTGACACATGGCGGGATCATATAGAAAACCTTTGTATGCATTTTAAGGGAGGAGGAGAGGCAATATTGCAGGTAGTCTGTGGTGTAACATTTACGTTTACCATAAATACACACATATGTACTTAAATCGTATATATACTTATTTATTTATACACAATAAAGGCTTCTACAAACAGGCGCGACACGCGACAGGCGGTGCCTTTGTGTCGCGTCGTGTGTCGTGCCTGTTTGTATGAGCCTTAATAACCTGAAAGCAAGAGCAAAAAACTACTTATAGATAAGGAGAGACGAAGTCTTTCTTTTTGTGTTTCTAGGAAAACACACATGTCATCTAAGTATTCCGTCCAGGGATGGCAGTGGAGCAGGTCGATCTTCTAACAAATTAAGGGAACTACATGACCTAAACGCAAGTTTTATAATGCCTATAAGTATATGATCCACTTCAGTAAACAAACTCAAAAAAATAAATGATACTCTTCAGGATATAATGCTAGTTAGATATTGTGTTGAAAACATAATACAACTAATTTAGTACGATAGAAAAAAAGTCACGAAGATGCCTCTAAAAAAATCTTTTAACGATTATAAAACCATACATACATATACATACATACAATAATTCTGTTCTTCTTTTCAGATTTTTTAGTCCAATCAATAGATTTTATGTAAATTGAGAATTCCTTCATATTTTGCAATAAATTACCAGCTTTGTGTCATCGCGCTTCTCTTTCTTTTCTATGCAGTCCGACAGTGACCGCGCTTTAGCTGTTGTCAGCCCCTTAAAAAAGTAATTATTTAAAAGCGCGAGCATCACCCTTCCTCTATATTTCACCAATCAGGGGACCGGCACTGTCTCTCCTTAACACAAGCTATATTTTAGGCTATCTAGGAGACCAGCACTACACTCACCTTTATTGTTTATCTGAACCTAAAAATATAAATGCAACATTTGTAAACTTTGCAATCCCATTATGAAATAAACTATTATTATTATAATTAACTTATTTGTCGTTTGGAATTGATTGATTGTTATTATGATTTAAATTTGCGGTGCACATAATTATTATTTAAGTAGCAACTGCAATGAACAAATAACAATCGGAAAAAATACAAAGTACAGAGATAGGTATACTGTATAAAATTGCAATTAACTACAAACCCCTAATTGCAATTAACTACAAAGAGGCGAATCTTATGTTTCTGAAGAGTATTAGGAGTAATTGCGTAATCTTAAAGCAGCCGGAAGTAGGCACCCCCCTGTTTGAAAATGTAATGACAATATCCACTCAACCAAAATTCATTATAACATATCTACCACCTGTTCTATTTAGGTATAGCTGTTTTAAAAACGACTTAAGGCCAGGTAGGCCAAGTGAAGTAGGCATTTAACGCTACGACCCTTCCCGCGAAGCGAGCCGTGCGCTCGAATCGCTGACGTGAACTTATTATATAAACTACGCGACCATCACCTAAGAGCACTCCTGTGGGGAACGTACCTCGGCTTAGGGCGTCGCTGGGGGAGGACAGCAAGTTTGGGACAGTCTGGATCAAATTAGTTTAATTATTATTATCAAGGGAATTTAAAGCTACAGGCTCAGCTACGCCACCAGTTGGCACGGATCCCATCAAGGGACAGGGAAGACAATTACTTGGGGATAACCGCGAACGCGTAGGACCTCGGTGGCGGCGAGGTCGGAATTTCGATTTGTGTCTGTGTCTGTACTAGTGGCCCTACTGCTTTCCTGGAGGAGGGTAATGAGGTCGTAAGGGTCGGTCAGAACATGTCTCAGACGGCGTATTTTACTGATTCTAGAGGGGACATAGCTGGCGGCCTTCACAATGGAACCAAAGAAAGAAACGCTTAGAAGCGCGTTTCATAAATTCGTACTTAGTTATAGCAATATTGTCGTTTATTACAGTAGTGATTGAGATTGGTTTACAAACTGACATGATGCCCATCCCAAAATATGCTAACATTAACCAACAATCAAGCTTAGATACATAAAACCAGCCAACTTTTTAGGCGTCCCAACGCACAACCTTTAAATATTTGGCCCGCGCGGCGGACTCAGGATAAGCAAAACACTCGATATCTATTTTTACGGCCGCAGCCTCTATTCATCTTATCTTGGCGGGTATAATATAGGCGGGGAACGGTAATGGTGTTTACCCACAGAGGGCTGCCCTCATCAGACTAAGGATTACGTTCTTTTTTATTTATTTATTTGTAAAGTAGCTCCATTATCGGACCTTTGTTTATTCTCGTGCGTGTCGCTGCGACAATTTTATCTGAAACCGCCTCTATAAAACGACTTGCCAGTTTCCTTTTTTATTTATATTCGGTTTTCTCTGTGGTCGTCGTCAGTTACAATGAATTTTAAGGGGAGTGCGTTCTCTTGACCTATTTCGAGCTACGATCGTTTGAGAGAGCAATCAAATTGAATTATATTGGGGGTATTGTTGGTGTATTTTATTTCTTTTTAAATTAACTACCTACCAGCAGATTTAACTTATCATCTCGTCGTAAAAAAAAATTTCAAACACACGAAGTGTTATTTTAAATATTTTTGTTTCTTTTTCTTGAGTATTTCGTTAATCTTTAGTACCTACCTAATCTAGAAGGTTACGTACAATAAATGGTGCCTTTCATTGGATTTACATTATTGACGAGCTTCTAATACAAATGAACAGAAAAATCCAATAACATTTCATTCTCAATCCAATCAAGCCAATGTAAGGTCAACTGCATGTAGTTGTAACATTTTCACTACGAAAACGACCTAGCTACTGCGAGAAAAAGGCGTTGTCTAACTAGCATTTTTGATATGAACGTACGGTTAGCTGTACTACAGCTTTGTACTTGTTGAAATGTACATGCGGTTGATTGTAGAGCTTTTTACTTATGTGTTTAGTTATTAGATTTCCTTAATTATTTGGTTCATCCTCAATATTCGTATTCCCTGTGTCATGTTTTCTATGTTTATGCATCAAATATTTAGACACCCGGAATCCGAATCTCTTGATATCTGCAGATTAAACAGTAAAAACTGTGTAGTCTATCCATCTGACTAATTCATATTCAATTTCTAAATCCCAATTGATGTTAATTAACTTCAAAGAAATATCAACTTTATTTCTGCGTAAATTAAGTTGATTTCCGAATGAATAGTTGGTACTATTTAAAAGTCATAAAAATGTTTGAAGTTGTACTTTCTAGGTGGGTATTAAAGTTCAAATCAATTCAATTGAAATTACTTATTTGTAAAACATAGGTACAATACAAGGTGTTGTTTTGCATCCTCGTCAAATTCGAGGAGGTAACTATGCTAATGATTCTCGACACGAATCAATAATAAAATAAGTAGGTATTTATTTTTAAATTTTGTCATTTTCGGAAATCGGCATGTGTAGGGTCCGTGTGATACCGCCCTGTAACTGCGCTGCAACTGTAACGCATGCACACGGCGACATAGTCGTACGACACTGCCTACCACATGCGCAACGGGGCGATTCTGTTCTTTGAAAGTAGAGTATTCTGAAATACTGTCAAACTTAAATATCTAAAAAAACAAGTATGTATTAATTATTGAGCAAGATCGTCATTTTATTTGATTATTTATGTCTTTCATAACAGCCTCCTGAAATTTGACGAGGATGCAAAACGACACGTTGTATAATAAGATCTAATTCTATAGAATTAGATCTTATTATACAACGTGTCGTTAGATCTTATTATATATAATAAGATCTAATTCTAATGTCAGGATCGCTATGTTTAATCTAATAGGTATACAAATTTTGGATAGGTACATAAATAATAATAATTATTCAAATTAAATTATAAAATTGAGCATGAATAAATCGGCCATATGACTCTCAAAACGACACATCCAATTATGACATATTTAACTTGTATGTTAAGAATTCACCAATGGAATAGTACGCCTTTTTAACCATAATGTCTGTTATTCAAACATAAACACATATTATAAACATATTTGTTTACAGGTTTGGAAACTAAATTGCGAACGCAGGATAATTATGCTTGATTTGTTTGCAAACATTAGGTAGGTACGTGGTAAGATTTTGGTTAACCGTGCTTTATTATTATTATCTTTCCTAAAATTCTTCAGAAATGATTTCAAATTTTATTAGTATTCAAGTTATTCAATACAGGAAAAAAGTATAGTGTGGGGCAACGTTTAAAAAAAAAATATCTTTCTCGTGTTACGATAGTGGAGATCCACATCCTGACCCTTGTCATGTTTAATATTGTTTCAAGTTACCTGGATACATTATCATAGCTAAATTAAATATTCTGCTAGCGTTGGTTATCTTAGCTTATTCAAACAAGATGACCTTTATTGTCTTAGGTCCACTTGCACCACGAATCACTAAATACGTTTAGCGCTATATGAATTTACTAGGTGCCCTCCGCAGTTTCACCCGCATATGTCTCGATCCCTTGGGAATATCGGGATAAAAAGTCCAAATACTAGGTCGCGGTGTACCCATGTGCCAAATTTCATCTAATTCCGTTCAGTCGTTTAAGCGTGAACGCGTAACAAACAAACATACTCAAATATTTTCTCTTGGAAATATTATAATAGGTCTTTACCTATGAAGTTGCCGTTTTACAACACTGGCCATTTGAATCGTAATTTATGTATGGCTGGCAACGAATTCTAAATTCAAACAAATTTTATTTAAAAATATGGAATTCTATTTTCAAATTCAGTCATTTGTTTATTGATTAGTGTTTTGTTTTACATACATTTGTATCTTTTTCATCAGTATAGACACGATGAAAATATATACGAGTAATTATGGAATACGAGTTCCGTCGCGGTAGCAATGCCGCACAAACGGCTCGTAGCATTAATCACGTGTACGGAGTGAACACTACAAACGAACGTAAGACTCATTATTGGTTCCGACATGGAAATTTTGATAAAAAAAATTAACCCCGTGGTCGCCCGAAAACTACAGTCAACAACGACGAAATTAAAGACGACAGTGGAAGCTGACGATACTCAATTTACGGTTTAATTAGAAGCAGCTTTCAATGTTAGCATCAAAACATTACTGGTTCATTTGCGTCAAATTGCCAAGGTAAAAAAACTTGATAAGTGAGTGCCGCACGAACTGAACGATCGCCAGCGCGACGAACGCGTTGAGGTATGCCTTGCGTTGCTTAACAGACACAGAAACAAAGGAATTTTGAACCACATTGTCATTTGCGATGAAAAATGTATTCTTTTTGATAATCGTAAGCGGTCATCATGTTAGTTAGACCCTAGGCTGGTTTAGCGCCTAGACAATGCCCCAAACGAAAACTTACCCCTAAAAACTCATGGTCACTGTTTGGTGGTCTAGTGCCGGTTTAGTTCATCACAGCTTCTTACCAAATGGCACCAGCATCACTGCGGCTGTTTACTGTGAGGAACTGGACACAATGATGGAGAAGCTCGCAAATCTCCGGCCAGCCTTGGTTAATCGCTCGTCCTGCTCCTACACGACAACGCTCGACTTCATACGGCACAACAGACGGTCTCTAAGCTAGGGTTGGAAGTTTTGCGTCATCCACCGTACACACCAGAGCTTGCGCAGACAGACTTCTACTTTTTCCAAAATTTTGACAACTTCTTGGCAGGGAAAAAATTCAATACCCGAGAGGTAGAACAAAATGCCTTTGAAGAGTTTGTTGCGTCCCGTACACCTGACTTCTTCTAGAAGTGCATTGATAAATTACCACTCCGCTGGCAGAGATCCATCGACAACATGGGTGCATATTTTGATTGAGAGAAATAAAAAAATATTTATAAAAAATAATACTTTAACTTTCTGCAATTTCATAGGTAAAGACCTGATATTAATTATTAAGTTTAGTTATAACATCGTTCTTATTCTGTCAATCTTTAAAGATGACAGTGACAAATTATGTTTTAAATATAAATGTTTAGCATTAGCAAGATTTTCAGACTGAGTTAGCTTGGCCTTAGTCTACCCACCGCTCACACACCTCAGGTGTCAACTAACTAACCCTTATGCGCAGACTATAGCTATAGTAAAACTATCTGACGTCAAAGAAAATGACACTTGGCGTAGCAGTTTGCTACGACGACAGCGTAGCTAGCGTAGCAGTGACGTCATTGGTAGCAACGGTAATTCGTAGCAACACGTCGCTACGTGTATTCGTAAAATTAATCTATCTACGTTAGGTGCATTATACAACACGTAAAACAACCCTGTCCGATCCGTGAGGGTGTTCTTAGGTATCGTGCTAAGAGTCTTTATATTCAGAAGAAAGAAATAACGCTTTTTTTTTTAAATAGGGAAGTTCACCTGATTATACACAGCGCCATCGTGAAGCGGGTATCTACAAGTCATAACTGAACTCTGTAGAAAATTTGCAATTTTTTTATGAAATTGGGGTAGGTAGTTTTGGTACTAAAACGTGAATTTTAAATACATGTAACTTTTTTATTTTCATTAATAATACAAAAAAAGATTATGACTTTTTGGTAAAAAAAATGTCGTTTCCAAATGTCTTTTGTTATGCGCACAGCAAAAGAGTGGAACCTGCGTCTGTGTTTCCGAACGCTTACAACCCTAATCTCTTCAAAGTGACAGTGAACAGGCTTCTTCTGGGTAAGCTTACTCCACCGTCGACTCTGTCTCTATCACCACTGACCTAGACTAGAGTCAAGAGCAAACCCATATTTAATTTTTTTTAAATGCAGTACCTATATGCCACTTTCGAATTCGACAGTGTTTTTGTTATATATTGTATAAATAATGTACCTATTTTATTTTATTTGTACTAAATACAGGGTGGTAGGGACATCGACGCGCAAACAGTAACCATAGATACAGTACATGATGTTGAACCTCCCTGCGTTGAAACTTTTTGCCAGTTATTAAAAAAAACCGATCAAGTGGGAGTCGGACTCGCACGGGAAGGCTTCCGTACCACCGTACTATATTTAACACTACATCTTTTTTTTAACACATTTCTTGTATGTGGACCCTGTCATTTTTAACTTTATTTTATTTTTATTATTTGTTGTCAACTGTCTACCTATTAGGGTTCATGAGATACAGCCCGCTGACAGACGGATGAATGGATGGACAGTGGAGGCTTAGTAATAGGGTTCCGTTGGCTCCCATTGTGTACGGAAACCTTAAAAAAGTAACAAGTTGCCGTCGTGTATTGCCACTCTGTATACCTAAAGCACCTTTGTGTAAATTATTTCATCTCTTCTGCTCTCAAAACGGTAAAGGAAAACATTGTGAGGAAACCGGCATGTCCTAGAACCAAAAAATCGAAGACATGTGACAACCACCACTTCGCACTGGGCCCGCGTCGTGAATTACGGCCGGCTCCCTCTCACAGTGAGTAAGCCTGCGCCCCAGCAGTGGAAACATTAAAATCAAAATCAAATCAAATCATTTATTTTTGCAGAGAACACTGTTGCATGTCTCAAGTGATTCAACCGTAAAGCATACACAATTTATTAATCATGGTTTATCAAAATCAAGATTTACATTGAAATATAAAAAAAATAGGTAAAAGTATTTAAAAATATTAAATTAATGGAGTGTCCTTCTTATAGTCATATTAATACAGATAAATTATTCATTTAATAATAATAGTAATTAAATAACATTAAAATTATAGGCGGATTGTGTATACCTTAAGCTATAACACAGTAAAACTACATAAGATTATGATCAAAACGATACGACGATAGATGAAAACAAGAAAATAATTCTTGTTGTAATTTCATAAAATTCAAGTTAGTGAAGCGACTTCATTGCCTGATCACACAGGGGAGCATGGCATTCGTATATCGGTATCTCGGAGAGTATCGATACCGATATAAATTATACTCGAGTATATACGAGTCTCAGGATGAAGCGGATAATAAACTTTATCATAGGTACATAAAATACAGGTGAGGTTATCTTATACAACGGCTTCGTAAAAGTATAAGTAGACAAAAAGGTAAGTCTGAACGTAAATCGAATTTTTTTGTAAGCGTAGGTTATCTGTATGTATGAATATTGTATGAGCCCTAAAGCGAAATACTAAGGTCACTGTCTCTTTGCGTTATAACCTTATAACTAACTATAGAAAAGGTTAGCAACACAGTATTTATTCTAATAACATGATACCAGCTACCATCGTCTATTTTTATCATCGTCAGTTGATCAAAGATAAAAGCGAAACCAATAAAAAAAAAACATTTCTCCATTTTTTTTTGTATTTCATAAATGTTGTAGTTACATAAGACGGGTCGGTCGATCAGGTTAAGGCACGTTTGCCAAGGTTGGTCTCTGGATGGGTGCCCATTTTTACATACCTAGACCCCTCCGTACCTCGGCTGGCATTCCTGGATCTTTGATAGTCGTTACGGGTCGTCAGAAGTCCAAAAGTCTAACTGCCAGTCTTACCAAAGGGCCAAAGGGGTAAAGTATTACCCAGTAACTGTGGTGTGCAGGCCAGATAGGCAGTCGTTCCATGTAAAATACTGGTATTTAGCTGCATCCGGTTAGACTGGAAGCCGACCCCAACATACTTGTGAAAAGAGAGAGAGAGAGAGAGAGAGACATTATAAATAGTATTCTTTGCTGTTTTAGACTTTAAGGGGCTGACAACAGCTAAAGCGCGGTCCCTGTCGGACTGCATAGAAAAGAAAGAGAAGCGCGATGACACAAAGCTGGTAATTTATTGCAAAAAATGAAGCAATTCTATCAGAATACCAGCGTTGTGGCATTTTTTTTTAAATGTCGCAGCATTATGCTGAGATAGGAGCCTTTTGGCCTCGTATAGGAATTTCTGTTTCCTTTTTCTTTTGTTACTTTTTGTTTTTATATAGTTTGGTGTTTTATTTTATAATTTAGTTTGTGCCCTTCCTGTACGAGTCGCAATAAACACTTTTTCTTTCTTTCTATTTACAAAAAATCTATTGATTTGACAATAAAATTAAAACACTATCACGTTAATAAGTAGCTTGAAGAACAATCTGGATATATATGATTGCATGTATATTAGTATGGTTGTTAATAATCGTTAAAAGAATTTTTTTGAGGTATCTTCGTGACTTTTTCTATCGTACCAAATTAGTTGTATTACGTTTTCAACAGACTATCTAACTAGCATATATCCTGAAGAATATCATATTTTTCTGAATTTGTTTACTGCAGTGGATCAAATACTTTTAGGCATTATAAAACTTGCGTTTAGGTCATGTAGTCCCCTTAAGGATGCCACACAGTTGTTCGGTTCGACACATTCGATTCGGCACTATTTTTTGAACACCAAAGACGACAAATTGCTACATATATTTCTTTATTTATGTGTAGGAGGTTGGTCGGCAAACTCCGTTTTGCATCTACCCTCGCTGAATAATGTTTGGGTCGGCTCGGCACAGTTTGAACTAAGCCGCGCGGCTATTCCCGCGCTTGTGCCGAATCATGCCCACCCGAACAAGTTGTTAGCGCTCCTTAGAAAACCAAATTATTATTTCAAACTTTCAACCAGCACCCTAATTGCGTAACATACTTTCAATCAGAATCTGAATAATTTTGAAGGATATTGCTATTCCATTGCTTCATATGTTCGAAAAATTTGTCTACGCAACAACGTAAAGAACGCAATGAATGTTGTTGAACTGTCAAAATGAAAGCTATTCCTACTGCTAGTGGGTTACGCCATTAACCCGCTGGTAAACCTCATGTCATTAAATTTATTTTAATTCTTTGATAATTACACTTTACAAAGGCATTCAGGAATGCAAATTACTTTCCTAAAATTATCCGAAAGAGGGAAAAAAATATTAAAAGGAAAAAAAAAGTAGATCAAAGGCTTCCCTTTGTGAGTTTATAGTAATTAAAAGGAGCCACGCCTGGATAACAGAAGCCAGCTCATAAAAGTGATACATGTCTAGTGAACTGCCGTTCTAATTTAACAGCAGTGCACGCATTTTGCCGCAAATCTAATTTCAAACAATTATCTAAGCTTTTTTTGTGGTTTCTACATAATCATTTGAAAAACCAATAATTATTATAATGTATCAACCAGCACGGTGACTATAATATACCTAAGTCAAGGTATACAGGGTTATTGGTAAAACACCCTGTACTCATCATTATGAACAACTTTTCCTATGGGACCAAATATGAAACCACGAAAATAAAATCAGCTGGTCCCTACATTTTGACCAGTTTTTTTTTTAGGGACCTACTGATTTTTTTTTGATTTACATGACCCCTTAAGAGGTTGATGGTGTTTTACTAATAACCCTGTATAGTAAATCTTGCATTTACAGCTGAAATATGGTTAACGATAACGACGAACAGTTAAATTTAGGGGAAATGGTCAGTCGATGTTGGTGGGTAATTCTCCCATTTTCTATCAACATATTACACAACCACTGATATTCGAAGTCGAAAATATGACCAGCGACCTTCCTAAAAAACTCAAATTCATTAATAACCGTTCCACGAGTACAAGTACAGAACGCAAAAAAATTACACAACCCTCGAATGCGAGCGCTCGTTAAGCCTATTAACCCACAACTGCTGACCGCAAGGTGTACTGTCGCTTGTAATTATGCAAATATGAGGACGACGGGCGCTTAGAGCCCATGCATTGTATATACGTACAGTACTGCTGACTCTGCGAACCAGATCGTTTGTTCAACAAATTTGATGAAGGTTATTGATGAGGTGGCCGCTAAACTTAGAAATGAGGAAATGTTCCCGGATAATTAATGCAATAGGTATTGTACTGTTGTCTTTTATCTGATGAATAGTGTGGGAGTATTGAGTTGATTTCCATTAGGTATAGCTGTTTTCTTCCTTAGGGTACGTCACATTTGGAAACTGGCAACCGTCAGTGTTAAGGTTGGTGTCCTGAAGGCCAATTCTCGTACTTAAAAACGTTCAAAATCAAGTCGCAATCTCATCTCAGCGACAATCAAATGTCAAAAATGTGGGTAAACGCTATAGAATGTTTGACAGATTGAGACTGAGATTAGAATGCGAACGCTCTTAAAAAATACGGGAATTGCCCCTTTGGTATCTAGATGTTGCTCCGATCGGAAACCGTGATTTTGGCGAGAAACTGGCCATAGCGTTTAGTTTTGTTTATTGAATAGCCGAAACAAAATCTTCAGCTTGCAAAAGAAAAGCCATTGATTTATATAAAATGTTACTTAATTGAATAAACTTTACCCACCCGCAATTATTTAAAACAGGCACTTGATATAAAATACACCTGAACAAACAGAATTAATTTTGTTTTTCCACCACAAGCAGGGATGCAAAACATTTTCCCAAGCGTAGTAAAACTCCCCACACTTTGTTCCACAACAAAAGTATAAATTAAAGACAATTCTAGAAAGATTGCGGTGAAAAAATATTACGACAAATTGGTTGCAACTTTGCCTTGTAAGTACCAAGTTTTGGCTCTTAAATTACCCACTGTGCAGGATAGGCGCAGGTCTTTCCGAATTTCAATTTAACTTGTAATAAGTTGGCCAAGTTGTCGAAATTAGCCCGGGGGCGAATTTACGAATTGCCGACGAGAAAACGATACGACACCGCGCCGCGCGAGCCGCCGCCGCCGCCCGCTGCCGTCTGTCCGAAATTTTGAATAGATTGAATAATATTTGTTGTAAAGCTTATGGTTACTGGTCACCCTTTGAGGAGTATTTGCGTTTACTTTTATTTATGAAGTCCACAAAACAACAAAAAGGAAATTAAGAAAAAAGGATATTTCGCCGGCAGTTCATTGTGTTTTTATTCAATTTCCTAAACTTCCGCATTATAATAATTGTTATTGATTTTTTTTACAGTGTAGTGTGCTCAATAGGGCTATTTTCTTCTGTTTTCTCGTGCGGTTTTGGCCAATTTTTAACGTAGTTTAAGATTCATCTACATTACGAAGGTCTTCACGTGTGACGACACTTATGTACCTACGTCCGGTGGACCCTGGCGTGCACCTTGCTGACTGGGTCATCTTTCAAGAAGTTAAGTACCAACGACGACACGAAGGAGGCCAGCAATTACGATAGTGTAGAGTATGACTGACTTACATAATTTTTTCAAAACAATGTTCATAGACGCCATTGTTATATAAACTGTTCGAGCAAGAAATAAATATCAGCATGTCCCTATGTCAGCCTTTACGATTCGATCTAACCTGTCCCTTGTTGTTGGCCTCCCCATCGACACCCTCAGCCGAAATCCGTACCCCACAGGGGGTACCCTTAGCGTGTAGTCGCTTAAGTTAAGTTTTATGCCCTGGCTGTGGCCTTAATTTATGAAGGCATCACCAAGATAGCCAGGTTAAGTTAGCGACAACTTCCTAAGTTGACCTGAGCGATCCAATAAACAAAAAAATATGTTTGTCTTATGTAGGAAATCGTTACTACCAATTTGTTTCGATCTTAATAACTATAAACACGTGCCTCTTTGCCTGTTTTCAATGTGTGCCAATTTACTAACTGCAAATAACGGGAATGCGAATCAAATGGGGCAAACAAAGAACGATTACTTACAGAGGAAACATTTTAGTTTGTCGCAAAGGCATTTCATGGTACTATATACGTGGGCTATTCTGGTACGCAAGCAACGCGGCAACAGTTTTGTAGCAATGTTTATCGTTTGTTTGGAGCAAATATTTTGTGAGTTACGCCTTATACTATTCAACATGTTTAAGTAACGTATTTACGTGAGTTAAAAGTGTTTTAGTTATTTTAATAGATAGCCTTATTTGTCTTTTAGTAACCGTTCATGTATCCTTAGATGTAGCTTACGTTTTCAATCTACTTTTAATAATAATAATAAATTTGTTTATTTATCCAAAATAAATACACACAGACACAGTTCAGAAAAAATCAATACCTACAATAGAATAACCATAAAAACAGCTTGTGAGCAGGAGATTTAGGTTTACAAAAAAAAAGGTCTATGCATAGAAAAAATAATGAACCCTGTCTCTTAAACTAGGAAGAAACCTGTATCTCAAGAGACAGTGATCGGCCAAAATTTAAATTTAGTAAAACTAAAACTTACAAGAGTGAAAGTATGTCGATTACCATTACTAATGCATATTAATATTAGTGTTAGTGTTATTCAAGTATGTGTGAGTGTTGAGGTGTATGTACATACACCTCAAGGGAGGAGAGTGAACCGATGTATGTACACGGTGTGGGAGTGTGTATGTGTGTGAGTGTGTATGTGTGTGTGGGTGTATGTGTGTGTGAGTATGAGATCTTGTGGGTGTTTTTGAAGTGGTTCTGAGTGGTGGTTCAGAGTCTATACTACTATCACACATCGCTTGACATATCAATCGATGTGTGATAGTAGTATAGACTCTGTTTTAATATAGTCCTGCTGTATGAGCCAGTCAGAAGTTTTTGATTTGACATTGAATTTATTTAGGTCTATTGAATTTATTTATTTTATCTTCCATATGATCTATGTATATCTAGTAATTTTTTTTGTATTATGCTTAACCAGAATTGGAAAGGTACATACATTACAACTTATACCTAATTCATTAATAAAAATACCCTAACTTAACTAAAACTACACTGGGCCGTTTTTCACCATCGCTTAGAGAATTTATTCCAAAAAGTGTATGTGTTTAACATCAAACTAAATAATACAGAATTAATCTCGATGTTTTGCCAAGTCTCGCGACGCACGGGCGTGTCGCTAATTTTTATCAGATAGCTTGAAAACACCTCTATTATATCCATTGCAAATACGCAGATACTGCAAAATGGCTGCACTCTTCTAATAAATTGATGCTGGAAAATTGATTAACTCGTAGTTAAATTCTACGAAAAAAGCTTCCATGTTTTCCACAAACATGAAAAATTGCTATCAGGCCAGCAGTCAGATTATTCAACCGTATCAGCGAGGTCAAACGGCAATAAATTGCCCGTAGCATGTTCGATGTACGTTATTGTTGCGGGCTATACAACCAAATAGCTCTTCTATATAAAATGTATATATATGTATATGTATTATGTACAAGTATGTAAGGGAAAAAAAGGAAACCATCATTGGGCATCAAAAAGTTTGTCTGCATCGCTGTCAGTGGGAATAGTGCCCAAAAATGGATAGCAATGCTGATTCTTTGACCTAAAAATAGGCCAGCCCTATGGTCACATGCAGAGTCGACTAACCGCTTGGCGATTAGCTCTTCTAAATGCCCACATGTTTATTTAGATCTTTATGATCAATTTGAAGTTTGCATAACGATGGATTGGTTTATTTATAACAATGGTTTTAATGGCAAAATCTGAACTTGTGGGAACCTACCAGGAGTGAGAGCTATACGGGCAATGGCAAAGCTCGATATCGGAAAAAAACTGAAACCAGATTCTATGTTTCATGATTAAACTCATGGTTTAGCCAGAACATAACGCAATTTTTTTTTGCAAAAAATACCACCATGTATAGTTGTTATTTGTATGTTACAAATCAATCACTAACAAAATAAACTAATTAACTACAACTAATCAATAACTAATCTGTAATATTGTGACTATAAGAAGGACACTATTAATTTAATATCTAGAAATACTTTTATATAATTTTATATGTTTCAATGACAATCTTGATTTGGATAAACCGTGATTGGAAAAGTTTGCATGCCTTACGGTCGAATCACTTGAGACATGTAGGTACCTATACTCAATAACACCACTGTAACAGTGTTTTTTGTAAAAATAAATAATTTGATTTGATTTGATCAACCAAATAAATGGCATTTCCACATAAGCACAACTTAAGCTGCGATCAAGATAAATAATGAAACAAAGTATTGTGAGAAATATTAATCAAATAATCATTGCTTTAAAAACTGGTCGGTGCGTACACGATAGACACTTCAATGTTCACCGCTCCATTCATGAGCAAGTGGTCCGTGAAAGAAGTGAAATCCTTCGCTCCTTGGGGTAAACGCTCGCCCGGGAAAGTAAGCGATGCTTGGTGTGATTTTGTTGAAAAGGAAGGTGTCGATAAACAATTTGGGACACATTCCACGATTGTCTCTAATTCGTAAGCGATAAACACACACACAATTAATAAATCTGCCTTTTCCAGGTGTGTCAGTTTCCAGGGAAACCTGATGCAGCAGAAAACTAGTATTTTACATGGCTGGCCTCCACAACCCAGTTACTGGGTAACACGATACCCCTTGGTAAGACTAGTGGTCAGACTTTTGGGCTTCTAACTACCTGTAACAACTGTCAAAGATCTACGATTACGAATGACATTCGAGACCAACGGCTTAACGTGCTTTCTGAGGCACGGAGGACACATTTCAATATCGCCTCTAATCAACATCTTTCGCATTACAATGCGATAGACACAAACACAACCACTTACATTCACAAGACAAGGAACCATAACATAATAATGCTCAATATGACTGAATGATAAATAAAAATAGGCACCAGTAAAAGGATATGAAGATATAATTCACCTTAGCAAAAATCGTCTTTCAACAACCTAAACCGTTTAAAAACAAAAGGAGACATTTTTCCTGTTCTACGTTGTTCATAATAAGTGTAGAGGAAAAATTCACGATAATAACATTAAAATTTTCACTTTATATGCAAAGTGCTTGTCCACTTTTATTATGTGTCAAAGTAGGTAAGGTAGCCAGCGACCCCTTCGTTTTCCTGTTGCTTTAGTAAGGAATTTTATTTAAATTCCTATCTCGCTTCTTGTTTTATACACCTGCAATGCGTTGGTCCTTTTGCCTAGGTTTCTAAAGACCAAAGTATTACAGTTGAAGATACAATTTGTGTACTTAATACGAATATTTAAACAACCTGAACTAATATTTACATAATTTAAAAAGCTAACAGTCTCAAAATAATATAATGCAAGAATATAAAAATAAATCAAAGGGTATCAAAAAACTCGTCCGCATCGCTGTCAAAAGGAAAAGTGCCCAAAAGGCTGGCAGCATTGCCACGTTGTATAGCGATGCTGATTCTTTCGCCAAAAAATAGGCCAGCCCTCTGGTCACGTGAAGAGTCGACCAACCGCTTGGCGATGTCTCGAAAAACTAAGTGGGCACTCGGACCCCATGGCTCTTTTGTATATCTACTTACTTGTTATGTTTTGAATGATAAAGACATTTAAAGGCTATCATCGTTTAGAGGTAGAAATTATTCCAAATGAAGCATCAGTTACTGTATTTGGAATTTAATCTCTACCTCTAAACAGCAGTTTCTAACATGCGAAAAATTTTGTCTGTTTGTAACTGAAGGAAGAACTGGACTTAGTTATGTAACCATATTGTTACGGAAGCTGACAATGAAAATTTAGATTTCATTTGTTTAATTTACCTACTTTCTTAAGTGATTTTATCGATAACATATTTTTTCATCCCTGAAAGTCATACGTACCAAGTACGCTAAATGTTCAGGAAAAAAAAGCTAGCCGTCTGATTGATTTGACTTTAAACGGCTTTTGTTAACAAAAACCTTCTATAGACAAGAGAGTGGATATTTAGTGAATAGTCACCTTGTTGGTGAAGTGCTTCAGAAATGTCAGGTGCGTAGTACCGTCGTGCGTTTATGTCTCAATATATGAATGTAAACGACGCAAAAGGTATATAAGTTATAAGATTATGGACTACGTCTGAAATAAATGTGTTAATAATAATAATAAAGTATCGGCCAATGGCCTGATGGCAAAAATCCTCGATCAACATCTCTCGAAGCTCTCGTTAGGCGGTTGGATCAAGGGCCTGATTCAGAAGGCAGTACTCCTTGATACGGCTCGTATCGTGAAGAGGTTCCTGTCTCTGGAACTCTAACCATCGGTAGCTTGGACCCTGCTCCCGATACCGGCGGACTACTATTTTTATATTTTTAAATGTTTTTAAAAAAAAATATTTAAAAATGTATTTAATATGTATGAAAGTAAATAAACGAAATAATAATAAAAAGTAGTATAGAATACTTAAGGGTGGTAGCAGGTGGCGCTCTGTATTATCTGCCTACCCCCATGGAAAGAAATCATAAGTTTATGAATGTAGATTCTTAAAGTCATATAAGCAAACGAATGGCTCAAAAATGAGCAAGGCGCAGTTTCGTGTGGTTTAGATATAACTCAAAATTACTGCCAGGCGAGTTTGTAATCAACATACATTATTTAGTAAATGTTGATATCATAAGTAAACTGAAACAAATGAAGCCACATCACGAAAGCCTACGTTTATAATTTACTTAGAGTTTTACTAGGCTACCTCGTTTTATAATAAATGTCCTTGGTACATTTTCGAGATAGAAAACTTTTTAGCGGCACGCCTGGCGCAGTGGTTAAGCGATTGACTGCTGCGTTGCGTGTCGCGGGTTCGATTCCCGCACGGAACAAATATTTTTATGACCTGCAATAGTTGTTCCGGGTCTGGCTGTTTATGTACGTGAGTTTAAATTTTTGTAAACGCACTCACAATACAGGAGAAATTCCTAGTGTGGGGCAACGTTTAAAAAAAAAAATAACTGACCTACAAACGGGGCTGAAAAATGAAACTAAGTTAACTTAGAATGTGCATTGACGTTCCTACCATTTTTTTTTAATTTTGTGCAGATCTGGCAGATTGGCCGTCGCTCCATGTAAAATATAGGCAATATAAGCTGCATATGTTAAAACTGGAAGCTGTCGCCAACATAGTTGGGAATAGGCTGGGCAAATAATGATGGTTTTACAAGTTTGTGCACAACTACCAATCGGTTATGAAAGTAACTTAATATAAAAAGTGTTTTTATTTTTACGATAACAAATTAACACAGAATACCTTCTCTAAATAAAACGTTAATAAAATAAATTGTTTCTCTCAACTAAAACACGAATAACATTTGCGTATTAATACGAAAACAAAACTTTTCAGAAACAAAATAAACAATTTATAAAACGAACCAACATAATGTACATTTCAGCTTTTGAAAATAATATACCAAAAACGTTTTCGTATTAAAATGCAACAGAAAGATATTTAAACAAATAAGTTCTCCTACAAACGAACATGAGGTTTGCAGTCGGGGTGCGGTGTGGCATTATGGCAAGCCTAATGTCCCGTGGAGACAACCAGACGGAATATATTAATGTTCAACAATGCAAACCACGCTTGCTTAATGCAAAATTTATTGTTTTTTGCCATTCTGATTTGTGTTGAATTTAATTTTGTGGTTTTCCACTGAATTTTAAGTAAAGGATAATTCCTGACTAAGTTTTTAAACGATTTTCGAACTTCAGTACAAAAATTTGGGAACTGGTACTTCGAGTCAGGTGAGGTTATTTTTTTGGAGAATATCTTATTTAAATGGTCACATACGATTCCAAAACTTATAACGATTGTTTTAACAAAGACAGGTATCAACACATTGCACGTAGGCCCTATTGGTCTTATTACAAAACAAGGTTTTTCTTTTGACATGGTTTAAACCATCGAGCCCGTTTTTGAAATTGGAATCTAACAGAAATTGAAATACAGTTCCTTTTACAAAACCGAGAACTTAGTCCGGTCTTATGTCGTCAATTTTGTATTAAGAACTTTACTATAGTCGGCATAAAGTTCGAAATACAAAAACTGACTCGATGGTTAAGGCTCGGGCTAAAGTTAGACCGTATTTTGTAATAAGATGGTATGTGTTTTGGCTATTATAACGATGTCAATGAACATATATTATATAGAATATTATGGATCCCTTAGCAACCTAGTTTCAATCACACAGGCAGACAACTCGTTACACAAAAGTTCCGGATTCCCACATACATCTATTTAAGAAATCGCACCGGTACACAAAAGAAAAACCTCAGCGTTCTACATATTTTTTCCATAAGTAATTCAACTCAGCTTTAATACATTTCACGTGTCCTTAGACGTTATGTAAGAGAGAACTCGACGCATTCAGCATATTCATGTGTTATGTACCTACAGAAAGGTAGACCATTAATTATTACATGAATGTACGGAAGTTTTAGTGAGTTACTGATGTATTCAAAGAAAATTTATTCAATCAAAGACTTCGATCGAAGAAATGAGCTACTTTTATTAATAGGTCCCAACTTGCTTTATTAAAACCACATACGTGAATATTTTAAAAGGTAAGCTCTTCACTAATAGCTCCTCCTCTTAGCTGGTACATTTTCACAATTTGATCCATGAAATTATCAAACGTGGGTACAGTATTTTATCTCTCCAAGCGACGCGTGCTTTACTTGTGGTTACCGAGTGTACAAAATTCACGCTGTGAATGTGTGTGGGCTCTCGGTACCGTCCAAGACACGGGCGAAGTCAGAAGTGTATGAATGTGTGGGTGTGTGTTATTTGTGCTGACGCTACTCGTCATCACGCACACATTTACAGCATATTTGTACACTTGGTAACCACAACTAAAGCACGCATCGCTTCGTGGGATAAAAATACTGTAGGGTAGGATGGTAAACAAAGGCTCGGTGGTACACGGCGAACTGACGTACGTACTTCATAAACGCGAGATTGCCAGCCCATGCTGTGTGCACGAAAGGACTTACCCATTACCGCGTCCCACCCTCCTCAGTTGGTGGCTCACTCTCGCCGAAAACACACGCGCCGCGAGTTAATTGCTATTTACGTCAAAAAAAACAGGAATAAAATGGACGTACTAATTTTGATTCTCAAACCGATAAGCCACCTTTTTTATATTTACCTAACAATGATCCCACTTAATAAGAGACTACCTACATCTTTATGGTTTCGCATGTCGTGCGCGCGATAAATGCGTTTAGCTTATATTTGACATAACCTAAACGTAAACACTCGAAAAGTGTAGTTGGTATACAGAGGACCACAGAAGTATGGTTAACAGTGAATCGGTTCACTGTGTACTCTAACTTTTGCGAAGGAATACAATGTGTCGTGAATTTTGATGTTCTGTTATAGTAAACGTTTAAAGTTGTTTCGATTATTTATCTGATACTCTTATTTCAGAATAGCTCGAAATAAGAAGCAAAGAAGAAAAATTGACAACCATACCAAGATAGAAATTATTTATTGTTAAGTAAAACTGATTTTTGAAGAATATAAATATTTAAGTATTTAAAATAGTGATTTTTTGAAAACTGTGATAATTAATCGAAGAACAAAGCTATGTTCTCCTGTTTTACAACATTTACTTAACATGGCATTACCAAGGAAATGATTAAGGCCAATTACTGTATTTTTTTCTCCAAAACACGGTAAGTGGGTGTCTTTATATACTTCGTACAAAAAAGTAAACTAAATGAGTCAACTGAAATATATCCGCTTCTACGCGGTACTAATGACTTATACTTAGGTATATAATTTTAAATATTAAAACAATCATTCTTTTGTTATTTTACATCGTTGATTGCTATATTAAATAAGGGTACTTACGTAATATTTTTCTTTATTTACCTATTATTTGTAACGCCAATGTGACTTATTATTGTTGTTGCATTAAAATAACACGAGCTTAAAAAAGCGACGTTATAGCGGCTATGCGACTGATATCTTTGTGTACAACAGGTGATCCGCCGATTGTCCGACGTACACACGGAGTAATGGTGTTATGTCCGTGTCTACTTCTTCACTTTGTAAAAAAAGGTGTAGTAATTGTCTTTAGACCTTATATACGTGACTTACTATCTTACTTATTACTTTATTTTTGATGAATCTTAAGCAGTATATTAATTTGTCATTAAAATTATAAATTCAAAAAATTAATACAAAATTTCACAACTTTATTTAATACTCTTTTATTGTACAGACGCCAGCACATCAAGCTACTACAATCTGTCAAATTTCTTTAATAGATTTTCAACTTTATCGCTAAAGCATTAAGGTTCAAGGTTAATTGGGAAAATTTGACAGTTTCGGGTAGCTTGACCTGCTGGCGTCTGTACATTGTTCTGATATGCATGTACCTAGCTTGTCATTTAATTTTTCTACACCAACAACAGCACGTGAAACGTAATTTAATGTAAGATCTGAATGTACCATATACTGAGAAATAAATAAATACTATTAGTAAAAATTGAGAATTAAACGGAAAAAAATCCTACGATAAAACTAAAGAATTCTAATTCGAATTATGAAAAAATTTAAATTTCGTCAAAAGTGCAGTGCTCTTTGTACTTTGCTACCGTCGATATAAAAATTTTGAAACAGGAAACATGAAAATATCTATTGTTAGGAATCGAACTTAATCATAGATACATAGATAGATTAGAGCATAGATGCGAAGCATTCATCAACTTTTATATTGTTGAAAGTTGACTGAAATAGCTGTTCTTATACAGGGTTATTGGTAAATCACCATCAACCTCTTAAGGGGTATTTATACTCATCATTATGAACAACTTTTACTATGGAACCAAATATAAAATGGCGAAAAAGAAACAGCTGTTTCCTACATTTTATGTTTGCAGAACTCGTCAAAATGTAGGGACCAACTGATTTTTTTTTCGACATTTTATATTGTGTCCCATACTAACATAATGATGAGTACAGTGACATCTTAAACCAATACTTAAACCTGTATATTATGCTATGATTGGCTGCTTAGCTCCTTAAAGGTATAGCAGGATGATAATCATTTCCATCTGTAACTGTCTGCTATGTTCGTTCCCAATTTAACCCGAATGAAGTAATGAAATAATTCGACTGTTGTCATACACTGGTATATAGTTGGTTTTCTCTCGTCTCAGTTTCATTTCCTACGAAATATATGGAACGTTATAGTGATTTCTGACTTTTCTAGTACTCAAACCTCAATGGCCTCATAGAGTTTTTTGATCCTTATAAGAAAAAGGATCGGATGCCATGCGCGTGCCATGATGCGGATGTTTTGTGATAATTGCCCATTTTCCTGCTGACTGTATTTTTTTTTCAAAATCTGTGATTGCAGATCAAAATTTTTCAAAAAGTTTAGGAGAGTCTCGCTAGGATCGTTTTCATGTAGTGACAACGGTTAAGTTACCCTTCTTGTCCCATTGTCCCATCTCAAAAATCCAGCCTGTATATGTCATGATTGACTGCTTAGCTCCATAAAGGGAAAAGTCTGATGATAATCATTTAAAGGGTTTTAATCTGCAATATTCTAACCTTTTGGCTCGTCTTTACACAATTTGCGGCAAACTGAAGAAGAATACGAACATAAAGCAATATTGCTCAGCCCCCATAGCAAATAGCGTGATAATTTATAGTATACAGACTGTCTAGACTTTTATGGGATATCTATGCAAAAATTTAATAATATCTATCCGGTAGTTTTTGCGCGATTTTGGAACATACGTTCTGACGAACAGACAAAAATTTAAAAATATATGTTTTCGGTATTCGAAAAACCCAGACCCAGGCCTCGAAAAAATACTTAAAAAAACAAAGTCATTGCACTGTTTTGACTTCGCTACGATTTCATTTTAAAGATAGAAATGAATTGTTGAACATAATATAAGACAAAATCAAACACCACAATAACAAGTTCTTGATGAATCCGTTTCAATACACCGCTTTAATTGAAATCTGAATGGGAATAAAACAATAACGGGGAATCAACTGTTCATTTTCGTGCATAATTGAATCTTGATAAGTACCATTGTCGATGGTTAAGCCCTTTTAAGAATGATTACCAACATTGCTATCCTTTTGCGTTGTGTGATGAACTTAATATGCTCGGAGTTTCTTTAAAGGATTTAATCAGATTGTTCGGAAAAGAACTGCAGTTACCGACATACCTTGCAGAGGAAGCAAGCTGAAGTGGCAGTAGGCTGGCCATGTTTGTCAAAGGACCGATGGCCGGTGGAGCAGACGAGTTCTGGAGTGGAGACCGCGTATCGGAAAGCGTAGCGTGGGACGCCCCCCAGCTAGATGGATCGACGACCTCAAGAAAGTGGCTGGGACAGATTGGATGGGAAAGGCGGAGGACAGAGTGTTGTCGCGCAGCTTTGGAGAGGCCTATGTCCAGTAGTGGACTGCGATGGGCTGAGTTGATTGATGAAATAAGGAAAATTGGGCGGTTGACGCTGTACGTCCTCCTTGCACTTGTGAGTAAACGACCGTTATGTGTGGAGGCGACGGCCCCCGCCACTGCTGGTCGTACCATCACCTAGGACTAACTTGCTGGCCAAAACCCCTCTGATTCGATCGATTCGCACCATCAATTTTATTCAGGTCGAAATTGATATATTTACATGTCACTGGGGTTAATTCGCAAAAGTACTATTGTTTACACTATGTTACAAACAATGATCTGTATGATTTTGAGATGCTTTAATTTTAATTTTGTGTGTGTGACTTGGCTATTGCATTAGATTAAGACCTGTAATGATAGTGTAGCGGTATCTACATCGCCACATGTGAACTACGCATCACACTGACGTCACGAAAAATCCTGCATCGCGCAAGCAGAGTTTACCGCGTGACTAGCACATTTATACAACTTCCCAACATCAATCATCGGGCAGTTGCCCACCAGACACGACACCCGCCTGGTCGGAGGATCCTCCCTTTTCTATGGAGGTATGAGTGGACTTTACGACCTGTTCCTCGTTCGTCTATAAAAGTAAGGTATTTAAATAAATAAATAATATACAGTTCAGTATCGATAGCTTGTTTATTAGGAATTTAAAACAATAAATTAAAACAATAACTTGTTGTGTGGTGATGGCTCTGTGGTTTTAAGGCCTCGCCTCTCTCAAGCACGAGGTTGTGGGTTCAAATCCGGGCAAGTACCAAAGTTACTTTTTCAATTCATATGTATTTTCTAAGTTTATCTTAGAGATTACTGACATGGGTGAAGGAAAACATCGTGAGGAAGCCTGCATTTTTAGTTATATAAGTCTGAAATCGCCAACCCGTCTTGAGCAAACGTGGTGACCAATCGTGTCTTCTCTACATGAGAAGAAGCCTTTGTCCTGCAGTGCGACAATAAAAGGCTGGTTTTATTATGAATACCATAACAGAAACCATTTGGAATTAATATAGGTACTGACGTATGTATATAAGAGCGATATTTTGCTCTCGATTTAAAACTTAAAAAAAGAAGTGAAAAACAATCATGACAATCATTCTAAATTATTTATTTAAATTACCATTCACCTTCACAGACTTCATCCAAGGCTTTGTTATAAGTAACAATGTCTAAGAAGGTACACAAATTTACAAAAAAAGAACATGAACCGTAAACAGAGAATGATATACTTAAGTACTTACTAAAATGACGACACGGTTGGCGCAGTGGTTAGCGATTGACTGCTGCGTTACGTGTCGCAGGTATGATGTAAAAAATTAAAAAATATATATAAATATAAAATAAATATTTGTATATTTGATTTTTTTTATATTTTTTTTTCCTGCAACTAGTTGTTCCGGGTCTGGCTGTTTGTGTATGTGAGTTTAAATGTTTGTAAACGCACCCATGAAACAGGAGAAATTCCTAGTGCGGGGCAACGTTTTCTAAAATTATCAAAAAAAAAACAATTATCATAAAAATTACAACGCTTTTATTATAAAACCTTAATATAACCTCGATTATTATTTGTGCCATTTTAATAAATTTCGTCAGGTTTCTAAAAACTTAGCCTTCAACTTAGCCAACTTAGCCTTAAACATAATAGCTTGGCTTTTCTTTAATTGGTTCAGCATAAACATTTAAAGAAAGCATAATCAAACAGCGGTAACTTAGTTCACAGTAAGATTTGATATCAAGCCCTGTTTCGCAATTGGATTACTGCTAAGTAGTTATAATTAATGAAAAGTGACTAGGTACCAATTTTCTACGTTCCCGCAATGAACAAGCTGAAAGAAACAACTTTTTTAGTTGAATCGGCAAGAAGGCAACTTTGTACTTATGAAACGATACAATTAAGACTCGCTACGAGATCTTTTCAGACTCTCAAGATCTTATTCTCTTCTTTACAATTACCTTTTGAGATCTAATTGTTGTATAGAGAAACGACCTGGGGTAAACCTACTTAGCATAAACATAGCATAATCAGCCTATAATGTTCCCACTGCTGGGACACGCGTAATGCACCACGCGGGCCCAGTGCGGTTTGGTAGATGTCACATGTCTTAAAATTTTTGGTTATAGGACATTGCCGATTTTATCACGATGTTTTCCTTCCCCGTTTTGCCGTTTTGAGAGCAGTAGTGATGAAATAATTTACACATAGTAAAGCGCCTGTCTGGGTTCGAACCTACGACCTACAACTCGTAAGTCGCGGCTGTTAGCACTAGGCCACCACTGCTCACAACCACTGCAACCTACCTACTTATCTTTTTGTTATTTACGTGATAGAAGTGACAATGGTTCTCTTGACTCATCATCGATCTCTTGCTCTATCCCATTTTTGTCGATACTTCTCTGTTTGTGGTCACCTCAATAGTCACTCTATTTCTAGCCAATGTTTCTCCTGACTAATTGACAAATATTTAAGAAAAAACTATAAAAAGTTAAATATTAAAATTAATAATTGTTTTGTCCAGCTTGTTTATAACGGTAAGTCCTTCGCCCTAGGGTGGACCGAGGGGTCTGTTTGACACGTAGGCCCAATCTCACCGCCAATCACTAAACACGTTTAGCGCTAGACGAGTTTTAAACATCATTCTGTCTCTGTCATCTTCAAACATTTGACGATGATGATGTGATTGGCGGAGCAATTGGGCCTTACTGATTAAAAGCACACGGGGTTCTTCAACTGCCTTTGGCCGAGATCCTGGAGTACTTGCGCAATTCGTCACGCTCCCTCGGCAAGGTATTGAACTGTATGACTTTCATGCGGACCACGTCGCCCTCTCTAACTGTAGCTCCTTTCAAGTAGCGCGCACAGAACACGGCGCACAGGTACCTTACAAGGAACTTATTCATTACCACCTTCTAGCCGCGACTTCCTTTCGTGTGGAACGCAACTAAACCATAAAACATAATATACTTAATGTAGTTTTCTACCAGTGAAGTAATTTTCGTAATTGGATCAGTCCATATGCCAAGCCTTTTCCCAGTAATGTTGGATTCGGCTTCCAGTCTATCCAGATGCAGCTGAATACCAGTATTTTACATGGAGCGACTGTCTATCTGACCTCCAAAACCCAGTTACTAGGTAATACGATAACTCCCGAAATTGGATCAGTACTTCCAGGACCTTTACCTCTTAAAAAAAAACAATACATTTTATCTCTTAATAATAATAGTTTAGATTTAGATTATCCAAGCACGCTCACTTAGTTCGAGTGGCTGGCGACATTGCACTGCACCCGCCACTCAGACGCAAATATGAAGCGTCTACATAAAGTGCAAATACAGCAAAATGAGTAGAAAAGACAAGAAATAAAGTCAATATCTACATTTCTTTCCACGTCTCATTCTGCAAAAACAAACATATCCGTCCGACAGCATACGTAAAGGAAACCAAATCATATATATTTCTCGTCTCGTGCCCTAACGTTCATGGGCCCGCGATATTACGTGATCTTTGCCTCCAGAATACAATAAACTCAATATTAGGTATGGTACGAAATCAAGTAAACTTTGCAGTACCAAGTCCGAATAAATGATAAATGATTTTATTTCTGTAAGTAGGTTTGAACAAACACTTTTACACGTCAATCATATTTTTTTTAAACTAGATGCGGTCGGCGTTTCCTGTCTGACTACTCTGAGAAGAAAGGCCGAAACAAACTCAGAGGTCACAGTCTCTTTTAAAGTCCAGACAAAATCTTGCTCAGATCATGTGAAAACTATGCAGATCGGTGTCTGCAATGGTCTTTTGAGGAAAGAACCACACAGATTGAGTGGACCTGTCCAGTCAGTGCACGCAATTGTCAGTAATCGTGCAGCTCAACTTAGACTCAAGGAGCTCAACGATTTGACGAACAATACCAAAGAAAGGACATTTGAGAAGGCCGCATAAATTACTCAAACTGCCAGATCATGATTACGCTGAGAAAAATACAAAAATAAATATAAAAAAATCAATGACCGACATAGTTCTCACATTCACAATAATTAGAATAATATTATAATAATCATTGAGGACCATGTAGATTTGTGTCTGAAATGGTCTTTTGAGGAAAGAACCACACAGATTGAGTGGACCTGTCCAGTCAGTGCACGCATTTGTCAGTAACCGTGCAGCTCAACTCAGAACTTAATTAATAAACATTTGGGTAGGCCGCATCAGCTACTCAAACTGCCAGAACATGATTAAAACTGGAACAAAAACACACATAGTCCTCACATTCACAATAATTTAAAATAATATAATACTATATACAGTAAATATTAGTGTCATTGTATATGTTAAAATAAGTATACAATATGTAACAAAAACCCTGTTGTTCCTTTTACCTACGTTTTAAGAATCGGTCTAAATACGTAATAAAGCAAGTCATTTATAAAAAACTGTTCAAAAAAATTATTAAAATAAATATTTAATAATTAATATTTGTAATGTTTAACTGATTTCTTACCTCTGCAATTCTGCATGAAGCGATGACGCGAACCAGAAAAAAATAGAACGTACCCGCCCACTCTTTGATCTGTGCCGCCGGCCGGTACACCGGCGCCACTTACCTACACATTTTGCTACAAAAGTTCGTGACCTTGTCAGCTGTTGTTTTTCACTTTAACGAATGAATGTTTGAAAATGTTGGTTTACACGGTATTTTGCACAATTGATAATTGTTAAAACTACATTTAACACTTCACTACATTAAAAAAAAACAAAGTCGCCGCGTCTGTCACATAAAACCTTATGTTTATTTGAATGCATTAATTTATTATGATGTCTATTTGACGACTCGGAGATGCTCTTCGATATGACCACCTTTGTTGCAACGCCTACGTACGCTCCGCAGAACGGAGGTATCGGACTTGATGTGGTCAAATGCTGCTACTATCTGTGAACGCATTTCGAACTCCGTATCGCACGTGTTTTTGAACAGCTGTTGCTTTACACTGCCCCAGAGGAAAGAATCTAAAGGCGTCAGATCAGTGATCTTGCAAGTCCAACATTTGCTCCTCGGTGTCAATGTCTCCAGTCCTCGGTCTGCCTCTTCCTGCGTCAGCTCGATGTTGCTCTCGTCCGGGCACACTTCCGGTATTGTACGTACGTGCAAACGTTAGAATGCAATCACCGATGGTAATGGTAGACTCGCTAAACGTTCTTGGTAGAGTCTGCGTGCTCATCAGCATATTCAAATATTCTACGTTAGAATAGGACATGGTAAACGTAAACAAATCACAAGTCACTCACTACGTAGGTCAACAATAACATCCGTTCAAAACTAGGTTGCGCGGGAGACTAAAGGATAAATGAAGTGATTCGCCGGGCGGCGCCGGCGGGTGGCGGGGTCGCGGGGTAGGTAGGCACGCACGTGCGCCGCGGTAGCTTTTGGCGGCATCTTCTATCGGTTCAAAGAAAGTCGCCGAACTCGTAGGCTATTTAGCGAAACAAAGATGTACTTGTAAAATCAGATACTCTAAACATTTTTTTTAATGTGCCGATTTTAATAGTTATTTGGTATTGACCTCTCGACTGGCCAATGCTCATTTTTTTTAAATTATAATTTCATCAATGTTGTTCTTGTAGGTAAATGTATACGTCCCTAAAAGGAACAACAGGGTTTTTGTTACATATTGTAGATACTTATAGCAAAGATTAAAAGTAAAAATTGTTAGCAAAATAAAATAAATTAACATTGCCTGTGCTTTATTGGAGCAACTCAATCCCAAGCCTTTTTGTCCTCAATATAGTATTTGACAGTATAATAGGCATTCTGGCATAGTTTCCTTTTTATAAAAGATTTTAATTTATTAAGGCTTAGTGCTTGAATGTGGCTAGGAAGTTTATTATAAAAACGTATACATTGGCATCTAAACGAGCCACCTATTTTCTTGAGCCTGGTAGTAGGAACAACAAATTTGTGTTTGTTCCTAGTATTTAAATTATGGATATCACTGTACTTTTTAAACAGATTAATATTTTTATGTGCATACAAAAGATTTTCATAAATATACTGAGAAGGCACAGTCATTATATTAATCCCTTTAAATTTGTCTCTGAGGGAGTGTCTGGGACTTAATTTATAAATTGAACGAATTGCCCTTTTTTGCAAAACAAAAATCGTCTGAATATCGGCGGCATTTCCCCACAACAGAATACCGTACGACATTACACTATGAACATAACTAAAGTATACTAAACGGGCTGTCTCTAAATCAGTTAAACCACGAATTTTCCTAACGGCGTATGCTGCAGAGCATAAGCAGCATACGCCGCAGAGGCAGAGCAGCAGAGAGAAATTGTCAAAGAAGCTTTCTTTGACAATTTATCTAGGGGGCCCCATTGAAGCTTGGCATCAAAAGTTATGTCTAAGAATACTGTGGTATTTTCGGGTTTCAACTCTTCACTCTTTATGAGAATACTTTTTTCTACTTGTCTAACATGAGGTATCGTAAACTTAATACATTTCGTTTTTTTCTCGTTAAGAAGAAGGTTATTAACATTAAACCAGTTAACTACTTTAGCGAGGGCACTATTTACATAGTCAGTAACCAGCTGCTGACGTTTGAGTTTAAATAAAAGTGAAGTGTCGTCTGCAAACAGCACTATATCATGTTTATCCTTTATGAGGTAAGGCAAGTCATTTATATAAATAAGAAATAAAAATGGACCTAGAATTGAGCCTTGAGGGACCCCCATTCTTACTACCGATCCGGGAGATCTTTTCCCGTTAACATCAACTCTCTGAATCCTATCACTTAAATAAGAAGTAAGAAGATCCAGAGAGGCGTTCCGGATTCCGTAGTGGTGCAGTTTCCTGATTAATGTTTCATGAAGAACACAATCGAATGCCTTGGACAAATCGCAAAAGATGCCCAACGCATCGCATTTGTCCTCCCATGCATTATATACATGCCCTAGAAGTTCAACTCCGGCAACATCAGTAGTTGAACGACCCCTTGTAAAACCGAACTGTTTGCTATGCAGTAATATATGTACATTAAAAAATCTTTGCATTTGATTTAAAATAAGTTTTTCAAAAATTTTACAAAATGTAGGTAGCACTGAAATAGGTCTATAATTAGTAGGGTCTGATATACTACCTGATTTAAACAACGGTATTATTTTACTGTTTTTCATAAGATCAGGAAACTCACCACGGTCAATACAATTATTAAAAATAACAGCTAAAGTAGGCGCTACAATATTTATAATTGACTTAGCAACGTCCACAGAATTACCCCATAAATCTGCAGTCTTTTTGACATTTAACGTGTGAAAGGTTTTAATTATATCTTTAAAAGTGACATATTCGAAATGAAATTCAGAATCACAAACTGGAATGTTTTCTTTAAGTTAAGACTCTGCAGCAGTGGGTGAAGAGTTTAGAGATTTAGTAGTCGATACGGGAATCTCTGCAAATAAATTTTCAAAGGCCGCGGCGACTTGAGAATCAGATTTAATTATATTGTCATCAATAGCAAGGCTGTAGTCACTACATCGGTTGCATGACCTTCCCGTTTCGCTATTAATGATACTCCATGTCATTTTTATTACATTACTACTATTTTTAATTTTTGAACTCAAATAACGTGATTTGGCCATACTACAAACTTTTTTTAATAATTTTGAATAATTCTTAACATATAAATTAAATTCAGCAGTGTTTTTACAAGTTCGTTCATCATACAATTCATAAAGTCGTTTTCTACTTGTATGTATACCAATGGTGGCCCAGTCACTGAAGGAACCGAGAACGTCTTTGGAAGGAACGTGTTATTGAATAGTGTGCAATACATATTAAAAAAATCATTATAATGTTGATTAGGGTCATCATTAATCACCCAAAATGGTAATTTACTTAAAAGTTTAGATTTAAATGTATCCAAGCGATTAGTCGTTTTCGGGTTAACAGTGATATCTTTTTTAGTACCTTTTTTGTTTATATTTGAAATAGTTATTAATTGTCCGCAATGATCTGAGTCTATTAAATTAATAATTTCTTTGTGAGTTGGTATAACATCTGTATAAATGTTATCTAGGCATATCATAGGCATGTGGCACTAGTGGGAGTTATTCTAGTTGGCTCCAGAAATTGGTTAGCAAGATTGTATGACTATCTCTTTGTACAGTCAAACAGAGTTATGTACAATCACGATCATAGATACCTTTATGTTTACGCAGCATTTAAAAGCGATTTACTCGTTACACAACGATGTCAGCTTCGAGAAATGAGCTATTTCATAATATGTAGTATGGTTTCGAGAATACTATGATCGTCGTCCCATATAATTTCTGTCCATAATTTAGAAAATCGCTCTTGAATCTTGCGTACCTAATTGAAAGGTATTTATGCTCGTGACTGTGCACAGGGGAAGATGTTTGTTTTTATAATTATTTGTTACAAATATCTATCTATTTTTATTTAAATATATCACTTTAAAACTGATTTACATCCGTAAGACGTCCTCGTAACATAAGGTCCAGTTGAAAACCAGCGTCAGGCACTAGTTGTCTGGTATTTATGCTGAACTGGGCCTATTTGGCGCAGCCGTGAGGCACACAATAGTATTTTAATTACCTACTGTTTGTCTGTTTTTGTGTAATATTGTGTGCTTTAACCTGGGTCAAATAAATTTATTTTCTTTCTTTCATCTTTCCAGTACACTGCCAATTTTAATTTGTTTTGTGTGCTTTATAACTTTATTTTACTTTCTTTTTTTTTTTAAACTTTAGGTAGGTACACAATACACCAATAGCATAATAATTATACATATTTTTTTAGCTTAAAATACACACACACACACACATACCACACACACATACATACCCACACCTAAGCACACATACCTAAGCATGAACTGCTGATGCTGCTGTAAGCTTTAAAGTGTAACAGCTCCTTTATTTATAAGTAGGTTGTTGCAAGTTAGTTGCCTGTACACTTATCCTTTTGTTTGACTGTACATGTACTCGATACCACACCCGCTAGAGAATCACTTAAGGCCAAGCGAACTTTATACAAGGGAGTTTCGGAAAATGATGAAGTGCTTTTAAAAGTGAGTTAAGTGGTAGAATCTTTTTGAGTTTAGATTTTATGGTGAGTTACTGCTGATGTATGAGTTGAGCTTGCACTTTGTTCTTGGAACACTTAGAATTAAGTAAGTAGATGTACGTTCATACGATGCGATTTGAATTCGAACTATCGCTTGAGACAAAATTGGGTTTAAACATTTTATAGCCTTTGTTGATTTGAATACAATAGAACATTATGTACATCGTACAAATTGCAGTTGATATATATGTTGAAATTTTACATAGGGTGACACAATGGGCGGTCTTATCGCTAAAACCAACCTTTTAAAGTCAAACTTTGGTGAATTTATGGGACAAGGAGATATAACGCTGCAGGTACTAGTGAAACTGTTACACAATAGTATATTATGCAATTAGTGAATAAAGGACGGATTCAAAGCGAGGGCCATAGATGAATCACGTGCTAGTGAAGGATTCTAACGACTGAATCACGACCGCAGGGAGTGATTCATGATAGTATTAGAATCCTGAGCGACGCGAGTGATTCATGGCCCTCGATATAAATCCGTTTTTTTTCAAGAGTTGCATACTATACTTTATACCATGACTACGAGAAAAAGAAAGATTTAAGCGGAAATAAACATTTAATAAAGAAAAAGGAAGCTTAAATTAATTAAAATGCACATTAAAATTGGAACAATTGCTAAAATTAAGAGTAATTTTCTTGTTATTATTATTAGGATGGTCAACTTGTGTAGCGATATAACAGTGAGTAAAAGTGCTTTTTATTCACTGTTTTCAGTGAATAAAATAAGCTTTTTAGAGGGGGAATGGTATAATAAATATATACGTAGATTAAGCATTTACCTATTCATTAACGATAGCAAGTTTTACTTCGGATGTTCTGCATTTATTATATATTTTTTTGGATTTCACATGGATAGCACATTATTTATTAGACAAGAGTGTGCGAATAACAACGTTTATCTAATTAATTAATAAAATTAAAAAATTATATCCTAACCTAAAAATATAGCGTCGCAAAATTCATCCGCTTTGCCGTCGACTGGTAATGTACCCATGAGATTGGCGGCATTACCACGGTGTATGACAATACTTAGCGTCTGGCCAAAATAAAACCCAGCCATTGGGTTACGAGAAGTGTCAGCTAGTCGTTTCGAGATTTCCTTAGAGATACCGTATTCGTTTAGGCGCGATTGGTCCAATTCGCGGTTGGTCCAATATAAAGTACTTAGTTCTGAAATTAAACATTTTTATGTATAAATATTGTACTATATTTATTATTTTATTCATACTCATATTACAATTAAGTAATCATATCTTGTTTTACTAGCTCATTCCCAAAAGCAAAACATTAAATTCTCTTGTGTCAAAACGGACCCTGGCACTCGCCGGCCGCTGCCGCAGCACCGCTCGCTTCGCTCGCTCGGCTCGTGCATTGTGTGGTCACAGTTCTAACATAACCTAACCTAACCTACATCCAAATTGTTTTTTTTTTATATTGTACCAATCGCGCCTAAACCACCGTATTGACCTAAATTTTTTGTATTGTTTTAAATATTCGTAAAGTTCACTTTACATAATAATAACGATTTAGCCTGTTATGTACATAATAAAGCAACAAAACGCAGTTATAAAATATAATATATATAAAATGCACTGCAGATTCAAAGCTTTCACCGAGCTTTCATACTCATAAAAAATTTCTAGTTGACTCCTTAAAACGGCAGAGGCCGGCAACATTTTATATGTCCATAATGTTTCTGTTTCAAACGTTTATTAAATAACAGTTGGTACTTCAGCATTATATAGAAGCAATTTCTACGCTTTCTCTACAATTAATCTGTCGCTGCTCATTTATTTTCCGTCCACCATTTTGCAACAGTATACTGCAATTAAGAAACTACCGATACAAAAATAAATACAACTTGCAGGAAAGAAAATACAAGTTCAAGTTTCAAAGTTTTGCTGCTTGAAGTCTTGGAAATTTTTGAGTTGGCTAAAGTAAATTTATCTTAATTGCAAGCACAGCTGACGTCTCTACAAAGAAAATGGCGGGCTTATGTTTTAAAGCGAGTATTACACGATGCTGCATAGTAATGCAGATGGTCTTCCTCAAAATACCATCTCAGGCAGTAACCTGCATGGTCCTCCTGCATGGACCAAGATTATGTCTGGACTTCTCCGCGTTTGTTTCGGTCTTTCTTCTCAGAGTAGTTAGTTTCTGCTTTAAAATATAATTCAATTTTTACGTCTAAGAGTGTTTTTTGAACCAATTTACAGAAATAAATATCGTTTATCATTTATCATTAATATTAGCTGATATGTTTATAATTTGTTATCCGTCGAGGCAAGTCGTCCCTCAAAATGTCTGTCAATTGCGCAATCGCGCTTAAACTTTTAGGTACCTACAGTAAAACTTTTGGACTTTAAAAGAGTTTGCGACCTCTGTTTTTAAGCTTGTTTGTGTAAGCTTTTCTTTTCGGCAGTAATCCGATAGGAAACGTCGAAGTTAACTGTATTATTAGAATTTATTAACGTAAACCAAATTGTTACACAATACTTTCAGCATTGACGACCGGCGAATTGGCAACTGCATCGCGTTTTGACGACTGATTACGTTCACGTTCGGTTTGGCGATCGCTTTTCTCAGTCTCTGTATCAAGCTTCAGAACATCTCTGCGAAATTTATGCTGAATAGCACCTGCTACGAACAACGTGAATGTCTATACTATAGATATTACTATACAGACTCTATACGACCAACCACCCAAAATATGTTTTCTATTTTATTGCAAATTACCTTGTAACTGTACCGAACTAGGCAGAGCCTGTACTACGGTAACCTGATGACTGATATACATACTTATAAACATATACACATCCAGACACAGGTCAAAAAGACATGTTCATGCACACAAATGTTTGACTTGTCCGGGAATCGAACCCGGGACCAGCGGCTCAGAAGGCAGGCTCGCTACCAATTGCGCCAACCGGTCAGTCGATTTACGATGCAAGTGGTCGCAGACGCCTGAAAAAAATAGTTAAAAAATGGCTCAGGCAACTGGGACATCGGAGCCAGTTTGACAGCGTTCGCAGTAGCCTGAGTACTTTTACCTCCTTTAAGTTCGTTTATATTCATACATCTAGGTCTGCTATGGCCCTTGTGCAATTTATTAATCCAATTATCATTTAATTTCTTGATAGATGTCATTTCACCATAAAAAGTAAATCGGTTAATCTTTTACGTTCAACTTTATTGCTACTTATTACAGTTTGCTTCGCTTTAAAGAAATAGCTATGCATTAGCTAGCACGCGATTTTCTTCTTTCATTTTTATTCAAAGCTACAATTTATTTGCCATGAGAAGCCAGTGCGGTTTGTCTTTAGCAACCCGTAATTTGTTTAATGTTCCTTCAAACATTAGAACTGACATAAAGATTGTCTAGTTAATAATGCATTGTATGATCTATACATAACGACGACATGTTTGGTGTAGTGGCTAAGTGTAGTCAGCGAAACCAAATGGTCCTGGGTTCGAATCCCGGTAGGGGCAAATGTTTGTATGATGAATATGGACATTTGTACCCGAGTCATGGATGTATATCCTATGTATGTATTTACGAAAAAAAAAATGTATTTAAGTAGTGTATCAACCATCTGGTATCCATAACACAAGCCTTAAGTGTTAAGTGCTTAACTTGGAACTAGATGGTGCTGTGTGCAATGTCAGACGATATTTATTTATTTAATATAATCGTAGCAAAGTCAAATCTGTACAATCATACAATGATTTTTTTTTTTGTAATCTTTGCAAGGTCTGGGAACGATTCTAATACCGAAAATATAAATTTTAGAATGTTTGTCTGTTTGTCTTTATGTCTGAATGTATGTTCCAGCAACACGCAAAAACTTCCGGGTAGATTTTGTTCATATTTTGCATAGATATTCCCTATAAGTGTGGTCAGTTTGTAGGCTATAAATTATCAAACCATTTGCTATAAAATAGCTTCCATCAACCCCGATGGATGCTATTTGAAATATTGCTTTGTGTTCGTATTCTTCTACAGTTTACTGCAAATAGTGAAAAGACGAGCCAAAAGGTTAGAATATTGCAGATTTTTGAGATTTAACCTTTTAAACGATTATCGCTACGCTATACCTTTATGGAGCTAAGCAGTCAATCACGACATATAAAGAGTGAATTTTCGAGATCAGGCAATAAGGGCAGGTACCTTAACCGTTGTCGCTACAAGAAAACAGTCTCAGGAGACTGTCCTTAAATTTGTGAACTATTTTGATCTGCATTCACAGATTTTGAAAAAAAATACAGTCATCAAGAAAATTGGCAATTTTTCACAAAAAAATATTTCATACAAATCGATCCTTTTTCTTAAAAGGATCAAAAAACTCTATGAGACTATAGAAGTATGAGTACTAGAAAAGTCAGAATCGCAATAAACTTCCCATACATTTCGTAGGACATGATAAATGATAAATGATTTTATTTCTGTAAGTAGGTTTGTTACAAACACTTTTACACGTCAATCATATTTTAAAAACTAGATGAGGTCGGCGTTTCCTATCTGACTACTCTGAGAAGAAAGGCCGAAACAAACTCAGAGGTCACAGTCTCTTTTAAAGTCCAGACATAATCTTGGTCAGATCATGTGAAGACCATGTAGATTGGTGTCTGAAACGGTCTTTTGAGGAAAAACCATACAGATTGAGCGGACCTGTCCAGTCAGTGCACGCATTTGTCAGTAATCTTGCCGCTCAACTGAGAACTTAAGGAGCACAACGATTCGACGAACAATACCAAAGAAAGGACATTTGGGTAGGCCGCATAAATTACTCAAGCTGCCAGATCGTGAAACTAACTAAGAAATAAAATAAAAAAGTAATAATCCACATAATCTTCACATTCACAATAATTTAATTTAAATAATATAATACTTTACAAAGTAAATACTCATGTCATTGTATGTATAAAATTTATCAATGTCAATGTGTATATAAATATTCGAACATAATCTTTGAGGACCATGTAGATTAGTATCTGAAATGGTCTTCTGAGGAAAGAACCACGCAGATTAAGAGGACCTGTCCAGTCAGTGCACGCATTTGTCAGTAACCGTGCAGCTCAACTCAGAACTTTAGGAGCTCAACGATTCGACGAACAATACCAAAGAAAGGACATTTGGGTAGGCCGCATGAACTACTTAAACTGCCAGATCATGATTAAAACTGAAACAATGACCCACATAGTCCTCACATTCACAATAATTAAAACAATAAATGATATATGATGAATGCATGAGACTGATATGAGAGAGAACCCAATATACCAGTGTATGATAACTATTATACTAATGTCGGACTATTTCATTACTTCATTACTATTGAATAGCGAACGAATATAGCCAGATAGAGAACAAATTACTGATTTAAATGATTATCATCCCGCTATACCTTTAAGGAGCTAAGCAATCAATCATGACATAATATTTAAGAACGGCTATTTTAGTCAACTTTCAACAATACAAGTAGCTTAAAAGTTGACGAATGCTTCGCAAATCTATGTACAATATGTTCGATTTTCAACAAATGATATTTTTATGTTTACTTTTTTTTACATTTTGTTATATATTATATCGTCGGCAGCAAAGTACAAAGAGTCAACTGCACTTTTTTCGAAATTTCCTTTTTTTCATAATTCGACTTAGAATTCTTTGTTTTATCATAGCACGTTTTCTGTTTAATTCTCAATTTTTACTAATAACAAGACGACTACACCTTTTTTCACAAAGTGATGAAGTAGACACGTACATAACACCATGAGTCCGTGTATATCACCTGTTGTACACAAAGATATCAGTCACATAGCCGTTTTATCATCGTTTTTTTATTATTTTATGGCAACAACAATAATAAGTCACATTGGCGTTACAAATAATAGGTAAATAAGGAAAAATATTACGTAAGTACCTTTATTTAATACAGCAATCAACGATGTAAAATACAAAAGAATGGTAATATCTGTTTTAATATGATGATATAAGTATAATTATTACGAAGTCCCGCGTAGAAGCGGATATCCGCTTATATGATATGGCAGTTGACTCATTTAATTAACTTTTTTGTACAAGCATTTATACACCCACTTACCGTATTTTAGAGAAAAAAAAAATACAGTAATTGGCCTTAACCACTTCCTTAGCAATGCCCTGTTAACTAAATGTTGTAAAACAGGAGAAGATAGCTTTGTTCTTCTATTAATTATCAGTTTTGTGTTCAAAATGCTATCCTGTACAAAAATTATTTTGCAGATAACCGTATATACTTTTCGGACGTCGATAATTATGACAGTTAATTTTATAACGTACACAGAAAAACATAGAGTTTAGGCCTCTTCTTTGGTTATAATAAAAATTATCTATGGTTAGGTGACTGCTTATGAGGAATCCCGTGTGTTTACAATCTACTGTATATTAATTAGTGATAGCTAAAAAAAATGGTTTATTTGTCACAGAAACACGTGCATGCTGACTGGGAGCTTTTTGTCGGGAACATAGAGCAACCGCCGGTGGCCCGTGTTACTCTATGGTCGGGAATGATCTGTAAGAATGCAACACCCAGTGTGCCATTAGGTCGTATATGCAGAAACGCAGGCGCTCTTTGGGCAATTACTTTTGAAGGCGGTGGGTGTTGACTTCAGAAAAAGCTTCTTTTTTTTTTTTTTTTTTAAACTTTGCCCACTTTGGGAAGTTCTCCTGGATTGTGTTTGCGTTTAGAAACATTTAAACTCACATACACAAACAGCCAGACCCGGAACAACTACTTGTAGGTCATACAAATATTTGTTCCGTGCGTGAATCGAACCCGAGACACGCAGCGCAGCAGCAATCGCTTAACCACTGCGCCAAACGTGCCGACACGCTTCTCACACACACGGACAATTGTACGTCGCTTGCTCCCGCGTCACCAGTCCTGACTCTCTTCATATTTTATCTTACAACTTCCACGCGAACGAAGCTAGTATAAAGTATCAAAATCTGTGTTTTTTTAATAAAATATAATAATCAAAATCTGTGTGTTTATTGACGTGTAAAAGTGTTTGTTCAAACCTACTTACAGAAATAAAATCATTTATCATTCTTTTGAAAACTTTTAGGTGGTTCATGCTCTTGAATATTGTTTTCTAAGGTATTTTTTTTTCATTCCTGTGTAAATCTAACCCTCATTACAAAATCATATAACCAGCTGTGCAACCAAATATACAATTCCAATTTAAACCACAATATCCAGCATAAAAACAAAGAACACTGTAACACCATAGTACCTAGCTCAAAACATCAATTTATAACGCTTTAAAACTAAATACTTATAGAAAGCAATGCCTTTAGGTACTATATCTATTTTTAGATACGACAGTATCTAGAGCCAATGAACCGACATTTTTTCAATAAAAAAACTAAAGAGCAGCATGATTAAACATTCCTTTCCTTTACAAGCACTCAAGTCGATATATGGGGCACGAGTTCAAATCCGCGCGAATAATCCGATTGGACGGTCGAAGGGATCGAAAGAACGCTTTGTTGCCCAGTCGCTCGCGTGTCCTGGACTAATTCAATTATCATAGCTGGTGACCCGCTATACGGTATTATGAGCAGCCGTTAGTTCCTTGTCCGTCCGGCACGATAAACGCCTATTTACGGACACTGGGGACGAAATTGTCCGCCTAATGGTTAGTGAAGCTGTTAAAATTTAGCTGCAGTTCAATTTCAGTATTTTCAGTGAATAATATTTCTGAGAGTCGGAAATGGGAACACTATTTTTGTATGAACAAAGGAGTGGTTTAAGAAGAAAGTACGGGTTCATTGTAAGTTATTTATAAGTCTGCTCTGGATTGTACTAACTACATTTAGTATTTGTCCATCGAAATGAATTGCTAGACCATAGATTTGTTATAAGAATAGCTATTACAAATAAATAGGCAGCTTGATTCATGCTACGATCATTGGGATCTTCAATAATAAATTTGCCGGTTAAAACTACTTCTGTTCTCGTAGAAAATATAAACATGAAGCTACAATTTGCATTAACATTTTCCATTTGTCGATCTACTGCAATTTACCAGTAGGTACCTAAGTATCGTAGTTTCAAAGCGACCCACAAAATGTTATCCACCAAAACACGAACGAGCTCAAGCCGTTACTGAATACACCCAAAAATGAGCCTTTTTAGTACAGCTTTTTACCGGGTAAGAACGATGTTTAGCAATATGGACGTATAAAATCGGGAGAGTATCCTGAGTAGATATCAGGGTATAAAGTGGCGGTTTTATCGACAAGCTTTAACGTCTTTCGACCGGCAACTCCCTATGGGTTATTCTGCTCTTGATATTGCGTTATGTACATAGAAGCCCAAAAGCGTTTATGTATGTAAATTCAATTTGGCTACGTAATACGTCAGTCATTTGTCCTCATTAATTTGTTATGTATATGCGTTCACTATATGGTGCAGAAATGCGATAGCTATTTTAGAGGGAAGTAGTTTTGTGCTTGATGCTACTACATAGTTCGCTTTGTGTATTAAACCGAGTTTTGTGCTCAAAGGTAGTTCGTTCATATGTAGTAGGTACATTTTCGTAGGTTGATGTTGCGACTTTTGGACTTCAAATCTGCTAAGAGTCATCATCATGCCTAGATTTTCCCAAACATCTTGGGGTCGGCTTCCAGTCTAACCGGATTCAGCTTAGTACCACTACATGGAGCGACTGCCTATCTGACCTCCACCACCCAGTTACTGGGTAATACGATACCACTTGGTAAGACTAGTTAACTGCTACGAGTATTTCTTATTATGAGTCCCTATCCATTTCGGCGCGCTACGAGTTTATGTAACTAACGGAGCGCAGTGTGTCTGTGTGTGTTCGAGCTATCGCTGACAATCGTAGTGTGCGTTGTCGTACTTTAAAGCGGGAACAAAATAATCTTGGTCCGTAACCGCTATTAATAGTACTCCATATTTTTTTTACTTACTTGGTAAGAAAAAATACATTTATCAGATTTAGTTTGTAGCGGTATCTACATCGCCACATGCGAACAACGCATCACTCTGACGTCACATAAAATTGTGCATCGCGCAAGCAGAGTTTACCGCGCAACTATGCATATATACAACGTCCCGACATCAATAGTCGGGCAGTTGCCCACCAGACACGACACCCGTCTGGTCGGAGGATCTTCCCTTTTCTATGGAGGTATGAGCGAACTTTACACCCTGTTCCTCAAACCTTCTATAAGTATAACACAAGATAACATCACGCCTGTAACTGTAGTCCCCCATGCTCAGCAGTAGCGTAGGGCTTGCGACGACAAGACTAACGAGGCACACAGATTTCGTTTAGTAACTGCTTATTAAGTATAGTTCATAAAGATTTTAATCGTAATACAGCCTTTAATGCTTATGTCTGAGTAAATGGGCACTTGTGACATTAAAACTGGCTCCGTTTTAATAGTTGTCAGGTAGTTGGGGATCATGAAACGTGGTTACGACCAAACGCTGTGGTAACTTTTTGCTCTGCAGTGCACTTTTAATATACAAATAATTACTTGAAACGAGAATTTTGCCTGTTTTAAAACCACTATCTTTGATTAATAACGAATAAAGTGTTAATTTGACGTATCCTTGGTTTCTGAGTGTAATATGTATGGTATTTTAGGTACTAGTTTACGTTATCAAATTAATACACTTAAGGACTGCCAAACTGTTGCAGTTTTTAAAAGAAGAGTGAAAGAACACTATCTTTCCACTTCGTCATAGTTGCGTATATATTTAATATTCTAGTGATTTTTTTTTTGTAGTATCTATGTATGTAAATTTCTATTTTTGTATGTATGTATGTATGTTCTCATGTTATTTGTTTTATTTTATTAAGAGAATTGTTTTTGATTTTATGTACTTATTTTATTTTATCTTTTACTCTTACACACGCTGTCTACATCTCTAAATCTACTATCCTATCGCAGGTATGGTGAAAGAGATTTCATTAGAAATGAGTATCACTTTTGTACTAATTTTTCTGTTCTATTCTTCTCGTCTGTTTATTTATATATCTGTACATAAATGGTTAATTAAATAAATAAGAAATTAACACAAATTCGATTACCAATTTGTCAGTAATTTTCTAGCTTACCCTAATTATAGAAAATTTATATGTCTCTTAGTTTACACTTCCTTCAAATAACACACAGTCATACTTAACCATACTTAAGCCATATTAATTACATCGGAAAGAAAAGCTTCACATATATATATATATACTTTGCTTCCGAAGCAATGTCACATTGTGTGCTCAAGTGTAGGCAAGACTTGAAAACTTTATTGTATCGATAACTATAAGATTTATATTTTTCTTCTTCATGAACGTAGGTATGTTTTCTGATTTGTAGTTTACCTCTATGGTTGTTATTTACTATAAGCCTACTCTTGGGATTTTGCTGGAGACATTATAGCAAGTAAAATGATCGTTAGCGTTACAGTAGCGAAAGTTACTAATTTATTTATTGAGCTCTTACAAATACTTAGTAAGCAATAGACCAACCAAGAGCAGTGGTGCCCCAGTGGTAACGGCCCCGACTTACGAGTTGTAGGTCATGGGTTCGACGACAGACAGGCGCTTTACTTTGCGTAAATAATTTCATCACCACTGCTCTCAAAACGGTGACGGAAAACATCGTGAGGAAACCGGCCGGCATGTCCTAGAACTAAAAATTCGAAGACATGTGACATCTACCAACCCGCACTTTGCCCTCGTCGTAGATTACAGCCCACTCCCCCTCACCGAGGGGAGGCCTGCATCCCAAAAGACGGAACATTATAGGTTGATTATGATGATGAATAGACCAACTGCTAAATTGCTGCACACTGTCGCATAAGTAGTAGTGAGTTGAAACTTGAACCATTGATCTATTGACGTAAACACACTCCTAGGACGTATGTATCTTCTTATAATTGGTGGATTAATTAAGGAGACTGTATAGCTCGTAGTAAAAAAGTCAAATGAAAACATAATGGAAAAAATACAGATTATTATAAACCAACACAGCAGCTTCCAACAGATCACTTCACTCAATAATAAACCAACAAAAATAACGTACTATCATAAAAAAAAATATTCTCTGAAAGCCCTTTAATAGAGCGCGTTCGTCGTAAACTGTAAAATTCCTTTTACCGAAGGAAATGTTTCTGTTTTCTAACTCAAGGCGAGTTTTATGGTGGCACATAACTGACTTGGCCGGTCGTAAAGGCTTTAGAGTGACGACTTGGACCCTGCGCAATGTGTTGACACATGGCCGAGAAAGGGTAACAGTACCTACTGTTCGATTATTGTGTGTGCTGAAGTTAGCTGCAGATCAAAATAAATCAACCTTTTCCCAACTATATTGGGGTCGGCTTCCAGTCTAACCGGATGCAGCTGAATGCCAGTATTTTACATGGCGTGACTGCCTATCTGACCACCACAACCCAGTTACTGGGTAACACGATACCCCTTGGTAAGACTGGTTGTCAAACTTTTGGGCTTCTCACTACCCGTAACGACTATCCAAGATCTACGAATGACAGCGGTGACTAACTGCTTAAAGCGCTTTCCGAGGAACGGAGGGGTCTCGATGAGTAATAGATGGTCACCCATCCACGAGCCGATCGTGGCAAGCGTAGCTTAACCTTCGATCGACCCATGCGGCTGTTATTATTTAGCCACGAACACCTCCGAAGTTAGCTGCAGGACAGTGGGGCAGTTCCCGTATTTATAAGAATGTTCGCATTTGAGAGGTCTATTTTTAACGTTGCTAAAAGTTAAGAGACGTTTAAACGTCAAACCAGAGGGGCAATTCCCGTATTTTTAAGACCGTTCGCATTCTAATCTCAGTCTCAATCTGTCAAAATTACAGTCAATTTACATAAATTTTTGACAGGTTTTTGACATTGATTGTCGCTGAGATGAGATTGCGACTTGAATTTGAACGTTTTTTAAGTACGAAAATTGGCCTACAGGTATGGTTTAACAATCGCTAGTCATTACTTAGCCTTTAAACAACGTTTATAAATAAAGAGTCTAATCTCAGTCTCAATCTGTCAAAAAACCTCTAATTTACCAAGTTCTTTGACAGTGATTGTCGCTGAGATGACATTGAGACTTGAATTTGAAGGTTTTTTTAAGTTAGAGTTGATCGGCAGATTTTCTCGTTTGTACGCACTAGCTTAGATTATACCGCCTCTATCTTGGACTTGTAGTTTGACAGTAGTGCGACAGTGATAGGAAAAATGCATAGTTAAAGCTTTTAGTAAGTGACTTCCTTAGGTTTTTGGGATTTTTTTCAACTTCTAAAGAAATTAACTCGAATAGCGTGTTCGCAGCTAACTTCACACACACAAAGATCCGTGGCGCGTAGGTACTGTCCAATGCTTCGTCGTCATGATTACGAGTTATATACGGCTTTCCGAGATGAGAATCGAAAATGTTTGGACGTGTGATAGGATCGGAAACAAGATTACTTTATGTCTATGTAGCCTGTACTAGGAATTTCGTTTGTGCTACATATCAAAGGGTACGTTTACGGATACAAATTTTGTGTTCAAAAGCACCGAGACCCAAAATATCTAATAAAGGTTATATAGCGCTAGTAACCAATTTTTTGATCACTGAGACAAACGGATTGTGTGGTACTTATTTCAGTCAAGTATTCTAGTTTACACGTAAAGGTTTAAGTACCTATAGTTATTATTTATGTTGGTTAACCACAATAACTCAACAGGTAGGCTTGAACTCGCGATTGCCAGTCAACGTCTTAGCATTTAAGCTGTTTTTACTTCGTGTAGGGCTTCATCAAGCGGTCACTAGAACAGTTTACTTAGATCCTAGAAGAAAATGGCCTAATCTGCTTGATGTGTGTGCAGGCTGTGACTGTAAATGGTTGCTAAAACAATAATAGTCCGTTAAAAAAACAGTCACGAGTCAAAGTTGGTTTGTCACAAGACAATATTCTAAGTTGTTTTTATTACCATTGAGTATTTTCATAGACTAAATACTAATCGAAGATCGACAACTGTGATGGAACCAGATGAAACCACATACGACATTCAATGACGCAAGAAGGAAGAAATTAAGCGGAAACACGACAAAGTACGAACATACCCGAAGCGTGCGACCGTAATGGGAGGCAATACGAGGTGAATTTATACTCATGCTTCCACATTTTCATAGCAAGTCCCCAGCGAGCTAGATAGGAAAAAGCGAGCACAAACGGCGATCTTTATACACGTCGCTTGCGCTTTCCGCCTTCGTACGATATGAATGCAAAATACCAAAGTCCTGTTCTGCATTTTCCAGTAAATGTTTCAAGAGCACCAAGAAAATATTATTATAATTATTACTTGTTTCATATTTTAATGTTGCGCATTTTCGTATTTCCGTATTTTTGTGTTCTCACGTCTGCTCATAAAAATTCAAAATCCTCGTAAGGCAGAGCACAAAAAATGCGAATAATTTCAACATATTCATTTGAATTATCGTTTATTATGCGGTGTGGAGAATGCCGCAGTGGATTATCCCACGAATACAATATATGTTTGTGGATTTTCCAAATGGGATCCTCTTTTTGTGCTGGATTCCTGGTAATTGCGAGGTACACATTCAATATTCCTCAAATTATAACTGAAATAAGTATAAGTACCTAATATAATAACAACGCGGCTTCATGTATTTTTATTTAGCCCAAACAGTAATAAAGCTGGACAAAATTCAAAACAAAATATAGAATGAAGTATTTGCGTTGTTAAGTTTTGGGCCGAACAAATTGAAAAAGCTATTTATATATTTTTTCGTGTTATTCTGGCCATCGATAAGCTAAGAAAAAGTATCGAATAATGTGACTAATGTAACTTCAACTTTGGTTTTTAAGGTGATATTCGCTTAGGGATAAGACATGAAAGCAATTCGATTTTTACCTATACCTTCTTACAGGGCACGACAGACTTGGTCGATTATATCCGAAATATACGAGTACCTACATCGTTTTACGCACATTACCGTAAAAAATTCTCTCGACTTCTCGCGCATAAAATTTTGGCATTTATGCTACGAAGTTTTATAACAATTTGGTTGTGGGAGCCATGTTTTGAGTGTGTTAAAAAGCATTCGGCAATGCTGCCAGCCTTTTGGGCACTTTTCCTGTTGACAGCGATGCGGCCGAATTTTTTGATGCCCTATGATTCTTTTCCCTTTTTTTTATATACATGTAGGTACATATTATTAATACTAGTTTAAGTCTGTTAGCTTATATATTATGTTAATGTTATAGGCGTCCATTTACTGTACTGGTAATAAGTAATACATTTAAAAAAAAAACTATACATTGCTATTTTTTGCACATCCGTTAAGGTGTTTCAAGGATGCAAGACAAGTACTATTAGGTCCAGGGGGCCTACTCCCTAACGAACAAGTCCGTAGTTTCGGCCAAATTTACGGACGTTTCCTACTCCGTATCACTTACGGACATAAGATTAGTCCGGGGCCCGAACTATAAATTAATGACAAAACGATTTGACAGTTGTCCTTACTCCCGATGTGTTTTTGCCCGTCCGGAAACACTAATTAATCGGGAGTAGGGTTCACCTTTAAGTATCGAACTACATTCAGACGGGCCGATATCTTCGTTAACGGACTTAGAGAGTAGGCTTCCTACAGTGAGTGAGTGAGTAAGTATTTTAGATAATTTCTTTTTATGATCGTTTTATACGTGATTGCTCGTTATCTTTACCTATTACTTTACCTGAAACTATACGCGATAAGCGGGTTTTTCAGAATTTCGTGGAAAAAAAACGTGTGTGGTCAGGAAGGAAGTACCTTACGCTTTTTCTTCAACTCATTTAATTTCAATTAGATTGTATAATGAAAAATTTGAAAATATTCGCAGCTGCCATCTTGGATTTTCATTTTGACCTCACTATCGGCATAAGCACCCTTGAAAACCATGAACACGACACCCATGATAAATATTTCAAATTATCGCAGCCGGCGTCTTGTATTTTCATTTTGACCTCACTATCGGCATAAGCACCCTTGAAAACCATGAACACGACACCCATGATAAATATTTCAAATTATCGCAGCCGGCGTCTTGTATTTTCATTTGGACCTCACTATCGGCATAAGCACCCTTGAAAACCATGAACACGACACCCATGATAAATATTTCAAATTATCGCAGCCGGCGTCTTGTATTTTCATTTTGACCTTACTATCGGCACAAGCACCCTTGAAAACCATGAACACGACACCCATGATAAATATTTAAAATTATCGCAGCCGGCGTCTTGCATTTTCATTTTGACCTCACTGTCGGCTTCAGCACCTTCGAAAACCACGAAAGCTATCTCTCTCTCTGTCTCTTTCTATTATATATAGTACAAAGTTGCATTGAGGGGCATAGTACGTAGTACGTACGTTAGTACGTAGTAGTAGTATTTGTCCTTACGTGACGAACTTTTTTTTTTACAGTTTCACTGCTACCGTAATCTAATCTCGATGAAAAAAATAGCAAATTCATTCGAATTAAAACTAATGTTCGTTTTTAACTATCCTTGCAAACTTTCGTTTACTAATGTATAGTGACTTATGAAAAAATATCGCAAAGTCATTCATGCCGCCCTCCACGAAAGACTCGCGTTCATTCATTTTAATCCTGATTTCAAAAGAATCGCGGTAGGTCGGCGAAATAAAATATTTTTATGGAAGGAGAGAGGTATGTTATGTTCCGATCTACAAGGTGACATTTGAATCACAGTTTTGCTAGAACAAACGTTGTTTAGACCCTGGTCTATTACCATTCTACAGCATCAAATATGTTATTAAAACAATCTAATCTAGGAGTTCTCAAATTAGTCTTATGTTGCTCAAACGTGTAATAATGTTTGAAACATTAACAGTAGCTTCAAAGTACTCATCAAGGTAGCGATATTGCATTCAAGACGCGAGCGCAGCGCGTCGCAGCCGCAATGTCTGTGTTGTAGGGCGTAACGATAATCCCGACATTTTTAACATTGCCTTTTTTGTGTTTTTTTTTAAAAAGCAATGACGTTTTTTTTCTATTGGATGCTATAGAACGATTGTAGACCAAGGTCTGAACAACGTTTGTTCTAGCAAAACTGTGATTCAAATGTCACCGTGTATATTGAACTATTAAAATAAGTATTGTAATAACTTGATGAAAAAGTGAGACACTGTTTCGCATCTTGCATTGTCGTTCGTCGAGCGTGTACGCTACTTTGACGCAAGAGTCTTCGCTTCAACGCGACTCTAGTTTAGAAACGAAAGTGGAGTTTCTCATTTGTTGAGAATTGTCCTTACTAAAATTCCTTGCACAAGGTTGTACCGTGGATAAACAAGATGAAATAAAATGAAAATAAGGATAACATGAAGTGATGTTTATTTCTGTAAGTATATCTTTTAATTAAGACAATTTTACACGTCAATTAGGTCAATATTTTAAAAAAAGATGGCGCCAAAAGATGCTTATTTCTTAGCTTAGATAGTATAATTAGGTATGTGTATCTGTCTGTTTCAAAAACAACTAGGTAAAAATAATGGCAAAAAACCACAGAAAATGGACCACTTGAAATACTTGAATATTTTAACAGATACGAGTAAGATCTGTTCCAAAAAATAAACGTCAAAATAACGTTTCAACCTCAAGCCACTGCAAATCCTAAACCTCACAGAATTTCAGTCCAAACTACCGTATTTCTAAGCCAGTAACTATAAAGGCTGCATTCACTACGTTTTATGAATTAAGTTGATGATTGAAGCATTAAAGAATAAAGCTCTTAGTTGCAGCACTGGCAGGATGCCAAGCTTCCTCGTGCCGAACGATTATTTCTATTTTGACTTATTATACAGTATTGGAAACGTTTTAATATTACTATTTTACCGTGGTTATAATGCAATGTTATTGGGGAATGTGTTTTGTGACTAGTATCTTTTCGATTCTTGTAGTAAGTTATTTTTTAGATGTATGTGTCGTCAATTTTATTTCGGTGGTCCTATTTTATCATTTGTAACTTCGAGTTACGTGAACATATTGCAGCATTGCAAATGTAAGCGGGCTCGCCCTTTATGCCTAGATAAAGGATATTGTATGGAACAGAATCTGAGTCAGGTAAAACCATTTTCCTAAGAACCATACAAAATCCTAATTGGGCTCATGTTTTTACAAAGTTGTTTGTTTCAAGGCAAGTAAGTTTTATCCAACAACAAAAGAAAAAAATAAAATAGAAGAAGAAAGATCCAGCTTATCTAGGTAAAAAGGTTTATTTCAAGAAAATTAAAGTTTTACTTATATTATATTTATAACTAGAAAAAGTTCGTAGACTGTGCCAATCGTAATCAGAAAACGCAAAAACACAATTTAACTCTAACACAGGTCCTATTCAAACTTCCAAAATCAAACTCAACCCAATAATAATCAATTTAAAGACTTAAGACCAGCAGATATTGATCTGAGAACAGTTTCAGTCAAGTGAGACTACTAGGGAAGTTTGTTAGACCCGCTTCTAAAGCAAGCGTATGAACTTTGTTCCTTATTATGTCTTCCACGCGATAGTTCGAAACCCAATCTGTGTTTACACCGATACGCCCATTTACTTCGTACATTATAGGTACTGTGTGTTATTAAGCGTTGGCTGGATTAAAATAATAAGGCGGTTGGTTTATACTGCAGTGTTTGGTGTTTGTTGAGAGGGTGATGGAAAGGCGACTAATAAAAGGTCATTGTACTCATCATTATGAACAACTTTTACTATGGGACCAAATATGAAATCGGGAAAAACAAATCTGCTGGTCCCTACATTTTGACGAGTTCTGCAAACATAAATGTAGGGAACAGCAGATTTTTTTTCGCGATTTCATATTTGGTCCAATAGTAAAAGTTGTTCAAAATGATGAGTACAATGAGGTTGATGGTGTTTTACCAACAACCCTGTATATGCATTGTTTGGGAACATTTTAGGATGTCGCAACAATGTGATTATATTCCCTCGAAAATGCATGTTTATTAAAACAAACTAACGGATCGAATTCGCCACACAGTAATACGCTCGAAAACAGATATCGCCGATGTTGGCGATAAGACCGCGAAGCTGAAATATGACTAGGCGGGCTACACCTACAGGACAGACGGGCCAGGGTCGTCACGCAGTGGGTGCCTGGGGCCGGGCGTTGTCGCCGAGGCAGGCCTAGGCAACGCTGGCGTGACGACCTACACTCGTTCTTGACTGGATTGGCCGGAAAAAACAGCAGACAATGACGAATGGGAAAAGTATGGGGGAGACAAAGGTCTCTTCTGTCTTTGTCTGGGCAAAGGCCCAGCAATGGGAAAGTATAGGTAAAAAAAAACATGTGAGCAGTTTTATTTATTTATTAAAACTATGCACAGAATACAAAAAATAGTGTACAATAGTACTGAACAGTACTACTACCTAGTATTAGTACTGTACTTTATAGCATGACGATCATCTATCGAAAAAAGAAACATGTTTTTGGTATACAAATAAATTAACCAAGTTAAGTATAACCAAGTTAAGTAACGTGCCCATAGGATGCCCTAGCAAAGTATTTTCAACGTTTCAAATGCATTTTCAGAATTTTGTTGTGACATCATTGACTGATGCTAATCAAGTATCAACAATCTTTATAAAAAACTCAAAAACAGCGACAGCGCGTTCTCATTTTGGGAGCATGAGCATAATCAACCTATAATGTTCCCAATGCTAGGACACAGGCCTCCTCTCCGTGAGAGGGAGTGAGCCGAAATCCACCACGACAGACGACAGACGATTTGTATTTATACTAATACGTAAACAATACTAATCGTCTATCATGCAATAGAACACCATAACACCAATCCAATTCTTTTTTCTCCTTTTATCTCATCTCATCGTAATTTGAACATAGAACACAACATTATTTTTATTGCCTCGCAGTGCCAATTGCGGCTCAAACTAGTTTTGTTCCCGTCCTTGGCCTAAATTTACCTTCAGATGTTATTTTGTTCATCTCTATGTATCACGTATGGCCAGGTCAGAGTAATTACATGATGACGATTCAACCTAGTTTACTTGTAGGCTTTGGCCTTCTAAGTTAAAGCTGAAGTTATGTATGTGAAGTGAATGTTCTTTTTTTATGCTGTTAATGGAATGAGAGTGAAGGTAGACTAGTAATTTGTATATTACTTTTGTTCGCTGGAGTTTTGTTTATTTTCACCAGCATTTAGTTATATGATGTCCAGTTATTACACACATGAACTCGCGGCTTTTTCATATGGGAGTTGGCAGAAACTAAAGGACAACAATGGATACGACGCGTTTATAAAAAAAAACGCGTTTGAAAAATAAAAACTTGGTTACAAAAAAGTCGGTGTCTTTGGTTTTATATTTTCGTTTTTTGCCACCGACTTCCGAAATTGAAGTTATTTTTCAGTTGGTAGTGTTTTGTTTCGTTATTCTTTTTTTTTTTTGTAAGAAAGTTGTCATTTTTATTTTTATTGTAGTGGTACAAAAGTAGTGGTATATGAAGTCGTGTGTGGTAGCCTCAGATCATATAATATGATCTGAGGTGGTAGCCCACACAACTTCATACCTATACCACTACTTTCTATGTAAATAACAGGGACAAGAAGTTATTATAACATCATCAATATGTAACACTAAGTGGAAAAAAACGTATTATTGAAGCTAACTGAAAAACTACTCAAGAAAAGTTAATAAAATTTAGGCAGACCAGAGACCGAGACAGACCCAGAGGCATAGGTACCCTATAATTTTATTATACAACAAAAAATAAATACAGACGAATTGAGGACCTCCTCCTTTTTAAGAAGTTTGTTAAAAAGTTATAAATCCTAAAAACTTAAATGGCAGTGCCCGTTGCTTCGATCAACAATACCGACTAGATATCGGGTATGTGCAAAAAATATGTTTCGGTAAATAACAGCGCACTTGAGACGTGAGCTCTTATTTAGTTTAGTTCGCTTGAAACACAACCAATATAAACACGACTTTATTACTTGGTGCCATGGTTGTAATCAGGGTGAACTCAAAACTATTTTGAAACCGGACAGCAGTAAGCTTTGATTTTGTACGTGACCCGTTATCTAGTTTGTATTGTTGATCGAAGGCCCGTTGCATTATAAGTGTTACCCCTTCCTAGCGCAGTCATAATTCTCTTAATCATAGTGGTTAGTGAACAGGAGTATAGGTACCCATTACCTACTCGTAGCTTACTTTGGAAGTAGAAGTAAAACTACTTTTACTAACATCCCTCTATACGACCGTCGCTTAACAAGAAATGAGCACATACAAATGCATACTAAGTAACTAAATGTCTGAACGTTTCTAACCCTCCCGTGCCAACATGCAATCAACCCTGATTCGGAAATAAGTTTATCTTGCCAACGTGCCACGTCTCAATCACAACACGCTACGTCTCGGTGTGATCCTCTTTATTTATGTAATCACGTTCCCTACTAATTAGTGGAGTTACTAACTACTAATCATGAAAAAAACAATGAATAATGGAATAGAAGAAACTCATTGGAATGATTTGGTTTGAATAAGAAAAAAATACATAAAAAAACAATGTGTTTCGAGCCAATTGAGGCCAATTCTATGTTAGAGAGTTGTATTGATGCTTTGAATGAATAGCATTCAATATATAGGTATGTGCTGCAGTCGCGAATTATAGTTAGATCAACACACAACCTGATACTGACCTACAAATTGTAAAAAAAAAACATAAGAAAGATTTGATTTCGCGGACTTCCCTGACGCTTTCGCCTTGAATTTCAAAATTATCAATCCAAATCAAACTGTTCGCGGACGTAAAATGGCGGTATTTTTTGGATAGTCTGGTATACACACACGACGTACACGTGCACGTGTGCAGTCATACGTGTACGTGCCGTGCACGTATGACTTGCCAACGTACCACGTCTCGATCACAACACGCGCTCGTCTCGGTGTGAACCTGTTTAGTTTTGTAATCACGTTCCCTACTAACTGGTGGAGGCCTTGCGTCGCAAATGAACAAATGAGGTGGTTACTTAGACAAAAAAAAATTGAGAATGCGTTTTAAAACCTGTCATTGTTATGGACTGAATAATAATGACAGGTGTCAGAAAAGCATTCTCTCATCTTTCCCCAATTATTTTACATCTTAGAACAACCTAATAGCAACGACAATGAAGATTACTGTGATCATAATTAGAGGTAAAATAACTGAAAGGACTTCAAACCTGAGTACATAAGAATACGCGTTTTACGAATTTAAACTTTATAAGTACCATATAGTGTCCAACATACAAGTGTCAGGAACGAATTCACTCGGTGAGCAGAATCTAATTGTAAAAAAAACAATGAATATTATTCTAATAGAAACTCGATGGAATAATTTCGTTACAACAGAAAAGAATACTCAATAGTTAACTACATAATATACAGATTTGATATATACATATAAATTAATTCATTAGGGTATAAACATTAAAAGCACCAAAAATTTTAATGAGAAAAATGTTTTTTCAAACAAACTAAATACTTAGTTTACAAATCAGAGTAAACCGCAACCACCTTTTGTAATGAAAGTGCAAGTGTGTGTGTGTATTGATTGCCATCTTTTTAGCGTAAATATTTGGTTGTAGGTACTTGTGACTTGCGTCAGAGCGGCAACAACGCATCGTAGGTTATACTCAGATTTATCGTTTTAAGGTGCATGACCTATGCGTATAGACATAATCAGCTGTTAGGAAAGATACATCGTGTTCAAAAGGGACACAAAATTAAAACAAATCATTTGCGGCTAAACTACTGTTCCTATTTAATTGATTTTTGGTACAGTTCTTGAAAATGGTACCTAGTATAGGCAGTTTAAAGGAAAGCCCCTCTGTCGTATCAACTCTGTATAACAGTACCAACTTGTGGATACAAAACTATCCGCGGACGTAAGATAGCTTTTTTTTGGGTAGTCTGGTATACACACATGCTCAATTGACTTGCCAGCGTTCCACGTCTCGATCACAACACGCGCACGTCTCGGTGTGAACCTCTTTAGCTTTGTAATCACGTTCCCTACTAATTGGTGGAGGCCTCGCGTCGCAAATGAGGCGGTTACTTAAATAGACTTCAAGGCTTCTTGAGGACCGAAGTGTTGAGAACTATTTAAGTGGCTTTTGGAACTATTATAGGATAAAGTACTGTCGGTAACTAATAAAACTTTAGTGATATGAAAGTTGGAGGTACGTACGTCAGAACGTTCCACGAGACTAACCACATGGCAGCATACAGCAAGAAACAAATTTAGGCCCCAGACAGGACACCAAAATATAATAATGAAAATGTACAAAATAATTGACTTATTGCATTTAATTTTACAATATTGAAATATACAAGCTAACAGACTTAAACTAAAATTAATAATATGTATAGTATATAAAAAAGAAAGAAAAGAATCATGGGGCATCAAAAAATTCGTCCGCATCGCTGTCAACAGGAAAAGTGCCCAAAAGGCTGGCAGCATCGCCACGTTGTATGGCGATGCTGATTCTTTGGCCCAAAAATAGGAAAATAAATAGATTTTTTTGTGTTATTTGTAAACCAATCATACTGACAACTATGATCAACCAACCTGATAACAATGTCTGTTCATTTTTAAGCTATCATTTTCCGGAAAGATACGATACTGCAAAATCCAAAAATATAACAAATGAATCTACTTAGCATAATTTCTCTGGCAAACCTTTGTATCATCAAAGTGAAACATATTCGAAACGTTAGCAGAGATCTTAGCATTTCGAACATCAAAAAGTGCACACTTACAGACAAAATAACAAAAATTCCTCCAGCTGCTCATACATGGACAGAATTCCTTGCATAATGTAATTAGTAAAGTGGAACGTTGGGTACAGAATTTAATGCGTTTAATGTGTTCATGTGTGTGAGATATGCTTGTGTCTTAAGAATTTCGTTTGGATTTTTAGTGAGGCATGAGACAGATTTTTGCATTCTAAAATATCAAATCAAAGGATCCTCTCTGAAAATCTTATCAACAACATTTATTAGTTTCTGGGCTATTACTCGTCTTGCCTCCATGTAAAACAGAAAAAAGACTTGCTGTTCTATTGAAAATGTTACTTGTTATTGCGCCTGGTTTAAATTACCTCACCAATACAAGATCACACATCGCTACAAGTAACTCAGTCAGTATTGCTCTGCTTTATATTTTTCGCTACGACTTGCTCAGCTTTCGAACCACGCGAGGTCTCCACTACTCGAGCTTTGCTACAAAGTCTACAAACTATCCCTCCGCTACGCATTTTCTCTCAGCTAAAACGTATTGTATTTTCCTAATGCTTCTGTAAATTAGTTATTAAGTAACCATAACTATATAAGAAGTCTATTGGAGTATCGACACAGTATATGTTAGCATAAGTTTTGGAATCACTGACTCCCAAATCACAGGCAATAAACCTGGTTTGGGAGCCAGGAGATACATTAGTCTCACATCTCTGTACCAAATGATTGTACAATTGATTTTGTCACCAAGTTATAGATAATAAAGCATATTATACCTATATATTATTATTATGTTTATGTAAATGTTTTCCTTGGCTTAGCCGAATAGAACTGATGGCACGTGCCTAAGCCAACTGTCCAGCAGTGGGGTTAAGTGTGGGAGTAATATTATAAGTAGCCTGATGGTATAGTTGCCGGCACGTAACTTGGCAAGGTTTTGGTGTATTGGGAGTAAGTTTGCGCATGTTCACTTAGTGCAACAAAAAAAATTACACTTTTAGTGTTTGTCATTATTCTATATTCATTGCCATATTTTATTTTGAAACATGTCTGTTTAGAAGAAAGATAATGAAAGCCAAAACGCATCTAACAACTCTTGCCAAGTTACGTGCCGGCGACTATAGACGAAACTATATTTGAGTGGGAGTATTGGTTCAAGTTGTCCGCCTCATACTGAAGAAATTTTCTAACTATCCTGCATGTATTAAGAATCACTGCCTTCTGCAGCAGGTGGTAGGTGTTAGATGGCAGGTTGAGGGAACTAAGGGACTGATGAAGCTGTTTAGGAATTACTCCTGTTGTAGATATCACTATGGGGACTATTGTGACTGTTATATTATTGTTTCTATTTCCCAATCAGACGAACCATTTATCTTCACTCAGCGTTTTCAACGACAAAAAACCACTATTGGTTTTCATTTAGCTACAAATTGTCGCTGCGCTACACATTTATTTTACTACATTCAACAGAACTGTCCTACGAACTACCGTAGTTGCCGCTACGAGACTGTCTTCGCAGCCAGCCCATAGTATTAACAACGTGTGTCTTGTGATGATGTTCTCGGACTTAGCAAGCACTTTATAATTACGAAACCATCCACACTGAACACATGTCTACAACTTGTTTGAACCTGTGATATTAACAAAAAGTAGTATATTACAGTTCATTAACTCTTCGTAGTGTGAACGGTGGATCCACGCGAGACACAATGGCTTTTTAAATATTTCTGTAATTACAAATTTCAAACGGATTCTGTCAAGTGGTTGGCTAATTATTTATCAATTATTCTTAATTTAACAATTAACTGCTCGTAGGAACCTAACTTTAATTACTTAAAGATAATCATCAATCAACTTACGGATAACTTAATTCCAAACTAAGATTTATCCGTAAAGGTTCAAATGAAACTTTTAATTAAATTAACACAGAACAAGATTAAACAAACAGCTGGATAGTTACTCGTATCTATCGTTCAGTTAAAAGTTCCAAGAGATTAATGGCGAAGTCTTGTAGCCTAGTTTTAAAGGCACGTAAAACAATTTGTGTTTAATTTACTCTTTTGGAAAATGAAAAATCCAGCTTTATTGTTATACATTTAATAAAACTGTTGTGTGACGTGAAATAATTGTTTGTTTTTCTAGCGACGAGCTTCGCACGATTTGTACGACTTGACAAAACGTGAAAATTTCTTTATTATATTATGCAAGTTCGATACTAATGATCGAACCGATGACCGTTGGGGTAGACGTGTTCTTGAGTGGAGACCGCGAATCGGCAAACGTAAGGTAGGACGCCCTCAGGCTAGGTGGAGCGACGATCTTCGCAGGGTGGCTGGCAGCAGCTGGATGAGAGTTGCCGTGAATCGAGCCGAATAGCGTGCAATTGGAGAGGCCTATGTCCAGCAGTCGGCTGCTGTAGGCTGATGATGATGATGATGATGAAACTAATCTATTACTAATATTATAAAGAGGTAAAGTTTGTGATGTTGTAGGGGTAATCTCTGGATCTACTGAACCGATTTTGAAAATTCTTTCAGCATTTGATAGCCCAATTCTCGAGGAAGGGTAAATATAACGTTATGACCATTAGGAGCTGAGCAGAAAGAAAAAAGTCAGAAATAACGCAAAGCGAAAACGAAATTATAGCGCGGACGGGCGATGCGATGCGACGGGGTTGGGCGGGGGAACAAGAAATTTCACACGGACGAAGTCGCGGAAAGTAGGTAGTATATATATTATACACATAAACCTTCAAGAATAAAGTTTTTTTTTTAAACTTTCCCCCACACTAGGAATTTCTCCTGTTTTGTGGGTGCGTTTACAAACATTTAAAGTCACATACACAAACAGCCAGACCCGGAATAAGTACTTGTAGGTCATACAAATATTTGTTCCGTGCGGGAATTGAACCCGCGACACGCAGCGCGGCAGTCAATCGCTTAACCACTGCGCCAACTGTGCCGTCAATTTTACTTCGGTTGTCAAAGTTTATCATTTCGAGTTACAGATATGTGTACATAATGCAGCATTGCAAATGTAAGCGGGCTCGCCCTTTATGCCTGGAGGCATTTATTTAGGTATTAAGTTTTGTTTAAATTTTTCATTTTTAGGTTTTATTTTTTAGGTTGTGAATATTTTTTATTGCAGTTGTTGGTTCTTGAAAACTTTTTATCACAAATTTCGCGTATCAAAAAATCGCGTAAAAAAATCAGCTGTTCCCTACATTTATGATTGTCGAACTCGTCAAAATGTAGGGACCAGCTGATTTTTTTTTCGCGATTTCATATTTGGTCCCATAGTAAAAGTTGTTCATAATGATGAGTACAATGACCCCTTAAGAGGTTGATGGTGTTTTACCAATAACCCTGTATAGACAGCAAATCATCGTTGATATGTATACTCATTTCTGCCAGTTTATTAACAGCGTCAATAAAACTATTCAAACAATGTCGTACATCACCTGTTTCCGACATTTGGTGCAACATCAATCTCTTTAGAAGTGTAGCCTTCTTAGCAGGTCCTTTAGAAGCATATAACAGACTCCAATTTCAGCCAAACCTCTTTCGAAGTGTAACAGACACTGAAGTGAAGGGTAATATACACACGTCAGAAGTGTCCAGGGATCAAGCACGTTTTTGCTAGTCACTAATAATCAGGTTTTTTAATTATATTTTTTGTAACTCCTTTTATTTCATTGGCGTGATATATGGGAAATAATTTAATGAAATGTCATGTGCCTCGTAATGTTAATAACTTTGCAAACCTGCTATTGTATAGAGTGAAGTTTTTTCTAACTGAACAGACAGCAGTGCTGCTGGGGAGTTTGTTGCGCCATTTCTTCTTTCCCAGCTCTATGAAGTAGTGAAGGACGGGCGCTTTGGGGACTGTTTTATGTAAAGTGCTGATTCTCAGCCTAATTTGAATAAATGAATTTTGATTGTGAAATAAGTATTCTACATGCTGGTGAAAATATGAAAGAATAACGCGGTCACACAGACAGACACTAAAAGGGACTTTAATTTATAATAAGTATATCACGTATAGATACTACATAAAAGCAAAAATACAAAGATGGTATTCTTTATTCCAAGAGCTAAGGTAGGTACTTAGCAGTGGGACACGGTGGAGCATATGGTGGAGGTCTGCCCGGCTTGGGCGTAGCACCGCCGTGTCCTCGTGAAGGCGATTGGCGGTGGCGATCTCTCGCGTCCGGCCCTGGTTCAGGCCATGGTACGGAGCGAGAGGGCTTGGGAAGCCGTCACCTCCTTATGCGAAGCAGTAATGTTCGCGAAGGAGGAGGCGGAACGCGTGAGGGAGAGGCAAAATTCGCGCCCTCACGCCCCTAGCCGCCGCAGGAGACGCCCCGGGCGTCGGGAATCGCAGGCCGATTTCCGGCCACCGTAGGCGTGGGCTTGCGAACGGCGAGCAATGGGCAGCTCGCCGTTCGATAAGGACCAGGCCCGGGTCGACGGCGCGTTGTGTTCCACGCGCGCCTCAAAGAGATGTCAGCACCAATGACGGGGTCCGCTAGGGCCGATGGGTTTTTCGCTAGGGTTGCGAGGAAGTCCGAGAGGGATACCGTGGCCCCTGGCACAGGCAACTGAAGGAACACGGCTGGGTTTTAGTCAGTAAGAGTCTGACACGCCCTCCTGCTCTGCCCAGAGCGGGAGAAGTTATTTGATGATTTCCAACCCTCAAAAAAAAATATAAAGGTAGGTAGGTACTTAGAAAGGTACAATAAAAAAATTGCTTGCCTATTTTTTATCCCACTGTTTTATGCAATATAGCCATGTTGGCCCTGCAATCATGATCATAACGTCACTACTTAAAAAAAAAAAAAAACATCGTCAATGTAAATGGGCCACATTTATAATAACATCATACTACTTTGTACACCTACATTTTGGCAAATAAAGTATCTTATCTTATCTCGTCGGCGATTTCCTCCCTCAGGCATCCAGTGATCTTTGCCCATCTCTCCGGGTGCATTCGTGCGACGACGTGGCAGCTTATTACGCATAATAATTATTGTATCTACTTTAAATAATTATGTCTGTACATGTTTAAAAACACAAACGCATCTTGTCCCACATGGATTCATATAATGCAAATCTCGGGACTATTCGTGGACTCGTGTTACTTTACAGCTGCAGTTGCAGCAACTAATCTGCATATTACTACTAGTGTTCATTTCTGTGGAAATATATAATATATGGAAATATATATATATATACCTATATATAGAAATATATAATATGAATAAGTACTTTAATGTTATTTTGGTGTAACAAAAAGGGATTTACGAAGGAAGGAAAACTGAGTACACCAGTTTTCCTCAACAGGCATTCTTCAAGCAGACTTTTTTCCAGAAATGCAAAAAAAGTTGTTTTATTTTTAAAGAATTATTTTAGTTCCTTCGTTGTCATCTTAGAAACAAAAATTCCCTGGAGACTTGAGTGCGTTTGCCTCGTACTTTTTTTTGATATTATACGATTTCCTAGTGTCTTCGTCTGTGTTATGTTATTTTGCGCAGTAAAATTGCGATATCGTACTTTTGAGCACACCACTCATTTTGCGGTAGATATTTACCGCATTTTTGATACCGAAATAAACCAATCACAGTCGCACAACAAAAAAATAATAAACCCATCAGAAACCGTAACAATAAACACTTGACAATCACGACACCAACAAATTGATCACTTAAGGCCCTTTGTACACACACGTTTTTCTTGCCGTGAAAAACTGCGTTTTATCCGCCTTATGTAGGCACGGTCGTCAGTGTTGTATGGAAGCTTGTTCACGGACACGGCGGCACTGGGGCACGGCGCCGCTGTCGCGCGCGTCACCGGTATGCGCCGTGTCCGTGCACGGCATGATTGACATCAGGGGGGAGTCTATCGACGGCGCCGGATTTTTCTACGGCGGCAATTATTTTCGTGGCGGCTTACCTACGCTGATTTTGATAAATCAAGAATGATTAATTACATTGATTCATGAAAGGCCTGTAATAAATAAATAAATAAATATCGTCTGACATTGCACACAGCACCATCTAGTTCCAAGTTAAGCACTTAATTAAGGCTTGTGTTATGGATACCAGATGGGTGATACACTACTTAAATACATATTTTTTTCGTAAATACATACATATCATAAATATATATCCATGACTCGGGTACAAATGTCCATATTCATCATAGAAACATTTGCCCCTACCGGGATTCGAACCCAGGACCATTTGGTTTCGCTGAATACACTTAGCCACTGTAGCCACTACACCAAACGTGATATGTGATAAGATAATCAGATCTATCCGACCCAAAACCTTATTTTCCTTTTTACTTTGTTTTTGAGTTTTCTCTATACATAATAAGTAATGATGAGCTTTTTCTTAAATTGATTCATGACGTGTCTGCAGCTGGATACAAAAAAAACACAACTGCGCCGTACCTAATCGTTTACGTTACGTCTGGTTGTTAGCCGTGTCATTAATAAGCTCACACGTTTTTTTCTGATGCGCGGTTTATACGCCGTATCGTAATGAAACAGTGCCGTGTACAAAGGGCCTAACATGGAGCAACACAAGGCAATTTCAATCAAAACAGCTCCACATACAGTTTAAATTGGCACGCACCGTATTGTAGCATTCGCAAACAACTTGGGGAACTAGGTAGCGATCCTAATTAACTCTCTACCACTACAACTGGCGCTTTCATGGTATTTAGTGCTCCACTTTGAAATTTATACAATCGCTGAATTCGAAAACTTTACCAATAAAGCAGGCAACGCAATGGAAACGGTGTTGTTGTCTATTAGACTTTGTTGTTAACGGGAAACGACTTCGATTTATATATAGAAAACAGTGAATATGTTTTTGTTGTACACCATTAATGCAATATAATATTTGTTTAAATGTATTACTAACTGCTGTTGTCCGCGACTTCGTCTGCGATCCAGGGTATAAAGTAGTAAGGTCCTTACCCAGGGCATGATCTACCTGTGTGCCAAATTTCATCCAAATCTGTTCAGCCATTTTAGCGTGAAAGCGTGACAAACAAACAAACTAACACATTTATACTATTAGTTAGGATTTTGAATAAACACGCATAACATTGTTATTAGAGAGCAGTGGTGGCCCTGCGGTATGGGCCCGACTTACGAGTTAAAGGTCGTGCTCCTGGGTTCGAATCCATGCAGGCGCATTACTTTGTGTAATATATTACCATCACCACTGCTCATAAAACGGTGAAGGAAAACGTCCTGAGGAAATCAACATGTCCTGGAACCGAAAATTTGACGACATTTGACATCCACCACCAACCCGCACTGGGCCCGCGTGGTAGATTACAGCTCTCTCTCAGAGAGGAAGCCTGAATCTGAGCAGTGGGGACATAAAGGGGCTGAAAATGTATGCACAAAATACAGGAAGTTCTCTGATAACATCAGTGCCAATGTTAAGCTGTTCTGGAAACAGGTAAGATTGGCTCGCGAAGTGACAGGAACATCGAGTTTGAATGTTATAAGAGCAGAAAATGGATGTTTACTAAGCGAAGAATGTAAGGTCTTGGAACGTTGGAAGGGGTACTTTGAAAGTTTATTTAGTTGTCAGGATAGTGTACAAGGAGTGGGTAACTGGGAAGACGCCAGTTTTGAAGACCTAAGTACAGATGTAGATGAAGTATAAGTATATTTTTTAACTCTTCACAAATACAGTATAGAAGTAGTGCTTAAAACTAGCTTAAGGATAAGTTTACATTTGTGAGAGACTTGTGCTTGAAATAGGCATTGCAAGCAACGCCTGTAGTATATGTCACCAGGAAGAGAGTGAAATAGAAATAGATGAGATTGTAAGAGTGCTGAAAGGGATGAAAAACGGGAAAGCTTCAGGGTATGACAGTGTCTGCAGAAACGCTGAAGGATGGTGATGGATGGGGTGGTAGAAAGCCTGTTGTGCAGGATCTTTAATATATGTTGGAGATATGGCCGAGTACCGGCTGATTGGTGTAAGGCTGTCATGCAAAATCTGTAATGGAAATGGCTCTCAGCAGGTGTGTTAAAACTACCGCGGCATTAGTCTTTTGAGTGCTGTCGGCAAACTGTATGCGAAGGTTTTAATAAATAGAGCGATAAGAGTGTCACTTGACAATACATGGAATTTGCAAGCAGGATTTAGAGAGGGAATGGGCTGTAGGTATGGATCAGATCTTCACCCTAAGGTGCATAGTCGAAAAACATCTGGCAAAGCACAAGAAAGTGTACTGTGCTTTTGTTGACTTGGAGAAGGCCTATATATATAATATATATTTTAATATTTGTAAATTTTCGCAGCCGCCATCTTGAATTTTTATTTTGACATCACTATCGGCTTCAAAACTCTCCAAAATAACACTCATGATGAAAAAAATTAAAATTTTTGCAGCCGCCATCTTTGATTTCCATTTCGAACTCACTATCGGCTTTAGCACCATTGATAACCATGAAAACGACAACCATAATGAAAATTTTTAAAATTTTCGCTGCCGGCATCTTGATTTTTCATTTTGACCTCACTATCGGCTTCGGCACCATGTAAAACCATGAAAACTATATCTTTTTCACTCTCTGACTCTTTCTATTATAAAATAAAAAGGTGCATGGAGTAATAATAACCCCATCGCCGTATCTCTACGTTTGCGTCGTGGTGTGGCTTGCGCGCTCCGAACTCTAGGTCTGTGCTAGTAGAGTTTACTTTGCTGGAACAGGTCTAGGGTGAGGAGCCAAACCAAGAGAGATACAGAAACCCGCAGGGCAGCATGTGGCGAGCTGTTGGGCAGTAGCGACCTCAAGGGCCCTACATCCAGGGTAAAGTCTTGTTTCTCATCTCTGGCTTGCCATTTTTACTGACCGGCTGGAGTGAATACTGACGAGGAACAGAGCTCCCACATCTTCTTGCCTTTATTGAAGTAGAGATTTGCTAGAATACTATAGAAGCTTCTCATTATCCTGCAATAGTCCTACACAAACCGGGGGTTGTCCTTGGGTGCACTTGCATAGAGCATACAGAGATAATCGTCGGTCGGTGCCTCATTCCATTTAAAATTCTCTAATGGAGCTCTGCAAGTTGGCATCGGCCCCTCATACGCCTTCCAAAGGACCGGGACTTCATGGTCCCGAGATACGTAAAGGTAAAGACATAATAACAATAATATGATGTGTTTTTCTTCCTTACTTAGAACTATTACTTGTCAACGCGCTTTTCTCTTGTATAATAATACCTATATATATATTAATAATTAGTGATCATTTTCCATCCAACTTATTTGTGAGAAGCTGAGAGCCGCAACCTTTACAAAATTTTGGGTAAATCATAATTCAGTTACTGCAAGCAGCTGATAAACTTCAGTAATTTACGATCGTAATTAAATTATAATTGAAATAACAATACAACAGTAGCCTTTGTTAATCATGGGCTTAAAATTAAATTGACTGTTCTTGTCTGAACCACTTGTTATCATTTTTCACTTCGCCCTGCAAAAGCAATTTATTTTCACTTACTTACCAATGTTCATTTAATAATATTGTGTCTCGGGAAACTGCCAAAAGGAAAATATAATTTGATAAAGGTATAATAATAATAGCCTTAATATTTGATAGATAATGTATTTTTAGGTGAGCGGAACACTTGTGATCCTTTTAGTGGTTCAGAAAATTACTTTGGGTAAAATAATATTTTTTTCTGGTTAATGCAGGAACTGGTTGGTGAATAAGGGCCAGTTTCTAAAAATGGATACACGTTTAATTTGCCCGTGACTACTGTTTCCTTGACGCTTAGGCTAGAACGTTTTTTGCATTAAAGATACAGTCAGCCTCAAAAAGATGTAGTATAGGTACATCGACAAGAATTCATTTAATTGTTTTCAATCACATAACACATAATCAGCCTATAATGTTACCACTGCTGGGACAGAGGCCTCCTCTCGGTGAGAGGGAGTGGGCCGTAATCTACCACGCGGGCCCAATGTGGGTTGGTAGATGTCACATGTCTTCGAATTTTTGGTTCTAGGACATGCCGGTTTCCTCTCGATGTTTCCCTTCACTGTTTTGAGAGCAGTGGTGATGTAAATTTAATTACAATTTACACAAAGTAAAGCGCCTGTCTGGGTTCGAACCTATGACTTACAACACGTAAGTCGCGGCCGTTACCACTGGGCCACCACTGCTCAATTTCAACTATTTTTAATATTGATCCATAATATTGTATCAATGCCATTAAACATATTACACATTGGGTATTTAATTGTAGCTATACATTTATACAGTATTCATTATCGTCATCGGTCTCTTGCCCTAAGGCCCAGCGCACACCGCCGGAAGCGCGGCGGAGAGCAATTGAAGACAACAATTTAATAAAAACCTTAACTACCTTCACATACGGTCAATATAAGTATAAATTCGCACAAGGTGCTCGGAGCGCCCTCAAGCTACTACAAGAGCATGCGCGCGACTGCTCCTGACGCTGCCGTGCTGCTCTGCGCCCGCGTCCGGCTGGCTGGCGGTCAGATGCCTGGAGAGTTTTAACTAGTGTGGTCGTCGTAGTATCGATCGGCAAAATGACATGGGCGCGCTCGGAGTAGCTGCGCGCCGCCGCGCGTCTCTCCGCTCGAGGGCTCTCAAGGGCTCTTGGCGCCGCTCGGGGCCCGCGGAATCCGCCCGCGCGTTTCAAGGAAATGCGCTCCGTCGCGTCTCCAGCCGTGTGCGCTGGGCCTAACTCAATTTATATGGGGTCAGCGCAACATGTCTTTTTCTTCCATACGTTTCTTGTTTATTAGTCGTCATCTCGGTAGTCGTCCCCCTTTCTAGCCATATTATCTTTCACTTAATTCACCCATCGCTTCTTTGGTCTTGCCCTACTTACAGCTTTACTATTACACATTTATACAGTATTATGGAACACGAATTGTAGACAATCTAATGAATTGTTGTTGATGTAATCATTTTATGTATCGTATAAGTATATAGTGTACGATTAAGTATCGTAGATGTAAATTATGCTAAACAATGAAATATAATCCGCTACTCTTTTACGAAAAAATTTTTCTTCTATCTTGGCCCTTTCTTGTATAACAAAATTAATGCAAATATCTCAATTTATCCCTTATCTGTTCAAGAATGTAAATCAGCAGTCCGCTCCTACCTACTAGACAAAACGTATGAGGAAACCGAATCCTTGTTTACTACACTATCATAAGTACGTCTACTCGCAACATATATATTCTCAAAACATGCACACACACACACACACTTACGTCTCACACACATACAGACACTCGCAAACACACATTCCCCACCACACCCCCACTCACATTCCACACATATAAAATATATACTTATACTTTCAAGCATTTTCATTAATTATTATCTTTTTATTTTCTTTTGTTTTGCGTTACTATACTTAATAATTTAAATATTGAATTGTACAAAAACACTAAGCAACTGATTTTCCACTCCTAGAGGGATACGGCACTGATTCTCTTTACTACAGGCTATGGTATAGCCTATCTAAGAGGACAGTACCCCCACCATTGTTGTAGCATACAAGTGTTCATTTGTAAAGTGTAACTTTTTTTTTTTTACTGTATTCACTGCAAAACCTATTGTGCAATAAAGTATTTTTCATTTCATTTCATTTTCATAATCCTGTAGCGATATCTACATCGCCACATGCAGGCTGCGCGTAATACTGACGTCACGCAAATCCTGCATCGCGCAAGCAGAGTTTACCGCGCGACTAGCATATATAGGTACAACTTCCCGACATCAATTGTTGGGCCGTTGTATATAATGCTAGTCGCGCGGTAAACTCTGCAGCGCGATGCAGGATTTGCGCAGCTCGCATGTGGCGATGTAGATACCGCTACAATCGTAAATCTAACATCAAATAACATCAAACTTCCAAAAACACCGATCTTCAACCTGTATCTTGGCACTATATTCCCTTGGCATTAACACAATACGGTCCATACTAAACTCGGTTTTCTATTAATTTTGCATCAGTAATGAGAGTGGGATTAGTATCTTCTACACTAGCAAACATGAAACATGCTAAACTTCGCGTCGAAAGCAAATTAGCCCAAAGGGCAGCTGAAGTTCGTACAGGCCGTGGCCTGAACGAAACCGGTGGTTTGTTTTATTCGTAGTAACAAGATAATGCGTTAGGGAGCTGGCTATGCTCGGAGTTTCTTTAAAGGATTAAACCAGAAATTAAACTAACCGGAAAAGAACCGGAGTTACCGATATAGCTTGCATGAGTAAGCAAGCTAAAGTGGCAGTGGGCTGGCCATGTTTGTCGAAGGACCGATGGCCGGTGGAGCAAACGAGTCCTGGAGTGGAAGACCTCGTATCGGCAAGCGTAGCGTTGGACGCCTCCCACCTAGATGGACCGACGACCTTAATTAAGAAAGTGGCTGGCACAGACTGGATGCGGAAGCCGGAGGACAGAGTGTTGTGGCGCAGCCTGGGAGAGGCCTAAGTGTAGCAGTGGACAGCGATGGGCTGAGGTGATTGAGCAAGATAATAATTGTGTATTGGAATTATCTTCTATGATTGAACACATCATGATTTAATCAACGTACAACACTGGGAAGAATGCGAGCGCGTAATGGGAAGATGATGAAAGCAATGTAATTAGTCTTAGCTACTGCATAACATAACATCAGGCCTGTTCCCCGAAGCTTGAGGCAGAGATGTACCTATAATATCATTAATCATTTTGCTAGTTATGTATAGGTTCCATGTAATACGGGGTGAGCCTATAATGCTATCAACCGGGAACAAATTCAAACACCTGCAAAAAAATAAAACATAATCCTAAATCTAACAATAATCGAACATCAAATAGGTGCAAGCTTCTCAAAACACCGATCTTCAACCCGTATCATAGCCCAATATTCCCCGATATTGGCCCGAACACAATACGGTCCATACTAAACTCAGGTTTGTATTAAATTTGCATCAGTAATGAGAGTGGGATTAGTATCTGCTACGCTAGCAGCTAGTAAATATGAAACGTGCCAAAGTTCGCGTCGAAAGCAAATTAGCCCAAAGGAAGGGAGGGATGGGTAAGTGAAGCAGTAATTGTATTGTAGTAACAAGATAATTATTATGTGTGTTGTGTATTATTATCTAACATACACATAATAATACACAACACGTAACGTAAGTTCCATACTTAATATTATAAATACGAAAGCTACCTTTTCACGCCATAACGGCTGAATGGATTTAACCCACAGATGCCGCAGTGCCGCAATGGTTTTATCAACTATATTGAGGAATTGATATTATTCTTCAGGATATATGCTAGTTAGATAGTGTGTAGAAAACATAATACAACTATTTTGTACGATAGAAAAAATAAATGCTGTAAAAATGTATTTTAACGATTTAAAACCATATTAATAAACATGCAATTATTTTTCAGATTGTTCTTCAAGCAACAAATTATCGTGATAGTGTTTTAATGTTTTAGTCCAATCAATAAATAGATTTTTTGTAAATAGAGAATTGTTTCATATTTTGCAATAAATTACCAGCTTTGTGTCATCGCGGTCCTCTTTCTTTTCTTTGCAGTCCGACAGTGACCGCGCTTTAGCTGTTGTCAGTCTGCGTGTTAGCATCAACCAAACCATTATGGTTTTGGCAGGGCTAAGCATAAACAAGTTAATATGATGTTGGTGTTTGCAAATGATGTGGTCTTGAATTATAATAGACCATGACCTGGGGCCGTACTATGACCTGTAACGCCATCATGATTCCGTTGAGAGAAAAAGAGATAGTGCTATCGGTCATGTATAGCTCCGTCTCTCTTCCACGCTGGAACAATGATGCAATTAACACGTCATAGTACGGCCCCTGGGTTAGAACATACTTTTCATCCCGGTTGAACAGTTCTGTGTGGTAATTTCCGACAGCTACGCGGCTGAAGCCGCGGACTAAAGCTGGTATTTTAAGATTAAACACTTCCATAATACAGGAAAGAAAGGCGAAAGGGTGGAGGCTTACACAGCATCGAACGAAAGATAAAGAAAGCAATATTTATCCTAATCCAACTAAAATGCATGATAATCTAAAAACTTATTAGAAAGAGAAATTAACAAAATCACCGTCTAAAGTGTCTAGTGGAGCCGAATCGTTTGGCAAATATCCGCTATGCGCATTCATGTCCCACTTTAACTTTAGGACCAGTGATAAAAAACGGCAAAAGAGTTTAGAATGAACGTTGCACATTCTAGTCCAGGAACTGGTAGAAATGAACAAAAAAAAAATCTATCTGCAAACGGTTACTGAAATTCCAAGCTGCCACTTCTGATACTCCACGTAGCATTTGCACTGTTTAAACGTTGTGCTAACCCGTTCTTTTTATGGCCTCTGCACACTCTAGGAGGCCAGCGTATGGCCTCAAACAGATCGCACGAGCAAACTGCTGTCTGTGAACGGCTAGTGAAATTGCAGTGTTGCGCTCCACTAGCGAATTTTACGAGTGTTCGTGATGCCATACGTTCTCTGTGCACGTACATGGAGCAACGTGTATCACTTTAGAATCACTTTGTAAGTTCCCTGTGTGAAACTGCTCGACTAATGGCAGGACATTTTACGATTTGGACGTTTCAGTGACGGTTTATAAGGTCGATATTATGGGGATGAGGTTTTATCTTCGGAAAAGGGCGAAAACATTTAGGTATCTTAAGAAACCAGTTCGATTTTGTATTGAGCTTGAGATAAAATACGTTATGAAATAAAAATAAAGTAGAAATCCATAAACCATCGTTTTATGTAAACATCATTTATCTTAATCAAACTATGTTAAGCTTCAATTTATTTTGTCGACAGTAACATCGCATCGATATACATTTTCCAACTTGATTCATATTTAATTTGAAAGTCTCGAGATTACACTCGCAGCGCAGGCGGGTAGATTGCGATTGCGGTTATTTATCTTATTACGAGCGACACAACGGCCATTATCCTTTGTTTATCGCCTGGGGGTCTGGCATTGTGGTCGACGTCATTAAAACTTAATAATGGTGGATTCAATTCGCCGTAGGCCGCGTTTACCGTCCAACGACCATGTGTTTATTGTGAAAACGAAAGAAAAACCCTTAGTGATTTCTATTTGCTCAGTTTTTTGTGGCACACGAAGCGGACAGATGGGCAAACCGGTTGATTGAGTTTTTAATCTTGAGCTTGACGTCACGTTTCGGCCTCCGAAGCGTATTGCATTTTGAATGTCAGTGGAAATTATGTAACGCACAATCCTCCTCTCTTGCTGATTCCGAGTTGTGACATCGTTGATTTATTATTTATTAACAACACTGAAAGTTCTTTTGTTGTGTTCTCGAACTTTCTACGCTCAATTTTATAAAATGTCTGTGCCGGGAAATCTTGTTACGGACAGGATAGTGATCATATCTTGCCTTTACCCATTTACACAAGGAGGGTAATGTGTTGGAGCAGAATGGGTCACAGCCTTTCGGATCCGATCATGCATAGGTATCATACACTTGATACCGCACGTTTCTATCGATGATTCTTACAGCCAATTTCATCTTAGTACCTTTAGTTACCTACTTTTCAAAAGTAGGCTCATTTTATGCAATTCTCCTTCTTCCACCACACTTTAATTATACCTGTCTAGATCATTACCAGAAACGCCAGCGCATAAAAACATTTATACCAACAAAATTGGATTACTTCCCAAAAAAATTACTAAATCCTGAACAGGACCTACAGTTTATTATTTCATTTAAGTACAGCCCACCTTTCGGTAAATTAGTGAGGGGAGTCAGGCTAAATTAACGAACCGCGTGATCTTATTAGCTACCTCACTCAAGCCATTAGGCTGCTCTAGCTGGGATGCCATTGTACTTTACTTGTTCAAATTTAATAGAACCCTTTAAGGATGTTAATTTTGCTGGAATCGTCTTACTGACAAAGTGTACGCTTAGTTGTGTCATTAGTGCACGGAACTGAGACCTAATTATGCAGGAGTTAACAACCGCAAATCGCTACTTATGGGTGCTAATGGTCAGTGTATTTACATTACAGAGTACGTATAGGACCAATTCGCATCAGGAATTTCTGTGGTTGCTAATTCAGCCACAAGTTCAGCACGAGAGGCTATTGACGTCACAGCATTATCGGAATTTATACCGAATGCGCAATGCACCAAAGTAACAACATCATAAGTTAGAACCGTCCCTGAAAACTAACTCTGAACTAGGTTACATGTTATTAAAGACCATAATCGCTTAACCGACTCCGACAAAATATATTTCCAAGATGAAAAATATGAAGTTTTCCAAGTAAACACGTCAAGTGTCGGCAGAGTTGAAATTAGTTGGCGTACTCTCATTGAAGGCTGTGTAGGTGAACAACAAAAGAGAGCAAAATAACGTGCTATCTATCCAAGCGCAGGCCAAGCCAGTTTTTTTTTGTTTGTATTAAAGTAGGTACCTACTTATTTTTAGAAGATTTTTAAACGGGAAGAGAATAGAAGGTTTTGTTGCGAAGCTATTTACCTTATTTGTGGTTATTTTACTTAGAGATTTTGTATAGAAAATATGTCAAACTGTCAGATTTTTTCTCCAGATAAAAGTTATCTGACTATTGAAAAATCAGGCCTTAATGTCATAATTCCTACGTTACTTTTTAATCGACTTCAAAAAGAAGGAGGTTATCAATTCGATAGTTTTTTTTTAAATATCCAAATTAAATAATTTTTTTTATTTATTATCCATATTTCCAGGCCGTTACTCTAAACAGGTAAGTTTGTATTAATAAAAGAGATCATTATAATAATCACAATCGACAAACTTATTAATAGTAAATAACGAATATTAATGGATAATTAACGTGGTAAAGGACAGTACTGAAAGTAGAAGAAGTAATTATTTTTACCTACATCAATGTAGAGGGACATTATGTAAACATGGATCGATATTATCCGTCAAGCCGATATTATATATAAATCCTTTGACAAGGTTAAACTATTTTTTGCCAAGGCTGATCTAGAAACATTCGGAACAGAGAACGAAACCGAATCTTCCCTTTTGAGTCGATGACGCTGGATCGGGTATACTCGGCTCCAGTCGGTCGGTGACGCGGAATCTCGTATAGGTACTCGGCGCTGAATCGTTTTTACTCGGCTCCAGTCATAATTTTTTCCTTATATCGTGAGGTGATAAGCTCTTTTTTAACGTACGTAAGTTGGGAATTGACCAGTCTTTTCATAACGCTTGAACTTATCTCGTATGTTCGGCACGAGATGAGAAGAAAAATGCTCCGTTAATAAATTAAGGTTACTAAAATAAAAGTTTCCCTTGACAGTTCTTAAGTTCCCACCATCTTATTTCGAGAAAAAGATGTCAACTTAGACTACTCTAAGAACTAAGACCCTAGTTATTACAAGACACAATTCGTATTCCACCCCTGTTAACAATGATAATATAACGGCTCGATCGACTCGACTCGAGGTTGGCAACTTGAGATCTCGCGTGCTTAGTCTGGTTTCGAGATTGTTAATTCGAATTCGAATTCGATTGTCGAGATCATGTTTTCGAGCATTTTCGAGATTTTCGACACACACACATCACGCACATTAGCATAGTGTACTATGTCGAGCGCCCTCTGTCTCGAATTCTCGTTCAAAATTTCAAGAATGATATTATCTCGAGCCCTTTTTCGAGATAGCATTCCCTAGTCATCATCACCAGTTGAATATAAATATTATTTCCAAATTAGTACTATCTAAAAAATCGTAGCTGGTTACAGGATTAATGAGGAAGTAACTCTGTTTGTTTTTCTCTCACGTACACGTGATTGATCGATCCCTTTGACATTTGCAGCATAAATTATGTCTGTTGAGTGTACCCAGTCTATATTTAATAGACTCGACTGGTAAGACTGGGTTTTATTTTCATTCCAGTTAGTCAATCAAATAAATAAAGTTCAATAATAATTTGGATTGCTTACATTAATATTTTATTAATTATATCATTTCATAATAATATTTCAGGTAATAAATAATTATAGACAGAAAATAGCTCAAACTCTCACAAACCTCATATTTCAGGGATATACCTACTGGACATAATATGACGGTCTTGTGGCTAACTAATAACAGCCGCACAGGTCGAGAGATCAGGTTAAGCTACGCTCGCTGCGGTTGGTCCGTGGATGGGTGACCATCTCTACATACCAAGACCCCTCCGTGACTCGGAAATTTCGTTAAGCCTTTGGGCCCGACTGTCAATCGTGGATCTTTGACAGTCGTTACGGGTCATCAGACGCCCGAAAGTCTGACAACCAATCTTACCAAGGGGTATGTTTAACAACTCAATTCACATTATGGTATGCAAATAAATGATATGATAAATGATATGATATGCTGCTACCCTACTGGGTACCCAGTTACTACTGGATTGTGGAGTTCAGATAGGCTCTCGCTCCATATAAAATACTGGTATCAGCAGCATGCGGTTAGACTGGAAGCCGACCCCATCATAGTTAACGGAAGAGGCTAGGCAGATGATACCTACTGGACATAATATCGCAAAATTGTAAGTGATTCAGGCAACCAGCAGTGCGATTCTGTAACCATCTCACCGTGATAACTTAGGTGAAGTGAGCGTAAAGTGAGCTGTCAGTGTCATCCCACTGATGTTAGGGATTGACCAAGCATTACATTTACGTTGTCACGGTGAGATTTTTACAGAATCGACCGGCAGGATCGAGTACCTATCTGCGCTCTGCATGAATCGTTACTGTTGGGTGCGTTAATGAACTAATTGCCTCATTAGGAACACTAGGTTCATTTCTGTGGTTATCCCTTAATGTAGTATTTGGTTGATTAAGTTATATTTAACTAGCTTTTTCCCTCGACTTCGTCCGCGTGAAATTTCTTGTCCCCCCCCCCCCCCCCCCCCCCACCGCGTCGCATCGCATCGCCCGCCCGCGCTATTACTTCGTTTTCGATTAGTGTTCTTTCTGCTCAGTTCCTAATGGTCATAGCGTGATATTAAAAAGCCTATAACCTTCCTCAAGAATTGGGCTATCAACAGCTGAAAGAGTTTTCAAAATCGGTTCAGCAGATCCAGAGATTACCCCCTACAACCTGACAAACTCACAAACTTTACCTCTTTATAATATTCGTATAGTAGTATAAATACTAATATTATAAAGAGGTAAAGTTTGTGACCATCCAATAAAACCTTATTAGGTAAATAAAAAAAGTCGAGAGGTGTAGTGGGACATTCGGTAGGAATTCATTTGGACTGAGCGAAGCGACTTTAATGATTCTTTTTTTATTGGAAAGCTGGTGCTTCCCGTGTGGTCTCATTTAAATTTTATGGAAAATGGACAAGCGGTTTAAAAAAAAACAACAATCATTTATTTTTAAATTTTAAAAAACCGTTTCAAACGGACGTGGGCGTGTAAGATGAACGTTCTCGAATTGGTGTAGGGCAGGTACCATAAGTATGAAAAATAAAAAGCTTTTTATCAAAAAAAGAACACTACAAAGTGAAAAATAACTTTATTTTCGGAAGTCGGTGGTAAAAACTAAAATACAGATCCAAAGACACCGACTTCCGAAATTAATGTTATTTTTCACTTTGTAGTGTTTTTTTTTTTTGTAAAAAAGTTTTTTCGTTCTAGCTCTCATTCGCCAAGTGTGTAGAGTAACTATGGAGTGTCTATGGAACTTTGTACTTACAAACTATAATGCACAAGGCGCAAATACAATCCTTGCTGAAATACAAAAATCAAGTTTTCTGCACAGAAAATACTTTGCCATTCCCACAACAAAATAAAATTCAAAACCAGCCAACGCGAGAGCAAAACTATACATAAAATTGTATCTTTATATGGTGTTGCGGTTAGAACAGATCTCCTTGGCAGAAATGGGAATAGAATTGAATTGGGACCTGCGCCGTGTCCCCGCATTCCCAAACTCAATTATTATATACTCTGGTTTTCTAGCTTGGGTCGTATCACTTGGCTATATTTGTGGTTCCATTAGTAATGTGTCTGATAACATGATGGTAATATGGAGTGTGAGAGGGGTTTGATTTACCCTTTTTTTTGTCATTTCTACTGATTCGAAGTATAGGTAAGTTACCTTTAGTTAAAACAGAATACCTACTGATTTGGTGGCTGACAAATACAAGCAGCAACCGTTCCAGATTAGGCTGTATTTGATGATGTACTCAAACTTGGAGAAGGCAGCCTTTGACCAGAGAGACTTACTTAATAGATCCAGGAGTTACTCAGAATTCCCGAATGCTATCAAAAAGAAATCATTTCTATTTGTAGTTGTTGTAGGTACGGCTTGGACTGTGCACGTATAGTCCAGCCGTTCCAATCACCTACATGTTAAATAAATTACCTTACTAAAATTAGTTCAGGAAAATAGCTTAATTTCCGTAATCAAACGTGAACTTCAAACTTGGTGCAATATGATTTAATTAATTTGTTACCAAGAAACAACAAAAAAAAACCTATACATAATATTATATTATCTCCGAAATATAATACCTAAAATTATTCAAGATTCAAGTAAAAGATATTCAGAAATCGACAATGCCTTTCAGTAAGCGTCTCCCCATAAAATAAAGAAGACATTTCTCAAAATTCTAATTCCTTCCATCTGGTTTTGACGTCTAAATAAAATGAAGGGAGACAATACTAAGATATTGCAGTGATAAATTCGAGAAATACTGGCGGCATCTGTAAGCTTTTTCAATAAGATTGGAGGTAAGGAGTACCATCAGTCTTTGAGGCAATCGGAGGTGCGGGTCGGCCGAGGTCAGTTTCAAGATTACTTACGTTTTCTTACTTCTAACGGAAGGAAAAGGATTTTCTGAAAGCTATGGAGGTTAACAAAATGTACAGCTTTTAGTGTTCCTCTTATAAACGTACGGATGCAGGTGAGTGAGTGGCTTGAGTTTGCAAAGAGGTCGATTTATATTTTCTAACCTGCCAGTATCAGTATAAAACTTTTTGATGATGTATCTTCAGAAACATTTCAATAAAGCAAACGTCTTTTTAAGGAAAACAATTGAATGCTGCATTTTTTGGTAATTCTTTAAAGTCCGCTTTTTACCTTATTGTGTGCGAGAAATTTAAATAGGTAAATAAACAAAATGGAACAGCGTGTCTGACTTCAAATATTATATAGTTCCTAGAATATTACTGAATGATATTACATTCGCCGTATTAATGTTTTTTTAACATAGTGCGATGAACGTTAACTAAACAAACGTGACGTATTTCAACCGTTTGGCAGATATTACATTCGATCCATGATAGGAATTTAATACTGTTGAGCGTACTCCCATTAAATTACCCATTTACAGTGTTACTATATTATAGACAGACTAGTTGGAGTAGTATTAGTTAGTGTAAATCCTGACATACATAAAGTGATGTCGGTACTGGTTTGATTATCTATATTATTCTGGAGTGTTATGTTAACCGTTACTCTATTAGCAATTAATACTTGAATTTCGGGATTTTGGCTTGACAGATACTTTAGCATCTATATAAAATTTTTGAAACGCGGTTCCAACGCGGTTCCTATTCAGCAGAAAGAGGAAGAGGTGAAGTTCAAGATCGCTGTTATGAGGCAAAATAATAATGTTGATCTCATCACAACATTTTCATCAATCAAAAGATAAATCAATATACTATGACTGGCTTTTAATTCACCACCGTACAATTTCGTGCATAATGTTAAGAATAGAAAAAAAGACAATTAATCTAAAACAAAAACAAAAACTACCCTCAACGGGAACCATAAATCTTTGGGCGACGATGGAGTTTAAATCAAAGAGGGGGAATAAATTTCCATTAGCAGATCATAAGAGATTCCGGCCGAGGTAGCGGCCGGCCCGAGATTGCCGCAAAAACTCGCTAGACGGAGAATACATTTACTACGATATAGTATAGGTACCTATAGATAGAAAAGAATAGTAGGAATATGGAAAGAATAGAGGCGTTTTTTTAAGTGGAAGCAATAGTGAATTTTCAGTTCGTCGTATCAAATGTGTATTATGTTTTAGAACAAGCGGATGTACAAATGACGAATAAAAATAGGTAATATGATATCCATAAGGAGTACACTCCATAGTCTTAAAGGAGATTAGCAGTGAAAAGCAAGAGTAAAAGTGAAAAGACACCACACAGGGTGCTTCAAGTTTGTACTGATACCTAACTTTTATAGAGACTGACTTTAAAAGATCAATGTTGTATGTAAGAGATCGACCTGTGCGATAAGATCACCCATTGTACACTTGTTTTATAAATCCTTGTGACTGCATCTACAACGCCACATGCGAACTACATATCACACTTACGTCACGCAAAAGCCTGCATCAGCTTCATCAGCAACCTTGGCATAGCACACTGCACTTTCAGCCGATCCACAAGCAGAACCTTTAAAACCCTCTCCTGGTCGAAGCCAGCAGTCAGCCACAACCCGGCGCAGTACCACATTCCATGCACTGGAGCATAACTCAGCGCCACCCCAACTCACTGGGGAATCTTTGCTGACAGTTCCAATTCACCGTGAAGTATGCGACACCCGGTTCCAACTCACTAGAACCTCAACTGGTTCTGGTAAGCATCGCAAGATACACGACTCAACCCACCACCGACTTCCGGTCTCCAGAGGGGAGTGATGTGGCGACATCCACAACGCCACAAGCGATCTACACATCACACTGACGTCACAAAATCCTGCATCTCGCAAACGAAGTATACCGCGTAACTAGCATACATACAACATCCCGACATTAATCGTTAGGCCGTTGCCCACCAGACACAACAGCCGCCTGGTCGCAAGATCTTCCCTTTTCTATGGAGGTATGAGCGAACTTTCCATCCTGCCTCTAAATGTTTGACCTGTGTGAGTTTTTCATTATTCCATAGTCAATAACATATACATTTATTAAATGGGTCTATTTTTTGTTGTATGTGAAACCATCTAACTGCTTCTAGAAATAATTCAAAACAGACATAATATGTCTTACTGCGACGTCATGGACAAGCGATGTTGGAGCGTCGGGTGTGGGTCGATCGTAATATTCGACTATATCTTGAGAAATATCCTTTTCATTTACTTTAGTATTCTTAATAAATGTTATTGTTCATTATATATATTAGTATTTTTATAAGAAATTATGTCCTTTAGTGGGATTTATTTTATGTCCGTAGGTGTGTCCGTGGCATCACAACGGGCCCTATCAGAATACCAGCGCTGCGGTATTTGTTTGTTTTTCAAATATCGCAGCATCATGCTGAGATAGGAGCCTTTCTGGCCTCGCACAGGTCTTCTAAAGAGAAGACCTGTGCGAGGCCAAAAAGGCTCATAACAAAATCATGAAAACAATAAAAAAAAAGAATAAAGATTTTTTGTTTATTGTTTTCATGATTTTGTTAGATTTAAGATTCTTTTTTTATTTTATTTTATTATTATTTGTACTTCCTGTGCGTGTCCCAAATAAAATATTTTTCTTTCTTTCTTTTCCTTTCTTTTACTTAAAATCGGTGTTAAATTGAAAGACCAAATTAAGTAATACCAAATACCCGAACAAGCTATAAAATAATCCTGTAACACACTTCGTCGCACCGTATGTTAAGCTCTTAAGCCGTGACAGGTTATCAGCTCCAAGCGTGGTTTAAAGTACCAGGTGAACGTGAAAACCTTCGTTCATGGGTCATTATATATGAAATTGCAACACGTGGCGTTCTTTAGAATATAGCTCTATGTAGCATGTAAGCACGAGCAAAACTTTGCACTTCCCTACATATATGAATTTCGTTTCCAACTTATCGATATACATACATATTTAGTTGTTAAAAGTTTAGAACTTTTTTGTGTTAAAGTACCGTACTACGTATTAGGGTGCTTTTCAAAATGTTTGTACATTTTGTTGTGTGAAAACGTCTACGTGGATATTGTCCAGGAATAACACATTAAAGCGATCAATTAAGTTTTATCATCCTTGAACAACACTTGTTCCGTAATAACAACAAAAAAGTGTTTGCTTCTCCAGTCTCGTAACATTTCCATATATTATCAACCCCATGTCTTTAGGCACGAGTGCGTAGCAAAAAGTTTCATGAAAAAGTAACTACTCACATAATTATTTACATGTTATCATTGCGCAATATCTATATGACTCTAATTATAATGTAAATGATATAAAATATAAATAAATAACCCAAAGCATGATAATAATAACATCCTTTCAATATGAGTCTTCCATTTCATTAACTTTTGCTATTATTTATTGTAACACCAATATTATTAGATATTTGAGGTTTTCAACTGGCAACATTCTCCATTTCGAATCATCCAATAAAATGACAATAGAACGGCTGTCCGCCATTTTGACAGCTGGTGCCACCGACATGAAAAGTGTGTTTGTTCCTGTGCAGTGTTTTTTCAACAATTAACTTTTAATTTTGGTTGTTCAGCTATAAAAACAACGGTTAAGCTTTTCCTTATTATGTTTAATGAATAATTTTGACCATCATCGAAAAAGAACCTGGATAAATCCAATAAGATCTCATGGTTGATTTCATTTTTGTAACGATTTGTTACGTTTTTTTGAAATACCTTTTTTTGTTATTTTTAGTAACGATGTTCATTTTTGTAGCGGTATTCGCTTTTGTTTCATTTTTGTAACTGTACAATTTTTTTTAAAAGCATTCCTTTATTTTACAAAAAAAAACCTCCAATTTGTATTTGCACACCAGATATCGAAACAATATGACGGAATCTTACTACAAAATAATTACAGTTTTTTTATTATTTTTCTTTTATTGAAACACCGGTAAACAAAAATTTTACTATCTATGACAAACAACTCAATAATGACAATCGACGATGAGTCAACGTTCAAAATTCTTAAGAAATCGTGTATTATACACTTGGCAACATAATCCCTTCTCAGACGCTCTTGTGTAAGGAAACTGTGCATCTATTTCCCCCTCTCGCTGTTTCCTTACAATTAGTTCGTTACGAATTCCGCCCGACTTAAATTTCCCTCGGGGAAGTGTATTTAACAAACCGTTACCATTCCGTATCTTTGTTAGTTTCCGCATATATACTCCTGCTATTATAATACGGTATCTAAGTAAAGGAATGTTATGGAGTTTTGTTTGTACTTTGTCCTTCATTGTGTTGTGTTATGGTATACTATTTTGAAAATGGAAGCTATTCTTAGATCCTTTAAACTTTGGTATTTCTAGATTGTTTTGATTGGAAACTATCACGAACTTCAAATACCAAAGTTGAACTATTTAGTACAGAAATTGATCTAGTCTATTGGAAGATTTGGTACAATTCGAAACTCAAATATCCAAGAATTTCGAAACAGAAAAAATGATCATATATGGCCACACTAAAATCAGAATACCACCTTAAATCTTTTTCTAGCACATTATGTTCGTTCAAACGAGCTTAAGGTATCCAAATAGCCAGTCACTTATTGAAATTGCTTCTAAAATAGCTATGAAAATTGTAACTGAAGAAAATTTTAGGCAACAAAATGCCTGGAATTTCGGCAACAGTTCGGATAGACCCTTTCCAATAATCCTTAAAGTTTATCGGAGTAATAACACTTCAGCCGATCTCAGATAGATTCTTGATGTTAAAACAAAAACTTGAAATTTTAATCTGGTCTCTCATCGACTTTACACAAAGATTCTTAACCTAACGCCACTTTTAGTTACTTATTTATGCGACCAAAAAAACTTTGATCTTCAAGAAAAAATACTTCTTCGACTCTATACTTTTCTAGTCCGTGAATTCAACTTATATAGATAAACTGTACCCTTACCTCCTCTCAGCTGTTGCCATGACATGTAGGAACCACTTCCTCGGAAAAGGGATTATAAAAGTGCTAAAATTTATGCTCGCGTAGAGAGGGACCATTTCTTTGTACTTTACTGCTGTTGTTAATGTTTCGTTTTGCTTGCTTTTGTTTATCGTTTGTGCTTTAGCTGTTAAATGTACTCTGTCTAGTTTATTGTATCCTTACAAGCCTTTTAAGCTTTGTTTAAATTTAAAACCAAATACTATTAGAAAGTAGAAGTTATTCATACATTTTCCAACATTATTTACCTATATCCTAAATAGTACCCAGATTTCTGGAAGAGGATATTTGTAGGTCACGGATTCTATAACCAAATTAAATATTAACTGAAAATCTACTTACGTGAACAATGCCTCGGCTCATCAGACGAATCCCCACAATCGTTCGAACCATCACAGTATCGATTAATCGGTATACACTTCTTATTTGTACACAAATACTCGGAAATGCGGCATCGAGTATCATTTCCATGTAGTACAGGCAGAAGTTCAGGTTCTGGTATATCTTTGGGACTATCCCTTTGGTATATCTTATTGTATATTTCATTGGTTTTCGGTGTATCGGTGACGATGTCGCAGTCGGTGAGGTTGAGAAGCGTTGCAATGATAATTCCGAGGCCTAAGGCTAAGTTGCTGAAACCTGGAACAATAGAAAGGCTAGATAAGTTTCTGTCACATTTTAAAATTGATATTTCTTCAATGGGAAGGTCTGGATAGGTACGCTGGTGATTAGGAAAATAGGAATCCCAACACATTTTCATTGTGTGACAAGTTTAACGTTTCGCAAAAATGATCAAGCGATTCTGCAGAATGCCATCAGACTTGCCTGCGTTTAGTCCAGTTCTACCACACAGCCTAGGAATTGCATGAAAAGAGATGCTAATAAATATGTTTGACAACTTGTAAGTGGCCTTTGAACTAAAGGAGACACTTATTTTTATACAGTATGATTCTTTATAATGTGCACATATCGAAATGAGGGAATCTATTATAAATTTTATCGACGGAATAAATATTTTAAAAAATCTGAATAAGTATTTTCTTTAATTTTAAATGTTTTTTTTTATTCTGCGCTACTGTTACCCCAGTGTAAACAAAACGGTGTAACTAAATGATCCATCGCGATGAATCAAACTCCTTATTGGTTGGAAGTAATTAGGCGTAATCATAAAATTGGGAAAAAAACATGTTTTTTTAGCTAAAATCTGTTTTTTTTTTTCATATTTTTTTACAATAATTGTAAAAATTCTCAATAAGAAGCCCCATTCTACCATTTTTATTACTGTAAGTAAATTTTCATGGTATTAGCCACGTAATAGTAAAAACTACATGTTTTTAACTCAATCCCATCATTTCATAACGACTGTTAAAGAAAGGCCCAGCGCACGGCTACGCACTATTGTTTAACAAAATATAGATTTTTTAAATATTTTTTTCGTCGTTAAAATTAAGCATAGATTCCTCCCTCATTTCCATATGTGCACATTATAAAGACTCACACTGTATACGCGGCTGCAAGGAATAATAATAATATACCTATGAATCTAAATCTGAATGAATTGTTTTTATCCCTTAAATTTTCAAACACCTTCTCTTCACTTTGTTCAATTACGATTCCGCTTATTTACTGAAAAACAGAGTACCGACCTCAGCGTATTAAGGTACGACAAATATAGGAGCAGGTTACACAAGCTGATTAGAATCATAAGCAAACAAAGTGTGCAAGATCGTGTTTGCTTTTAATTTCGTTTTGTTGTAATCATGCCTTTATTTATCGCCCCCCAGTCTTATTTGATCCTGTTTGATAACAATATTGTTTTTAAAAGGGATAATGATAACGTACCTGTTCTTAACTTCATTAATTGTTTTAGGAAGGTATGTCGATAAACTATGTATATGGTTTGGTGTCGGACATGAGACATTGATCACCACAAAACGTACTTAATTGTTTTATCTAAAACTAGTTGCGCCCCACGGTTTCGCCTGCACAAGTCTTGATACCATGAGAATAATTGGATAAATAGACAATTAAAAAATTGGAATTAATAATTATGTTTAGATTTAAGCATTTTGATCAGTACGATAAAATGATCAGTATAATTATTTATTTTGTAAATTTGTTAAAAACACTAATCAACATGTCACACGACAATGTTTATTTAAACTAGATGAGTTATTTCCTACTCTGAGAAGAAACACCGAAAAAAACACAGAGTTCAAAGGTCAAGGTCTCTTTTAAAGTCCATACAATTACTTTTTCATGGTCAGCTGATAACAACCTACGTTACTTTAAACCAAATACTCGAACTCCAACACACAAACAAAATTTATAAATTTATCACACAAACTTCATAAAGATCACAAACAAGACATCAACCATTAAAGCATTTAAACCAACAACACAAACATTATTCAAAAGCTCTACAAAAAACGACTTTTCAGTGAAAACTCGTTCATCTCTCATCAACTAGAAAAGTTCTTGTTCCCCGGGTTTCAACTGAATAGCAGTATTTTAAGAGAAACTGTCATCAATCTTGCTTGGAAATGCCTCAATGACATCTTTTCATGCTTTCCGTGTTCTGAATTGAAACGAGATGAATAGACTAATTCGATGTTTCTCAAAATTGTCGACTGCAGATATGACGTTATTAATAGTAGTGATGGACGATAGCGTGCGAAGCTAGAGGTTCGACTTGTGGGTATCGGAACTTGTCTACCTTAGTGTTATCGATCGAGATTCAAAATGTCGATGTATTCAGCCTTTATAGGCTGCTTTTTATAATGCTCCTACTGCTGGGACACTGGCCTCCTCTTTTCGAGAGGGAGTGGGCTGTAATCTGCCACGCAGGCCCTGTGCTGGTTGGTGTTGTCGATGCTTGAACAATATTTGTACTTAAAGCTGATTTACAATGTTTGTGCGAACGAACATTATTAGAATGGAGGCTAATCATTTTCATCTAATATTAAAACAGTTTTCCGAAAACAATAATATTCAGAATGCAAACTGGCTTCGGTTTCGAAATCAATTCAATACGAACTAAGTTCCAAAAAGTTTACAACAAAGTGAGATTTATTTGACAGCGGAGTGAAATCGTTACTTCAGAGTGAATTAACGATTGATGTACTTTGGACATTCCTTAGATTACTTTAGTCTTAGTATTATGCCCTGCTCTTTTTGTGCTCTCAGGATTATCTTTTTGGGAGGAGGGTGAACTTTGTAGGTGGCTTAGATGGTTTTGGTCATGTTGAGAGGATGACGAAAGGCCACTAAAAAAACGTATTTACATGGGCACCGATGATGGTCTCCAGAAAGGTCAGGTGCCCGCAGTACCCACAACCGGCGTGGGTGTATTAACTTAAACCGAAGCAATGGGAGTATGTAAGGATCGTAGCAGATGGCGTTCTACATTGTCTGTCTTCCCCCATGGAAAGAAAGCGTGAGTTTATGTATAAAGGCACGAGGAACAGGGTGTAAAGTTAACCCATACCTCCATAGAAAAGGGAGGATCCTTCGACCAGACGGGTGTCGTGTCTGGTGGGCAATTGCCCAACGATTGATGTCGGCAAGTTGTATAAATAAGTAAATCAATAATTACGCATTTTTAATTTTATTACATCACGGTAAAGTAGGTAGCCCGCGCATACGCTTTAGCGGCGCCGCGCGCGGCGGATTGTTTGATTTCGTCAGTTCGCGCCGACAAAGAACACCGCCAGCTAGACTACCTAGACGGTACCAGGCGCGCAGAATTACGGAAGAGATTTTATCCATTTCTTTATTAGAGTGAGAGAGAGTGATATTGGCAAGTAACGTGGAAAGTCATTGACCCACGTAATGCGGTGACACGTTTGTTATGATTTGAATTTAAGAAACCTATGAAACCGAAAATTTGGTATCAATTTTTTGAGTATTTTATTTTGAGCTGAAACTTTGTATAGTGATTCTATACCAGCTGCAATCTTTAGAGGTTAAGGATAGTAATACCCTTTCCGTTACACGTTGTATTATGCTAGTCGCGCGGTAAACTCTGCTTGCGCGATGCAGGATTTGCGTGACGTCAGTATGACGCGGACCTCGCATGTGGCGATGTAGATACCGCTACATATGTATGTAAGTCTGTATTTGTTTTTACTGTTTACATAGTAAGTAGCTTTTATATGTTTTATTATTTTATACTCCAAGCTACACACAATGCAATATAATTTATTACTTTCTATACCGGTACCGTGCTTCGTTCAAATAAAGCATTGGATAATAATATAATTATTCTAGTACTAGCAGGTTACTAGTCCAACCTTTTATGAACTCTATAAAAATATTTTCAGCTTGTGATTTCCCAGGCGACTTAAACATGAAATACATACGGAAAAGGCTGTTTTAAAATTAGCATTAGTTTGCACATAAACGTACTAGGAACTGACGAAAGCTCTCGTTTATATTCCTAATGGACTTAGCAATTTTTCAGTACCTACTCACTCGAAACTACCTATTTTTTATTTTAATAAGCATCAATAACAAATTCTGCCTTATGTACAAAGTAATGAGGGAGTAACGGGGTAACTTTTTCGTAACTTCAGAAGTATCTGAAGATTCTCATTAGTAAATGAGAAAACTACATATATTAACAATACGCTCACCAATACAACAAATCGGCACGCAGTCCACAGTAATTTCGAAACAACATTTTAGAAATCCCGCAGGACTTACACTACCGGTGGTTGTTGACCCTAAGAAAATGACATATACCTACTATTTTTATTTTATTTATCGTGTTTAGATATCGACACCCATCACGTTTGCAGAGTTTTGCTAGCTAATTTAATGTGACCTTGTCAATATTTAAAATGGCAGCCTGAAAACAAAATAAAAGAAAAATTGTATGCTAAAATTATAAGCAGTTAAAACTTGAAGAGACAGAAACGCTGGCGTCATCATTTTAAAATACTCGTAGAGAGATATCTTGAACATTTCTTTAAGGAGTAAAGAGTAGGCACGGCAGAGCATGGGAGCGTCAGAATTTTGATTTTAGAACAACAAATCCTACACACACTCTCTACAAATAAACGGAGTTGAATGACGTCACTGGCTGTTATCTTTTCTAAGAAACAATGTTTAGTTGATGAAACATGAACCTGTTAACTTAATAAGTTATGTAATTATAAGAGCTGAAATCTGCCTACTTTAATAAGTCTAACCTACTAATGCTATCTTATAATGTTAAAGTTTGTATGTTTAGATGTTTGTTTCTCAATCTTGTAAAAACGGCTGAGCGGATTTAGATGAAATTTAGCACACAGATAGTTTATAACCTGAATTAACACAAAGGATACTTTTTATACCGGTAAAATCTCACACATTTTTCTTTTCTCTCTGGACCTAATTCTGAGCCCATTAAATATTTCTGGATGAACTGGATGCCTACAGTATTTTAGGACATTTCTCTCCAGATATTTGAAGTAGGTTGTTTTTTTTTTGCAATAAAGACCGAGTAGTCTTAAATTTATAAAAAAAAGTCAGAAGGACCAAATACTTTTTAGCCAAGTAAGTATGTAGGTACATTCTACATAAATTATGTACGTAGGCACTTTTAACCTCAAAATACAAGTACCAATTATTAAGGTCGAAAAGCCCTTAGAGATTTTCGACCTTATGAGGAGTAATACACACACAATCACAATCTTTAAGTATACTCTTTGATTATTTTTATTTTTTAATTTCTTATTTTTGTTAGCCTAGACTTAATATTCTTTTACATTTTAAAAATATTGTGTTAATTAACACGCTATACAAAATAGGGAGGGGCGGAGTCTTCTACTACAGGCATTATTTGTCTAAAAGAAGATTCCGAACACAACAATTTGTAAACCAATTATATGAAACAATAATTTTTTTTTTTTTTTTTTTTATACGTAACAATAAATGAATAAATATGATTTCTGCCATTTATTAATAAAAATAAGTAATTTTACTTACAATATTACAATAAAAAGCTCGAGGTCGAGTCAGGCCGACATTTCTGCACGAATAAACGGAAAAATATCAATTAATCATAACTTCCTTTGTTTTCCCGCTCTATTGTCATCGTGTATTCACAGAATATCTTTATTACGCAGGGTGACTTTGAACATTTGGCTGCTGAAAACCTCGAAACAAAGGTGAAGGATTAAAACCAGCACTGATTTAAATATAGCACAAACCTATTTAATTTTCGACTGCGTCTTATTTTTGCACATACCATACCAAAAAAATTATGGTTAAAATCGTCACGTAATTTATTTTATGCATATTCTTCAATAGATTGTAATAAAATAACACGCGCTACGTTCTAGCCTTTTATCCTTAACCTAAATCCGAACACGAAAACATGCCAAAACATTACCCTCCTTTTGGGGCTTTGCTGCAGTCGAGTAAACATCATACTTTATTTTAATATGTGCCGTCCATGTACCAGGAGCACATAATGTTTAGTAGGTGTCCACGTTCAATCACGTCACCTAAATAGGTCCCTATTCATTCCATTCACGGCAACGCATGTCATACCGCCCTACAATAATTGTATGGACCTCAAACACCCTTGTCAAGGGAAGCTCGATCTTGGAGTGATAAGTCATTTGGATTGATAGCAGCCTTCAGGGGATCTATTTACGAGTTATGTGTGACAGTTGAATGATATAATAGGAATGTGGTATATTGTTTTGTTGTAGGTAAGTATTTGAGGTAACTTAAGCTGTTAGGTACCTAGTTTGTAGGTAACTGAACGTCGGACTAATTTACATTTGTAGGTCTAGTCTTCGAATTATTAGATACCGAACTCGTCGCTCTGTTTTCTGAAAAATATGACACAAATAAAGCTAGTTCAAAAATTTCCTAATGATAATTACAGTGATCCAATAAGAACACGCTTCATTTCCTGGTTTTTACGTTTAGAAAAACACGATTTACATTTTCGAACTACTAAGCTACATACAGCGGGCAAACGAATTGAACATTGCCAGTCTTAGAGCATTTTAATGCTCTAAGTTGCCAGTAGTAAATACAAAAAAATCTTTTACAATATTACGATCTCGTATTGTTCTAAACAACAAATGTTGGCCACTAAAGAATGTAAATTAGTATTTCAATAAGTTGCTGGTCATTCGAGCACTGTTCTGATTTTAAATTCAAGTACTATACAACTTTGCGGTGAACACGCGAAGGCTGGCAGCTTTGTGGAAGATTTTTTTGCGGCCACGCGTGCTTACCTCGCATTTAGTTTGAGTAAAATTTATTTATTATTTAAACCACGGTTATTTTCAGAGGGCAAATGAAAAACACTTTTGTAAAATACTCTTTTGGGCTAATTGTGTTTTAATGTTGGATAGTAGGGATACTTACCTTATTACGATTAATTGTCAGTTTTGCTTCGTAAATCTGAATTTACGTAACACCGGCTTTAAAACTTAATAAATTTTACTTACTGTAAAAGCTGCACATAAAGGACCTTAAATATTAATATACCTACATACTTTTAAAGAAATAAAACTCACGTGTGGATTTTGAGTTCCAAGTACGTACGCACATAATACAATATACATAATACAATGTAGCAATATTTGCAATGATTTTATTTTGACATGTATTTAATCGAACTTCACATAATTTTAATTTTGCTTTCTTGAAAATATTATTGATATTGAATACCCTAATAATAATGATTGCGACGCTTTTTGTGAATCTCAAATAATACCTATTTTGGGGTCCTAAATAGCCGAGTAACTACGACCAACTTTGATGCAGCACCTTTCGCTTATAATTAGCTCGCTCGGCTCACGCGCGGTTGTTCACTAACCTAACCTAGGCCATTTTTCCCTTCCGCTCCACCCAGAGCGGGAGGGGTCATTTGATGATTTCCCATCCTCAAAAAAAAAAAAAAACCATTTGGTCGGGATGCCCTAGCTTAGTTTCTGCAACCAATTCGGCCCGCATGTGGTTGGTCACAGTTCCAACCCAACCTAACCCATTGGTCGGGGGGTTCTCTAGCTTAGTTACTGCGGCAATCGTGAGAAAAGATCAGCAGTTAAAAAGAGGCTCAATTATTTTAAAAAGTATCCATCATAAGAAGGTCAACCAATTTTTAGAGGAGCAGTTTAATGTTTTTCTTTTTTTATCTAACTGCAAATCACCGCTGAAAACCACCAATCTTCCAACGCAATTACACATTTAAAAATAAAATCTGTTAACATTATCAACTTCACAACATCTAGAAAAATCTTCCCTGAAGGTATACGTAGCCTACCAACTGACCCGCTCCTAGTGTTTACTTTGTGTGTCCACTAGGCCAACGTGTGTGTAATTCATGGAAGTTTGCCTACACTTTCCAAGCCACCCTGTTTGTTCAGCCGATGAAACGGGCGGGCGGCCCGGTAACAAAATAAAACTGTTAACCAGTGAATAGCGTTTTTAATGGCCACACATTGTTGATGTTGAATTGTTTTAATTTGATTAGGTAGGTACCTACGTTGTAAATAGAATACGTAATTTATGAAATTGGATCAAATGGTATTTTTTTGAAGTGAAACTTCCTATGCAGTGATTTGATAATTTATTTTATTTATTTATTTATTCATAAGACAATTCGTATTGTGTTTGAATTGTGTAGTACATTCATTAATAAAGCTAAAAAATAAAATTAATTTCAAACAGTACATTTCACTAAAAATAATTAATAACATATTATGATAAATACTATGTCAACAGGTTTTAAATATTTACTTTATAAATGATAAATATTATTATGTCAAATGATTGTAAATATCATATGTCAAATGTTTGAAATATTATTATGTCAACAATCTATTCCTTATAATGCAAATATCTAATAATGTGTTGAATGTTGTTGAAATGTCTTATGTAAATGGTAGGTAGGTGCAAAAAGGTAAATGACTAAATATAAAATTATTTACTATCATTTGTCATTGCCACCAATTCAGATAGAGAATATAAACATTTGTCCACCATGAATGCATTAAGTTTAGCTTTGAATAGAGTACCTTTATAATTCAACGATCTTAAGTCAGTAGGCAACCTATTAAATAATTCTACTGCTTGGTATTTAGAGCAATGTTTAGTAATATTAAGTTTAGGTGCAATTTTATTTTTTATAACGTGTCTTCTGGTCTTCTCTCTAAGTTCACGTTCTTCTTGTGTTTCGTGCTCGTGTATGTATTTTGCAAAGTGGCTAAGTAGTACTAAAACATATAAACTTGGTTCCTACTGTTAATGTCCCATTTTTTTTAAATATTCTTTACACGACTCCCTTTGTGGGATTCTGACAATCGTTCTTAATGCTCGTTTCTGTAGTATGAATGCTCTTTGGCAATTAAACCCGTAACTGCTCCCCCAAAATATGATACTGTATCGTAATCTGGATTCTACCAATGCATTATACACTGCTTTTAACTGCTTTAGATCAGTATCGCCCCTGAGGCTTCTTAGTGCGTAACAGGCTGAAGATATTGAGGAATCAATGGCGGTGAGCTCTCTTTTCCATTTTAATAGGGTCTTTTACCAGTCCAATATTATCCCTATTGAGCATTACATCTATGCCATCGTTATTACGTGACTTTGTTTTAAACAAAATAACATTAGTTTTATTTGGGTTTATTATTAAATTATTAGCTGTAAACCAAACTGAAAGATTCCCTAAGCACATATTTACATTTTATGTTCATTCATTTAAGGTTGGCGACCCGATTATGGCGTTCGTATCATCTGCAAACATTACAAGTCCTGCGTCGGGTTGGGTATTATTCATAAAATTTAGTAAATCATTAGTAAAAATTATATATAATTTGGGTCCCAAGATTGACCCTTGAGGCACACCGCGGCTTATTTTGGTCATTTTTGACTTGTATATTTCTTCACTCTCACACTTAACGTCGCAATATTTGCATTGATGTCTTTTGTTCCTACATATTCGTAAATTCTACGGTTTTCTAAACAAGATGTCAAAAGTTTTAACGCTTTATCTCTAATTCCATAATGCTCTAGTTTAGCCATAAGTAGCTCGTGAACTATTGTGTCAAACGCAGAACTTAGATAAAAAAATAAGCCAGCTACCTTCATTTTGTCATTTCATTTACTAATAATATCATTAACAAGATTATTTATCGTATCTGAAGTGCCTATCCCCTGCACTTCCGGCTTTTGGCCCCCAAACTGGAACAGACTGGGGCCGCCCTCAAGCGGCTCCTGCCCAACCTGAGGGGTCCAAACGCCTCCTGCCGGAGGCATTACGCGGCGGTCGTGCGGTCCATGGCTACATATGGGGCCCCGGTGTGGGCGCGTTCACTGCGGCGGAGAGCCGCCCACTACCTGAACGCGCCCCAAAAGGTGGTAGCCGTAAGGCTGATCCGGGGCTACCGCATGATCTCGGGCGAGGCGCCAAGCCTCCTTGCCGGACTGCCGCCGTGGGATCTGGAGGCGATAGTCCTCGCGCGCCTGTATGAGTGGCGCGCGGAGGCACTACGCCGGGGGGAAACCCCGCTTCCGCGGCAAATCGCGGCGGAGCGGACGGACCTCCGGCGCGATCTCATGGCGGCATGGAAAGAGCGACTGTTGCAACCCAGCGCAGGGCACGCCACGATAGCGGCGGTAAGACCCCTCTTTGAGGAGTGGCTAGAGAGGCGTCACGGCGTCCTCACCTACCGCCTGACGCAGGTCCTCACCGGACACGGATGTTTCGGGAGGTTCCTGCACATCATCAGGCGGGAGCAAACGCCCGGGTGTCACCACTGCGATGATCGCCCCGAGGACACGGTGGAGCATACGGTGGGGGCCTGCCCTGCATGGGCGGAGCACCGCCGTGTCCTCGTAGAGGCGATCAGCAGCGGCGGCGACCTCTCACGCCTGGCCCTGATTCAAGCCATGGTCTGGGGCGAGGGGGAGTGGGAGGCAGTCGCCTCTTTCTGCGAAGCAGTCATGCTAGCGAAGGAGGTGGCGGGACGGGAGAGGGAGAGAGTCTCCCGTCCAAGCCACCCCGGTGGACGCTCCGGGCGTCGGGAGCCGCGTGACGACTCCCGGCCACCGTAGGCGCGGGCCTGCGGGCGGTGAGTAATGGGTAGCTCACCGTCCGATCAGGACCAGGCCCGTGCTGGACGGCGCGTACGTGTTCCACGCGCGCCTCAAAGAGATGTCATGTGAGATGTCAATGCTTGTGCAATCCTTAATTTTCCCTATCATCGATTAGGGTGATGTGTGCTACTATGACCTGAATGCAGATCTCCTCGACAAACTTGACCGTCTTCTGAATAACTGCATTCGATTCGTTTTCAATCTGCGTAAATATGATCACGTCTCTGCGCATCGGTCGCTTCTAAAGTGGTTGCCCATACGCCAGCGCAGAGAGCAAAGGGCGCTGACTACCTTGTTTCCATTTCTTGATTCTCCCTCTTCCTCTGGTTATCTAGCCCCCCACTTTCAGTACATTTGCGCCAAACACAATAGAAATATACGTTCTTCACACAATCGTCTTCTTCAATGTCCCACTCACCGCACAGGATCCCGCCAATCAGGAGCCGCCAATCAGGATGGCAACCAACCGATTATCCTTTAAAACTAAAGTTCGCGAGCACATTCGTAAGAAGCTAGCAGTATCATCACAGCGGTAATGTTTTCACATTGTTTGTCCTATTTGTTTTTAACATACTCGTGTATTTATGTACATTTATTTGTGCTTATATTTATAATTAGTTTTATAATTAGATATATGTATTTATAGACTAAATCAGTGTTATTACAAAAAGCGGTTTAACTGATAACCCCGGTTTAAAGCTCTATAAACTACGGTTTAAACCAAAATGATATAACAAAACGTGGTTTTTCGAAAAACCGTGGACCACATCATGGTCTAATGCTAAACCTCGGCGGCCCCTAGTTTAAACGATCAAACTATGGTCTAAATCGTATCAGTCAAAGTTTCTCTTGTATTCTATAGCATCTTTTTCATTGTGTTGTGTTGTTTCTACCCGAAAATGGATCTTAACATGGTCGATTTAATTGATATTGAGGATATTGAAGCCGCTGAATTGTTGGGAACGCCACGCCGACACAACATAAATCGTGTTCGAATCAATCAAATAAATTAAAATTTAATTTGAATCAATTAAACACTGATTTCAAGTTAATCGAAGTAATTTATGTTTATTTACTTTTTCCTCGGTACTCCAATTCTCAGATCGTTTTTTCTTTTGTTGGTCCATCACAATATGATATTAAAATTACCTACTATAGAAGGTAATACTATACAAAGAGGCAATTGTTCTATTAGAAACTTCGATAACTTAAAAATTACAAAGCTAAATGAACTTTGTTCAACTTGGATGGTTTTGTTTATTGTTATGGTTTCATTTAGGAAGGACATCGCTCTTTCTTCTTCTGTTTTTTAAAGTGATGATTTATACACAAAATTTTCAACAAAAGTATCTGCTTTTTCTTGTGGATCTGTAATCACTTCGTTGTCAATGTTTAGAACAAGTTTTCTACTAACTTTCACTTTTTTTTTTATATACGCTAATATAAGACTACCACCTTTTTTTTTGTTTGTCCTTGTGTTATATGATACTAAGTTATAATAAAATTGCTCAATTGAAATAAATTGATAGATTTATCATTAAAAAAATGTTCTGTAATACAGACATAGTCCAAGCCTTTACAAAAAGTTTCAATATATGATTCAAGTTCAAGTTTTTTATTATTTATACCACATACGTTTTGGTGAAATAATTTTAAACAGATCGTCTCTGACAGCAAGGGGTCTGAAGGACGTTTGTGCAGCAAATAATAATTTCGTGATCCTACTTTATTCTCGAAAACAAACGATAAAACCTCTCTATTTTTTGCGACCTCTGGCCATGTTGGCCCCGCAAATATGATTAGATCGTCACCCCACCTTCGCCGCAGCCTACCTCGATGTCGATGTCGTCCCTCGGGCGTTCATTAGGTAACGGTCAGGGTTTCTATAATGTTTTAATATTTAAGTTAGCAACAATAAAATCATGATTAGATTTAGGTTTAAATAAAAAACATTTCATCGAATTTCAAGACAGAAGCTGAGACGAAATTAAAACTATCCGACCACATTATTATTGCAGTGCATAATAAAAGTTAACGTGGCCCAAGGTCCCTTAAGAAAACGTAAACGACAATTTAATAAAAAAAACAATGTAAAAAATATTAAAACTGATTGCCCAGCAAAAACCCTTAGCACTCTCTCTGCAAAACCTAAAGCACTTAGGAAACGAGTCGAATTAACACGTGAAGCTCGTATTAACGGCCATTAAGCAAATTGGATGCTAATTCAAGTAGTGTTCTGCCGGTATTACGGGAATGCAGAGTACGGATTTGAGATAAAAGTATCAAACTTTGTTGAACGTGCTATGCGCTGTGTTGAATTTAGTGGTGCAGTTTCCGATGAAAAGTGATGGATAGAGACTATATAAACTAGTTCTGTAAAGTGTGAAATGTCTTTATAGACAAAGTTAAGGCTGCCTGTATTGCAGCAAAACTGACATGGAGGAAGACAGTATTGTATCTGTGGAATGCGAAAGAAAGTGAATCACAATATTTTACCCCGTTAGTATTCACTGCAGAACAATGAGAATTGATGAAAAATCAAAAATTGACTGTTAAGAAAAGGATGGGCTGTACAATACATTAATCGAATTGGTTTGAAATAAATCATTTACTCTTTTAAACCTCACTGTCAGATATTTATGCTTCCAATGCGATTTCACATAATTTTTCAATAAGTGCACTATTGCTCTATAGAAGAAAACGGGTCGAAACATTATCTGTCAGACATTTATGCTGCCAATGAGGTGTCACATTCTTCTGAAGTTAACTGAATAGGCAGATATTTCTAACACAAGACATGCCCGATATTGTTGCATTCTAAGAGGTGACACATCTTTTTGAAGCCGATGCAGCATCCTATATTTTGGCGTCGCTTGGCTCGTCAGATTAATAATAATTTTGCTGTTCCTTCGATGTCACATATTTGTGTTGCCACTTGTATATGCATGCTATAAATATAATTGTCTTCATCATAATGATAGATATTAATGGATGAATCATTAAATCAGATATAATTACCGAGCTGTTCATAGTAAAGTATTTGTGCTCGTGACTATAGATAACCCAAGTAAAATAGTGTGAAAAGTGATGTTTAGACATGTCGCACCAGAAAACTAAGAAAAACTCAATTAAATAAATGATGATTATAAAGCAAATAGGATGTACCCTAAGAAGGAAAATGGTCAGCCTGCAACGGCATTACAAAATTGCGGAGCGTAAGCACGGATTGGAGATAAAAGTATCAAACTATGTTACGTGACCGCCGCTTTACTGCAAAACTTATGTGGGTAAGACTTTCGTGTTGAAAGGGTATCTGATTCTGTGGTACCCAAGTATTTGGTAAGAATATTATTACGAAATACTCGTAGAAACATTTTAAATAAAGTAGACGGTTAACTATAGGTACCGGGTGGCAGGGACATCGACGCGCAGACAAATAATTTCAACGCAGAGGGCGTTGAAATTTTTCGCCCGTTATTTTCAGAATCACTACTGAATCCACGGTATCAAGTTGCGCGTTTTAAAACATTGAGCGGAGCAACGTTATAATACGTAAAATTTGATAAACGCTGCTTGACACAACGTTTAATCACGTCAGCAAAAAATATGTCTTTCTTTAAAGAACGTGTATAAACGCCTGCGGCTTATACCAATTCCTTCAAGCGACGTCATCGCGCCGTATCACTTTAAATTTTCGGACGGCTAGTCCAGCCGAAAGTGTAAAAAAAAATTGCCGTTCCATACATTGTGACCGCGTAGGTATTGCCACTTTTGTAGGAAACAGCAGATTTAATAAAAAACAACTGACGAATAAGGTCAACGCATGGGGATCCAGAATCATGTTCTGAATCCATGGTGACAGGATGTGAACCGATATCCCTGCCTCCACGTATAATAGGGAATATGCATGTTATTTAAATTTGCTTCAAATATTTTTATTTCGAATCTTTATTGGCCCGACATTTGAACCAACTCATTATTTTGGTAATAAATATATTTTAATTACTTAAAATTAATAAATAAAAGTGCAAATTGAAATTCAAATTTGTAAAACGCAACACCATTGGTTAACAAGGCAAGGCAAAATGTGACGTCAAAATAGTATGTTAACAAGTTCGTATGGCATTGCAGGCTTTTGGTTAGAAAATATTGTAATAATGTGCGTGTTGTGTATTCATTCATTGTTTAAGTGTAATTCTTGTATACTAGTGAGATTAGAAATCATTTAAGAACATGACTGAAAATGGTTTTGTAAAAACATAACCGGATAATCTGCCGTGAATAGATCCATTCATGAAGTCGTCATATTTTCTTTCAAATCCAAATTTTACGTGCGCTGAAGTAAAAGGAGTGAAAGCTGCAAGGTAATGATTCTATAATAACACATTACGTACGTTATTTTAGCCATAAATACAATCCTAAATATATTGAGGAGTATAAGAGTACATAACCTATAACCAACCAACCATCCAACCATTTTTGATTCACAACAATGTAAACAAGATTGCAGATAATTCATCTCTTTGGATAATCGTAAACCATTCCTTACGTATTTTTGCACCTATCGGGGCTAGAAAAACACTTTATCAGGTGCACTTCTGATAGTGGCCCATGGCCCTTTATGGGGCACCGGTGTGGGCGTGTTCCTTGAGGCGGCGGCCAGCCCGCTGGTTGAACGCGCCCCAAAGGGTCATGGCCACCCGGCTGGTCCGGGGATACCGTACGGTCTCCGGTGAGGCGGCGAGCCTCCTTGCCGGATTACCGCCATGGGATCTGGAGGCAAAAGTCTTCGCGCACGTTTGGGAGTGGCGCGAGGAGGCGAAACGCCGGGGCGTAGCTCCGCTGCCGCGAGAAATCACGGTACAGCGGACAGAGCTCCGGCGGGATCTCAGGGCGGCATGGAGAGTGCGATTGTCGCAACCCAGCGCTGGGCACGCCACAATTGCGTCGATAAGTCCCCTCTTTGAGGAGTGGCTAGAGAGGCGCCACGGCGTCCTCACCTTCCGCCTGACGCAGGTCCTCACCGGACACGGTTGTTTCGGGAGGTTCCTGTTCCGGATAAGGCGGGAGGAAACGCCCGGGTGTCACCATTGTGTGGATCGCCCGGAGGACACGGTGGAGCATACGGTGGAGGTCTGCCCGGCTTGGGCGGAGCACCGCCGTGTCCTCGTGGAGGCGATTGGCGGAGGCGATCTCTCGCGTCCGGCCTTGGTCCAGGCCATGGTACGGAGCGAGAGGGCTTGGGAAGCCGTCACCTCCTTCTGCGAAGCAGTAATGTTCGCGAAGGAGGAGGCGGAACGCGTGAGACGCCCTGGGCGTCGGGAATCGCAGGCCGATTCCCGGCCACCGTAGGCGCGGGCTTGCGAACGGCGAGCAATGGGCAGCTCGCCGTTCGATAAGGACCAGGCCCGGGTCGACGGCGCGTTGTGTTCCACGCGCGCCTCAAAGAGATGTCAGCACCAATGACGGGGTTTGCTAGGACCGATGGCTGCTAAGGTTGCGGAAAAGTCCAAGAGGGTTACCGTGGCCCCTGGCACAGGCAACTGAAGGAACACGGGTGGGTTTTAGTCAGTAAGAGTCTGACACGCCCTCCTGCTCTGCCCAGAGCGGGAGAAGTTATTTGATGATTTCCCACCCAAAAAAAAAAAAAAAAAAGGCACAATGCAATACTTATAAATTAGCTTTTGAGCTTTTTTCATGGTGAAATAAGTAAGAACGAGAACACCTGTAGTAAACAATGGACTGGACTGTCACTAAATATAGTATTTGACATCATCAACAGAGAGCGCGAAAATGGCAGCGTTTAAACCGCTCGAAATTATTCTCTATTTTAAATATTTTTTATAGCTTAGTTACAGCTTTTTTTGACAGTATTTATATTTTTAGTATGTTATAATATAACGGTGTAAACAATGAATTAAAAATATAAAATAAATACATGCATATACCCTATTGTCAGCATCAAATAAAATGATCATACTAAAAATAAATTGATTATACTAAAAATAAAATGATCATACTAAACAATATTTTTTATATGATCATATGAAAAAAAATGTACGTAGATACGTGGTAGATCATACAAATAAGAATAGTTTAAATAAGGGCGACTCTTTTAATAACAGTTTATAAATTTTAATTTTCTATAGAATTTTACGTTACTTTAGTTGAGTCTAATAATTATAGTTTCCAACTGAAATATAAGTATTTTAAAAGACATTTAAGAGAAATCCAAATTTATTGAATCACTAGTTTTTCGTCCGCGTGGTTGGCGGAGAATATCCCACAGGAACGCAATACCGGGATTAAAAGTACCATATCTGTTAATCCAGGTTATAAACTATCTGTGTACCAAATTTCATTGAAATCCGTTCAGCCGTTTTTGCGCCAATCCAGAACATACATCCAGACAAACGGACAAAATTCTAAAAAGAACTCCTTCCCACACGGCGGCGTCGCCGTAGCAATTACATAATTCCAAAAATATTTACTGTACAGTTTTGACTTCGTTACTATTTTATATTATGTTCCAATTGTTTTATTTTTATTTTCCTATGAGTGTGTTTAATCTGTGATTCTTTCTTTCTTTGTTTATAGGTACAAAATTATATATGGATCGATAGGTGCACAACAATGAATGTCCAACAATGGTGTACAGCAATGAATCCTGCAACCATTATAGTCCTGTTTTAGATGCATTACGTCATCGGATGGCTGCATCTCAGATACCTACGCTAGTCAATCCGATAGAAATTGATAACTAAGCATGGGTAACTGGAATTCCAAGCGCTTGCTTATCCACGTGCAACTAATAGGTATGGCGTTGTGTTTTGTTCTTGGAAGCGAATTCAATATCGTCCCTGAAAATTAAAGGTGGACCAGAATCTGGTGCTATATTAATATAACAGACAAAAGCTTCGATCTAAGAAATCCAGCATCTTGATAAAAGGAAACCGGCCAAGTGCGTGTTGGACCACGCACAATGAAGGGTTCTGTAATTGGGATGAATTTATCCCAAGAACGAAATTAAGTTTGTGGTTGAAAAAATACATTGTTATACGTCACGGTCAATTATCCAACTGCAAGTGTAAATCGGTAATCACGTTTTCTTTTATTGATGTGATAAAACTACAAATTAACGATTTTCGGCCATTTTCCTTTGCTTGTGCTGTGAGACCTAGCTTCATGCCAAATTTCATGATTCTAAGCCAACGGGAGAAACCCGGTTTTGATTTATTTGCGAGTATCAAAATATGTCGCGTTTAATGACCGTATTTTTTTATTTCATTGAATTTGAAGCTTCATTTTTTAGAGGTCCGAGGAACCGTAGACCTACGTATATAATATAAATTTCAACTAGATATCTCCACGCGTTCCTGAAGAAAAAGGGCCTTGACAGACAAACAGGTGGACGGATAACGCAGTGATCCTACATATAAGGCCGTTTGACCACCGCCACGTCACGTTACGTTAACAGAACGTCAACGAAAACGAGATGACGGCGCCGAAGTAGCGATACCTACAAACATTTGCTATAGCCTCGTGTCCACAGCACGCCGTCATGCGTCACCGGAACGTCACGCTCTTTTCGAATAATCTCGTTTCTTGATGACGTCCCGTTGAAGTAGGCGGATTGACGATAGGTGTAAGGGTTCCGTTTTTTTTCCTTTTGAGGTACGGAACCCTAAAAACACTAGAATAGTGACCTTGCTGGCATCAAGTGGCAAATAAAGTGCGACTTTTTTCGGCCTCTGGCTCACTGCTGCTCAGTCATTATCTTTCTTATTCAAAAACTCTAATTAAAAATACATATTTTCTGCAAATATGCTACCCTTACTGCAGTCGATGTTGAAAGTGATATATCCTCATGGATTATGGGGATTATGCGAAACACACACCTACTATAATACCTAACTTTATTTTATACATAATTTTAAGTTTATTAAAGAGCTGGTCCCTTCACTTCATAAACATAAGCTTATAAAGTTTCACATCCAGAAATGTAGGCCCTTAAAACTAAATATTGGGCTATAAAGACGACTGTGCGACCATTGATAAGGGCCTTTGAACCTCTGTAAAAGGAATATAATCCCTAGACAGGATTATGAATTAAGAATTACCCTCAAACTTTTGGGTATGAAGCACCTACTTAATGACGGACTGTTAGGACCTAAAGAGGGTTTTCATAAGATAGTTGGTAAAGCTACTTGAGCAAGTTGCCACCGACTTCCAAAGTGAAAGTTTTTTTGACTTTGTAGTGTTTTTTTGGAAGTCAGTAATTATTTTATATTTTTAGTTGTGGTACGTACACTAAACAAAGTCGTATACTTACTTGCGATGTAAATAACAGTGACAGGAAGTTATTACAACATCATCAACATACACTAAGTAAAAAAATAAGTATTATTGAAGCTGACTCAAAAACCAAACACCAGAATTTGACCAAAGTTATATGGGACCACATGGGACACCCCCTTGATACAAAATCAGAATTTTCTAAATCGGTTCTGGCGTACGAATTGAGAACCTCCTCCTTTTTTAAGTCGGTTAAAAATTAAATTTAAGGAAGACCGTACATATTTCACAAGGAATATGGGTAAATGTTTGCTCTACTGATAATAAATACTTACCTAATTTCAATTAATAAGTAGCTTCGCAAGTGAAGCAGAGTATTAATGTTTATATTTCTATTTTAAAGTCAATTAATAGGTATAAACAGCAGGTAGGTATGGCAAAAATATTATCTACGACTGTTGTGTTAATAATCGGTTGATACTAGACTAAAACCGCAAATGCGTCCGGCAAACGAGTTTAACCGACAAATAATATTTATAGTAAAATAATTTCATCACGAGAGTAAACCAAGCCGTACTTCAATATTCAAACGAAATATAATTTCATTAAATAAATTATACCGAACAGTTCCATGGTTCTGTAACACGAAAATAGTATTTAATTGTTTTACACGTATTGAAAACCGAAAATTGTAGTTCCATAAAACATTTTTCAATTAAAATATAAAAAAATGAACGCTGTTTGGCTACAAAATATCAATTAAATAACCGTAGAACATTCTGAAAATATGAAGTTGGTAGGAACTACGTTATCGAATGAACAAAAACGAAAAGGGTAGGGTATTGAATTCCCAATGGAAATTATGGGAAATCTAAAACTCTACGCAATACTCAATAGATCATTGTGTAAGTGAAAGAAGCTTATTTATGACGTTTTCTCGATCACGTTTTCTTTCAATATCTGATTATGTGGTTAAGAAATGTTTCTTGGAAAATATATAGAAATTCTATTTAAGCTGCAAAGCTGCTTGGTGGGCTCTTCTTTCATATGAGTTTTAATTAAAATATGTAACACTGTTACTGTTAACAGCTGCGTGTTTTTCATATCACTTTCATGGTTATTTTGTGACAACATTGCTGTATTAAAATAATATTATATGCCCTATATGTTCGGGGTTAAGTTAAGATAGAGATAAAGGATGAGATAAGAGATGAAAGTCAGTTTAAGGTTAATAAATTCACTGTATTGTCTGATTCCACAAATATAAGATTAAGATTAATTTATGCTAGGATGAATGGTGAACGATATGGGATTATGAGTCACGCGCACGGTATGTCGCCGAATTACGTACTGAACTATTGCGGTGTAAGTGCAATAATATAAATGATGGAAACATACTGAGCGGGTGGCGCAATAATGATGACCCAGGTAAACGTATTGTACGGTGGTTGACCCGTACACTATACTTCCATCTCATTTGATTTAAGAATCCAAAATCCACTTTTAATCAGTTAATAATGTTATTTATATTATTAGTTCTTTACCTATGAAATTGCCGTTTAGTATAACGAACGTTAAAGTCGATTTTATATAAATATTTTTATTTCTATCAATCAAAATATGCACCCATGCCATCGACGCATCTCTGTTAGCGCAATGATATTTTATCAATGCCCTTTTGAAGAAGTCAGGTGTACGGGAGCCAACAAACTCTTCAAAGGCATTGTACTACCTCTCGGTTATTGATTTTTTTCCCTGCCAAGAAATTGTCCAAATTTTGGAAAAAGTAGAAGTCTGTCTGCGCAAGGTCTGGTGAGTACGGTGGATGACGCAAAACTTCCAACCCTAGCTCTTGTAGCTTAGAGACCGTCTGTTGTGCCATATGAGGTCGAGCGTTGTCGTGTAGGAGCAGCGGGGACGACCGATAAACCAAGGCCCTGGCCGGAGATTTGCGAGCTTCTCCATCATTGTGTCCAGTTCCTCACAATACACATCCAATCCATTTTTCATCGCAAGTGAAAATGCGGTTCAAAATCCTTTTGCCCACGTATCAAGTTTTTCTACTTTGCCAATTTGACGCAAATGGACCAATATTGTTTTGATGCTAACGTTGAAAGCTGCTGACTTAGGCGTGGATTGAGGATCGTCAGCTTCCACTATGGCCTTTAATTCGTCATTGTTGACTTTAGTTTTCGGGCGACCATGGGGTTCATTTAGATCAAAATTACCATGTTGGAAGCGTTCAAACTAATAACGAGTTGTGCGTTTGTTTGTAATGTTCACTCCGTAGACCGTACACGTAATTAATGTTGCGAGCCGTTTGTGCGGCATTGCTACTGCGACGGGACTCGTATATTAATTCAAATCGTATTATAATTATGGATAATTACTCGGATTTTTGTCGTGTCCATATTGTTGATGAAAAAGATACAAATGTAGTGAAAACAAAACACTAATCAATAAACAAATGACTGAATTTGTAAATAGAATTCCATATTTTTTAAAATAAATTTATTACCAGCCATACATAAATTACGTTTCAAATGGCCAGTATTGTAAAACGGTAACTTCATAGGTAAAGACCTATTATATAGGCTATCAAAAAGAGTACTTTAACCACGTACCCTAAAATTTATAGTGCATATGTACACTTATTAAGATAATTGAGAAATATGAAAATATCAGTGTAAGTTATTTTAAGAAGGCCTGTATTTAATCGAACCTCAAATAATTCCCATTTTGTCTTTCCTAAAAATGTAATGTCAAATGCAATGAATGCGCCACTTTTGGTGAACCTCTAATAATTCCTATTTTGGGGTCCTAAAAATACTAAATAACCAAGTAACTGCGACCAACTTAGATGTAGCGCACGCCGATCGCTAACGCGGCACCGCTCGCGTCGCTCGCTCGGATCGCGCACTGTTGGTCACAGTTCTGACTTAACCTAACTCGTTTGGTCGGAATTTCCTAGCTTAGTTACTGCGACCATCTGTGAGAAATGGACAGAAATTTAAAAGGAGGTAAATTTATCAAAAAGTTTTCAAAATTAGAACCTCAAACATTTTTAGAGGATTAATTAATTTAGATAAGTGTACATCATTAGAAGGTCAACAAGTTTTCAGAGGATCAGTTACATATTCCCCTTGTAGAACAGTCATGACCACTCTGCCCACCCATCAAACCCGGAATTAATACCTACTCACAATCAAAACAAATAATATCAAGACAGGACATTGACTCGACCCCTGTCAAGACGTCCTCAGTTTTGATAAAATCCACTTGCTCCCATTTCTATAACAAGTTATTGGTTGGTTATCAGATCTGTGCAAGTTCCTTATTGGAAACATGTCAAACGGGAGGTGTGACGGGTCGCGGAAATGTCAGGGTGGAAGACATCTTGTGACATCTGTCACATGGCTTGGGAGGAGCTTCACTTGCAGCGGAAAAATGTCCGCCATTTTAGGAGTTTTGGATGTGACCCATCTGTTGAATGTAACATACCCTTTGGTCCAGTAACAGCTCGAATGTATTGTGTCAATATTTCTTTTTGGAAACGGCTGGCGTAAAATGTCAGCAGTGCTGGTGTGTGGATTTTATTCCCACCATTTTTTTCTGGTTTAGACATCATACATGATGAACTAAACAACAATAGATACCTAGTTATGTTTAATGGTACCTAGATAATAAAGATGCATCTTTAGATATGAAATAAATTTATAAAACAGTAAACACTTAAGTATGATACTAAGAACAACATCTGCAAGAGTTAAATGAAGGAAACATGTTGTCCCTAATTTCTTTTGCAAACGAACCCAACCTTAATCGTAGTACAGCTGTCCTCCATCTTATGACCTAATTCGGAAGATCTGCGGTTTGATTAAATTATTCCATCACAGTTTTAGCTGTAATATTTGTGAAATGTTAATAATGTTATCAGCTTGATTGCATCTGGAGAAAGCGGTCGTTGAATATCGTTGTTAGAATAACGAAGAAAATGATACTGTTGATGTTTACTAGGGTTTCATGCAGTTATATTTAGACAGACTAGTTTATCTTACTTAATCGACCAATTAGATTTATAGAGTTTTTTGTAGACTCATCACTGCTTAAGTATCTACCTATACTTTAAGATAAGTGCCTTATTCTGCACATCAGACGTCTCTTTAACTAATTACTTAACAGTTACGTGCCCTCAAAAGGGCTCATTGATTTTTTTCTTAACTTCAACACTCACAAGTCCAAATGAAACCACTTTCCCAATACAACCAAAACAGAAAATTACATTGCTTAAATAGTTGGCTCCCTTCAAGACTTTTCCTCGTGATTATTGAGAGAGTTTCTCCTTTCAGTTAATATGATCACGAATGGTACGAAACAAAATGAGTTCGAAGGCTGCCTACTTTCGAAGTTAAGAAGTTGCGATGTCGAAGTAACTTCTCTGTCCAATTGTTGGAAACAACACATGAGATGTTGCTACAGGCATGAGAGATAAAACTAATTTGTTGCTGTGTTTAATTTTAACTTTTTGGGGTGCTGTTACGGGAATTTCTACATACTAATGAACAGAAGATAGATGTAGAGGTACTGGCGTAGAGAGAGGCACATAATGAACAAAGAATGATCATGATAATGATGGAGAAATACATAGACATTGAAATAAGGTAAACCCAGATTTGAGGTTGTATTGGCTGATTATTGTAATTGCGGAAGAGTAAGTACAGTACAAAATCTAATATCAATCAAAGCAAATGTCAAGAATTCTACTGCTCCTAAAGAATTTTGTGACAAACCTTTTAATCAAAATCCACCAGGCGTGTCGGTAGAATAGAAAGTACCTATAACCCTAATTCTAAAGGTGATTTGGTAGCACGCTTTACAAAAGATAAGGAACAATGGCCGGTAACATTTATTGAGATTACAAAGGTCCCGATTAAAGCCTTTCCGTGCTTATCGGTGTTGCTAGCTGCTATAAATAACGCTTGTACTTTCGCATATAGTTCCTTTCGGCAGTTAAATGTTGAGATTAGTTTTGTAGATATATTATGGGTTTGGATTAACATGTTTGTTGTTATAAAATGTTGGTTTAAAAAATAACTTCATGGCCTTAAAAATATTTTTTTTTCTGTCAGTCTTCTTTGCAAGTAACCATTATCACTAAGAAATAAGAATGTATTCATATGCCAATTTTCTTTTTTTTTTCTTTCTTTCTTCTTTTTTTTTTCTTTTTCTTCCTATCATAGCATTTCCTAAAAATACGCCGTAAGTCCCTAATCAGCCATTAACAATATTTTTGTATGTGAATTGATCGTGGGTTTTCCTTCTAAATACACTAACTCAAATCTGTATACCACTTAATTTGCGACTGGTTTTTCTCAACAAATAATAATTATACCTCCTATGAATAAATCAATACGAAACGAAGTAGTTAACTGAAGGAATTGATAGAAATTAGGCGAATTTATGGTTTCCGGGTTAAGGGGGAAGCGATTTAGGTGAATTTCGATTTAGGGAAACTCATTTATAGGGTTTCATTAGAGGTCATGGGATTATCGAATAGATAGGCGATCGGAATCGATTCCTAGTTACTGGGGCAATTGAGTCCTTATCTCCTAATAGTGTATATGGCCGCTCATTTGGCTAATACTAAGTCTATAGGTTAACCATGACTACTAGAAGTGTTGGTCACCTAGAGGTTTTGCTTTTAGGTAAGTTGTAAGTGCTTAAACGTAAAATAAATAGGTGTTCACGCAATGTGAGGAGTATTTCAGGACCCCGGTTCTATCTATCGATTAAACCTATCGAATATAAGTAGGTAGATACTAGAGACACGGGTTTCGCAAGGTGTTCTAAATACTATCTACCTATTTGAATTTCTAATCTGGTATATCATCGAGTGCCAACTCATCATTTATATATTTTTGTATTTTTCTCAGCGTAATCATGATCTGGCAGTTTGAGTAATTTATGCGGCCTACTGAAATGTCCTTTCTTTGGTATTGTTCGTCGAATCGTTGAGCTCCTTGATTCTAAGTTGAGCTGCACGATTACTGACAATTGCGTGCACTGACTGGACAGGTCCACTCAATCTGTGTGGTTCTTTCCTCAAAAGACCATTGCAGACACCGATCTACATAGCTTTCACATGATCTGACCAAGATTTTGTCTGGACTTTTAAAGAGACTGTGACCTCTGAGTTTGTTTCGGCCTTTCTTCTCAGAGTAGTCAGATAGGAAACGCCGACCCCATCTAGTTTAAAAAAAATATGATTGACGAGTAAAAGTGTTTGTTCAAAAAAAAAAAAAACAAACAAAACACACAGAAATAAAATCATTTATCATTTATCCTAGAATGCACAGATTTAAATGAACTTTGCTGAATATACAGCAATCATACGTTACGTTCAAATAAAAGGTTCCACAATATCTGACTTTTGAGAATCGTAAATATTTCACCGTACAAAACACAAATCGTTAGATTCATGGATACGTCACATAAAACCCATGCTTTACGAGGTTCCCTCTAATGCTCTGTTTTTATTGCAACGAATATGTTGGTTCTGGTACACGATAACTTTATACATTTGTGTTTTTGAGTGATAAAGCATTTTTTTAAATGGCATTCCTGATCGTTCATTTGTTTATTTTATTATTTATGTACACACAGTAAAATAGATAAGATGTATGAAATATTATTATAACTTTTGAGTACAAAGGTACCGTTTATTTCTTAAGAAATCGATCGTGTACTTTGTATGAAATGTCAAGCTTGATGGTCTAAATTAATTCTAATAAATTCTACGAAAATCCAGTATCACGTGATGGTCTATAATCAGTTCTTATTAGATCAAATCAATAACCCTCGAAGGACTTCAAGGTTTAAGTATCTATTATACATAGGTAGGTACAACCAACCAGCAATCTGTATAGTATAGTAAAACATAATCCACGGTTGTTGGATCTCAGACCTCGTATCTGTGAAAAAAGTGGCCCGTCAGCCACCGCACGAACCCACTGTGGATTGGTTATACAGCACTTTATAGGCAAGCACTCAAATTCAGAAGGTTCCTCCAATATTCCTCATAACCAGTTAAATAAAAATCCCACATAAAATACATAAAAAATGGCTCAATTTTTTTGCTGAGACTGATTCAACTCCCATTAGGCATTCTGTAGTCCGTATCGCGTGACAAAAAACAACGGCTCAGCTAAAACAACATGGCACGGTATTAAAACGCGAAGTACGGAATACGGGGCGACCAAACAACATGAAATTTGAATAATCCGGCCCGCCTGTCCCGAACTGGGCAGTGGAATAACGGCATAACAACAGATTACGTATCTGTTCAGTGACGTCATATTCTACGGGTTTGTAGTGTGTTGTTACACAAAATATTTTGGTACCTACGAAATATAACGGTACAAAGGCTTAACGAAGTCACTTGTACTCCCCATTGTTGAGATATTTTATTTTCACTGCACCAAACCTAGAAACCTTCTGGTTACGGAGATTTTGAAGGTCAAAGTTCCAACTTCTTTTTCACGAAAACATGTTTTACCTAATTGTTTAACTTCTGTACCGTTGTATGCACCCACCCATAAGCACAATTTCTGACGTGCGATTGCACGCTGCCGTAAACAGCGAATTTTCACACCAAAAAAAATGTCGTTTCCCAGCAACAATTTTTGCTCAATGTTACTTATATTGATGTACAGAATGCGTAGATTACGGCTATTTGATGGGTCTTGTTCACCCTGTATGATAGAGGAACAATTATGACAGTTAGGCGTAGGAAGCGCAGTGGGTCGTTGTGGGGATGCTAGGGGGAGGCCAATACTCCTATAGTGGGCATGGCCATTGAAATAATGACGATGTTATACGCAGTTGGAATAATGTGGGACGGGGCTTCACCCTGTGTCGCTTTATACCAACTGCTGAAATTGATAATCATCTATTATACTAACTTATTTAAGAGTGAGAGCAAACATGTAAGTGGCCATAAGGAAAGCGTGAAGATTTCCTAAAAAAACCTCAGAAGCGTGGGGAGACACAAAACTAAAAGTTTTGAGCATTGTCTTATAATTATTTTTATTCTTCTATAGAGAGCCACATAATAAAAAATAATACACCTAAGCAATTGGTCTCTTTCGCTACTGTGTCAAAGTTGATGTGACTCTCTAGGACAAAATCAACAACAAGCTTCCAAAAATATCAAAAAGTCTTCAATAATAACAAGACCAAGAAAACGTCTCCAATGAAATTTGAATAATCTATCTTCTTGTAACGCGGGCGGCCCGTCGAATAACAACGTATTATTTCACAATTTCTACCAGAAGTGTTCGAAATTGCTATGACAACATAATTTTGTTTACTGCGTATCGAAATAGCATTCATCGAAGTGGCGGGATTCCCGACGTATCCTGGGGGCCTATGCTCTAAGTCCGTCATACAAACTCGTCAAACGAAGATACGGACTCGTCCAAAAGTAGTTCGATACTTCGGACTGAATCAAACTCCCGATTAATTAACTATTTCGGACGAGCAGAAACACATCAGGAGTTCGGGCCCCGGACTTTGGCCGAAGGAGATACGGATTAGAAGATGCCCGTAACTGTGGCCGAAACTACGGATTTAATGTTTAGAGAGTAGACCCCCTGAGCAGCCAGCCCCACACTAATCTAATCACAAGCCGGGTGCCGAAGGGATTTCCCGTCGGGAAAAAAGATTCATAATTAAATTCATACAAACTTTCATCCCCCATTAATAATGGGGGATGATTCCCGATTAAATGGAATAAATTAAATTTTAATTTATTCCATTTAATCGGGAAGCGCCAGGTTTCCCGCGAAATTCAAATTTTCTCACGTTTTATGCAATTTGCAGGTTACAGTCAGGTTGGATGTTGAACATAATATCATTTGCGACCGTAAAAGTGTGTATTTCCAGAATTATAATCAATAAAAGCATCAATACAACCTTCTAACCTTTGAACTGCACGGTTACTGACAAATGCGTGCACTGATTGGACAGGTCCACTCAATCTGTGTGGTTCTTTCCTCAAAAGACCATTTCAGACACCGATCTACATAGCCTTCACATGAAGCAAAAATTCTGACCAAGATTTTGTCTGGTCTTTAAAAGAGACTGTGACCTCTGAGTTTGTTTCTGCCTTTCTTCTCAGAGTAGTCAGATAGGAAATGCCGACGTGTAAAAGTGTTTGTACAAACCTACTTACAGAAATCTTTCTGACTGACCGACCCCTTGATAATTCAAAAGTGCCTGTAATTGGTTTATTTGAAATAAATTCTTTATCTAAGTTCACATAATCCTATTATTGATTGATATTTTATGAAATTGTAATTCAATAGGATTATATGAATTTCGCGGGCAATCTGGCGCTTCCCTCTTAAGGGGCTGACAATACATAAAGCGCGGTCACTGTCGGACTGCATAGAAAAGAAAGAGAAGCGCGATGACACAAAGCTGGTAATTTGTTGCAAAATATGAAGCAATTCTCAATTTACAAAAAAATCTGTTGCTTGGACAAAAAAATAAAAACACTATCACGTTAATATGTTGCTTGAAGAACAATTTGAAAAAAAAAGAACAGAATAATTGCATGTATATTAGTATGGTTTATAATCGTTTAAAAAATTTTTTAGAGGTATCTTCGTGATTTTTGCTATTGTACGAAATTAGTTGTATTATGTTTTCAATACACTATGGGAAATGGTGGGAAATCATTAAATAACTTTTCCCACTCCGGGGTGAAGCGGGAGGGCGTGTCAGACTTACTGCCTAAAACCCACCCGTGTTCCTTCAGTTGCCTGTGCTAGGAGCCACGGTAACCCTTTAGGACTTTCCCGTAACCTAGCCCTAGCGGCCGGCCCTAGCGGTCGTTGGTGCTGACATCTATTTAAGGCGCGCGTGGAACACAACGCGCCGTCAACCCGGGCCTGTTCTTTATCCGACGGCGAGCTATCCATTGCTCGCCGTCCGCAAGCCCGCGCCTACGGTGGCCGGGAATCGACCTGGGATTCCCGATGCCCAGGGCCAATGGGAAATGAATTTAAGATTTTTATTGAGTTTGCGACAAAGAACGTTATTAATTAGACGTTTATTTATTTATATATACTATAATGTAAAGTGCCTCGGAAAACACGTTAAGCCGTTGGTCCCGGCTGTCATTCCTGGATCTTTGATAGTCGTTACGGGTCGTCAGAAGCCCGAAAATCTGACAACCAGTCTTACCAAGGGGTATTGTATTACCCAGTAACTGAGTTGTGGATGTCAGATAGGCAGTCGCTCCGTCTAAAATACTGGTATTCAGCTGCATCCGGTTAGACTGGAAGCCGACCCCAATATAGATGGGAAAAGGCTAGGTAAATGATGACTTTATTGTACACCAGAAAATACATAACAAAAAAATACATTTAACACTACAAAATATACAATGGGCGGCCTCATTGCTTTCTGCGATCTCTTCCAGGCAACCTTGGAATGGACAGTAATTGCGTGGACATAAAAATGGCGTTGTCATTGGTGCAAAATAATAAGGACTTAGATACAATACACTATAACAGATACATAGATATACATATATAAATGCCATATAAAAGATATCTAAATACATACTGTATACTTAATATCGATGCAACGAAAATAAATGCCGACTACAGATTATTACAGCTACGAGAACAAGATCACAACAACAAGTAATGTTCCTTCACAAGTCTCTTAAATACAGGTAGCTATAACAATTGAGTGCTTTTTATTTGAACTTATGGTTGCGCTTCATTTCTATCAGAAAGTGTCCATTATTTTCACGAATAATAAGAAAAAACTTGAGAGGTGTCAAGGGACACCCGGATGGAACGAAGTTCCTTTCGATTAATTAGTGAAGGAATTGTAATTTTTTTTTTTTTTAAAGTTATAATATATATCTTTTTTTTTTACGAATATATATATATATATTCGTTCCAATATCTGACTTGCTTTCTATAAGAGAGAGAGAGAGAGAGAGAGACAGACAGAAAACATGCGCCGCACAGCTTACAATAGCTTACTATAGCAAAAAGTGTCGTGACAACTTTTCGTAAGAATTTTTTCCGTCTAGCCCCCTTTCACAACGCGCGATAAGGAACTTCGTTCCAAAAATACTTCGACGGACCTCTCATAACTCGCCTTTACTAGGTACAGAAGCAAATGTCTCAATACATTATTATCTCTGATATTTGCTTCAGAAATAATCTATTTTCCGCCACATCAATTTTTTTTATGTGCCTACAACTATGGCTCTAGCATATTGCTATAAATTTATAAGACATCGTATTTTATCAGATACGTATAAATTACAAGCTGTAATATTCAAACTGTGTTTTTTTACTATTTATTTGCTTGTTCTGTATTTTTGCCTGAATTTATCGCTAAAATGAAGAAAGTCTGTGCAACTGCAAAGTCACTAGACCGCGACAAGCTACAGTTTCGGTTACGGTCGCCGCCATATAACAGCCGCAGTGAAGGCTGTCATGAAAATGATGGCAGCGGGGTTTGACTTTACGGTGTCGAAAAATGTTCTCTAGGAAAACACATCAACTTACTTACATGAAGAAAGTTTCAGTGACGTCATTCACCGGTAAATTAGGACTCCATGTGGGCGGCCACCTCTCTTCTAGGGAACCGTAGTGTCATACTACACTACGAGTGTGCCATGTTCGTGAACGGGCGCCGTCAGTAGGCACTAGTCATTTCATAATAGCCACGGCTTATTTTTAATTCCTGAATTGTTTTTATATTTTTTACTACGGACGCTTTTAGCGTGCACGTCTTTCTACGTCATTCTCACATGTATAATTTCAACAGTATTATGTATAACATGTATTATTTAAATTTATGGCTCATATTATTTTGGCTTCCACATATAAGGTAAATTTCAACATGAATGATGTAACCACTTTTTTGTAACAATATTTTGATTTAAAAGACGTTCTTTTCTATAGGTACCTACTACGCTTTGGAATGGGCAACTAGCTTCATCTTTCTGACTGACCGACCCCTTGAAAATTCAAAAGTGCCTATAATTGGTTTATTTGAAATAAATGCTTTGAGTTTGTGATAGTAACACTATTATTGTACAACCACTATAGTTGCTCGTGCTGTTGTTGTGTTGTTGTTATGATCTACTCATGTTAATGCAAATAAATCGATTGCGGCCTCCTAAGTAAAGACCATGGTTACAGTGCAGACTCAATGCGTGTTGGCGATTTTTATTATAGATTATATAGACATTATTATAGAACAGTTTTCCCCTGTTCTTTACCTTCATCTTAAGTCAGTGTTGTCGTGGATTAGTGGAGAGTTAAATAAGCGCATAAACTTTTAGCCACCAAATGTTTGAACTGCGACAGGCTTAATAAAATGACGACAAAACCCAACGATGAAAAATTCTGTTTCACTATTCGCAAAAGGATTCGACGCTAGCTTCCGTTACTCTCGATTGAACAATAACCAGCCAACAAAGTCATTCCGCTTTCGATCTATAAAGCCAACTTTCTACCTTATTTCCTATTTATTAAAAAAGTTTTCAGGGCGCTTGTGGTCAGTATCAGTTTCATAAATATACCTAACTACTTAAGTACGGGTTCTCTGAGCAGAAATCTGTAAGCCACTGGCGGTCCACTAAAGCAATCCTGGTATAAACCTACTGTGATATAATTGAATGTGTTTACTGTTCTAGATCGTCCCTCTTTATTTCAATCCTAAGTACGCAACTCTATAGTACATTTCAAATTAGTATGGGATTATGAAATGGGGCTCGTGGCTAAATGATAACAGCTGTACGGCTCGACCGCTTGCCGTGGTTCGTGGATAGGTGACCATTCATTACATTCCCTCATGTCTTTCCTCAGTAAGCATCTTAAGCCGTTGGTGCCGATTGTCATCCGTAGGTCTTTTGACAGACGTTACGGGTAGTCAAACCAAAAAACCCAAATGTCTGACAACCAGTCTTACCAAGGGGTATCGTCTTATTTTTATAATTGCTATACCTAATTGTTTACGTAAGAAAAGATCACGACGCTGTTGCATTTCAGATTCAGATACGATACAGGAGAAAGGATAATGTATGGTCTAGTGTGGGGCAACGTATAAAAAAAAAGAAGATCAATTTGAACACATTGAGAGGCTCGTGGCTTAATTATAACAGCCGCAAGTTTCGATCGAAGGGTTAAGTTACGTTTGCCGCCGTCGGTTCGTGGATGGGCGACCATTCATTACGTATTGAAACCCGTCCGTGCCTCGGAAAATCACGTTAAGCCGTTAGTCCCGACTGTCATTTTTAGATATTTGACAGTCGTCACGGATTCTTCATCGTACGCGTCTTACTAAAGAGTATCGTGTTACCCAGTAACTGGGTTGTGGAGGTCAGATAGGTAGTCGCTCCACATAAAATGCTGGTATTAAGCTGCCTCTTTTCCTTCACCGTTTTAAGGGCAGTGGTGGCCCAGTGATAACAGCCGCGACTTACGAGTTGTAGGTCGTAGGTTCCAACCCAGACAGGTGCTTTACTTTCTTTAAATTATTTCCATCACCAGTGCTCTCAAAACGGTAAAGGAAAAGATCGTGAGGAAACCGGCATGTCCTAGAACCAAAAATTCGAAGACATGTGACATCTACCAACCCGCACTGGGCCCGCGTGGTAGTTTACAGCCCACTCCCTCTCACAGAGAGGAGGTCTGTGTCCCAGCAGTGGGAACATTATAGGCTTATTATGCTATTAAGCTGCATCCGAATATACTGGAAGCCGACCCCAACTAAGCTGGGAAAAGGATAAGTAAAATTATATAATATATCATTATACTTAATTGGAATATCAAACAATCTCTCCGATATTACTACCAAGGTCTTCATACAAAGACATAAATCAAAGAAAATATCCATACAATCGGTATAATGCGGGTATAATGGCCGTTAAAGTAGGTCTCTGTGATTAGATAAGGTATTATAAAGGCGAGTTGACAAGCTAACGACTTGTATCGATCCAGCTCTAGACCATGGTTACTTCAAATAGCTCACTATTAATATACTAAACTGACTAACACTTCTGATAACCATACTAATATTATACATATTATGCGAAAGTAACTCTGTCTTGTACTACTTCACGTCTGAACTTCTGAACGGAAATAATTTTAGATGAAATTTTGTACACAAATAGACCATCTCGTCCTCTACCTTTTGCTAGTCGTTTTGCGTGTACAATTCATAATAATTGAAAATGCCTACAGTAATTACTGTATTAATTATACAGGGTGTGGCGTAAGTAGTGGTCCACCGTTCAGGATTCGATGAACCAGATAATTAACTATAACAATTAAAATTTTTAACCATTTTTAGTGGTAAGTTTTTTTTACAAAAATCACTCTTGAACTTGATGGTGTGTTAAAATTAGGGTTAAAATTAGAGAAGGGCCAACTTTTTCTTCAAAAGATCTGAATTTACATAAAAAATCATAATTTATCATGATAGCTCTAGTATTCAGCAGTAATTAAAAGAAATCAAAATGAAAAAATAATGGTTTTTGTTGAAACTACAAACAAATTTGTAATAAAAGGTAGAAATTTCCTAAATAAAAGACAAAAAGGAAATATTTTCGGAACCCTTGGGTAAAATGGTTAAAAAAAATATTGTTATAGCTAATTATCTGGTTTATCGAATTCTGAACGGTGGACCACTACTTACGCCACACCCTGTATAATGTTTCATGATTTCGTATTTGGTACCGTATTGCCTAGTAACAGGGTTGTGGAGGTCAGATAGGCAGTCACTTCATGTAAAATACAGATATTCTGCTGCATCTGGTTAGACTGGAAGCCGACCCCAACATTGTTGGGAAAAGGATTGGCAGATGATGAATGATTCATGATTTCAATAATTTCAGAACTATAGGTCTACAGAGGCACGAGGAACAAAGTGTAAAGTTCACTTATACCTCCATAGAAAAGGGAGGATCCTCCGACCAGACGGGTGCCGTGTCTGGTGGGCAACTGCCCTGTAATTGATGTCGGGAAGTTGTACACAGGTTGTGGCGTAAGTAGTGGTCCACCGTTCAGGATTCGATAAACCAGATAATTAACTATAACAGTTAAAAATTTTACCATTTTTACCCAAGGGTTCCGAAAATATTTCCTTTTTGTCTTTTATTTACAAAATTTCTACCTTTTATGACAAATTCGTTTGTAGTTTCAACAAAAACCATTATTTTTTAATTTTGATTACTGCTGAATACGAGAGCTACCATGATAAATTATGATTTTTTATGTAAATTCAGCTCTTTTGAAGAAAAAGTTGGTTCTTCTCTAATTTTAACCCCAATTTTAACACAACATCAAGTTTAAGAGCGATTTTTATAAAAAAAAACTTACTTAAAACGGTTAAAATTATTAATTGTTATAGTTAATTATCTGGTTCATCGAATCCTGAACGGTGAACCACTACTTACACCACACCCTGTATATGCTAGTCGCAAGGTAAACTCTGCTTGCGCGATGCAGGATTTGCGTGACGTCAGTATGACGCGGAGCTCGCATGTGGCGATGTAGATACCGCTACAGGTATTTTGATTCTTTTGATATAGTTTTTCATGTTCCTCTTTCATCATTTGATACCTACTCAATCAAGATGGACTTAATTTTGACTTACCAATGTAATCCTCTATCGGTTTATGGCCAAAAATAGCCTGATGAAAATTTATGAACCTGAGCACCTAATAACACAAATCGATGATCAATCTAATCTAATCATCCAGTCCCGTCAACTATGTCACACGCTTATCGCGATGCAAATCAACCAATCGTTAATCAGTAACAACTAGCTAATCCATTCACGATTACCAATATCGAGTAGTATTACTATTAGGTTTAATTAAAGTATGTTCCATAATTTCGAATACGTTTATGAGTAATCAGTGGATGTATTTTGATATTTGACTATGAATTGCAGAAGGATTAATTTTAAACCTATTTGTTTTGAGGTGGATAACTATCGACTAAATTAGTATTGTTGTTATTTGGTGGATCATGTTATTTGCTGTAACCAAAATAAACATACTTTATTTTTGATTATTAATAAATTATTATATCATGCATTTATTGCACATACCTTCTTAATGACTGCATGATTTGTGTAATTAATAACATACACATTTATACGGGGTCGTTGAGCTCCTTAAAATATGGTTGAGCTACACGATGACTGATGCATGCACGCCGTCTGTTAGGACAGGTCAACTCAAAGCTGCAATGGCTCTTTCTTCAAAAGGCCCTTCCAGACATGGGCCTGCATTGTTAGACTCACATAAAATCCTAATAATACAATGTTTGGACTTTAAAAGAGACCATGACCTCTGAGTGTGTTTCGGCATTTCTTCTCAGGGATCAGTCAGCTAGGAAATGCCGGCGCCATCTAGTTTTAAAATATTGACATGTAAAATTTCATAAAATAATAAAAATTACTTACAAAAATAAACATTTCATTTCATATACATAACTCATGCCTTCTTCCCGTGGGGTTATTACTACAGAACGCCACCTGTACGATTCTACAAATCAATCTTCGTATCTAATAAGGGTATAACGTGGTCTTCTCGAAACTATTTAAAACTGATTACGTTTCCAGGTTCGAATAGGTAAGGAAAGAAAGAAAGAAAAATATTTTATTTGGGACACGCACAGGTAATACAAATAATAATAATAATAAAAGATAATAAAATAAAAAAAGAACATTAAATCTAACATCATCATGAAAACAATAAAAAAAAAGAATAAAGAGAAGACCTGTGCGAGGCCAAAAATGCTCCTATCTCAGCATGATGCTGCGATATTTGAAAAACAAACAAATACCGCAGCGCTGGTATTCTGATAGGGCCCGTTGTGATGCCACGGACACACCTACGGACATAAAATAAATCCCACTAGAGGACATAATTTCTTATAAAAATACTAATAAATAGAATAAACAATAACATATAATAAGAATACTAAAGTAAATGAAAACCGTATTTCTCAAGATATAGTCGAATATTACGATCGACCCACACCCGACGCTCCAACATCACTTGTCCATGCTACAGACAGACTATTGGCTATGGTGTATGACAAACGAAGGGACGCGAGCGCAGGCGATGCAATAGTCTGTCAATGCAAAGTACCTATTATTGATAGAATATTATAGTTTTCTTTTTAACAATGGACAACAAATACAGCATCAGAATAAGGTAAGACTATCACCCAAAGGTGTTCTACAGTCAGGGAAACTAATTGTTCGCTACCAACTTAAATTGTCCGTATATTCAAATTCCAACTGTAATTTTTTGACAGTTGTGTGTAGCGGCAACAACTATAATTGACGTAGGCTGTCAACTTGCTTAACTTATTTTCCAACAACTGCAAATGAAAATGCAGTGATCCCCGTCCACCACGGCTCACTTAAATGATAATGTGATTCAGTATGTCGGACCAACTGGACCGACTCCCGCGGGACTCGTTAAAGTAACTCCTGACTCGACTTAAGGATCACGGCATAAATGTTTGGATCACAAGCTCATGTGAGTTGCAAGTGTGCTAAGGGGAGCAAATTGCTTCAATATTTAATGGTAATACTGAGCTGCTCGGTGGGCATTCATTGTTTAATTTGTGGTCTATTTTGATAATGATGATAGAAAACATTTGTAACAGTTTCAGAGATTTTAGTTCTAATTTTGTGACCTTATTAATATACATATTTGGTTTATCGTGTCTTTACATTTAAAAATATTACATTATAAATTGCACCAACCACTGTTTGTATCTGCATCACCCAAGGCAATAAGTCCGCCTCTGTATATTTGTGTGCTTAAAGTGTTAAATAAACAAATATGCGTATAACTCAGCATATGACTTTGTGAAGGTCGCAGGAATCCGCTGGATGTGAAAAGCACAGAACCGGTCGATATGGCGATACTTAGGGGAGGCCTACGTCCAGCAGTGGACGTCTTTTGTCTGAAATGATGATGATGTTGAACTTAGCAGATATTGCACCGACCCCAAATAAATCGGAATATAGGCAGGAGTGTTTAATGGCAGTTCGTGTAGCAAGGTGCAGTACCTCTCCAATATCACTAAAGTTACTACTGTTATAAATTATGCTAACATTGACAAATCTACAGAAAAAGATTAATATTTATTATTTAATTTTCCAACTCACAAATAGTTTACTAAATTCGCAAAGTTTTCCCCATCTTATCAAGTCCTCAATAAATATTTATCAAGAAGGAAAAAGAAAATCAGATATAAAACCAAGACTATCTACTCACTGCGATTAGATCTGCCTGTAAACAAGAGAGTTGCTAAATTAGGTCAAATTACAAGTCGAGAGTAAGTCACTTTAGTCCAACGAAGATGCTTCGTAAGCCTTCGTCACATTGACTAAGCGAGCGAATATTTTGCTTGCTGGGTAGTGTATTTACTTAAGCTAGGATAATTATAATATCAGTGGAGGATTTATGTGTGCTTTAATTAAATAAATAACCAATTGATGCAGCCCACCTACTATGATTTATCTATTATCTATGTTGTGATATCGAGAATCGTACTTTTTACTGAGCGCAGGGTAGATTTGTATGGTTTATGAATCGTAATTTATCGGGGTACCCTCAATTAATTGAGTAAATCGGTTCTACTACATATTTAAGCACATTAATAATAAGTATATTTTACAACCGGTTGTACCTATTAGGATAACTTAAAAACATGTAATTGTCTATATTTCAATTTTAAGTCTGAACGCCGAATTCATGCTGTGTACTCGTATGTTTTACCTAGAAACTTAATCTGTTCTCAGTTAAGTGAAATGTAAATTTCTTTATGAGAATAAAGTATCTTTAACCACAAATACCTATGACCCTATCTAAGGTATAGACTCATAGATATTATTCTGTCTTAGAAATTGCATAATTGCAGGAATCTATCCAATAGATAGGTGGGGTCTTTGAGCGATTTTTTTTTTTGCAAATAGGTATTGTTATTTTTTCACTTTGTTACAGATTCTTCGTACTCTTTATTAGAACTGTAAAATTCCAAACCACATACAACAGCCATAAACACAAATTATTCAACAAACTATACACAAAGATGGCCCAAAAAAAATAATTTTACAGAAGGTTATAATTTGCCCATACAATAACGGCGCATTACCCCATCTGAGTCTCATCCGAAAGGGGTACCGCTGACCCGGAACATAAAGGGCCAAGGAAGGAACACGGGTGGGTTTTAGTCAGTAAGAGTCTGACACTCCCTTCCGCTCCACCCAGAGCGGGAGGAGTCATTTGATGATTTCCCATCCTCAAAAAAAATAAAAAAAATACCCCATCTGAGTATCAGAATGAAGTCAACGAATTTACACAGACGGCCCGCAAATAACCCCCAAATATTTTCTCCGTAGCAATCTTGAGGACGGTTTATTTAGATTAGCGTCTCGTCAACTGCCTCTCAGTATTCATGACGAGCCTCCGCCGGCACTTTTCTCTGTACGGGATAACTCGAAGCTTCAAAACTTGGAAATATATATAATTCCACCGCGAGTCCCAAGCAATCATCCCGACGCTTTGATATTGAGCACTCATGCGTTTCAATGTGATACGATACGATATATACGTCCAATATAGGCAACGAAGAATAAAATGGAAAATTCCCGATCTCCGATCATAAAGACTATAAAAGGTAGACTAACTAATGCCTAAGAAAACGTGCCTTACAAATTGAATAGCGAAACAAGACCTTTATATTGTTGAAAAAAACTATTTAATTGAAGCTTTTGTGAATCGAGATGGAATGCGAAATCATAAAATAATTGCAATAGGCAAGATTGAACGAGGTGCTTTATAGCTCATTAAAATCTGAATGAATAAGCCTTCTAAACATAACGACGTATTCTAACTCTCGAATAAAAACGAAGGTAGTAAGTATCCTAGTACCTAATCGATATGTCCATGGCAACCACAAATAAAATCAATCTGCAAACCGCAACAACTGACCTGACACATTTATATGTTAAAAAACAAAAAGCACTAGATACTCGTTTTAATTTCACGCTTTTTAAATATAAAATTAATATAATTGAACAAGCCCTAGGTACTAACAAAATGCAATCCGGAATTAATTCAGATATTTTCTGAAAAATGTGTTGGATTTTTCAAACGGAAAATCGCAATTAACAAGCATGCTCTATATCTCTATTTTCACCAATTCTCTTTTATGATATCAGTCAGTTTTGAGTTGTAAAATGACTGTTTTAAAACAAAGACGGATCAAACATTGATCACCATGCTTGGACACTGAAAATTGGCAATTTAAGAGCATTCAGATTTTCACGCGACGTTTTCATTTTCCAAAAGTCCGAAAAACAAAATTCATACTAAAGAAATGAAATTGGTGGCTGGCGTTGGTTCTAAAAAAAGCGTGTTATGTGTGTATAGACTTCTTTATTTTTTATGATACGACCCTTACAACAACAGTTTAATAATATCTTCGTTTTTGTCAGAACAAGGGTCAATTACCGTCTTAGAGTTGCTAAGTAAAATTGGACTTACTCGACATTGTTTTCTCGAAACAAGGATTATTACTGTCGTCGCATTTTGGAAATCTCATTGACAACTTACTGAATGGGCCCCTTAAGGCAATTTTGAAACATTCGTTGCTTTTTCTAGAGTAGAGTGTAAAAACTCGAACCGACAACGGTAATTTAGGATTGTTAGTTTCAAAAAGAATAGTAACAAAGCAAAAATCAAGTTAGTTTGTCACACTATATTATGGAGTGATAATCTAAAGTTGCGTCCAGACATTACGAGGCGTGTGCTTCGAATGGTAAGCCAGGCATATAACGGCTCGCCATGGGATCTGGAGGCAAAAGTCCTCGCGCACGTTTGGGAGTGGCGCGAGGAGGCGAAACGCCGGGGCGTAGCTCCGCTGCCGCGAAAAATCACGGTACAGCGGACAGAGCTCCGGCGGTATCTCAGGGTGGCATGGAGAGTGCGATTGTCGCAACCCAGCGCTGGGCACGCCACAATTGCGGCGATAAGTCCCCTCTTTGAGGAGTGGCTAGAGAGGCGACACGGCGTCCTCACCTTGCGCCTGACGCAGGTCCTCACCGGACACGGTTGTTTCGGGAGGTTCCTGTTCCGGATAACGCGGGAGGAAACGCCCGGGTGTCACCATCGTGTGGATCGCCCAGAGGACACGGTGGAGCATACGGTGGAGGTCTGCCCGGCTTGGGCGGAGCACCGCCGTGTCCTCGTGGAGGCGATTGGCGGTGGCGATCGTCCGGCCCTGGTCCAGACCATGGTACGGAGCGAGAGGGCTTGGGAAGCCGTCACCTCCTTCTGCAAAGCAGTAATGTTTGCGAAGGAGTAGGCGTAACGCGTGAGGGAGAGGCAAAATTCGCGCCCTCACGCCACTAGCCGCTGCAGGCGACGCCCTGGGCGTCGGGAATCGCAGGCCGATTCCCGGTCACCGTAGGCGTGGGCTTGCGAACGGCGAGCAATGGGCAGCTCGCCGTTCGATAAGGACCAGGCCCGGGTCGACGGCGCGTTGTGTTCCACGTGCGCCTCAAAGAGATGTCAGCACCAATGACGGGGTCCGCTAGGGCCGATGCCTGCCGGGTTGCGAGAAAGTCCGAAAGGGTTACCGTGGCCCCAGGCACCGGCAACTGAAGGAACACGGGTGGGTTTTAGTCAGTAAGAGTCTGACACGCCCTCCTGCTCTGCCCAGAGCGGGAGAAGTTATTTGATGACCCACATTAAAAAAAAAAGCATATAACGGCTGCCTCAGGCTGAGGCATCTAACATATAAAAAACCATTTTCGGCGCATGCCTCGTTCTGTCTGGATGCAACTTTAAAATTGATATTAAGCATGTTATAGAGTCTATAAAATGCACAATACCAAATTACAAATCTAAGGCCACGGTAATGCCTCCACCAAGACGAACCAAACACAAAAAGCAACCTATCTATAGAGATAGGTTGCTTTTTGTGTTTGGTTTTAAAAATACGACAAAACGCTTCGAGCAAAGGTTGCTAGATATAGATCTAGCAACCTTTGCTCGAAGCGTTTTGTCGTATTTTTAAAGCTTCATAGTTTCGACCTGGATAGTGCTTGATAGCTCAATTTCTCAGGATAAGATAAAGTTAGTAGATTTATAAAGCTTACCAAGTTTCATTTGTGTAGCTTTAATAATTTTGATTTTATTAATATATAAAATACGCCGATTTCGTTACTGACTGGCAGACTGACTCACTCATCAAAACCTTATAGGGCACTTCCCGAATACTTAGAAAGCATACATTTCGTATTTAGGCATTGCACATAAACAACAAAAAAATTAAGAAATCTGTAACTTTCACCCTCCCACTCCCGTAATGGGGGGTGCAAGTCTGTATATAAAAGAAAACCTCTAGGGTACCTCCTAGAAAAGCCCTAGAAAGTCCTAGAAAGCTGAAGTATAGTATACAGGCTTGGATTTGCACACGAACAACAAAAAGCATTAAGGAATTTGTAACCTCCACCCTCCTTAAAGGAGGAGGGAAGAAGGAGGTCTGTATTTCTTACAGATAATAAGTATGCTAGTTCCATTTGTTATGAAAGCTAGATTAGTATGAACAGCTAGAAATGTATGGCTTGGCCGTTCCATTGAAATATTACACGACACAATATTAAAGACCAGTGACTTAATTTCTTACCGTAAGCCCACAGAAGTGACTGTGCGACCGCGGCGCCTCCGAAATGGCCAAGCCGTACATTTTAACCAAGATGTAAGGCTTGTAGAGCTGGGCCTTGTAGAGTCAGGGGCTTGACTCTACATTAGGTCCGATAACTTTTTAACAGTGAAAGCGTTATGTAAATCTTGGCAACCTACTTTACATTAAATGTTTTGTGGGATTTATATGCTTCCAAAAACTATCAGACATGACGACAAATCAAAATGTTCAGTTTTTTTTTTCAATATTATGTATTTATTTTGAAAATTCATTGGTTCTCAAATAAATCGCAAAGAATGTGCGCGATATGGATGAAGTTATAGAACTATGGAGAAGTGTCTTGACGCTGACGCTGCATGAGCGTGCGTGATCTATCGCCGCCCGTTCGATGTCCACCGCGCACAGGATGGATGGAAACCAGCACACGAATGAATGTTTTGCTCTGTTGGTGTAATTGCTGTATGGCGTTCCAGTAGGAGGATAATTAAATAAATACATCAAAATACATCGCAGCTCAAAATATGTCCCATATTTATAAGGAGACCTCTCCAACATTTGGGTACATCCATCAGTTATTACGGTTCCATAAGAAAAGCCGTTATATTGTTGTCTTGATAAATTGGTACGCACGAAGATATATCCGGTAGACCATGCCAGTATAAGCTAACATATGATTATACGGAAAGCCTATACCTTGCGAGGTCAACGTATACTGGAATGTTTGCTGGATGTCGTCATGTGTTAGAGATACGAGTGTAATTTGGGCTTCATAAGGGATGCCCAGGTGTGGGGAGAAATTTAGATTATCTTTTACGAAATTCATGGTTGATGAGAAACCGAGGCAGTATTATGAATCAATCTTCGTTCGCAATACTTTCACATTTTGTTTTGAAATTTTTGATGTCTACGTTTTATTTATGTGGCGTAAGCTGTTAAAATCAACAAAGTTATTACTTGTTTTTTTTTTTGTGGTGGGAAATCATTAAATAACTTCTGTGTGCGTGTCAGACTCTTACTGACTAAAACCCACTCGTGTTCCTTCAGTTGCCTGTGCCAGGGGCCACGGTATCCCTCTCGGACTTTCCCGCAACCCTGGCAGGCATCGGCCCTAGCGGACCCCGTCATTGATGCTAACATCTCTTTGAGGCGCGCGTGGAACACAACGCGCCATCGACCCGGGCCTCGTCCTTATCGAACGGCGAGCTGCCCATTGCTCGCCGTTCGCAAGTCCGCACCTACGGTGGCCGGGAATCAGCTTGCGACTCCCGACGCCCAGGGCGTCTCCTGCGGCGGCTAGGAGCGTGAGAGCGCGAAGTTTGCCTCTCCCTCACGCGTTCCGCCTCCTCCATCGCGAGCATTACTGCTTCGCAGGAGGTGACGGCTTCCCAAACCCTCAAAAAATTTACTACTGTGGTGGTAAAACGATGGATGGAAAATAGCAGGTACCATAAATGCATAATTGTGTTGAATTCAGCTGAGTTTTAGGGGTAAGTAATATTATCCATGTATGTATCCTACTCAGTTCCTGTTGGGAATGTTAGGATATAATTCCCTGTCAGTGCGTAGAGCCAGAGATCAGATTCTAATAGCCATAAAAAATTTAAGGAGCATGGTAGATTCCCCAGAGCTACACTGGTGTACACTTTATGCACCTGATAACCTGCGTCATAGGCCTACTCGACGACACCGACTGTTCGCCACATCCCATTGTCGCACTGTGTCGCGCGCGCAATCCCCGTTGTGTCGCATGCATGGTGCTATAAACTCCATAATGGAGACAGTCCTGGAATGTGACATCTTTAATGACACACTCAGGGTGATCATGTCAAATTGTCTCATGTTCTTTGAAAGCTATGTTTGTTAGGTAAATTAGTTGTAAGTTGTTATCATTTTAATTTATTTTCTCTTTTTAAAGTTATTGTTAAGTATGTTTGGGCTTTGACTTGTTATTTGTTTTTGTAATATGGTTTTGTTTTTGTAATATGTTTAGTTTTGCCTAATAATTACTGTCATTGGCGCAAGCCGTTGTAATTATTTATGAATAAATAAATATGATATAATTACAAAATCTCTTATTTTTACAAGATATAACAACTGAATCTATAATTTTATTTGATCAGTTAATTTATTAAACGATTGATATGATTTTAAAATATATTATTTTTTGATGCATTTAAACCTTCGATCATAAATACCCTGCAAAACATTGAATATAAAATCGTTAGATATACCACTCAACATTCATAAAACCTCATAAAACCTATTTAGTCTGATATGATAAAAACGTCATGAACCGTTTTGTAATTCCATAGTTAGTAACCTGAGTAGTAATAAAATAAAAGTTTATTTGCACCTTCAAAATTGACTTAAGGAAACAGTTTTACAATAAAATAGGCCAAAAGGTAGTTTATTACATTACTACATTACTATAATATGTAAGAGTTGCTACTAACAACTAAGATAACTTAATATCTTGTGTTATAGATATCAGCGCCCATCGTGATTTGCATTGCATAATATTAATATACATTAGAGCCAGAAAGCTAAAATTTTATACTTAAAGTTTTATAATTTAAATTCCCGTTTTACAATTGACAAGAAAAGAAGCATACTGGGTACAAAATAAACCAAGTAGGTGAATAAGAAATTTTATGATTATAAAAGAAAAATAAAATAAAAATAACAACAATTATGATTGAGGTAGGTAAGTACTTATCACTAATAAGGCATTATTTAAGAGCCTGAAAATAGTGTAGGTATGATTGCAATTGCGTGTTGTGTTGTGTGTGAGTGGGGTGTGTTAGGGGTGTGTGTGTGTGTGTGTGAGTGGGGTGTGTTAGGGTGTGTGTGTGTGAGTGGAGGTGGATGTGAGTGTGGGGGTGAGGGTCAGGATGGCATTATATTTTTTTTTTTTGAGACATCTGAAATATCTTATAATATAATATCAAATAAAAAACTTATTTCTTATAACTTTACGTCCTTTCCAGTGACGATATATATATATATATATATTATATATATCGTCACTGGAAAGGAGAAAATGCTGAAGCGCCATTTGGGCCAAAATGAGTTATATATATCGTTGGATTAGATATTATTGACAGTATTTTAGACTAATAAGCACTTGCACTAAATGTATACAAAGTGGAGCAGGACGATTGATATTCCTTTAAACCACGTAAAGAGAGGCATGCTCTTTACCCGTATACAAAAAATCAATCAAATCCAATGAATACTTTAGCCACAGGAATTTATTTTTTATTTTCTTATTTTTCAACATGATGTAGATCTGAGTCCGTAATAATAGGTAAACATTGTAAGGTCAGGAACCTGTGCAAAAACGTACGATTCTATTGTCTACGTCTCAATATGCTTGAAAGACAGAGAAAGGTGTCATACGACCCCACTCTGACGCACCCCGCCCGCTCTCACAAAATACTACACAGTACAGTACCTATTTATATGTTATATGTAAAGAAATTATACCAACAGTTGGTATATCTCACGTTTATTACATCTTGTGAATGTTATTGAAATGAAAATATACCAAATAACTTTATATGATATGAGACGCCGAGTTTTAGGGCAAACATCACCATCATCTGCATAGCCCCTCCCCAATTATGTTGGGGTCGGCTTCCAGTCTAACCGGATGCAACTGAATACCAGTATTATACATGGAGCGACTGCCTATCTGACCTCCACAACCCAGTTATTAGGTAATACGATACTCCTTGGTAAGACTAGCTGTCAGAATTTCGGGATTCTGACGACCCGTAACGACTATCAAAGATCGACGAATGATAGTAGGGAATAGCGGCTAATCGTGCTCTACGAGGCACCCATCCACGGACCAACCGCGGCAAGCGTAGCTTAACCTGATCGATCGACCCAACAAATCTAATCAATTTTGGCAAATAATAACCTTGGTAACAGGACCGGCACCTACTTAGAAACAGAAGCGCTTTTCTGGCTATTCTCTGAACAAATTACACTACGGGACATACTTGAGTACTTATAGTACAAATAACACCTTCTAAAAATCTACTAATAGTGCTCTTTGAATCTATTAATAACAAACGAAGTATATAATATATAAGTACCTAAGCAAATAGAAGTACAGGACATAAGTACCTAGGTACCAACGATACTAAGAAAAGTAATCCACCACTTCAAATTCCAAACGTAAACTACCCACGGACTTAGCGAGCACAATAATATTAAGAATAAACAGAAGCGTTAATCTATTAATAACAAACATAAATACCCGTACAAACACAAACATTAACTACAATAGAAATTAATTGGAAACTTCACTAAGACACAATAATTGTACGCCTTCAATAGGCAATGAATTTTAACGAGCTACCATACAATTCGTAGATAGTAATCCCGAAATTTATTGTCGGAATGGTGTTCGATATAGGCTCAGTAACTTCTCCGTCACGAATATTTCTGACGTCTTTATTACGTGTTCAAAGCCATAGTAATTGCTTCTCCTAATGTCATGGAAATTTAATATTAATGTCAATATGTCTATATCTATACACGGTGACATTTGAATCACAGTTTTGCTAGAACAAACGTTGTTCAGACCATGGTCTACAACCATTCTATAGCATCCAATAGAAAAAAAACAGCATTGGTTTTCGAAAAAAACACAAAAAAGGCTATGTTAAAAATGTCGGCATTATCGTTACGCCCTACAACACAGACACTGCGGCTGCGACGCGCGGCGCTCGCGTCTTGAATGCAATATCGTTACCGTGATGAGTACTTTGAAGTTACGGTTAATGTTTCAAACATTATTACACGTTTGACTAATTTGAGAACTCCTAGATTAGTTTGTTTCAATAACATATTTGATGCTGTAGAATAGTAGTAGACCATGGTCTGAACAACGTTTGTTCTAGCAAAACTGTGATTCAAATGTCACCGTGTATACATCTGCTATCATCTGCATAGACTTTTCCCAACTATTTTGGGGTCTGCTACCAGTCTAACCGGATGCAGCTGAATTCAAGTATTTTACATGGAGTGATTGCCTATCTGACCTCCACAACCCTGTTACTAGGTAATACGATACCCCTTAGTAAGACTGGTTGCCAGACGACTGTAACGACTGTCAAAGATCTACGAATGACAGTCGGGACCAACGACTTAACGTGCTTTCCGAGGCACGGAGGAGTCTCAGTATGTAAAGATAGTCACCCATCCACAGATCAACCGCGGCTAGCACAGTTTAACCTGTTCGGACGACCTGTGCGGCTGTTATTACTTAGCTACGAGCCCCTATGCTTATGTATTTAGATTAAATTGGGTTAAATCAAGAAACAAAATCATTAAAACTTCAAAAGGTAATCCCCGTGTATCCATTTATGTAAGCCTCGTGTATTCATATTCCAAGTATGAATGGAGCAGTTTTCAAGTTACACGTGACAGAAAAACAAAAAGAGAACACAAGACTAAATCAATTACGTCATCAAAACAGTTGTTTATTCAGCTAGAGAAGACATATCAGCGTAGGGTAATTCCGGCTAACATCAAGGCTACGCCATTAATATCACTCGGTGCGTCGTTTATATGGATTACGTTGATGTTTTTGGGACCAATTCCTTTATATGCGACGGCTTTCTCTAAGGTTAAAGTAATCCGTTGATTAAATTGGGTAAATGGTTTCGCCCTTTTATGAATGGTATTTGGAATTAGAGACGGATGTGACAACATGTTTGTTTGTGGGTTAAAAGAGATGTTATTTTTGGATTATACAGCGTTACGTCGAGGAATGGGGAGCGAAGATACGGAATAGGGATCTTACAAAAAGTTGGGTTACTTGTAAAGAATTATTATTATTATTATTATACTAATAAATTATATTTTTTATTTATATACACACAGTAAAATAGATACATATCGGTATATTAGTATTGAGCTACTGCTTATTTTTCATGAAATTTCTTCCAGCAAACCTACAAAAGGAGATATTAAATCTAGCCCTTACCTAGCTTTTGGGAATAATAGTGCCTATGTCGTTGTGTTTTAAGAAGTCAAAACGAGGAGATTTTGTCAGCTTTAGCTTTCTCATGATTAAAACTTATTGGTTATCGATCTGTTACAATATGAATGGGCAATGATCTATAACAATAGCTTAAAATAGTTTTTTTTGTCGGTCCAAACGAAGAAAACCAATATTTTGCCCGTGCACCCTATTGGTATTTTTTCGGCTTGATCCAACAAAATCCTTTTGCAAAAAGCCAAGCTTTGTTTTCACAAAAGAACATAAGTTCGAGCTTCAGTCAATGGAACAGGAACAATAAAACTAGGAAAAATAAAGGGTTTTTTAATAAGGCGCCGCAAATAGTGGACCAAAGCAAATGTTGGTTCAGGGATGCCCGGGGCTTAATCAAACTCGAGTGAAAACAACCAATAACGAGGGAATAGACGCCTCTTCCGTTAATAGTAAAAATATTAAACGCCCCTGTCTGGTTTAAAATGTATGGGAGTGTGTTGATGTCGTAATTTAAGCTTTTTAAGTAATTAAGTACACATTATAATAATGTGGACTGTGGAGTATTTGGAAACGATAGTTGGCTTTACATTTTTCTGTGAGTTATATGGGTTTAGGTACTTTATTCACCTAAATAAAAGTAATATTATTTATTGTTTAAAGGTAAGTTGTCCTCGAGTTTTCTTCTTGATCAGCGTCTGGAATTGACATTTTTAGAATTATTTCCAACTGGTTCAATTCTAATTTTCACGAGTGTTTGTACGTAAGTACCTAACTATCAAAAATAATGCAAAGTTTTAATCTTATATGCGAGATTAGAACGCGAACTACTACAAAACGTCACATCAGCGTCTGGAATTGACATTTTTAGAATTATTTCCAACTGGTTCAATTCTAATTTTCACGAGTGTTTGTACGTAAGTACCTAACTATCAAAAATAATGCAAAGTTTTAATCTTATATGCGAGATTAGAACGCGAACTACTACAAAACGTCACACACAGTAGTCAATCCAGAACAGGGGCCCGGAAGGGCGGAAAAATACATCGCAATGTATATATTTTTATTAAAACCACGTTAGGCCATCGCCGCGGGGTCACAGCGGACCGATAGGATATCCTGACCCCGCTACTCCCGGTCCATTTCACCCCACTCTTCCCCTGACCCGCGGTAAATGGCATCTAGTAAATCTATCTCAAGTAAACAAATAACAGCCTTCAGCCTTCCGGTATTCGGACGACCCCGGAAGAGGAACCTACGCAGTTTTCTGTTTGATTGATTACGTAGGAAAAATTGGCATTAATAGGTAGGTATGTAGGACATTAATAATAAGGTCGCAGTTTAAAATTTTCTTTAATTTTCTCAGAGTAGTCAGATAGAAAACGCGAGCCTCGTCTAGTTTAAAAAAATATATAATTGACGTGTAAAAGTGTTTGTACAAATCTACTTACATAAATAAAATCAATTACCATTTTATAAATGGAGTGTTGGTTGTAGTGAGTCGTAATGGTATTGAGTTGATTTTATAAATGGGTGAATTTTTGCGTAGTTTTCATCAAAAACTATTAATGGGGATAAAAACTGGTACTTCCTTCCTTTCCTTGGTATGTCTGCTAATTTCACTAGGCCAACAATTTGACAGCTAGCTGTAGTGACAGCTGAAAGAAGTCGCTTGTTTACAAAAAAATATTGATATCAAACCATATATTTTGTAAACACGTGAGTTCTTACACGTTTAATTAATAAATATGCCCCGTTATTCGGCTGTTGACTGCAAAATTTCGGGAACCTAAGTATTTTCCAAAACTCTTAAAGCACGAAAACTGTGGAGAAAAGCTATCCGAAGAAAAAATGGAAATCCGATAATTCGTCGAGACTACGTGCTATCCGTTTTAATGCTTTTATGGGAGAAATTCGTAAACAAGTGATGTTCCTTTTCATAAAACAAAGGACATGTCTGTTGTGGTGTAAGTTTAGTATATTAAGGACGTGTGTGCGTTTAACGTACCATAATAGATCACTGCTACAATGAACATACCTTACGTTACGTTACGTTTACCAGTCTAAGAATGTTAGGAAGATCATCCCCTAGTTGGTATTAACTCCAATCAGGTTATTTCTGTCATACCTAAGTCTGAACTAAAAGTTAATATTTTTTACCTTTACACTAAAGCCTCCCTTTTTGCTAGTGGTAGACGTATTTAGCTCGTGTTTTAATTGTGCTACACTCCAAGTCACATACATTTTTATTTATTTACTTAACCATTTATGTGCACACTTATATAAACAGACAAGAAGAAAATAACAAAAAAAATTGGTACAAAGGTGATGCTTATTTCTAATGAAAGCTCTTCCAGCATACCTGCGATAGGATAGTAGAAGAAGATCAAGAATATTCAAGATCAAGATTTCGTTTTGTTTTTGAACGGGCATTTTTGTGTTTGTGTCAACTGTAACTGACAACAGTCTGGACTGACAGCAGTGCTGCCACCTATGAAGAGCTTTAGTTTCTAACCCCATTGTGTCGGTAAATTTCATTAAGATTAATAAAATTCTTACTACTAAAATAAAATCACTGTGCACCGTATAAAATGAAACTGCTAGAAACCAGGGGCACAGTTTGATTTAATTAAGTTTGCATACCCCTTATAATATTCAAATATTCAACGAAAGGAAATCATTAACCTGATTATTTAAGACCAAAAACTTTTGTAGATTTAACTAAAGTTTTAAATTAGGCTTGGGTATAATACTTTAGATCTGGTTTTGTTCTTTATTTTATTGCGCAAAATAAGGGTCTTTAGCTTGAATTAAATTGGATTAACCCGAGTTATAAACTTTAAACTTTCATAAAATAATAAGGGACTTAGGAAAGTAACGCCGTTACTTTGTAATGTCTCAATCAACTGTAATTTTACTTATTTTGGTAATCGCTATACCTAATTGTTAACGTAGGAAAAGATCACGATATCACGACACATTTCAGATCAATTTGAACACAATGAGGGGCTTGTGGCTCAATGAAAACAGCCGCTAGTGTCGATTGAAGGGTTAAGCTACCTACGCTTGCCGCGGTCGGTTTGTGGATGGGTGACCCATTCATTCATTCATTAAATATTGAGACCGGTCCGTGCCTCGGAAAAGCACGTTAAGCCGTTTGTCCCGACTGTCATTCGTAGATATTTAACATTCGTCGCGGATACTTCATCGTACGGTTCTTACCAAGGAGTATAAAAACCAAAAACGAATACTGCCTTGATGTATAACAGTGTCTTTCACATGGCAACAGTTCTATTTAATAAATTGCCAAAAGAGCTAAAAAATCTACATAATATATTAACTCATTTAAACTGAAACTGAGAAGTTTGCTATGTCAAAAATGTTATTATAGTGTATCGGATTTTTTGTCAGATAAATTTTGACATGTTAATGTAATTTTTGTAATGTAATGCAGTTTGCTTCTTTGACTACATTGTAATCACAAATCATAATTTTATTAATTATTTAAATCTGAATTATTTTTGAAATTTACCTAACAAATTATTTTGACATTTACCTAACTAATTATTTTGACATTTACATATCTAATTGTTTTGATGTTTACCTAAAAAATTATTTTGACATTTACCTAACAAATTATTTTGACTTTTGTTCCTTTATTAATCAAATAACACAGTCATTTATGTAGTTAATTTTAGTTTAGTACGAGTAAACTCTTTATTTGCATGTGAAAGTTGTAATTAATTCTTTTTGTATGCCTATAATAGGCTGATCATAGCGCACATTAACCTAAAACATGTCCAACCACTGTACCTACCTATGTATCACAAATAAAATATTTCTGATTTCTGATTTCTATAGTGTTACCCAGTAACTGGGTTGTGAAGGTTAGATAGGCAGTCACTCCTTGTAGGTATTCATCTGCATCCGATTAGACTGGAAGCCGACTCCAACATCGTTGGGAAAAGGCTAGGCCGATTGATTTAATCGTTTGATTTTGCTTCTTTATTTTAGGGTTATGTAACCGAATAGTCTCTTTCATTTGGGTACATTTTAATTCAAGCCAGCATTACTTCCACGCTGTACCAGGAAACCAAACAAACAATAAAGCAGAGTAGCACTATTATTAAATAAATCACTCTAAACGCTGCTATTTACGTAAACCCTAAAGTTACGTGGACGTCACCACAAGCCAGGCATTATTCAAGAAAATGTTTTATTATAATCCGGGTGCCATTGTGACCTCCTTTGGGGTCTCCAAGGTCAAAGCGAACCGGCTTAATTGGAATGTAGGCTCCTCGTAAGAATTCCCTTTGATTCGTTTTTTGCTTGTCGCGCTAAAATTCTTAAAGGGATGACGAATGACTCTTTGAATTTATATTAAGATGGCGGAAAAGAGCTTTAGTATCGTTTGTCGTGGTAAGCTTTTTTCTTATTGAGTTTATGGTTTTAAAAGCTAAGTTCGGTAGAAATTTATTACAAAAATAAGACTTAAGGAAAATAAAACTTTTAATAAAATGTCTTATAGATAGATCAATATTATTAAATTATGAGGAAACGGCTAATTATACAATTATTTGATCCAAAATATGGGTGAAATAATTAAACAAGAGGCTATCCAAAATTAGAAGAAGAAGAAGCAGAAGTCACTCGGAAATTCTGAATTACTTATGAAAAAGACGACCATGGTGTATTTTTTGATGACAAATAAATTCTAAACAATAATATGATTCGAAGTCAGATAAAAGTCTTTCCATTCATTGCTAAAAAAATACAACAAAATGTTTCGCGAAAAGTGTACGACAATAGGTTCTACTTATAGTAATAGGAGCTTTTGTTTTGTTTATTGGGCAAGACAAGGCAGAAGTGAGTGGAAACGCCGAGAGGGGGCTCTGGAAGGACATATAGTGACCTTATTAGTGATATTCTTAAGAAAGGTCACGTGCGTAGTACACGCAACCGGCGGCAGTGGCGTGCCTGTGTGAGACCAGAGTGGTAATTCTCGTAATTGTAAGAACGTTCGCAGTCCAATCTCAGTCTCAATATGTCAACAATACTTTCGATTTCCCTACATACTTGACAAGTTCTTGACATTGATTGTTGCTGAGATGAGATTGCGACTTCAGATGTATGAACGTAAACGAAGGTAAAGGAGTAGGTATGCAAGGATCGTAACAGGTGGAGTTCTCTAGGTTCTGTCTACCCCTTTGGGAAGAAGGCGTGATTTTATGTATGTATGTAGGAAGTGTTAGTCAGTCGTAAGTACCTACACATTGAGTATATATTCAATGTAGGGTACTTACGACTGTTTATTATTAAACATGATTTTACGCCACCATTGTTTTTTTTTTGCTTTTGTTGGCCCAGCATTGGCGTATAATTTATTTGGGCAATGTACATAACTGTATCGTTTTGTTCCTAAACAATACCCCAGTGATTTTAATTAAAAGGCTGAAATGTTGGGGTTTTATAATAAAACGATTGTGTTCGGTATAATTAAGTTGGTAAAATACGGTCACATTAAACAGATTTATTTAAGAGACTGAAATAAAATATGCTAAGTACGTAAGTGATTTAAATTATTGTAGGGTAGTTAAGCACCTACTACTATTTTGCTAAAAAGGGTTTCTGTTTTAAACAGGCCATTTGCAACAGTACTGGACTGTAATTAAATAGGTAGGTTTTAGTGAATCATTTCATATCTGGAAAACTATAATTTTAATTACATTCAATTTTGTGTAATTTATATTATGATGACCATGCTCCCAAAACGGTGAAGGAAAACATCGTGAGGAAACCGGCAAGTTCTAGAACCCAAAAATCGAAGACAAGTGACATCTACCGACCCGCACTGGGCCCACGTGGAGGATTATGGCTCACTCCCTCTCGCAGAGAAGAGGCTTGTGTCCCAATAAACGCGAACGCTATAGGCTGATTATGTAAGTAGTCTACCTTAATAAATAAAACTGAAGTTAAGAGCGTATACACCTTATGAGTGGCAACGTCGCAATTTAGTGTCATATTTCGTGGTTTTAAATTTTTATCATTTAATCGGAGCTATATTTTAAAAATCTGTTTAATTAACTTTTTAGAATTGTGTGAAAACTGTGTAAAAGGTAAGAAATCGTTGCGTTTACAGTTCTATTTATATGCAAATAATACATTGGAAACTTGCAGGGCGTTATTTTCATTGTAAAATAACTGTAAGCATTACGGTTACTTACTTTTTAAACACTTTCACGTAATTCTAAAAAGTTAATTAAACAGATTTTTAAAATATAGCTCCGACTAAATGATAAAAATTGAAAACCACGAAATATGACACTAAATTGCGACGTTGCCACTCATAAGGTATAAACGCTCTTAACTAAGTACCTACTGTGAAATTGTGAGCTCGTGATTGAAACCAGCACAAATATCAGATTTCTGTATTACTAGAATCATTGTGACCTTAGCAGGGAAGCGTTAGGGTATCCCGCGAAATTCAAATATTGTTACTTTTTTTGCAATTTGCAGGTCAGTGTCAGGTTATATGTTGAACAAAATATGATTCGCGACAGTAATAAGTACAGAGTAATAATAATTAAAATCATCAAAACAACCCTCTAAGTTCATATAATCACATTGAACGACTATTTCATGAAAAGTCATCTCTCTAGGGAGTTTATAGTTCATAATATAACCATATTGATGTATATTTCATGAAACAGTCATCTGTCTAGGGAGTCAGTTCATATAACCTTATTGATTTATAGGTATTTCATGGAATAGTTATCTCTCTAGAGAGCCTATAGTTCATATAACCCAATTGATTTATATGTCACGAAATAGTCATTCAATAGGGATATATGGACTCAGAGGGTTGTATTGATGATTTTAATGATTATAATGCCGTTTTTTTTGCGTTACGTTGCCCCACACTGGGAATTTCTCCTGTATTGTGGGTGTTTTTACAAACATTTAAAGTCACATACACAAACAGCCAGACCCGAAACAACTACTTGTAGGTCATACAAATATTTTTTTCCGTGCGGGAATCGAACCCGCGACACGCAGCGCAACTTGTTACGGTCGCGAATCATATTTCGTTCAACATACAACCTGACACCGACCTGCAAATTACAAAAAAACTTTACAAAATTTGAATTTCGCGGGCAACCTGGCGCTTCCCCTTTAAAACGGTATGTATAAAATTTAATGTGTCATAAGGAAAAGCCCCCTCGCCCCATATCACACCAGCTTTAGTATTGAAATTAGGGAAATATGGACATGTGTCAGAAAGGATTTATATCTACCAATACTTGTCGAAAATGTAAGACACATGCCCATCATTCATGCATATTTAATATCGCCATGAGATGAAAATCCAATAGAACAAAATCATAAGCTTTCTCCGATTGACCCATCAATAATATTTTTTTAATTTATATCATACTAATGTGTCCCCTGCAAGACGTCTTGAGCAAGCGTGGTGATCTATGGTCGTGCCTTCTTTGTATGAGAAGAGGCCTTTGCCTGCAGTAAGGCAATAAGAGGCTGGTTTAATGTGTCCCGAGATAAACTTAATTTAAAACGTTTGTCTTATCTCATTTAAAATTTTACTACCCCTATTAAATAAATAAATATCGAACAACAACAAAGCACCTAGCTTTAATTGAATATTATGCAAAATACCACAAAAAATGTTTCGCAAACGTCCTATCGTTCGATTACCATAATCTCTACAACGATACATTGAAAAGATAATCTCCGACTTAAAACCTTTTCACTGAAGAACCCTCTCATACGGTACAAACGGTTTCTATATGAGTTTCTTTTGAAAGTTAATTCTAGACGAGATATTTTTGAGAGCTGTTGAACTTTGGATAACTTTCCACGACGACGTTAGAAAACGTTTCTTTTACAGCTTAAGAGAGTATGAATTTATTACTTTGAAAAGGACATCATCTCGTATGATTTTTTTTATAAAAGCTTACCACGCTACGCTGCTCAAGGAGTTCTTATTTCTAAACGTTAAAAATGTCTATTTCCAGGACTAACTTTGCATAGAGAGATAGCTTTGACTGTAACTGAACTCATGTATGACCTACTCGTATCACTATTAATTAACTTTCTTTTGAAGATTCTAATAATAAAATATTAAACAATTATTACAAAATAGGTATAGTATCGGCTACAATGGCTAACATATGAATTTCAGCAATATAATCCTATCTCGACTCAAACACAAATTGTATAGGAATCAACAAAACAATTTCCAAATCCTATTCACAGTTACATCCGTTGCCAGTCTTTGTCCAACAAATCAAACTGTAATAAACTTCTCAATCCAGACAGCCCTTTTTGAAACAAATTGCGATCGAGTGGGGTCTTCATCAAACTCAAATCATTTATGTAAACTGGACGTCACTTGTTTGGGATCATGAATAAATAGACAAACAAAAACAATTGAAGGATATCATCAAAAATATAAGCTGAAATACGGAGTCAAGTTAATTTCTACACGGTATTCTTTACGCTTCAGGGAAGGAGGCCTATACCCAGTTAGGGGTAATCTGGGCTGAACATGATGATTATGATTCTACTGGTCTCAATAAAATGATGATGCCAGAAGTATCTATTTGAAATCAGAATATCGCAATGCTAATAACGAACGAGTAGGCGCTATACTGTTTCAGCGGTTGGCAATACCTGGGGATGGACAATAACCTGGCAATTTTGACGTCGTCGGTATTGGAATTTAATATTGGAGTCAGTCAATAGGATGCAGCAATCGTATCCAGCGATATAGAGCAATAACAAAACCCTGGTTTGTGCATTGACACCGAGTGATGAATGTTGCATTTCATTTGGGAGCACAATAGAATCATCGTTAACCCTTTAAATTCGACTTTGTTCATGAATAAGTAAGAAATGAAAATTCATATAGTAATTCACGTTATTCTCGAAAATTCACGGTGAATTACACTTCAACGGACCATGTATTATATGCCTCGCTTAAACATCCCTCGGGTGCCTCCGTTTCAACCCGAGATCTGACGTAATATCTCATATTTATATATAAATTATATATAAATTTAGACGATATATTCGTCACAATAGAAGTGCTCAGACAAGGGTTTCTATTGTTAGTGTCATAGATTGATTTGAGAATTATGACTTAGTTATGACTTTATATTTTAGCTTTCTGCTAAAATTCAATTAACTTTAAAAGCATTAAATTTCTAATCGACCCTGGAAACTACTTTACTTACTTAACGCTTTTTAAATGGAAATCCAGAAGTTTGAAGAAGCTAGCTGCTTACTGTTTTGACCCCGATTAGTCTCAATATCTTTAAGTAGAGAATACTTCCGCATTCATCATCATCTGCCTGGACGTTTCTTCACTATTCTATGTCAGCTTCTCAAATTCAGAATTATTTGAAAAAATATATGCTCATTTTTCCAGCTTAACGATCACTTTACGCTGACTTGTTTCCTTTTCCCCTAGCTTCTAGACAAAAAAAATTGAGATTACGTTCATAATATCCCTGAAACCCACCGCTATCTTCCACAACATTTTCACTACGCTTATGTTCAATATTGTAGTGTTCATTATACTCATTTGGTGAATTCCTCTCGTGGGATAGATTAAAAACCCAGGCGTTAACAATGGACCAGTTTCGTTCGTATAACTAAATATAATAGTCTTTATATCACAGTAGGTAATTAACGGGCGTCGTTAATAATAATAGCGTTCGGCAATTAATCGAGAATGCGTTAATGTTTATGGGTTGTACGAATAAATAAACGCTTGACACTTATTTTGTATGGGTTCTTTTACGTTTAATGGCTAAATTAGTTATAGAAATGAGGTCCTTGTAATTTTGTATGAACAGATTGTCAACTGTGTGTTGAATAGTAAGTGAATATCAAACTAAGTACTTCTAATAATTTCTTATACAAGAACGATAAAATTACATTAACAAGGACCACGCTAAGAAGGGGTTACTATGGAATAATCACAGCAAAGCCAGTTTGCTATGTCCGTAAACGAAAGAAAAGCTTCAAACCGAGCCACGCTCCTTGAACACAACAACAATCACTATAGTTGTAACCTTTTCCTTGGGACTGGAGACGTTTTACGACTCACGATAAAAGATACGGCACTTTTTCACGACAGGGCAACAGATGCGTGAAGCAAACCAATATACAATCCATGTTACAGCTAAATCTTAAACCAGCCAACCGGTCTCACCAAGGGTGATCGCGTTACCCAGTAATAGGGAATATGCATGTGATTTTAATTTGGTTCAAATATTTTTATTCCGTATCTTTATTGGCCAGACATTTGAACTAAATCATGATTTTAGTAATTAATATCTTATTACTTACTTAAAATTAATAAATGAAAGTGCAAATTAAGCGCGGGAAATTCAAATTTGTAAAACGCAACACCAATGGATAACACGAAACGTTACGTCACAAACTAGTATGTCAACAACGTAGTTCTCTATATAGTCTGTGCAAGAAACTTTTATGCTCATAATTCTGTACTCTTTGCTTTTAAGTTCCTTGAGTTCCATTTGTATGGCATTGTAGGCTTTTGATTAGAAAACCTAATATTATCGTGTGTGCATTTGAGCATACTAGTGACTTACATTTTAGTTACTAGTTTCTCAATCTGAATTTCAAGGCAGTCTATGATTAACACAACATTTGCATACCTGGATCTAAACAATATCGGTATTTTTTTGTAGATTGCTGGTGGTGTTGGCCATACAATTAAATTTTTAATTTTTTCAGCAATTGAGGTACACTATTATAGAATATTCTGCTGATAGTACTCTGTGAATATCCAAAATGTAATGCTAATTATGCTGAATGACTCGTTTAATTTGATTTTCTCCAGTGTAATTAGTATACCTATCTATGGTAGAAAGGCGGACATTTTCACGTAATAATTTTATTACATTGTTGCAGATACTTCATAATATGTCTTTTGATAATCTTACACCATTCCTTACGTATTTGTGCACCTATCGGGACTGGAAAAACACTTTATCGGGTGCACTTCTGATAGTTTGTTTGCATTCAGGCACAACGCAATTCTTGTAAACTGGCTTTTGAGCTTTTTCCATGATGAAATAAGTTAATAACAAGAACACATAGTAAACAATGGACTGGACCACAGAACACTATTACTCCTGGACTGTCAAAAAAAGAACTCTGTGGGACTGTCACTGGACATAGTATTATTTGACGTCATCAACAGAGCGCGCGAAAATGGCGGCGTTTAAACAGCTCAAAATGATTCTCTATTTTAAATATTTTTTTAAACTTAATTACAGCATTTTTTAAACAGTATTTACCTATATTTTTTACTATGTTATAGCGGTGTAAACAATGAATTAAAAATATAAAATAAATACATGCATATACCCTATTGGGTTGTGGAGGTAAGAGAGGCAGTTGCTCCAAGTAAAATACTGGTATATAACTGCATCTAGATAGACTTGAAGCCGACCCTAACATTGTTGGGTAAATGCTAGGCAGATGGTAATTACTGTTAAATCTTCAGCTTTTCTGACGAAACAGACACCTGTGTCACACCAGTGTGACAGACCCGGTGTGTCCGTGGCATCATAACGGGCCCTATCAGAATACCAGCGCTGCGGTATTTGTTTGTTTTTCAAATATCGCAGCATCATGCTGAGATAGGAGCCTTTTTGGCCTCGCACAGGTATTCTGTTTATTCTTTTTTTTTATTGTTTTCATGATTTTGTTAGATTTAATGTTCTTTTTTATTTTATTTTCTTTTATTATTATTATTATTTGTATTTCCTGTGCGTGCCCCAAATAAAATATTTTTCTATCTTTCTTTCTTTCTTTCTGTGTTGCATCTACCTGAAAAGGTAGCAACACTCGTCTTCTGCATATGCGTCACAAGGGTTGTTAAGAGGATAGGCTTTTTCCCATGACATTTGGCAGATGAACGATGACCAAAGTCTTTAAGGACCGTCATACAACTGGAGTCAACCAGAAGACTTTCATTGCTATATTTCTGGAGGCACCAAATATGACTCAAGACCATAACAGCCTACTTCACGGTGTCCAAAAATGCGTTGTCTCTCAGTTAAATTAAAAATGGAACAGAGTTTTCTTGAAACTAACTGTCAGATAAGTAAGCAAGAGCTTATTTGGAGGCGATGAAACAGATAATTAATATCAAAATTCACATCTACGTCAAAATAATATCAAGATTGTTAGATTTCATAAAGGAAATGATATTAGAGACAGGACATAAACACATACCTACATAAAGGAATTTACGTAAATGTTACTCAAAGTAACAGTGACGTCAGACTGACATTGATCGCTGCTCCTAATATAAGGAGTATGCAGGGATGATAAATGGATGTAGACAAAGATGTGTGTGAGGGACAGCGTTGAATAGATGGAAATAAAAGCAAGTTGATGCTCTGGTAATCATAATTTATCACCTCTGTCTCCCTTGAGAGTTTTTCTCGAGCGGTAAAAGCTTTAAGATGTAGTTGGAGTATTTGATATAGTAAAGTTGTTAAAGGCTAATAAGAATACTGATACGTTGTCACGTCGAGATTGTGTTGAATCCAACTTTTAAGTTGAACAAAATAATTGAATTAAAATCACAATAATAATACTTACTAGTTTTTTTACGTTTTTATAAAATATTTAATAAAGTATGTAAATGAAATAAACGAAATAATAAATATCAGTCTATTAATAAATGAAATAATAAATACCAGTCTATTAATAAACGACATAATAAATACCAGTCTATTAATGTCTCACAGCAATGAAAAGGCCTCTTTTAATAACTACAGTGAAGGCATTAGTCACCACGATTGTTTAAGGTGGATTGGTGATTTCAGACTTACATTAATTATAAGTCCAGGTTTCCACACGAAGTTTTCCTTCACCGATGTCAGTGATGTCCTAGATATACCTACCTACTTAGAAACAGAGAATTTACTACCGTCAACGTTAATTCTTAGACAGATTGCAACGATAGGTACTGCATGTGCTGACTCCTCATTTACCCACACGGAAACGGCTTTAAATAATCGCTAATAAGATTACTGTAAGCATACACCTACTGATATTTTCTTTAAATTCCACCTAAAAGATGTAAAACATCCCCATTGCAACGTTTGACGTTCAAATGCTATTTTCGATACCACCACGTAAAAAAGTAATTAAATAATTCCGGCTGAAACTCTGGCTGTTGATAATGTTAGCCCTACAGTTAAAACAAGTTCACTTTATGTTTGACCTGATAAAATCTGATAATGAAAATACTTTTGCATCAGTCTATCCAAAATTATAACCGTTATTGAACACGATAGGGATTCATCTAGGGGTTATATTGGGACCCAAATTAGTTTGAACGTGCTGAATTGTATATTGCTGTTTAGCAAAATATTTAGTAAATCCAATAAGTAGCCCATCAATACAATAATCTCCATGATGTTTTTCAACTCTTTATTATATTGTATCACGGATTTGTCAATAGGATTATCCAGTTTATTTTCTTTCAGCACGTCTTTGGAGGCGTGTCGCCTTTATCAATTTCTAAATAAAAACTTGTAAAAACGTGAATAAAGCACATTTTTGTAAATAACCTGTATAAAATGAAGGTAATTCATGTCACCTTGTGGTTATTCAACCAATCGCAAGGTGACCGCAGGACCGCAGTGCCCAGGACTCTTGCGGTTATAGCCTAGGCAGGGTTACTAGCTTAGCATTTTAAGCAAGTATGTCTGGCAGACATATAAAAAGTTCGCTCAGGATTTGATAAATGCTATATGATTTTATTTCAAATTCAAATTTACTGGAAATAGTTTTGTACAAACACTTTTACACATTAATCGTATTTTTAAAACTAGATGAGTTCAGCGTTACCTATCCGACTAATCGGATAAGATAGGCCGAAACACAGTCAGATGTCACAATCCCTTTTTAAGAAACGACTTCAATACAGAAACTTTGCTTTAAGCAGTGAATTCATGTTTGACCATATTCTAATACTGGTAATATAAGTACTGTCAACAAATAATTTAATAATAATTTTCTTTATTTACACTAAATGTCTTTGACTTTCAATTTTAGATCACATTATGTACCTACTCGTATTACGTCCCAGTTTTTACTCGTAGATTGCAAATCTCTTTTTCTCAGAATCCATCTCGAAGTTCTGGTAATGTATTACGATGAACTTTGTGGCTGTTTACTATGTTATGATAACCCAGACGTCAGATCGTTATTATAAATTAACGGTTTATTTGTAAGATGTGCTTGGAAGATTAAATAACGGCAGACAAATCGAATACGTCTATTTAGGTCTTCACGTAGTAAAGTCAGGGAAATTAAGTGTTTAGCAAATTCACAACCAACTTACATTGTCCGTAAATTTAAATCACAACTATTATTCCTTGACATGTGAGTTAAATGACTGGGCCTAACACGTGTCAGATTGTTTTATAATTGATTTTCCTGAATGTTTTACGTATGCTTTAGCAAGAAAAAAAGGCTTGTATAAATATTTTTGTTTGTTTTTATATTCACGTTAGAAATAAAAATAGATAACCTTTTTCGGATAAGATTAGAATTTTCGCTTCGGATTAGAATTTTCGCTTCTAGAGCAGCACCCTTGTCGAAAGGGCTAGGCTTTGAGGTCATTGATTTCAATAAGCAAAACACTTATGTATGACTGAACTGGAAGTAGTAACACGAGATGACATAACTGACATCCACGCCGGTAATCCCCGAAGGATTAGGCAGAGGGGTACCTATAGTACACCCACATTTTGCCAGCTATGTTTAAAGAAAAGAAAGAAAGAAAATATCTTATTTGGGACACGCACAGGAAATACAAATAATAATAATAAAAAAAAGAACATTAAATCTAACAAAATCATGAAAACAATAAAAAAAAGAATAAAGAGAAGACCTGTGCGAGGCCAAAAAGGCTGGCTGGTTTAAGTCCTATGTAACAGGGGGCGAGCTTATTGCCATTAACCGGGTTCTAGTCCAGACTCCACAAAAATAACAGTCTACGCTCTTCAGTATAAACCTATTCAATCTAGAAAGTATGAATGAACTGAAAGTGTATTTTTGAATTGGCGAAGTGACGGCCCTTGCAAGGTTGCCGAGGTTAAACCAAGGTGATGTAAAGTTCAGAGCCCCAGACAACCTGGGGTTTACAACCTTGATTTAACGAGCGTTCCATATTCCTTATTTTTTGAAGGACAAAAACCGCTCTCTTTTAAAAGGACAGTTAATTAGACCTATGATTTTATTTCTATTTCGCGTTTCGCCATTATTCTTCCCAGATGGGAAAAGCCGTGCACTTGCCTATTTTAATATTGTTTTTTTTTCGTTTCAGGACGAATGTGTCTGGTTACTTGTGAGAAAACTAAACTCGCTCGTGGCTAAATAATAACACCCGCACGGGTCGAACGGAGGTTAAGCTACGCTTGCCGTGGTCAGTTCGTGGATGGGTGACTATTACATATCGATACCCCTGCGTGCCTCGGAAAGTACGCTAAGCTGTTGATCCCGGCTGTCATCTTTGACAGTCAATACGGGTAGTCAGTAGCCCAAAAGTCTTACAATCAGTTGTACAAGTAATCGTGTTACCCAGTAACTGGGTTGTGGAGGTCAATGGGCAGTCGCCCCATGTAAAATACCAGTATTTAACGGCAGCCGGTTAGACTGGAAGCTGACCCCAACAGAGTTGGAAATGGCTAGGCAGATTGATTGTCTTAATCGGTTGAAGATGTGACATGATCACAACAATGTATTAATATTCGGTATGTAGGTATAATACGGGGTGAACAGAAGCAATTACGGAACTATTGTGTCTCCAGGCCTTGATTAAATAAGCCTAAGGCCCTATGTACTTTTAGCGGTATCTAAATCGTCACAAGCGAGCTGCGCGTCATACTGACGTCACGCAAATCCTGCATCGCACAAGCAGAGTTTACCGCGCGACTAGCATATATACAACTTTCCGACATCAATCGTCGGGCAGTTGCCCACCAGATACGACACCGAAGTACGAGTGAACTTTACACCCTGTTCCTCGTACCTCTATATTATATTCTCTTACCTTGAAAAACTACGGTTTATTCGCCGTGTGTAGGCACGGTCGTCAGTGTTGTATGAATCACGATGGAAACTTGTTGACAGACACGAATTTTCTACGGCGCCGGTATAGGCCGCCACACCGTAAAGAAACCGTGACGTGTACAAAGGGCCTTACTCCTCCCCTGAATTATAATTGGGTGGTTAGAATGCCTTTGAAGAGACTTCTAGCAGTGGGATGGTAGAGGCTGAAAATGATGGTAATGTGGATGACCATAATTGATTTCGGCCGATTAACAACGCTGCCGTCTGGTTTGGGACTTCAATTCGTGTGACGGTTATTTCCTCAAAAGACTATTTCAGACAGTATGACAGACATGGTCCTCACATGATTTCACTAAGATTATTTCTGGACTTAGGTATAAATAGAATTTGACCTCTTTTTTTTTTTTTTTTGAGGATGGGAAATCATCAAATGACCCCTCCCGCTCTGGGTGGAGCGGAAGGGAGTGTCAGACTCTTACTGACTAAAACCCACCCGTGTTCCTTCCTTGGCCCTTTATGTTCCGGGTCAGCGGTACCCCTTTTGGATGATCCCGCTTTCCCGGCAGGCTTGGGCCCTAGTGGGCCCCCTCTTCGATGCTGACATCTCTTTGAGGCGCGCGTGGAACACGTACGCGCCTTCCAGCACGGGCCTGGTCCTGATCAGACGGTGAGCTACCCATTACTCACCGCCCGCAGGCCCGCGCCTACGGTGGCCGGGAGTCGTCACGCGGCTCCCGACGCCCGGAGCGTCCACCGCGGCGGCTTGGACGGGAGACTCTCTCCCTCTCCCGTCCCGCCACCTCCTTAGCTAGCATGACTGCTTCGCAGAAGGAGGCGACTGCCTCCCACTCCCCCTCGCCCCGGACCATGGCTTGAACCAGGGCCGGGCGTGAGAGGTCGCCGCCGCTGCCGATTGCCTCTACGAGGACACGGCGGTGCTCTGCCCATGCAGGGCAGGCCCCCATCGTATGCTCCACCGTGTCCTCGGGGCGATCATCGCAGTGGTGACACCCGGGCGTTTCCTCCCGCCTGATGATGTGCAGGAATCTCCCGAAACATCCGTGTCCGGTGAGGACCTGCGTCAGGCGGTAGGTGAGGACGCCGTGACGCCTCTCTAGCCACTCCTCAAAGAGGGGTCTTACCGCCGCTATCGTGGCGTGCCCTGCGCTGGGTTGCGACAGTCGCTCTTTCCATGCCGCCATGAGATCGCGCCGGAGGTCCGTCCGCTCCGCCGCGATTTGCCGCGGAAGCGGGGTTTCCCCCCGGCGTAGTGCCTCCGCGCGCCACTCGTACAGGCGCGCGAGGACTATCGCCTCCAGATCCCACGGCGGCAGTCCGGCAAGGAGGCTTTTTGACCTCTGAGTTTGTTTCGCCATTTCTTCATTTATGAAATGTCGTCACCATCTGGCGTATTTTTTTTATACGACGCGTAAAAGAGATCCGTTATCCTATTTACAGAATGAAAAAAAGAAACATTTATTAATTCATTTAATTTAACGACCGGGTACCTACTCTACGTAGTTACCGGTCAATTATCCAAATCATCGCGTCTCCGTGAGGGATGATACAGAAATCTACGTGTAATAAGAATTCCGGACATAGGATGTTAATAAGACTGGCGAAATATGGGTGTACGCACGGCTATACAGTGTAAACCTCTCATTGTAAGGGAATCTTATACAATGCGAGATCAGCTTATACTGGAAATGTATAGCTTGATATGTAGCCGTAGTACTATGGGTACTCCTCTGCCTAAACCTTCGCGGATTACAGGCGTGATGTTATGTCAGAATGCCGTTGACGTGTCGTTAGGTATCACTTTCAATATGCTTCGCTAAATTAACCAAAACTTAATAATTGAAAGACTAATAAACATAAAAACACAATTAATTAGCAAAGTTTTAGTCTTTGTAACTAACTGCTTTTGTAAATTCCAGTTTTCTCAATTCCCTCTGCAGCAGTTGGAAATAGTTTAGCGTTTATTATTGAATTGTATCTTAAAGTGTCATTCGTTTCCAACATTTTACTACTCATAATAATTATTATGAAAGTTAACCATTTAAAATAGTTTAAAGTTAAAATGAAGGCAAAACTTATTTTGTAGAAATTAAGAACTTAATCAATTGAAGTACTCGCAGATTTTCGAAGTATCATCAGAATACCTGGTACTAACCTGTCTCTGCATTGGTACCTAGCCTTCCACAGCGGCATTCTCCGGGTTCTTATCAGCTATAGCTTTGTATAATATCTAAATTACATAATTGAAGAAACAAGCACCTTTTTATGTAACGTGTCTCATTTAAGTCCAGTGGCAAAATACCCGTACAGTAAAACATGTATAAACCTAAGTAAGTATGTAGTTGAATATACCTATCTACTTAAGCTAAATCAATCCTAACAAACTCGACCATCAAAAAGGTACCTCTATTGTAATAAAATGAAAGTAAGCTCCAATAAAAAGCCCCAAAATATAACTTGGATAGAAAGGAACTTACCTTTTGAAATTCTCATTTTGAAGACGCTGGCTCACTCCTCACTCAAGCGGTCACAAGGGTTCCATTATTACGAACTTGGTTATTAATTATACGAGAATTATAATTTTGAACTATATTTTATGCTGCGAACATTCTACAATTGTTTTTGACGTCACTCATCATGACTAATCTACGCGAAACCTAATTAACTGCCTTATCTGCTATTTACTTCCATAATTACAAACTCCAAGAAGTATTATTCACAGTAACGCTAATTAGCAGAAGCGAACCCGCTTTTGCGGTAAATGTCAAGAGAGAGTGCAACTGAAAACAAGGTTGGGGTGCTAGCGCGGGAAAACGTGTCAAGGTTATACTGGCACTTGAATGAGAACGCGGCGGACACTGCAATCAAAACCCCCACGCGATCACGTAACCATCCTACACATACGAGCACTAGCGAACTATTTTTATTTAAATACAATAAAAATATTCCCGCAATCAGTCATTTTAAAATCCAAACACTGAAACTTAACCTAAACACACAACACTAGGTTAGTTTCAACGTCGTCAGCTGAGAATGCATCGAAACGTCAAGTTTCAAACCGCGCTGCACCACTTTCAAACTATGGCATTTTATTATTTTTTTGAAATTCCCGTCCGTGAGATGTTACCACGCGCGATGCAACATCCCTCCGTCGAGCACTGAGTGGACTGGGCCTTCCGCCGGCAGAGGCCGCTGCCCGCGAAATTGGCGCAATTTCGACGCATGCGCGTTGCTTTTGCGAACTGGCGGGACCCGATGCGACCCGACGCCCCTCGCTTGATAGAAAAATCGAGGACGTGACGTCAAACACTCGTACACAATATGGGTTAATCGGACGTAACAAAAACAACTTTTGGAGATGATGCTAATTCCGCGGCCTTGCATCGTCCACCTTGTTACGTCACCGCAGTAGGGGCATGCGGTAACTTATTAACTGTCTCTTTCCATCCCTGTCTGTGCACCCTTATCATTCTCTTCGGTTGCTTCCATTATTCTTAGAAGGAAAAAATACAAATCTCTTTTCTTAATCCCGGTGGGGGGGGGCAGAGAAAGCTTGTTTTGAATATTCGACCGCTCGTCGGCCTACCGTAGCTATCGAAACTATATTTCGTTTCATATCGCATTCGCCCCGGGGGTTGTTAAGGGAAAGAGATGCTTCCGATACCTATCAAGATTAAGATTAGGGAGGCGTTATAATATTAAAAAGCTACACGTGATAAATTACGATGGTAGAGATTGCGTTTTGTAAGTGGTAGAGAATTTCTTTGGTTAAATGAGAAAAAAAACTTGTGGTTTTTTTTGATGTTAATGACATGGATACCAGCCGTAAGCAAATTCAAAGCCATTTTCCTTATAGCTTAGGGACTAGTAATGCCCGACTTTTCTGAAAATAATCATTTCAGTCAATTTATGTAACGCGTTCTTTAATTACTTTAAAGGTCAAAGTTATTTAAATAACGTTTGACTAAACTTTTCACAAAGTAAAAGACGAAATATTAACGAAAATGGAACTTGCTAATTAAACGCCTGATAGAAATGTCAGGGCATACTTACTGTTACGACATTGCCTTATAGGGTTTCAAAGGAACTTTAGCAACGCAAGAACTGGGTAAAGCAGGTTGTTGTTTGAGCAGTTTCAAAGCTTTAGTTCTCGTAAACAGGGATAAATTTGCATATGGGGACGCTAATTTGTCTTCATGGTCTTTTTGTTAGCTCTAGAATGCAGTTTCGTACGAGACAGCTTGAGTTTTGAAGCTGCAGATTGTAGCCAGTATGTGTGAAGTGAACTGTGTGCCATATCAAACTCTAACTCAAAGCATTTATTTCAAATAAACCAATTACAGGCACTTTTGAATTGTCAAGGGGTCGGTCAGTCAGAAAGATGAAGCTAGTTGCCCATTCCAAAGCGTAGTAGGTACCTATGGAGAAGAATGGGCAAGAAACTCCAGGGACACTCTTTTAAATCAAAATATTGTTACAAAAAAGTGGTGTCATCATTCATGTTGTAATTATACATGTGAGAACGATGTAGAAAGACGTGCACGTTAAAAGCGTCCGTAATAAAAAGATAAAAACAAATATGGAATTAAAATAAGCCGTGGCAGCTAAGAAATGACCAGTGCCTACTGACGGCCCCCGTTCACGAACATGACGTATGGATTCAGCACTATTCAGCTCAACCATTTTGAAGGAAACTCAATGATCCAATACACACGCCACCACCAGCGACACATTTGAGTGAGCATGACATACTCTCAGCCGTCAGGGCACATTCAAGTCAATGAAAGACGAACCCAGTAAGCTTTATAGTGGGTACATAGTGCTCACACAATATGTGCTATGCAATTATACACTACTAAGAGATTGAATTTATACAATGCAAAGATAGGTTGTACAATCTTCATCAGCTCCAACATTATTTTCGAATGCTGATTAATTAGTTTATGCGCCCTTGTGGAGCAGGACCAGCCCTGATCCAAGCATTTTTGTCAGTGATATAATCCCCCAACTTATAATATGCTTGGCTGTATAGTGTGCGTTTTATACAAGATTTAAACTTCGTTTCATTCAGTTGGAGTATGTGGGGAGGTATTTTATTGTAACATTTTAAACAGTACCCCATGAAGGATGAGTCGACTTTAGCCAGTCTGAAACCTGGTTGAACTAATTGGTCCCTATTTCTAGTCTTATAGTTGTGTCTTTCACCTCTTTTACATATTATTATAATATTATCATTACATAAGCAAATAAATTGATGTCTTATGTACGGCCAATGACATCAAATAATTTGGCAAAAAAATCGATTCATGTAATCAGAATTTCGTAGTAGGTATAAAAGCTAAGAGATAATATTCTTCTCATTACTCATACTTGGAAAGTAGGTCTGAAGTTGCCTGAGGAGCGGATTGAAAGTAATACTTTTCAGCCCTATGGAGAATCGCTTTCAACTGACACCTGTCAAATTATAAAAAAAAACTAGTTCTATTTTCACATTTCTATTGAGCCATGTTCCAACTTCCTATACAGCCACTCAATTACAGCGCGATGTAAAATTGAAAAAACCTAAAGTTAAGTAAAGTTAAGTTAGTTAAAAAATATATTTGTTTAAATGACTTTACTATAATTAACTTTCAACTATTTCTTTAAAATAACATAGATTTGGGCCAAAAATTTACCATGTTTTCAATCATGGAAATGAAAAATAATGGCTGAATAGCTAGCAGCCGACCACAGAAATAAAAAATAGGCGGGAAAGCGGCAATCCGATCTTCATTGGTATTTTCGAGTTGTAGAGTTTTGTTTATACTTCCGTATAGCAGAGATTTGTATTAAATTAACACAATGAGTTCATCTGAAGAGAAGAGGCTCATTTTTTCTTTAGCTAATTCGTGTTTTTATTTTTACTTTCCTTGTATTCGTAATTAAAAGCACAGTGTTTACCCAGGGTTAAAGACTTATTTAGTCCCTCGAACTATTAGCGCCAAACCCCGTCTCGGGACTAAATAAGTTACTTTCACCCCTTTTTTTTTTGTGGGTGGGAAATCATCAAATAACTTCTCCCGCTCTGGGCAGAGCAGGAGGGCGTGTCAGACTCTTACTGACTAAAACCCACCCGTGTTCCTTCAGTTGCCTGTGCCAGGGGCCACGGTAACCCTCTTGGACTTTTCCGCAACCCTAGCAGACATCGGTCCTAGCAAACCCCGTCATTGGTGCTGACATCTCTTTGAGGCGCGCGTGGAACACAACGCGCCATCGACCCGGGCCTGGTCCTTATCGAACGGCGAGCTGCACATTGCTCGCCGTTCGCAAGCCCGCGCCTACGGTGGCCGGGAATCGGCCTGCGATTCCCGACGCCCAGGGCGTCTCCTGCGGCGGCTAGGGGCGTGAGGGCGCCAATTTTGCCTCTCCCTCATGCGTTCCGCCTCCTCCTTCGCGAACATTACTGCTTCGCAGAAGGAGGTGACGGCTTCCCAAGCCCTCTCGCTCCGTACCATGGCCTGGACCAAGGCCGGACGCGAGAGATCGCCACCGCCAATCGCCTCCACGAGGACAGGGCGGTGCTCCGCCCAAGCCGGGCAGACCTCCACCGTATGCTCCACCGTGTCCTCCGGGCGATCCACACAATGGTGACACCCGGGCGTTTCCTCCCGCCTTATCCGGAACAGGAACCTCCCGAAACAACCGTGTCCGGTGAGGACCTGCGTCAGGCGGAAGGTGAGGACGCCGTGGCGCCTCTCTAGCCACTCCTCAAAGAGGGGACTTATCGCCGCAATTGTGGCGTGCCCAGCGCTGGGTTGCGACAATCGCACTGTTAACTTCTCGTAGAGATTTTTCGTGGATGCAATCAAAGTACTAGAAGAATTTGTACACCAGATATATTAAAATAAAATCACATAGAAAATACATGAGCGCAGCCGTCAGGCGATCACATTGGCGAATACATCAAAAGACAATCTCAATTCAAAAACCTACGACAGTAGCATAGAATAGAGAATTAAGAATCAAACAGTGACTGCACAAAGAAGGTCAACATTCAACACTTCCCCTCAATCGCTGTTTGAACTCAGACATCACCGCTGGCTCAACTGGCCTAAAAACCTAAGCCCAAGTTCACAACACAGAACTTATGTTTAGGAGCACACAAAGACTTAGTTAGTACAACAGCCAACATTTCCTGAGTAGACAAATAATTCAACTTAATCACATCATTATTCACAGCCTCCCTAACATAGTGGTACCTGATGTCTATGTGCTTCGTCCTCCTATGAAACACTGGATTGACACCAAGTTTCTGAGCAGACTGATTGTCATTGAACAAATCTATTATCAACCCAGAACTACCAGTCAATTCAGTCACCAACTCCCTAAGACAACTTGCCTCCTTAGCAGCCTCGCAAAGAGCAATGTACTCAGCCTCAGTACTTGATAAACTAACACATGTTTGTTTTCTACATTCCCAGGAGATGGTGTTACCCCCATACTTGAAAACAAACCCCGAAAATGATTTTCGGTCACGTACGTCACCGCCCCAGTCCGCATCTACAAACCCCTCTACCTTAACATGACCCGACCTGCTAAACACAATGCTAACGTTTTGAGTCCCCTTAAGATACCTCAATACACGTTTCGCAGCCCTCCAGTGTTCTATAGTATGACACGTATTAAACTGGCTTAAGTACGAAACTGCATACGTAATGTCCGGCCGTGTAAATACACTCAGATACATAAGAGAACCTATCAATTCTCTATACAGAACAGTACCCTCGCCTAACACACTCGTATCAGTAAACTTAACATTTGGGTCCAAAGGAGTCTGGACTGGTTTGCATTACCAAGCTCGCGAAGCTTGTTTTAGTCCGTAGACTGCCTTCTTCAATCTGTAGACTTTATTTTCTCTACCAGGTGAAATGAACCCCTCCGGTTGAAACATAAATATCTCCTCATCTAAATTACCGTTGAGGAACGCCGTCTGTACGTCCAGATGGTCTATATCCAGATCCATCTCTGCAGCAATCGCCAACAACAGTCGCATAGAACTGTACCGTACTACCGGTGAAAACGTTTCAAAATAATCTTCACCATACTTTTGGGTGAACCCCTTGGCTACTAACCTAGCTTTATACCGGGCTATCTTCCCATTGGCGTCACACTTAATTTTGAAGATCCATTTATTCCGAACCACATTTTTGCCCATAGGCCGATCCACCAACTCCCAAGCCTCATGTTGATTGAAGGAGTCAATCTCTTCCTGCATAGCTTGCCGCCACAAGTCACTCTGCCCAGAACCCAGAGCTTCCTTAACAGTGTGTGGTTCAGCTGGGATCGTATCATGTACGTACAAACCCTTAGATTGTCTTGATCTAAAATTGTACCTCGGTTCCGGAGTTTCCACCACCTCCTCAACGCTATCTTCAAAAACCAAAGTGTCGTCGCCGCCATCATCACCGCTCGCTGACACAATCGGCTCAACATTCACCATTACCGACTCTTCAGTGACAGGCTCCTGAGCTGCATCACCAGCCACCTCACTCTCAGGCACGCTTGACTTCCCCTCTCCAGTGGAATCGTCAACTTCTTCCCCTGAAAGAAAGATTTCTATAGTGGCTGATCCGTGTCCAGTTCCTAGCACTTTGGCTGGGAACACACTCTCATTAAATAAGACATCACGGCTTCTCTTTATAGCATGTGTCTCAGAGTCATACAACCTGTAAGATCTGCCATTGTCTTCATAACCGACAAAAATATACCTCTTACTTTTAGGTTGTAACTTATTCCGCTTAACGTCATCAATATGTACATAGGCCTCGCAACCGAAAACCCGTAAGTGGTCATACTTTACGCTGTTACCCGACCAAACCTCTTCGGGCGTCTTCCCGCCTAATCTACTAGACGGACACCGATTAATAAGGTACCCGGCAGTGTTAGCCGCCTCAGCCCACAGCTTGTGATCCAAACCCGCATGATACAACATACAACGTACCCGTTCCAAAAGAGTTCTGGTTAACCTCTCCGCCGCACCATTCATTTGGGGTGAATACGGAACAGTGATCTGATGCACAATGCCCTTCTGTCTGAAGAATGCGCTCAGCTCTTTGTTTACGTATTCCGTACCGTTATCACTGCGTAGAGTCTTTACCTTGGATTCACATTGTTTTCCCACGAGCCTAACAAAGTCTTTGGTGACGCTAGCTACTTCGCTCTTATTCTTCAAGAAGTACAAGAATACTTTCCGTGAGTGATCATCTAGAAATGTTAAAATGTACCGCTTACCTGAGTGGGACGCAACAGGAATCGAACACAAGTCCGTGTGAACCAGATCCAACCGCTTAGCCGCTACATCACGCCTAGATTTCTTGAACGGAAACCTTATTTGTTTTCCAAGAATGCAAACATCGCAATTATTTGCATTTTCTGTATTCTGAAAATCAATAACGTGTGACAGTGACTTCAAGCTGTCATAACTTAAATGACCCAATCTATGGTGCCAAGACTCCTTTGAAACCTCTTTATTTACACTACTTAAAGCTACCGCGTTAGTATGCAGTTTATATACCCCGCCAACAGACCTAACACTAGCTATACAAGATTTATTTCTAAAAATCTTACAAGTAGACTGAATAAATTCCACTCTAAGCCCTTTAACCGCTAAACTATTTACAGTTACAATCCCGGAACGTACATCACTTCTTTAAGAGTCAAATCATAATCTCCGAGTTTTAAAGACACATTACCGATACCGACGCATTTCAAAGTCTGTCCGCTCGCCACGTTTACCTCTACACTGCTTGTAGAAAAATCATGTATCCAGTCTCGCTGTCCCGTCATGTGACTCGACGCACCCGAGTCTACGTACCACGTGTCAGCCAAGAACCGAGTCGCGACCATTGCCGCCCCTTTCTGGATACACTCCTTCTTTACGTGACCAGACTTTCCACAGTTCCAACACTTCGGCTTCTTGTCTTTGCGTCTCTTACCAGTCTTATTCTCCGACTTATCAGCAATCAGGCAATCTCCACCTTTGCAATTGTCAGACCACTTCGTATCCTGAAGCAATTTAGCCTTCACGAAGTCACTGGTCAGGTCGGTCACACTACTCTCCAAGGCCATGATCATTGGATCAAACTTAGGAGGTAATCCCTGAAGAATAATCGCCGCCAAGAACTCATCGTCAATCGGTTTATTTACAGCCGCCAACTGTTGCGAAAACGACAAACATTCGCCAACATATTTGTCCATATCGCCACCAAAGTCGTCCAACTTTACCGAGCACAGCATCCGCAACAGTTTTAATCTCCTGCCTATGCCCTTATCGTCGTACGCCTTCTCCAGGTTCAGCCAGGCATCCTTACTCGTCTTCGCAGTCATCACGTGAGACACGCATGAAGCGTCCAGTGACAGGCAGATCTTAGCCAACGCCTTTTCATCCTTACGCCGTTTCAGCTCTGGAGTCGACTTATCGCCCTCCGGATACCCGTCGATAGAACACCAAAGGTCGTCATGGATAAGTAGGTTTCTCACATTAAACTTCCAGAGGAGGTAATTCTCTCGCCCCCTCAATCGCTCAATAGAAAGACCACTCACGCTTCCACCTTCTGTAGACATGGTTGCCATCTCTCGTCCGCTCACTGTATCTCAGTACAATTCTTCTTCTTTGCGCATTCTGGGCCCATAACCCTTGTTAACTTCTCGTAGAGATTTTTCGTGGATGCAATCAAAGTAGGTACTAGAAGAATTTGTACACCAGATATATTAAAATAAAATCACCTATAAAATACATGAGCGCGTCAGGCGATCACATTGGCGAATACATCAAAAGACAATCTCAATTCAAAAACCTACGACAGTAGCATAGAATAGAGAATTAAGAATCAAACAGTGACTGCACAAAGAAGGTCAACATTCAACACGCACTCTCCATGCCGCCCTGAGATCCCGCCGGAGCTCTGTCCGCTGTATCGTGAGTTCTCGCGGCAGCGGAGCTACGCCCCGGCGTTTCGCCTCCTAGCGCCACTGCCAAACGTGCACGAGGACTTTTGCCTCCAGATCCCATGGCGGTAATCCGGCAAGGAGGCTCGCTGCCTCACCGGAGACCGTACGGTATCCCCGGACCAGCCGGGTGGTCATGACCCTTTGGGGCGCGTTCAACCAGCGGGCTGGCCGCCGCCTCAAGGAACGCGCCCACACCGGTGCCCCGTAAAGGGCCATGGACCGCACGACCCCCGCGTAGAGCCTCCGGCAGGAGGCGTTTGGCCCCCCTAGATTGGGCAGGAGCCGCTTTAAGGTAGCCCCGGCCCTTTCCAGTCTGGGAGCCAAACGTCGGAAATGCTCCACGAAGTTCCACCGGCTGTCGAGGACGAGTCCCAGGTACTTAATCGTTACTTTCACCCCTGGGGTAACAATGTACTATTAAACTGTTGTTCTATTCTCTTCTATTCTGTTTTAATTAACTAACTAACTCAATATTTAAACAGCTGAAATGATAATCGGATTTCGTCGGTGATTATAGGTCAGGTCTGCGGTCTGACTGCACGCGACGACGCGCGACGGTGAAAAGCCTCCAAAATCTTTAAACGTCGTTGTTGCGTTAAAATAAATTACCATTATAATCAACTAACTATGAACTCATTTTAAGTGAAACAGGCAGTCACAGATTAACTGCTTTTAAAAAGAATAGAAAAAAACTAAGTATGTACCTACCTATGTATGTTCGGACATAAAGGTACTTAGGTAAGTACCTTTATGTCCGAAAGCTTTCGCAGTTGATTTACGAGTATGTTTTGATAGACCATACGACATTCATTCTACCAGCCTATCCTATATTTAAAGGTTCATTGTAACTTGCAAGGAAGTTAGTTGCAAGTGCACTTATCTAAGCACGAATCTACTTAAGCACTAAGCTTGGACTTGGAACCTGTAACTTAAACACCACAAAATGGTCCTAAATGGACTCCAAGCGGTTCGAATGGCCATCGTTTGGTTGCCATTATCCGCAGCTAAAGCTTAGCCAGACTACATTGCAATGGCTGCACTATATAACCTTGTTGACACGAACCAGATATTAGCATAGATATGAAGCATTGCGCCGCGTTTCATAATAAATGGTTAAGGAGTGGCTTTAGTTGGCCCTTCTAAATTCTCTGTTTAATCGGTATTAGGTATTATTAAGCGTGGGCGGATGATTGAGATATATCTGTAGAAATTCTTATTAATTAAATTATAATAATAATGGCTATACGTGAAGATGGCAGAAATAGATATAGTATAACTATACCTAGTTAAATTTTAGCAAAATGTGTTGATTAAATCAACATATTTTGCCAAAATTTAACCATTATGTATTATTTTTAACTAACCATTAGTTAGAAATAGTAACTATAGTTAAATTTTAGCAAAATGTGTTGATCAAGTCAACATATTTTGCCAAAATTGAACTATTACTTAGTTACCTACTATTTTTAACTAATGGTTGATTTAACTACGGATCAAAAATCCAGCCCTTAGTTATTTGCCCGAATACAAAACTGTTTTTGTTTAAATTTCGGGTGTTCATTTTTTTCTCGGTGTACGCTATTCTGGGCTAAAATGATGATGATTTCATGCCCAAAGAACGATGTAATTTATGAATATAAACTTGACCTAGGTACCTACATTGTGTAGGTACCTATTACCTACTTATGACGATATCCAATTATCTCTGAGCGCAAATTGTACGAGGGTTATCTAAGTAGGTACCTAAATATTGTATGTGACGCACGTAGCCGAAACACTAATTAATCACAATTTGTGTAGGTACATTAGGGTCCGTTCTTTGCTTTTGAAATAGTACAATGCTTGCGTTGTGAGTAAATTAAAGTTTTTATCGTTAATCGTATTGATAGATACAGTAGCTAGTTATCGCCAAGGTACGTTCGTTTTCTTTGTAAAAATACTTCCACCCTTGAATCCCGAGTTAGCCCGGACAAGTAGGTAACGATTTTATCGTGCCTTTTTTTTGTAATTTTTTGTGTTTTTTAGGGTGGGAAATCATCAAATAACTTCTCCCGCTCTGGGCGGAGCGGGAGGGCGTGTCAGACTCTTGGTGACTGAAACCCACCCGAGTTCCTTCAGCAGCCTGTGCCAGGGGCCACGGTAACCATTGCGGACTTTCCCGCAACCCTGACAGCCATCGGCCCTAGCGGACCCCGTCATTGGAGCTGACATCTCTTTGAGGCGCGCTGGAACACAACGCGCCGTCGACCCGGGCCTGGTTCTAATTAGATGGCGAGCTACCCATTGCTCGCCGTCCGCAAGGCCACGCCTTAGGTGGCCGGGAATTGGCCTGGCATTCTGGGATTCCCGACGCCCACGGCATCTCCTGCGGCGGCGACTAGGGGCGTGAGGGCGCGAATTTTGCCTCTCCCTCACACGTTCCGCCTCCTCTTTCGCGAGCATTACTGCTTCGCAGAAGGAGGTGACGGCTTCCCATGCCTTCTCGCTCCGTACCATGGTCTGGACCAGGGCCGGACGCGAGAGATCGCCACCGCCAATCGCCTCCACGAGGACACGGCAGACCTCCACTGTATGCTCCACCATGACCTCCGGGCGATCCACACAATGGTGACACCCGGGCGTTTCCTTCCGCCTTATTCGGAACAGGAACCCCCCGAAGCATCCGTGTCCGGTGACGACCTGCGTCAGGTGGAAGATGAGGACGCCGTGGCGCCTCTCTAGCCATTTCTTAAGGAGGAGACTTATCGCCACAATTGTGGCGTGCCCAGCACTGGTTTGCGACAGTCGCACTCTCCATGTCGTCATGAGATCCCGCCGGAGCTCTGTCCGCTGTGCCGTGATTTCTCGCGGCAGCGGAGTTACGCCCCGGCGTTTCGCTTCCCCGTGCCACTCCCATATATGCGCGAGGACTATTACCTCCAGATCCCACGGCGAATATCGTGGGTGGGCTTTCATTATGGCCTCTTGTGTAAAAACAGCAGATATTTTTCGGTTTTAATCTTCAGACAGTTACAGTGACATAGTCAGGTTTTTAAGATTAATTCTCTGCTATGACAGGATAGGCATTTTTTGGATTTTGCAACCTTTATCGGCTGAAACTGTATGTTCCACAATCTAGTTGAAGAAAAGCATAGCTCAATCTACTGTAACTTCTTATAAAAGTAACAATACCAGCAAATTATTGTTCCACTGCCAATGTAAGTTTAGTTAATTATGGAAGTTATCCGAAAGCTGATACAATGGATGCCAATGTCCACAAACCACCCACTTTGCTAATAAGCCATTATTTCGAAAAGCAAATTGGAACGAAGGAGCTGAGAACGAAAAGATATTACCAAAGATATCGCGTCTCCATCATTCATACATCTTGCCGACGACGGCCGCCTTTAAAATCTTAGATCAACACAGATCTTATCGATGATTCTTCTAATAATATTAATTGTTTCAACTCCAAACTTTCAAAAGGAGCTTGGACGATTATTCATACAGTCGTAACATGGTTTGTGGCACGGATCTTCAATGTTATCTCGTGTCGATCTAGTCAGCTTGAATGACTATCGCTCTTCTTCATGTGTATCGGTAGTGTAGATCCGTTTGCTTCGCTCCGTTGACAAATAGTCTTGTTGCTTTGTCATTAATCAGTGTGGACTGCGGAAGGCATTCGCGGTTCATGCTGAAGATGTGTGTTTAAAAATTTGGATAAGATCATGCGTCAATAAGGTTGATTTAGATACTTATTTAGTTTATTGAAAAGTATACTGTCAGCTAACAATAGTAATTTTGAGAAAAAGTCGCAATGTGCATTCTTCGGGATTGACAGATGTTTTTAATGTTTATTTCATTCTTTTGCAAATATTTACACTAGGTACTAAAGTAAATGACCAACTAACTATACAAATAAATACAAAACCGAAGGACATTTCACTTAGGCGTCGAAGTTCCTACTCGTCCGTATCACTGTCATCTGTAAACGTGCCCAGAAGACTGGAAGCATTGCCACGTTGAATGGCAATGGTTAGGTTAGGGTAGGCCTTGCCTTGCATTTATGGTAACCATAATGTACGCTTCAGCCACCAGTTTGGCAGTGTTAAGTCAACTATCGAGAACCATTCGATGTTATGAAATTAACGCAAGAATGAATACGTTCGTATTACTTAATAGTGCAACGAGAATGTAACTTGTGCCTCTACGTTTGTAAATTGCCAAAGTTTCCATGAGTTTCATGCTTTAAGCAACTAAGTTCTGTAAGTTATAATATACTCATACAGAGATAATTAGTTATACTTTACAGAAGCATTGGACTGTAACCCGGAATAACTACTTACAGGTCATACAAATATTTGTTCCGTGCGGGGATCGAACCCGCGACACGTAACTCAGCAGTCAATCGCTTATCCACTGCGCCAACCGTGCCGTCGCCTTTATGTAGAATAGGATAGAATAGAATACTGTTTATAATGTACAGTCGCCAGCACATTAGGTTAAATACGAAACTGTCAAATGCCTCCAAATGATTTTAAACCTTAAAATGTTGAAAGTTAAATTTAAAATCGAATGAGAAAATTTGACAGTTTGTGTCAACTTGACCTGCTGCTGTGTGTACACCATTATACGAGCACTAATATGAATAAACTTAGCAACATTTAAAAAATATTTTTTATTACTGTCTTCTGTACTGTCGCGCGTAACTTGGCAACAGTCCTTAGATGCGGTTTTTCCTTGCTCTAACTTTCTTCTAAACAGACACGAATAAAAATAAATTCAGGCAATAACCATAGAATAATGACAAGCATCAATAATAGTGTAAATTTTTTTGTTGCACTAGGTGTAAGATGCGCAAACTTACCCCCACTACGCCAAAACCTTGCCAAGTTACGTGCCGGCGACAATATTGTTTGTAATTTCTAAGTTGTTATTTTTGAACCTAAACTATTATGAAATACGTCATTCAAAGTTGCAATCGTTGCCACGAGATAAACGCTTTTGAAATTTGGTAAGCGTACATAGAGGTACAACAGGTAAACAAGGAATTTTGAGCATTTATTGTAAAATGTTTTGCTTAATAAAACAATTATTTCACAATCGTTGTCTTGTTTTTTCGTCCTAGAAAGATATTACAGCCACTCATGGCCATGTGTAATAACCTTTTCGGAATCCCTATTAAATGCGCCAAAACTTGTAACACAGGGTCACTTTTCGGTAGAGTATTTTTTTTTACAGTGGGTCCAAAGTAAATGAAAACTTATGATTTGAGAAAAAAAAATTCGTAAAACTTAATATTATCTTCAACACACCCAATAAACAACCGTAAATAGCATGTCTAAGGCAAAGACTCATCAGTACCAATCTAGTGAAAATTATAAAAAAGATACAGGATGTAGATTTTTTCGAATTTATACAAGAATTAGTTAAAAAAAGTGTATTTTGTCATAAAAACTCAAAATAAATTATACTCTGCAGGGGTTGACCTTAAGGACCTCCCGTAGAACAACTTTTTGCAGCTGATGACCCCACCTAACCCCAGTTGCGTTTGATCCACGACTTTTGGGCCACCCTGTATAATAATTGTGCTTAGTATTGGTGCCGATTCCCTTGTTAACAAACTAAACAAAATTTAAGTTGAGTGCATCTTTTTCTTTCTATTTCATTATGAAAAGGACAGAAGATAAATATTAGTTTAGTCCTGTCAAATTAGTCAGCACCTAACGTAAGTTGATGTAATTTTAGTAGTCAACTTTTTAATCACGTTTAGACTTATATGGAGTAGTGTCAGGTGCTGATTAATTTGACAGGACTAAACTAAAATGTATCTTCCGTCCTTTTCTTAATGAAATAGAAAGAAAAAGATGCACTGAACTTAAATTTGGTTTAGTTTTTAAACAAGGGAATAGGCACCATTGTATAGTGTAGTTAGGAGTGCTTATGTGTGACTGTGCACTGTGTACTGCTAGTTATTATTTTCAGTGGCGGGGCTGACAACAGCTAAAGCGTGGTCACTGTCGGACTGCATAGAAAAGAAAGAGAAGCGCGATGACACAAAGCTGGTAATTCATTGCAAAATATGAAGCAATTCTGTATTTACAAAAAATCTACTGATTGGACTAAAAAATGAAAACACTATCACGTTAATATCTCCCTTGAAGAAAAATCTGAAAAAAAAACAGAATGTTTGACTTTGAATGTATATTAGTATGGTTTTTAATCGTTAAAAGAAATGTTTAGAGGTATCTTCGTGACTTTTTTCTATCGTACCAAATTAGTTGTATTAGGTATGTTTTCAACACACTATCTAACTAGCATAACATCCTGAAGGATATCATACATTTTTCTGATTTTTTTAGGCATTATAAAATCAAAGCAATTAACTAACGTGCAAATACCTACTTATTTCTGACCATTATTTGCCACAATTCCCTGTAATTTGTAACTAAAGGCGCTACATATTTTGTTCCATCGTAAGTAAGAAATACTTCTCCACCAAACAGTAAGGGTGTAGGGCACCGTAAATCTTATATTATGTGAAAGGTTGGGTCTGCCCTATTACCTCCATCGCATCTTGTTTATATCAACGAATCGGCAACATCTTGGAAAGAAGCTTGAATTTCTTTGTAGGTATAAAAAGTTTTTGTGTCACAATAGTAGCTGACAGCTAATTGGTTTCAGATTTCAGCAATCCCTTTTGTAAAGGGAAGAATACGGAATTCGCACGTGAAAATCAATACTCTGAAATTGTAACAGTAACATCTTCAGCAATACGTAGGTTTATGTCATTAAACTTTAGGACAGACTGGTTCTCCTTAACACAGGTTTTCATAACCTAGCTAGGAGAACAGTATGCACCCACACGATTGTAGTTATAGTAGTTATTTTGTAAAACTGCATTAATAACATTTACTACAATCCTTTAAATAAATAAATATTATAATACAAATACGATTGAACTGAGTCTTATTTCCTTTTCAATTGATGTGTTTAAATCATATTAGTTATGTAAACTAAATAACTCGATTAGAACGTGCTTTTAACACTCATGCCTTTTATCATCCTCAAATAATAAATTTACTTTCGTTTTATAATTATAACAGATTGAATTTTGGCTAGACATACACTGGGCCGCAAAGAAAGCGGGTCTGTTATAAAAAATGCGATAACTTTTAAAATATATGAGCAAACGTTTTAAAATAAAAAAAAAGCAAATTATAGTTTATTTTATTACAACTAAAGGAAGAAGTTAAACCTTTTTATTTCTTTTGGTGATTGTATTAAAAACATAATTCAAAAATAAAGACGATTTTTAAAATTTAAACCAGTTTGAAACCATTTGTTTTACATTTGTTTCTGTTTATACAGCATTTCTGTAGGCCAATTCTCGTACTTAAAAAACGTTCAAATTCAAGTCGCAATCTCATCTCAGCGTCAATCAATGTCAAAAATCTGTCAAAAATGTATGTAAATTGATTGTAATTTTGACAGATTGAGACTGAGATTAGAATGCGAACGGTCTTAAAAATACGGGAATTGCCCCTCAGGTCCAGAAATGTATTATTCTGATCAAATTCAATTAAAAACATGCCACTAGCCCCTGAGGAGTGTCCCAAAATTCTGACAATGCTTGAAGACGGTCGTAGTCAGCGTTATACAGCGAGAACGGTTGGTGTGACGCTATCAGCTGTTCAAAAAGTGCGCGATTTGAAGACACTGGATCCAATATTCGCAGACCAGGAATAGGCCGAACAAGGTGCACGACAGCGCAGGAGGATCGATATGTGGTATCAACAATGTTGAGAAATCGTTTTCAAACGGCAGTTCGAGTCAATGATAACCTTTTGCGTGCTGGAGGGAGCAATCCAGCACGTGTACAGTGAGGCGGCGTCTTGTTGAAGCAAACTTGAAGTGATTTTGACCTGCAATTCTTCCAAAACTCGAAAGGCAGCATCGAAATTCAAGACTGAGTTACGCTGGAGAACACATGAATTGGATTCTGTATGACTTGTCAACTTGAATTGACTGAGTACATTGGCCCATATTTAATAAACATGGGCGAGAACGCGATCTTTATGCAAGACAACGCTCGTCCCTATATAGATTCGATAGCGTTTGACTACTTGAAGATGTCGCTACCACACGCATGGAGTCGCCAGCACGCAGCCCAGATTTGAACCCCATCGAGCATACCTGGGGCGAACTGGGACGACGTGTACGCCAGCGGAATTCCCCTCAATCACGCTTCGTGAACTGAAAGAAGCACTGATAGAGAAATGGGAGAATATTCCTCAGTAAGTATCGGCTCAGAAATCTGGTGAAAAGCATGCTAAACTGTATAACAGCTGTATTAACAGCTCGGGGTTGCAATACAAAATACAAAAATGTGTAAAAATTGCATATTTGATACCGTAGCAATTTTTTCGAATTCTCGTGAAAATGGTAATTTTTACTTAACAATAAACTTCATAATCTTGAACTTTTATGACATTGATTTAAGCACTATAAAATTGTCTATAATACAGTCTTTATTTTATAAAGCTAGCTCTAATATTCTGGAAGTTATTGAGGTTTTTGTTACCGTCCCGCTTTATTATATTTCATCGCTTTATTATCCAGTGTATATTATTTATAAGACTTAAGTTTTAGGCAAGGAAAAAATTGTAAAAGGACAAAAACTCACCGAACACAACCTTCCTTCCTTTTTATTTGGCTGTTAAGTTTTCATTGCCTAAACACAATCCTCGTAGCCACAGAACCAAAGTACATCAAATCTTTCCTCAACAATTTTCATAATACATAATTTATTTCATTGTTACTCTCGTCGGAAATCTCACGACATTTTCTTTTCTTCATTCCAGCTGTTGCGAAGCCCATACATTTACAAGACACGACAGACGTGTGCAACCCTAGGCAATTGTCCCGGCCAAGTGTTTCCAATTCCAACTTCCGCGCCCCACACTTGTGAACTGTCACCTACAATCCTACAATAGAAGAAATGAAAGGACATTGTGTATTTTATTTATTTTAGGTAAGTTTTTGATCTTCACGTGATAACAATGGACTGCTGGTTATGGTTGAACTAACAACCGCTGGCCGCTGGCTGTTTGGTTGGTTGGTTAAGTAACTGAGGATTAAACTTGGCCTAGGTCAAGCCGTGGATGGCGCCGCCGCCCGGCTCACACATCGTGGTCGGGGGGGCTCGGATCGCTGTCGAGTCCACCATGAAGTATTTAGGATTGGTGCTCGACAGCCGGTGGAACTTCGAGCCCCACTTCCGACGGCTGGCGCCCAAGTTGCTGGGCGCGGCTGGCGCGCTCGCAACGCTGCTTCCCAATCTGGGGGGCCCGAGCGCCGTCTGTAGACGGCTCTACGTGGGGGTCGTGCGATCCATGGCCCTGTATGGGGCCCCGGTGTGGGCCTCTGACCTGACGGCCGGCAGCATCGCTGTTTTGCGAAAGCCGCAGAGGGCGATGGCCGTCAGAGTCATCAGGGGGTATCGCACGATCTCCTACGAGGCGGCGTGCGTACTGGCCGGATCCCCGCCCTGGGACCTCGAGGCGAAAGTACTCGCGTCGTTGTATCGGTGGCGCGAGGAAGCGAGGGCGCGGGGCGAGGGACCGATGCAGCGACACATAGAGCTGCGTCGGTCTCAGCTTCGCGAGGTCCTGGTGGCGGAATGGCGGGACAGGCTTTCACGCCCTACCGCCGGCCTCGTCACCATCGAGGCGGTCCGGCCGGTGCTCGAGCGCTGGCTCGGGAGGAGGCACGGCTCCCTGTCGTTTCGGGTGACGCAGGTGCTCTCGGGGCATGGCTGCTTCGGGAAGTACCTGTGTCGCATAAACAGGGAGCCGGACGCCCGGTGTCACCACTGCGTCGACTGCCGGGAGGACACGGCGCGGCATACGCTGGCAGAGTGTGCCGCTTGGGAGGAGCCGCGCCGTGCCCTCATCTCAGAAGTAGGCAGTGACTTGTCGCTGCCGGCCGTAGTTGAGTCGATGGTCGGCAGCGACGAGTCCTGGGACGCGGTGGTTTCCTTCTGCGAGACAGTCGTCTCGCAGAAGGAGGCTGCGGAAAGGGAGAGGGAGATCTCGTCCACTCACCCGGCCCGCAGAAGGCGCACCGGGCGTCGGCGGAGGGCGGACAACGCCCTCTTCCAGCCCCCCTAAATGGGTCCAGGGGCGACGGACTCGGGGACGTCCGTCGCCCCCCACACACTAGGACCCGAGGTGGCGGCGCGTAGTGTTCCACGCGCGCCCCTTTTAGACGTCACGGGGGGAGTCAAACACCTCACTCCCCCCCAGACCCGAAGTGGCCCGCAGCGGCGGGCCGGCACCAGTCGGGGGTTGCGGAAGGATCGTACGTTCCCGCGACCCCCGGCGTAGGTGTGAGATGGAACACCGGGGTGGTTTTTAGTCAGTAAGAGTCTGACAGACCCCGCCGCCCGCCCCAGGGCGGCGGACATCCATGAGGATTTTCCACCCCGGAAACAAAAAAAAAAAAAAAAGGTCAAGCCGTGGATCGCTATTGGCGGATGTGGAAGTAACTTAGGATTGAACTTGGAGTCCTGCAACTGATCTATGTCAAGACATGGTCCGCTATTGGCTGATCGATATCAAGAAAAGACTATAAGACTAATCCGTTTCGGTTTCGGTTTAAAGAAACTTTATTCCCAATAAAGACATAAGTCACTTACTTGAGAACAGTACTAAAAATATAGATTACAATAATATGTTCGTCATCAGTATTACAATTTAATTTTACCCATCCAATGCATTCATTTCTCCAGAAGTGATCGATCCGCAAGTATGTGCTGGCTAAGTTGAGTTTTGAATGCATTGTAAGAGTGTATATTTCTTATACAGGACGGTAATTTGTTATAAAGCTGTGCTCCTTCAAAAGTTAGTATTTTTTTGCCATAGTTAGTTCTTGTTTTTGGTAAAACTAGCAAGCTTGCTCGCCGTGTGCTACGTTGACTAACTTGTTTATATTGAGTGAGTGTTATGTTTGTGTGAACGCTTTTGTTGAGAATATTTCTGATGAAAATGCATGTGTTGTAAATATAAAGTTGTTTTATGTTCATTATTTTTGTGTCTTGATAAATTTTGCTGGTAGATGTTAGATATGGGTAGTTGAATATTATTTTTATGATTTTATTTTGGGTAATTTGAAGTTCTGATAATTTTGTTTTAGCAGCACTGCCCCAAATTTCGATTAAATTAAGTAGATGTGGCTTTACTAGGGAGTTGTAAATAGTATACCGCAATTTTGGTGGAATACAACGAACAATGTTACGCATTGACCCGGAGAGTGCCGAGAGTTTACTTTTTATATGATCAATATGAGCATTCCACGTTAGTGAGCTGTCCATTCTTAGACCGAGGTATTTTTCGCATGGTTTTTGCTGTAGAGGGATATCATTTATTGTTAGAGGGTCATATGGAGGAATTGATTTATTTTTAGCCTTAAATATTATATAACATGTTTTAGAGATATTTATTGTTAGGAGATTGAACTGAAACCATGCGAATAGGGTATTTAAATCTTCTTGTGCTTGTGAGATAATGTGATGGATGGAAGATCCGAAGTAAAATAAACAAGTGTCGTCGGCGTATAAGGTAAGGTGACCATGTAGTTTAATTTCGTTTATATTATTTATATATATTAAAAAGAGTAAGTGTCTACGCATCGTCATCATGGATGAACCCACTGCCAATGGACGTCACAAGTGAAGTTTCGAACTCCTCCGCGCGCGGCGCCTCGGTCACTTTAATAATCGCTCGACGAACAGTGTACACGACATACGTTTAAAAATATTAGAAACAACTGTAATTTATTGATTATACGCCTTAATGCTATAGAAGAAGAATTTCATTAATTTCCAAACATATTTTGGACCTTCAACGCCGGATACAGCTGAAGAAATCGCCGCGACCAGCATAAATCGGACGCACGAGGCCATCAGCAAAGACATCCACGGTACCAGCATAAAACGGTCAGGTCAATCATCATTCTTTATCCTTATCCCTTTTTTCTTATTCAGTGCTTCATTTGTGTTGTTATTGAGTGAAATCCTAGTGTTTTATTCCCGTTTAATTGTTAAAAACGCGTATGGTTTTTCGTTTGTCCCTACCCTCAACTTAAAAATAAATTAAATCTTTGTCTTTCAAATAACTTTCAAATAAGTAACTATTTTCCACTGTCTTCCACAAACTGCAAGATGACTAAAACTCCAACAAAAGAAAGTCGTAGCAGTGTTGAGGATATATTCCGAGATTTAAATAAAAGAAGAGGTGTTGTTCGCGGTAAATTTCGACTATTCATGAAGTATGTAGACTCTGTAGAAATAATGCCTATTACTGAAATCATAAAAACAGAATTACAAACACGTTTACAAAAGGCAGACTTATTGCTACAGCAGTTTTCAGACATTCAGGACGAAATAGATTTTAAAATACCTGATAGTCAAAGAGAAAAGGAATTATCTGAGAGGGAATCTTTTGAAACCAACTATTATGCTTATGTGACTAAAGCTAAGTGTATTATTAACGTAGATAATGCTCAAAATTGTTCGAAAGTTTTTAGTAAAGTTCAATTACCCACAATTTCACTTCCTTCCTTTGATGGCTCTTATGACCATTGGTTGGAGTACCGCGATACTTACCTATCTCTCGTCCATAACTCTAAAGAAATAGATAATGTGCAAAAATTCCATTATTTACGGTCTTCTCTTACTGGCAGTGCATTATTGGTTATTAAGTCATTAGAATTCTCCTCTGAGAATTACAACATAGCATGGGAGTTACTGGAAAACAGATTCAATAATAACCATTTACTTGTGCAAAACCATGTCAAGGCTTTATTTTCTATTACGTCACTTAATAAGGAATCATCCAATCAAATTCGTAAACTCATAGATAACGTTCTCAAAGATCTACGTTCCCTCAAAAACCTCGGCGAACCGACCGATGCTTGGGACACTTTGATTACTTACTTAATTACATCTAAACTTGATTCGGTTACCGAAAGAGAATGGGAGACTCATAAAAGCTCAATTATAAATAGTCATAATCAGTCAAACTCACGAATATCTCTTGATTATTTGATTACTTTTCTTAAAAATAGGGCTGACGTACTAGAAACTATTCATTTAGCACATAGTAGATCTTCCACAGACAATAACGCAAAGAAACCATCACAATCACAACAACCAAACAAGTCACATAGTTACACATCAACACAAAATAAACAATATAATAATAAAAATTCCAGACGTTCTCGTATTTGCACTATGTGTCAAGCTAACCATCCGCTTTACTCTTGCGATTCATTCTTAAAACTAAGTGTTAACGATAAAATTAAATTCATTAATGAAAAGAAGTTATGTTGTAATTGTTTACGCGCTAATCATTCGGTAGATGAGTGTTGGTTCGGTCCTTGTAAACAATGCAACAAGAAACACAACAATTTAATTCATGATAAATGTGACGATACCGTGAGTGCATCCACATCGTCAGCTGTTGCGCTTAATTCACAGGCATCGTCGCAGGATACAACTAGTGGTCAGTCTTCAAATACTACCACATTACATTCTGCATCTCACACAACACATCAAAGTACTACTCATTCATTATTAGAGACTGTTCTGCTGTCTACAGCTTTAGTTGAGGTTGCAGATAACAGCAATAATTATCACACTACCCGCGCTTTATTAGATAACGGTAGTCAGCATTCCTTTATTGCAGAATCTTTATGCAAACGACTTAATCTTAATTTAATACAGTCCACTGTGCAAGTCTCCGGAGTAGGTAACTCGGTGACTAATTCCACACAATCATGTGAAGTTAATTTGAGGTCTAAAACTACACAATATAATACACGCTTTAACTGTTTAGTTTTGAATCAAATAACAGCTCAGTTGCCATCTTTAGGTATAACTTCACACATAAATATCCCTGACCATATACAGTTAGCAGATCCCAAATTTTATTCGCCATCAGGAATTGAATTATTAATTGGGGCAGATAAGTTCTGGGAACTTTTAAATGACGGACTAATTCGACTAAGTAGTGGTCCATATGTTCAGAATACTAAGTTGGGATGGGTAATATCTGGCTCAATGTTGAATAACAAAACTTCACGCAACAATCGAGTTCAATGCAATTACTCACAATCTTTAGACGCTCAACTTAGGAAATTCTGGGAGTTGGAAGAAATAGTTCCGCAAAATAAATTAACTAATGACGAGTCTTTATGTGAAAATTTGTTTATGCAAACTACGTACCGCGATAACACCGGTCGGTTTTTTGTGCGCATTCCATTAGCAGAGTCCAGCGACACACTGGGAGATACGTATACACTCGCGCTAAATCGCTTTCACGCACTTGAACGTAAATTAGATAAATCTACACCTGAATATAAAAAATTATATTGCGATTTTATGAATGAGTATTTGAGTTTAGGACACATGAGTCGAGTCAATCACTATCCATCACCAAATTATTTTCTACCGCATCACGGTGTTTTAAGAATTCATAGTACTACTACCAAACTTAGGGTGGTTTTTGACGGAAGTGCTAAATCAACATCGGGCAAATCGCTTAACGATATTCAGTATATTGGCCCTAGTTTACATAATGACGTTTTTTCAATTTTGTTACGCTTTCGTCAATTTAGATTTGTTGCATGCGCTGACGTCGAAAAAATGTATCGACAAATTAATATTCAACCAGATCAAAGAAATCTTCAATTAATTCTTTGGCGTGAAAATAAATCCGACGAACTCGGTGTGTACCAGCTTAATACCGTAACTTATGGTACCGCGTCCGCTCCATACCTAAGTATTCGAAGCATCAAACAGCTGGCATCTGAGTGCAAGGATGACGTCATAAAGCGAGTAATAGACGAAGATCTGTTTGTAGATGACTTAATTACCGGTCATGATGATAAACAATGTTTATTAGACATTTGTACCAAGGTAAATGACGTTTTAAAATCTGGTTGCTTCCATTTACGTAAATGGTTGTTTAATTCGGAGGCTTCTACAACGGATCAACCAAAGGAATTAGCTTTAGGCGAAAATTGTTTAACTAAAACTCTCGGTCTTGGTTGGTTGAATTATTTAGATTTATTATATTTTACTACGAAGATTGATCAAACCTTCACTCATGTGACTAAGCGGGTTATCTTGTCTGTAGTTTCACAGGTGTACGACCCATTAGGCTTGTTATCACCCTCAATTATAATTGCAAAAATACTTTTGCAAAAATTATGGCTTTGTAAGTTAAGTTGGGACGATCCAGTACCTAACGATATTTTGTTTATGTGGAAAAATTTTACTGATACGCTTCAACACTTACAAAACATAAAAATTCCTCGTCATGTCAGACAAGTAAATACAAAATACACAGATTTACATATTTTCACGGATGCATCACAGGATGCTTACGGTGCATGCGCATACATAAGAACATATAACGACAATTCACCGGTCACTGTCAGGCTGCTTTGTGCTAAGACCAAAGTCGCACCAATTAAACCAGTCACAATACCGCGACTTGAACTGTGCGGAGCTTTAGTTGGTGCCAAGTTATATCAAAAAATAATTCAGTCATGGAGATTAACTTTTGATAACATATGCTTTTGGTCTGACTCCACGATTGTCATAAATTGGATTAAAATTTCACCTAACTTGTTAAAATCATTTGTCCAGAACAGAGTAGTCCAAATCAATGAATTGACTGGTGAGTTGCCGTGGTTACATGTTGCTGGTAAAAACAATCCGGCTGATCTTTTATCACGCGGGCTCACGCTCGACGCGCTTCAACATTCAGATATTTGGTGGCACGGGCCAGCATTTTTAACCGAAGTTAACACTAATTTTAAACATAATACTCAAAATGAAATTATTCAATCACACGATTTACCAGAAATGAAATCACATGTTAATTCTTTATTTACACAATCAACTTTTACTAGCATTTTTACCTTTGAACGATTTTCAAATTTTAATCGCATGAGGCGTGCAACCGCTTATTTGTTACGATTCATTCATAATGCACGAATCAAGGTCAAAACAGAGCGTCGCACTGGTCCGATTACGTCTGATGAGTTAAATAAATCAACTTTAGTTCTAGTACGCTTAGCACAACAAACATCATTTCCAGACATTCATACTGCATTAATAAAAAACTTACCTGTTAAGTCGATGAGAAACATAATATCTAGTCTTGATGTGTTCCTAGATTCTGATGGCGTTATAAGAGTAGGAGGCAGACTAGTAAATTCACACACCTTTTCCTATAATAAAAAACACCCCGTATTATTATGTTCGAAACATACTTTCACGCGACTTCTTTTTCAATTCGAACATAAACATCTACTCCATGCTGGTCCACAATTGCTCTTGGCTACTATCAGAGAAAGTTGGTGGCCACTCAAGGGTCGTGACTTAGCCAAGCAGACAGTACGTAAGTGCATTACGTGTACTCGCCAGAAAGGGAAGGCACTGTCAGTAAAAATGGGTAACTTGCCTTCTGAAAGATTGGAGCCGGGGTATCCTTTCTTGCGCTGCGGTGTAGATTATGCGGGACCTATGTTCATATTAAACCGCAAAGGAAGGGGTTCAAAACTTGAAAAATGTTATGTTTGTCTATTCATATGTTTCACTACTCGTGCGATACACTTAGAATTAGTCACAAGTTTATGTTCTGAAGCATACATATTGGCTTTGCGAAGGTTTTTATCTCGTCGTGGAAAACCCGCACAAATATTTTCCGACAACGGGAAAACGTTTGTAGGCGCACTAAAGGAATTCTCTCATTTTTTAAATGCTAGTGAAAATGATATTTTGAATTTCGCTGCAGGCGAAAATATTAAGTTTAGCTTTATTCCTCCGTACTCACCACATTTTGGGGGTTTGTGGGAGGCAGGGGTCAAATCCTTTAAATATCATCTCCGGCGTGTGGGAAACGTAAACCTCACGTATGAGGAATTTTCCACCTTATTAACACAAATAGAAGCTCTGCTAAACTCCAGGCCTATGTATCCCTTGTCTTCAAACCCAAACGACCTACTCCCTCTTACACCAGCCCACTTCCTGATTGGCCGGCCGCTCGTTGCACCTACCTGCGAAGATCTCACAGCTGCAAACACGTCACGCTTGGTCCGCTACGAGCGCATCGAACAAATGAGGCAAAACTTTTGGAAACGCTGGTCGCAGGAGTACGTTTCGGAGCTGCAGACAAGAAGCAAATGGCAGTCCAACACCGACACAATAGCACCTAATACTTTAGTGCTCATTAAAGAAGACAACCTGCCACCTTTAAAATGGCGTCTTGGACGAGTCATAAGCACTTCACCTGGCAAGGATGGACTAGCACGTGTAGCTGACATTAAAACAGCTAACGGAGTGATACGAAGATCATACCCCAGATTATGTCCGCTGTTAAAGGAGGAAGAACCATGACCTCCATCAACTTCTACATTCTTCTACTTCTTATTCGTTGGAGGTTGTTACTCCAAGGCGGGCGGCATGTCTACGCATCGTCATCATGGATGAACCCACTGCCAATGGACGTCACAAGTGAAGTTTCGAACTCCTCCGCGCGCGGCGCCTCGGTCACTTTAATAATCGCTCGACGAACAGTGTACACGACATACGTTTAAAAATATTAGAAACAACTGTAATTTATTGATTATACGCCTTAATGCTATAGAAGAAGAATTTCATTAATTTCCAAACAGTAAGGGACCCAGGATAGATCCCTGTGGGACGCCACATGTAATAAGTAATGCATCACTTTGGTGATTACCAAGTTTGACCACTTGCGAACGATGTTTTAAGTAAGACTCGAGCATTTTTAGAGCTTTTCCCGTGATTTTTATTGATTCCAGTTTTTTTAGGAGTAGTTTGTGGCTAACCGTATCAAAGGCCTTTTTTAAATCAATAAAAATGCCCAGGGCTATGTTTTTTCTGTCTATATTTTGTTTAATTTTAGTTATGAGATCAATAGTGGCTGCAGTAGTATTACTTCTGGGTCTAAATCCATATTGTCGATCGGTGATGAATTTAATAGAATTAAGATACTTTTGTAATCGGTTGTGAATAATTTTTTCTAATATTTTTGACAGTATAGGCAACACTGAGATAGGTCGATAATTTCCTGGATCTGTGGTACGGCCTGATTTATAGATTGGTGTTACTTTTGCTATTTTTAGTGTTTCAGGAAAGTTCCCGTCATCCAGTAATTTATTCAGACATTTGCTCAGATCGTTTACGATTAAACTTTTAACGGTTTTAATTACTTTGGTTTTTATTCCGTCTAGGCCAGTGCTGCAATTTGGATCGAGTTTAGTTATAATGGTTGCTATTTCATTAGCAGAACATGGGCTGAAACTGGAGAGTTTCTCAACGTTTTGGGTTATAGGATTTGGTAAAGCCGTTTTAAGAAACAATCAACCTAAGTCTTGAAAAGTGCAGATTTTGCGACAAACAACATTGATGTCTTATAACTAGAACATTTCAATGAAACAACTTGCAAACACACTACTGGACATTTACAGGTCTTTTTTTTTTGAGGATGTGAAGTCATCAAATGACCCCTCCCGCTATGGGTGGAGCGGAAGGGAGTGTCAGACTCTTACCGACTAAAACCCACCCGTGTTCCTTCCTTGGCCCTTTATGTTCCGGGTCAGCGGTACCCCTTTCGGATGATCCCGCTTTCCCGGCAGGCTTGGGCCCTAGTGGGCCCCCCCTTCGATGCTGACATCTCTTTGAGGCGCGCGTGGAACACGTTCGCGCCGTCCAGCACGGGCCTGGTCCTGATCGGACGGTGAGCTACCCATTACTCACCGCCCGCAGGCCCGCGCCTACGGTGGCCGGGAGTCGTCACGCGGCTCCCGACGCCCGGAGCGTCCACCGCGGCGGCTTGGACGGGAGACTATCTCCCTCTCCCGTCCCGCCACCTCCTTCGCTAGCATGACTGCTTCGCAGAAGGAGGCGACTGCCTCCCACTCCCCCTCGCCCCGGACCATGGCTTGAACCAAGGCCGGGGGTGAGAGGTCGCCGCCGCTGCCGATCGCCTCTACGAGGACACGGCGGTGCTCCGCCCATGCAGGGCAGGCCCCCACCGCATGCTCCACCGTGTCCTCGGGGCGATCATCGCAGTGGTGACACCCGGGCGTTTCCTCCCGCCTGATGATGTGCAGGAACCTCCCGAAACTTCCGTGTCCGGTGAGGACCTGCATCAGGCGGTAGTTGAGGACGCCGTGACGCCTCTCTAGCCACTCCTCAAAGAGGGGTCTTACCGCCGCTATCGTGGCGTGCCCTGCGCTGGGTTGCGACAGTCGCTCTTTCCATGCCGCCATGAGATCGCGCCGGAGGTCCGTCTGCTCCGCCGCGATTTGCCGCGGAAGCGGGGTTTCCCCCCGGCGTAGTGCCTCCGCGCGCCACTCATACAGGCGCGCGAGGACTATCGCCTCCAGATCCCACGGCGGCAGTCCGGCAAGGAGGCTTGTCGCCTCGCCCGAGATCGTGCGGTAGCCCCGGATCAGCCTTACGGCTACCACCTTTTGGGGCGCGTTCAAATAGTGGGCGGCTCTCCGCCGCAGTGAACGCGCCCACACCGGGGCCCCATATGTAGCCATGGACCGCACGACCCCCGCGTAAAGCCTCCGGCAGGAGGCGTTTGGACCCCTCAGGTTGGGCAGAAGCCGCTTGAGGGCGGCCCCAGTCCGTTCCAGTTTGGGGGCCAAACGTCGGAAGTGCTCCACGAAGTTCCACCGGCTATCGAACACGAGTCCTAAGTACTTCATCGTGGACTCGACGCCGATGTGAACCCCGCGACATTTACAGGTCTTGAAGTAGCCATTTAACATAATCGTTTCCGATCTAGGAATTTTACCTGCGACTTTTCCTTTTCAAGACCGCCGGCTGATTCAAACGACTGAAAAGCGTCCACTACGTTTGGAAATTCGCAGTCTCCACTCGAGAACTCGGCCGTATGCCTCAACAGCACTCCAGCACACTCCAGCTTGCTAATTCTACACAAATCCGGACCACTAGTGCACTAGGAAATGTGTGAGTAAACTAAGAGATTTATATTCCGTACTTCCCCGCAAGCGGCTTTCCACAATCATGGTTTAAACTGTCGCTGCAATAATGTCTTGTAATTTAAACTAATATCTCCTTACCCTAATCCTTATCTATGTTTATATGATCTGAGGTCCTAATCCTAATTCCTATCCAATTCTTATTCCTATATTCCTAATTCGTAATATAACAACATAAATCCGAAAGTTAGTTCGTTTGTTTGTTCGCTTTCACGCTAAAACGGCTGAACGGATTTGGATGAAATGTGGCACACAGATAGACCATGACCCTTTTTATCCCGATATGCTCACTGGATCGAGACTTATGCGGGTGAAATCACGGGGCGCAGCTAGAGTATTTAATAAACATGTTCTTTCATAAATACCATGTTTTTATACTAAAATATTGTTTATTTTTAAGCTCTTTTGAACTAGTCGAAAGCCTTTTAAACTACTGCGAAAAGAAAATACTACTTAAATACATTTCCCAAATATAAATCCAGATATACACACATCAAAAGTGTATAGGTACGGATCAAGTTATTTAAAAAGAATATTGAAATTAAATAAAAACGTGTAATAATTATATTGATTTAATTTACATTTTACAAAAAAGGGCAATCCGCGCAATCTAATACAATATAATATGGGTCCTCGCGAGTCTCTTAGAAACAAATTCAAAGCAATTGATATACTAACTCTGCCTTCTCTTTATATCTTAGAAAGTATTTTGTATGTTCGCAATAAACTTGGGACTTTTCAAAATAAGAAGCATACTATAAATACACGTAGTAGAAATGAAATTGTGATACCCAAATTTAGATTGACTAAAACAAGCAAGTCATTTCTTATAAACAGTGTCCGCTTATATAACAAGTTGCCAAAGTCGGTTACAGAACTTAGCGATGGGAAGTTCAAAACCCACATCGATCGTGTCCTTATCGAAAAAAGCATATTATAAGACTATAGACTATATTGAAGACAAGGAAGTCTGGCAATAATTCCTTCTGCACCTGTGATTTCCCTGGTACTCCATCAACGGCATCACTATGTAAATTACAATTGCTCCCAATTTTTTTTTTACATACATCTTTGACATAATCCAGATTTGTAATGGCAATCATGTTATTTGGTTTAAACAGGCCTATATTTTGTATTATTTTATTATATCGATTCTTTGTATTTTGTGAATGTGAGAATGGTGTAGACCTAACTTCTAAACTTAAGATTTGTACACTATTTTCTATCTGGTTAAGTACCAGGTACCTGTTGACCGGCCTACACTGTCCTCGCATACCTATAAACACTGTAATTTGAAAACATTGTAAAAGCCAATTATTTTTAAAAGAGTAGGTAACCGTGGAGTTTCATGCCGGCTCTCCGTAGGACGTTTCCTACGGAGAAGAGCGTCAGAAGCTAGGTGCACGGTTCCAATTGGTTTATGTGAAATATAATATTTTGATTTTGATTAAATAAAATGTTTTCGTATGTGTAAATCGACGAACTGGTTTTTTCACCTTTGTTAATCCTGACATTAAAATGGTTAAAATAAAAGTTTTAAAAGGTTTTTGTGGCGAAAAATAAACACTTTGTAGTCTGTGTTTCCGCCGTTAATGCGTATAACACAATCGCAGCGATTCGGCATGAGTTTAACCAAATCACTTTACGGAAAGGCCGCGCACGTCCGTTGTAACAGGCGAAAAAGATTTTCTGGTGTGTGTACGGCATCCATATTTGGTAGAGCTCTTTTTTGAAGCATATCCCATACGCGCTCAATGGGATTAAAGTCTGGCGACTAAGCAGGCCATGGTAGGACGGTGATATTAGCTGCGGTGTAAGTGTATTTGCAATGACACTGGCAGTGTGTGAACGTGCATTATCATGCATAAGCACCAAATTGAGTCTGAAAAGGACAACATCTGATACAATCGTTTGAGCGTAAATCTGTGCATCGAGATTGTCTCGGATCCAAATCAGTTCGGTTCTTCCGGAGATCCAAATACCCACCCATATCATGATTATTCCACCACAGTATGCATGGACTTTCGACGTTCTTGGCGTCCAGGGGTCCTCTAATACCGTGTACGTTTAGTATCTGGCCTTAAATATCCTATAATAGTAAACCCACGTTTCGCCAGTTATGCGATCAACCGGACACAAATCCAAACTCCAGGCTACCACTGGGCACGCCACAATTGCGGCGATAAGTCCCCTCTTTGAGGAGTGGCTAGAGACTGGCCACGGCGTCCTCATCCTCACCTTCCGCCTGACGCAGGTCCTCACCGGACACGGTTGTTTTGGGAGGTTTCTGTTCCGGATAAGGCGGGAGGAAACGCCCGGGTGTCACCATTGTCTGCATCGCCCGGAGGACACAGTGGAGCATACGGTGGAGGTCTGCCCGGCTTGAGTGGAGCACCGCCATGCCCTCGTACAGGCAATTAGCGGTGGCGATCTCTCGCGTCCGGCTCTGCTCCAGGCCATGGTACGGAGCGAGAGGGCTTGGGAAGCCGTCACCTCCTTCTGCGAAGCAGTAATGTTCCCGACCACAGTAGGCACGGGCTTGCGAACGGCGAGCAATGGGCAGTTCGCCGTTCAATAAGGACCAGGCCCGGGTCGATGGCGCGTTGTGTTCCACGCGCGCCTCAAAGAGATGTCAGCATCAATGACGGGGTCCGCTAGGGCGATTGCGGGGCTCAATAGGTGGTAAATATAGCAGTCTTTGAGAACGGAGATTGACCATACAGGCGATTTCTTATGGATTGGTCGTTTATTAACATAGCTGAACAGCTATGAAGCCTCATAACCAACATCTTCGCGGTCATTGTACGATTTCTTCGAGCAGTAATTTGTATGTAACGATCTTGTCTGCGTGTGATGACGTGAGCTCGTCCTCCATGTCTCTCTGCCACACTGCCAGTGATGCGGTAACGTATCCAAAGGTATAACACTTAGCGATTGCCACAGCACGTTTCCGAGAACCAGCTTTCAAAATTCCCACGGAACTCATCATTTCCTCTTAGCTTAAATGACGACTTGTCTTCATAATAACGTTCTTTTGTATGGACTCCACTCAGAAGTATGGCATAAACGTTACAAGATATAAAATATAGGATTACGACTTGACAGAAAATTGTCATCTTTTGAGCGAAATTAAGAAACTATTCCCTTTACAAATGACGAAATTTACTAAAAAGTATCTACAGGAGTTACAAAAAATATAATAAAAAAAAACCAGATTTTTAGTCACTAGCAAAAACGTGTTTGATCCCTAAACACTTTTAATGTGTGTAATTCAGAACTTGTAGTGAGAATTTCAACAAAATATTACTGCTTCATAATATTATGAATGTAGCGAAATGGAATTATAAAATCTGCACCGCATCGTAGTTTATTCCACAAGAATATTATACATCTAGAATGTTCTTAACACTTGACGGGCTCGTGGCTAAGAAATCACAGCCGCACGGGTCGATCGTTCAGGTTAAGCTAGGCTTGCTGAGGCCTGTCCGTGGATGGGTGACCATCTTCGGAAAGCACGTTAAGGCGTTGGTCCCGGCTGTCATTCGTGGATCTTGGACAGTCGTTACGGGTCATCAAAAGTCCGAAGTCTGACAACCAGTCTTACCAAGGGTTGACGAGTCTGTCTTCATCTAGTTTGACTGGAAGCAGACAGATCCTAACTTATTTGGAAAAAAGCTAGGTAGATAACGATCTTTATACCTAGCTAGTTTTATGATTATTTCCCTATAGTTACGGAACAAGCCGAGTTTTCAAATTCAAGAACATAATGTAGGTAGTAAATTAAACTGCATAAGTAATGAAGTCTCTATCTTGAAGTTTTCCGTCTTCTGATTTCGATTCCTATTATCTTTTATTCGAAGTTTCTGGTCTTATATTGATTTGTGAGACTTGGCGTTGGCAATCTTTTTTATTTCCCGTTTCGAGTTGGCGGTTTTTTAATCCTTTTTCTTTCCTCCAGAAGTCTACTTTAGAAACTAGTTTGAATAAAAATTTACTTTAAACAGTGATAAGTAGAAAGATAGTAGGGAGGTCTTTACCCTGGAGGTACGGTAAGGGCCTCCCTATGCAGGTGGAGGTTGACTTTGAGGGAAATTCTAAAAAACGAAAAAACAACGTTGCCCATGTTACTTTCACTCCACGTGCACAGATCATCATGAATGTACTTGTACTTTAGTTATTTTCATAGTGTAATGTCGTACGGTATTCTGTTGTAGGGAAACACCGTCGATATTCAGACAATTTTTGTTTTACAAAAAAGGACAATTCGTTCAATTTATAAATTAAGTCCCAGACGAGTGTCTGGGACTTAATTTATAAATTGAACCAATTGCCCTAAGGGGAGTCCTCAGAGACAAATTTAAAGACTGTGCCTTCTCAGTAGGTATATTTATAAAATACTTATGTATGCACATACAAATATTAATCTGTTTAAAAAATTCAGTGATTAAAAGAGACTGTGGCCTCTGAGTTTGTTTCGGCCTTTCTTCTTAGAGTAATCAGATAGGAAACGCCGGCCTCATATAGTTTTAAAAAAAAATTGTCTTGTAAAAGTGTTTGTACAAACCTACTTACAACAATTAAATAATTTTTCATTTACTCTTTTGAAAGCGTCTGAAATAAAAGGTTAACTACACTCACAAATGACAATAAATCAACAAAAAGATGCCTCGGTGAAAGCATTTTAATATGAATGTGCAACTCAGCAGAAGTTCGGAATACGCACATTGTTGAGCACGACAAATTGCACAGCATGTGTGTCGCTGTGTTGCCAACTGTAACGTAGAACGAACATAGCAACAATAGTAGCTAGGTACTTTAATTGGTTTAGAAATAATTTCACTGTTGTGGAAAATAGGGAGAAGGAGAAAATTATTTACGGAAAATGGATAGTGAAGTAAATGAAAATGTTTTATATAAAAAGGAGAATATTGCAGAACTCTAAATTCTACACACATCAAAATTCAAAAGTGTCTAGGAACCTAGTGGTAGGGTTTTTGGTAGTTACTAGAAATCAAGTTTTTTAATGATATTTTGTGACTCCTATGGATACTTTTTATTGAATTTCATCATTTGTAAAGGTTGAATTGAATTGAGGTTGGTTGAAGGTTGAATTTCGGTCAGATGATCCTGCAACGGGTTTGAAGCCAAATCAGTAAAATTTGTGCAATACCTACTTCTGAGTGGAACCAATACAATATCGACGTTATTATGGAGAGAAGACGTCATTTGAGCCGAATTAAGTAAATATGTAGATATTTTAGTTACTAAAAATTAAGGCCCGCTAGCACAATAAATCACTCAATGCACGTATTTAAAACATCGTTCAGTTTCTGTCAATCGTTTGAAGTTGTCAGAGACGGAATGATGTTTTAAATACCTTAGCGCTAAACGCATTAAGTGATTTGTAGGGCTAAGCTATGCCTAAGCCTAAGAAAGATACGACGAAATGAGAAGCAAATTTGACAAAATGTTAATAAATGCTGCGATATAAAACTTACGGAACTGACTGGAAAACTTCTGTAAGTCGACGATGACTCAAATATGACTGCAAGAGTTTCACTCATTGGGCCTTTATTGAAGTGGACAGATCGACAGCTTCATTGGATCCTTTTTTAAGTGCCGAATATGGAGGCAAAAGTGACTTAAACCAACCATCTGTCGACTTGTAGGGACCTACCTAATCGGAGTAGACTTTCATTTTTCATCCATATGTTTTTTAGTATAGTATCAATCTCAAATGAACAAAATCAAATTAGACTTTGTAAACATTTAAAATCGCAATAAACGAATACTAAATAGATACTTCGTCCTTTAACGTCTATAAGTATATACGTTTAAAACATTATTACAATGACAAAGTGAAAGGAACTAAGGATTATAACCACGCCCTTGATTCTATTTAATTATAAGTTATGGTCGTTTATATAATACACTTTGAAAAGTTATAGTTCATTGGCTTTAGAAGTTAGGTTTGCAATTCAGATTATCATTATTTTCTGAATTGCATCTAGGAATCAGTTTGCTTACCTTCTTTGGAATAATTTTAATATTATGGAAATCGCGTACCACTGAATAAGTTGAAAACAGGAATGTCTGGTGGCACCATCCGACTTGGATGATCAATCATTTTGGTTCGTTTTTCATCTTCAATGGGAAGTTGAATGAAACCAAATAGCTGCCTGCAATGAGGTCAAATTTTCACGATTTTATCTAATGTAATTAACTTTTGTCCGTGTTATGTTAAAGTAAAATACATAAATATTGCTGTAATACGAGATTAATGTAAGTCCTGAAAAAAGACTGATTAATTTAGTTGCAACACGTTAATCATTGTCTATGTCTGATCCACAAGTTTTCTGCAATACCTACGTAACAGTGTCCAGAGGGGCAATTCTCGTATTTTTATGAACGTTCGCATTCTAATCTCAGTCTCAATGTGTCAAAAATTGTATAGCGTTTACCTACATTTTTGACACTTGACTTTCGCTGAGATGAGATTGCGACTTGATTTTGAACGTTTTTAATTACGGGAATTGGCCTTCAGGTAGCAAGATATATCATACCACCCCAGCACCCCCACGCACGACTACCAGCTATTGATTAAAATTCTCGATGAAATCCGCAGTAGGTACCAAAGAGTATAATAATAATAATTATGGGGGTAGGTACTCTTTGATTATGCGCTAACGAAAGTGAATGAGCTTAATTCTGTTATGCTATCAATGATGCATGCTTTGGAAATAGAATAAAAAAATAAAATAAAACGTTTATTTTGGAATTTAGGTATCTACACAGATTACAAAAGAAACGATGATAGCTACAAAGGTATAAAACTGTGGCGCAGCTATCAAAGCCTAACACAATAAACAATAAAGAACATTTGTTCCATACTATCTTCTGAAGAATTAATTACATTAAGTTTAAATTACAAAAATATGCACTGTTACTTATGTGTGTGTTAGTGGCAGTGTGTGTGTGTGTGTGTGCGTGTGTGTGTGTGTGTGTGTAACTTTTTGTTATTTATGTTACCACAAGTTGTTCAGTAGCATCATAGGACATAGATATTAGTCATTCTGATAATTTTTTAACCGACTTCAAACAAGGAGGTTCTCAATTCGATTGTTTTTTTGTGTATGTTTGTTACGAGATATTTCCGGCAATTGTGGATCGATTTCAAAATTATTTTTTTAATGGATTGGGCATACTTCAAGGGTGGTCCCATATACATTTTACTAACTTTACTTGGGTAGTTTTTCAGATATCTTCATATTATAATAACTTCCTGTCACTATTATATAAATAGCTAGTAGTGGTATACGAATGTGTGTGGAGTAGGAACCTACCATAACTAAAAGGTGAAAAAATAAAAACTTTTTACAAAAAAATAAACAACCGGCTTCTAGAAACACTACAAAGTGAAAAATAACATTATTTCGGAAGTCAGCAGCAAAAAACGAAAATCCAAAACCAAAGACACCGCCATCCAAATTTAAAGTTATTTTTCGTACCACTTGCTCAAAAAAGTGACATTCTATGCCACAAAAAGCGAACATAACAATAGTCATTTTTAATCTGTTAAAAACAGGGAAAGAAAATTGTACTGGATTTCATTCATCCTCTAGGGGGAGAATGTGATTTAAATTTGGAATACTTACCGAAATTTATACTGAACTACATCTGTGTTTACACCATTGAGTTTGTATATAAAGCATTATAGTATACATCTTTTTGAAAAAGGAATACGCATTTATTATGCAGTTATGATTATTAAATAAAATTACGAAAACCGACGAGGCCGTATGAGCTTGATACCTTTGCTTTTCCGACAAAAAAATATTAGTCTAGGAATTTGCCACGTTTTTGTTTTCTTCAAATACATAAACGTTAAGTTTATTTTAATTTATTTTTATAAATAAGTTAATGTTCTAAAAATACGTTTAATTGTCATTATTTTTAATAAATGCTTATCTCATATTAATATTGTGTTATTTTTTTCGCAAATGGTACGAAAAGTAGAGTATTTTCCTCGGTGATAAAGCTGTCTTAGTCTTGGGTGAACTTAAATCCCTCGCTACACTCAGGACTCGTCTTAAATCCCTCGCTTCGCTCGTGATTTAAGTTTTTAACACCCTCGCTGCGCTCGGGAGTAAACCTCGAGTCCTTCATTACGCTCGCGATTTAAATCGTCACCCGCGACAGAAGACACTGCTTTATCCCCTTGGTTAATAATCTACTATTTCACTTTGTAGTTTTTAGAAGTCAGTTGTTTTTTTTTTGTGTAAAAGTATTTTTCCTCAGTAAATTCCTTGTTTACTGTAGACTTTAGAGCTAATGTGAATAAAGTGGCGCGGACCAGCGCTAGCCTGCAGTGCTCAGTCTTGCAAGTTCTGTCAGAGCGACGCTTCATTACGAGAAACTGCAAAAGCTTGTGCTTCCTAAGAAGAGTCTGAATCACAAACAGCTGTCTCACTGTGAGGACTGTTACTGTGAGAATATAGTTCAGATGTCGGGAATCTAATAAATTTCTTCGCGAGTACTCTTAACACCGCCCCCTGAGCCCTTTCTAGTCGCAACATGGTTGTTTTATGGGTTCCACCCCAAGGTGTTATGCAGTACCTAACCGAGAACTGATTGGGCCAGAGCAAAATAGATCATTTTTAGGCTTACGAAATCAGCAGCCGCACGCAGTTTTTTAAATAAATAGATCAGTCTTTTTCACCGAACCACAATACAGGTTACTTACCTGTTTTTTCAACGTTAGAAGATTGTCTACTAAAACTCCGAGTCCGTTCTATCTGAGCACAGTTACAGATGGTAGCTACTGGGTTAGTACAAACATGAATGTTACTATATAAATTTTATTGTAATGTGTGATTTTTATATCAATTTTATGTTTTAATTTAATTTAAACATAATGTACTACTGAAAGAAAGAATGAAAGAATAACGTTTGCTTGGACACAGTTCGTGAAACACAGAATACAAATAACAAAACAAAAATTGAAAATAATTGTTTTAACAACAATAGTGTGTGTCTCACGGCTGCGCCAAAAAGGATCATTTCAGCATTAATGCCAGACAAATGCTGTCTGACGCTGGTTTTCTAATGAACCTTTAGGGACAAGTGACGGGGAGTACAAACAGTTTCGACATAGGTAAATACCTAATAAATACTGGACTTTGTCTGAAATAGATGAATTATTAGACTGTTTTTTTTTTTTATACAACGGGAGCAATATTTTGAAAGGTACGCACGGCTACAGATCAAGCTATACACATCCAGTATAAGCTGATCTCGCATTGTATAGGATTTCCTTACAGTGAGAGGTCAGTGTAAACTGGAAATTATAGCTTGATGTGTAGCCGTGTGCATGTGGTAATGCTGCCAGCCTTTCGGGAACTTTTATTTATTTTATTAATTATGTACACACAGTAAAACCGATACGGAGTAGGAAACGTCCGTAACTTCGGCCGATACGACGGACTTTGTGCTTAGGGAGAGGGCCTAAATTAGCCACAGCTTTTTTTTTTTGAGGGTGGTAAATCATCAAATAACTTCTCCCGCTCTGGGCGGAGCGGGAAGATGTGTCAGACTCTTACTGACTAAAACCCACCCGTGTTCCTTCAGTTACCTGTGCCAGGGGTCACGGCAACCCTTTCGAACTTTCCCGCAACCCTGGCAGGCATCAGCCCTAAATTAGCCATGGCTAAAATTTGACGCGAACTATACGAGGGCTTAAAGTAGATTTTATTTAATTTCCGTAAAAGTTATCACGCTACATCTAAAGTAAGTTTGATTAGGTACTTGACTTCAGCATAACATAAGCTTGCTCGAACGTACATAATAATTACCACTGCCAATTATATTAACAAACTGTGCTAACTAAACACCGATCACGTCACAGTCAATTGAACCGGTACCTATCAATGTCCTAGATGACGTAGTTAATTCAGTTGGTATAGCTTTTGTATTAATAATTATTATTATGCTATGTTAGAATAAATCAACTGTGCGTCATAAGGCAATCAGTAGGTAGATCAGTAACCCCTAGAAAGACCGTAAGAATCTAAATTTGTTCTTCTATAGCCAATGTTATGTTATGAAACAAAACGTTTCACGACGATTATATCTGTTTTTCTTAAAACTAGGCGACACCTAAACTTATGCCTGAATAAATATGTCTTTCTTTCAAACTAGAACCATTTACTTCAATTGAACTTTACATGCTCATTTGAATTGTCAAGGTGTCGCCCATTCAAAACGTAGATCTCTCTCTATTTTTCTTCTTTATGTTTTCGGTGTCGGAATCGACACGCGACTGCGAATACCTGAGTCGCTGCTGCAACCGTCCCGTAAGGGTTTATACAGCGTATTTTCAATTAAAACACAATAAAGTCAACACAAAAATCAAAACAAATATAAAGCAAAACAGAATCCAGTTCAAATAAAACGTGCTCAATCGTTACCTGTATTTAAGAGACTCGTGAAGGAACATCACTTGTTGTTGTGATCTTTTACTCGTAGCTGTAATAATCTGTAGTCGTCATTTATTTTCGTTGCTTGTATGTGTTTATGTATCTATTATATGGCATTTGTATGTGTATATTATATTATTTCGCACTATTGACAACACCATTTTTATGACCACGCAATCACTGTCCATTCCAAGGTTGCCTGGAGCATAACTATTTAGTAATCTGTGCCTGGAGATCGCATTAAGCGACAATGCCGCCCATTGTATGTTTTGTAGTTTCAAATGTATTATTTTTTAATTTTTTTCTGGTGTACTATAGAGTTTATACAAGTACTTATACAAGTTGTAACAGATTAAACGCAAGTCCTGAAAGTAGTTTGCTCATAAAATGGACTACTGAATCGATTTCAGTAACTATTATTATAAGTAGGTATTTTTTTCAATGCTAAAGAAAATTAAATCTTATTTCAAGGCAATAAGACTCAATTTTAAATGCATAAAGTAATGCTAGGGTCAACACGATTTTCTTAATAATAATTGTTAGCTTAAAAAAATGTTTTGGTCATTGTTTAATGCTTTTAACTCAATACTCTAATCGGGGTGTCTTGCGTTAATTATGTTACACGTTGTATATACACGGTGACATTTGAATCACAGTTTTGCTAGAACAAACGTTGTTTAGACCATGGTCTACTACCATTCTACAGCATCAAATATGTTATTAAAACCAATTAATCTATACGTTCTCAAATTAGTCTTATGTTGCTCAAATGTTTGAAACATTAACCGTAACATCAAATACTCATCGCGGTAGCGATATTGCATTCAACTACTTAATAGACGCGAGCGCCGCGCGTCGTGGCCGCAGTGTCTGTGTTGTAGGGCGTAACGATAATCCCGACTTTTTAACATTGCCTTTTTTGTGTTTTTTACGAAAACCAAATACTTTTTTTTTCTATTGGATGCTATAGAATGGTTGTATACCATGGTCTGAACAACGTTTGTTCTAGCAAAACTGTGATTCAAATGTCACCGTGTATAAATAAATAATGAAGTCAACACAGAAATCAAACCAACTATAAAACAAGAAAATATTTCATATTGAACAGCAGCTCGAACTACTACTACTGTGCCGAATCAATAGCTCAGTCATCCGATACTGGGGGCCTACTCCATAAACACGAAGTCCGTAGTTTCGGCCGAAGTGACAGTCGTTTCCTACTCCGTATCACTTACGGCCATAAGATTAAACCGGGGCCCGAACTAAGAATTTGACAGTTGTCCTTAGTCCCGATGTGTTTTTGCCCGTCCGGAAAAACGAATTAATCGGGAGCAGGGTTCACTTTTAATTATCGAACTACTTTCGGACGGGCCCGTATCTTTGTTGACGGACTTTTAGACAGTAGGCCCCCAGTTACAAGAGAAAATATTCAATGAACGATTGAACGATTGAATATTCTATTCACAGACAACAAAACATTTACGTTCTTTTAACTGAATGAACTTGATAACTACAATAGATTCAGTGGAGCTGTAATTGGATTTGTTCGTTCGACTGTTTTGATTCCGTGTTGAGGTAATAATCGTGCTTTTGTTAAAAAGTTGTAAAAGCTTTGCTGTTTGTTACACGGGTAAGTTTTGATCTGATATTTATATTTTTCTATGATAAGGCAAATTTATGGTTATTTCTTATTTTACGCGAGAAGTATCTACTGGTATCTACGAAATGTAAAGTTTTCTTTTATCTGAATCAATATACCATAGTATGTAAATTAGTTCAGTGACTAACAGATAGAGAACACAATGCCTTAACCCTTAACTAGGCGCATTGAAAAAATCACCCAATTAGGCGCATGGGGTCTTCAGTGACCCCAAAAAACATTGGGAAAGGAGTGTCAAAAAGAAATAAAACTTAAAATGTATTTTATAGTAATTAGTAAAGTTCTTTAATATAATTAACTTTAAGAAACGAAAACATAACTGGATTATTATATTTAATAAAAAAATAAAAAAATGTAACCTCTCTTTAAGCTAATTTTTTTTGACTTTTTTTGTTTTTTTTTTTTGACTAATTTGCGTACCCCGCGGTGAGTGAGGAAGCTAGAAAGAGCGTGAGCGCGCTCTAAACACTGTAAAACATTATTTTTCCAATTTCAAGTGGCCCTGACCCCATGCGCCTAATTAAGGGTTAAACCACTAAAGACTGTTTTTTTGTACCTACGTAGATTCAACTTTAATTACCTACCAATTTTTTGAAAATATATTTTTAATTATGCTCCCGCAAACAGGCGCGACGCGACACCATGACGCGACTTTAGTATAACAATTTCTATAAAACTTCATAGAAATTGTTCTTCCATAATCGCGTCGCCGTTACACCAACCGCGTCACGTCGCCGTCGTACCGACCGCGTCGCGTCGCTCCAGTCTGCGGAAGCATAGTTGCTAATAAATAATAAAAAAAATAGGCAGGAGCCTTTAAGGGTACATTAGGTACTACATAATAATATTATTATGAACTCACCCAGTCTCAAACATCATATTTACCTACTCTTTTCTGTTATATAATTTCATTATAAGTATTTAGCGGTCTTCCCAAAAAACCGGGTAGGTATGTTGACTTATTTATTTATCCAAAACCCGTTGGTATTTCACCTAACGAGCATGGGAACTAAAAGGAGCCAATAAGCATAGTTTGTCGTCCAGATTCCAAAGGTGCCAGGGAACCGGCATGTAGGCGGGGCGGGCACCCGGTCCTAGAATTTCAGCCATTCGTCCTGTGACCGGCTCCGAACAAAAACACTAACGACTCGTCAAAATAAAGGAATTGTTGAACGATTTGAAATTGGAAAGCAAAAGATGGCCGTGGTTTTATCACTGGCTGAAAAGAGGACTGATCGCTTCGAAAACTGTGTGGAGAATGTTTCGAGCTTTCGAGAATTTTAAAATTGTAAGATTGTATAGTTAGATTTGTGTCTCATAAAAGTTATATTTTTCTACTGTTCTATGGTTTTTAAAGTGTATTTTTTTATTTTTTATTTTAGCTTCACTTGTAACTAACAAACAAACAATGTCATAAAATCTTAGAAATCAATTTTAACCTACTTCTAATTGTCGTATCGAAATGAAACTTTGTATGTACCTATGTGAAGTTCAGATGACAAGGCTATAATTCGGTATCTTGGAGCTGATCTAATGATGGAGCCAGGAGATAGATAGTGGAACTCGTCAGCGGCTACTAGTAAACCCCTCGAGTTTGGGCTCATATGATTCGTTTTGACAAGTCCAATAGATAAGTCTTGGTAACGATGGTCTGATGATGGAGCCAGGAGGTGGATAATGGAACTCTTCAGAGGCTACTAGTAAACCCTTCTAGTTTCGAGTCAAATGATTCGTTTTGATAAGGCCAAAAGATTGCACTTGGTGTTGAGGGTCTAAAAATGGTGCCAGGAGGTGGATAGTAGAACGCTTCAGTGACTACTAGTAAACCGGTCAAGTCATAACTTCAGTCCGTCCGTCCGTCTTTAGTCTTATTAGCTAAATTAAGAACACTCAAAAGTAAAAAATAAAATTATGTAGGTAGTTTAAAAAAACCTTTTAGGTATACTTTACTTAAATTTTAAAACCTAGCTGTTTATCCAGAGATTATAACTAGACACTACTTAGTAGAGGGTTTAAGCACAGAATAAATAGTACAAGTAGTTAAAGTTCTACTTTTTCAATAATTTTATAAAAAAACACAACAGAAAGCCTTTTAAATGTATAGCAGTATTTATTTTTACTAGGTTGCATAATTTAGTTTACCTTTTCTTTCAAAATCCCGTAATGCCTGGATTTTAAAAGTCGAACGTATTCGGGGATTTACCGACTAAACGACAAAAGCTTTTAAGTCTTTTGTTTTGGGGATTTCACAAATCCTTCTATCAAAAATGATGTAACGCAAGTATTTAAATTACGTATTAAGTACTACCTATTATAGAACAAGACACGTGTAATATTTCCTTATATACATAGTGTTCCGAAAAATATAATTATGATTATTTTACCTAATATTTATCTTCTAAAATTATACCTACCTACATACCTACTTACGTATAATACATAATTACGACTGTTTTCGCCGAAGTGCTAGTTCAACTTTGACATTAGCTAATAAGTTCTCTTAATTAAAGTTTAAGTATATTTTATAAAAATAATGACGAGTAAACTAAATAATAATTAATTAATATCAATCCAAATTTAAGTTTCAGTGCTTAGGTACCTACCCCAGAGCTCGTTTATGTTCAATTTACCCAGAATCTGGCACGGTATACCTTTTACAATAAAGTAGCTACAGATTTTAAACGGCTAAAAAACATAAGTAATCAAAATATTATGACAAATGGGAATAAGTATTAAAGTTACATGGGAAATAGGTGCTTCTACTTACTCTAATTTAAAAACCTACTTAAATGTCAACAGCAACACATCCCAATTTATTACAATAATCTCTTATTAACAGCTTTAATAACCCATAATTCAATACTCAACAATTAGTGTCAACATACTACCTACGATAATATCTTAGGACCCGCCCACACTGCACCCAAAATATGTCCCAACCTTTATCTAAATCATCGAATGAAATTATACGTGGTGCCTTTTTGTGTCAATGGTCTAAAACAAGAGGGACTCCCTACTGGGCGCACCTCTAATTGGTCCGGCCTGGGACCTTAAGACTCAGCAGGTATTCGGTCGCAGTGTCACCTTTCACTTTGTTTGCGATTAATATGCGGCCAAAAGTATACCTATAGTTTATTGGTGTTGTCTGTTCCACGGTCTTGGTGTGGTCTGTTTAAGGTCACCATACTACCACTTTAACGCTCACAGCAGACAGGCGCGACGCGAGTCTAGTAAAACAATTTCTATGAAAGCTTCAAGCAAATTGTTCTACCAGAATCACGTTGCACCGTCGCATCGCGCCTGTCTGTGCAAGTCTTTACGTGTGGGTGTTTGAGGAATGGTTTTGACTACAACGTTCCTTTATCATTATCGCGTCAGCGACACTATGTCTGTTCATCAAAAATCCGACTGTCCGTATGCAGGCGCCAACAGATATATTTATGTTTTACGTTGATTTCGAATAATTGTTTAATTAAATAATAAACTAATGGATTAGGTTAGGTACTACTTCGAGAAAAAAAACCAGCCAAGTGCGAGTTGGACTCGCACACGATGTGTTCCGTACCACAGTACAATATTTAACCATACATTTGTGGCGGCATCTGCAAAGCCACTTGCGAACAACGCATCATCCTGACGTCACGGAAAATCCTGCATCGCGCAGGCAGAGTTTACCGCGCGACTGGCACATACAACATGTAACATAATTAACTCAAGACCACATACACCCCAATTACAGTATTGAGTTAAAAGCATAACACAATGACCAAAACAATTTTTTATTAAAGCTTACTATTATTATCGAGAAAATCGTGTTTACCCTAGCATTACTTTATGCATTTAATATTGAGTCTTATTGCCTTGAAACAAGATATAATTTTCTTTGGCTCAATCGGCAGTCAGTATTGCAAAATACATAATTTTTAAAAATATACCTATACTAATAGTTACTGAAATCGATTCAGTAGTCAATTATGAACAAACTACTTTCAGGACTTGCGTTTATTCTGTTACACCTTGTATATACAACGGCCCGACGCGCGACGTCATTTGTTGGGCAGTTGCCCATCAGACACGACACCCGTCTGGTCGGAGGATCTTCCCTTTTCTATGGAGGTGTGAGCGAACTTTACACCCTGTTCCTCATACCTTTTAGACATATTATATTTTATAAACACTTTTCTTTTATGGGAGCCCCTTAAATTTTTGGCTTTTTTTATTTTTATAAATTGATGTTATAGCGGCCATGGTAGTACCTACACACTCTGTGAAAACTTCAAGTGTCTACCTATTGTGGTTCAAAACATGCAGCCCTGTGACAGAAAGACGGACGGGTGGACAGCGGAGTCTTAGTAATAGGGTTCCGTTGGCACCCTTTTTGAACGGAACCTTAAAAACTAGCAGTTACTACACAAAACAACTTTTGGGTTTACAGAGCTGAAGAGTATTTTAAATTACCCAGCGACTACAGAAAACGATGATTGTAGCTTCATAAACTAGCTTCAAGAAACACCGCCAAGGTACTTCCAATCCCAAAAAAATAACCACGGCATCGTCTACATACCTATAACTATATAACCTATATCCATAACCTCTATCGAAATAATCAAATTACCATCAGTAAATTAAATCCCAACAATACCATGTCACAGCAAATGTCGGACTAGCGTCATTTAAATCCAAATCCTCTTAGTAAGGGCAGAACCAGTTTAGTGAAACGTACCTCTTATCCTCTTATTGCTCCCGCAGACAGGCTCGACGCGACTCCGGTGGAACAATTTCTATGAAAACTTCATGGAAATGTTTCTACCGGAGTCGCGTCGCGCCGTCGCGTAGCGCCTGTCTGCGGGAGCCTTATAGAGTGTAACGAAAAATGTATTTATAATGCGATTATAACACGGCAACTTATTATGTAGGCTATGGTAATTAAAATATGGGGTATTTATTATTCGAGAAATGTCAATCAGGGACTTTAAGTGTTTGGAAACACGGTGTCGGATTTATTCTGGGATAGTTTTCAATTTACAGTTCAACTAATATATAATAAATAACGGACTCGGTCTTGTGGTCGCAAGTACGACTGAACCTGCACTCTAAATGCGTGACACACTTTCATGAGAACCTGCACTCTAAATGCGTGACACACTTTCAATCAGAATCCAGGGCTTTTGAAGGAAATTCCTGATACATTGCTTCATAGGTTTGAGAAATTCGTCGGCTTAACAACGTAAATAACGCAACAAACGTGGCTGAACTGTCGAAATGAAAGGCATTGCGATCGATTGAATTGTATGTGTGTTAATCAATTACCCCGCTGAGTTCGATCGATATACATGGTTATTGGTAAAATACCATCAACCTCTTAAGGGTCATTGTACCTACTGATCATTATGAACAACTTTTACTATGGGACCAAATATGAAATCGCGAAAAATAAATCAGCTGTTCCCTACATTTATGTTTGCAGAACTCGTCAAAATGTAGGGACCAGCTAATTTTTTTTTCGCGATTTCATATTTGGTCCCATAGTAAAAGTTGTTCATAATGATGAGTACAGTGACCCTTTAAGAGGTTGATAGTGTTTTACCAATAACCCTGTCTATGTCAGGCAGTGATATTGGGTTTTTCAATATTTATTTTTTCTTAATCTGGGCGGTAAGTGTGCAAATGGATACCCAAGTGCACATACATTTTTAATTTAATTACTGCAACTGTTGGCAATTTGCCGTGGAGTCGATAAGCCGCACAGCGATTAAGTTTATTTTTTCAATTATAATTTTATTACTTTTTAAATTAAAATGGGTTGGTATTGCTGTTGTATATTTGTGATTTGGGTAAGTAAATTCGTATTTTCGATTAAACGCTGGTTTTATTTTGTTGTTTCCTATAAAAAATATCGTGTTGTACTTATTTGCTACACAAACCTACTTATTATTCACGATTATTCAATGAGGTTTTCTTTGGATTTTTTTCTACAAATCGACTGTTTTAAGTTTCATTCTTTTAGCACTATTTTATCATCACTAATATAATATAACAACCTGCCGGTCGATTCTGTAACAATCTCACCGTGAAAACGTAGGTGAAGTGAGCTATCATTCTACCCGATGCTAGGGATGGACACTATTGACCGATCACTTCATGTTCCCTTCACCTAAGTTTTCACGGAGAGATTGTTACAGAATGGCTTGGCAGTAGTATCTTTTTCACACACCGAAAGTAGGTTGTAACATGACACATTTCAACTTAGTCTCCAGGCTGATCAACACACCTTCGATACGATTGTAGATGTCCACAATCGGAGGTGACCATACCTACATAGCGATAGTGGCCACTATCATAAGGCGAGAGGGCAACTGTTTTTTTCAATCCAATGTCAAAAAAGTATATAGCAAGTATTTAAAAATCTTTGAACGGGTTTGAACTCCCTAAGCTTTTATAAGCAATTCCACTCCAATCTTCCTGACTAAATCGCGTCTTTTATAACTCAATCAGCAGAGCACTAAGCGTTATTGCATCTACAATAACCAGATCACCGTCACTCGGTGCAAATTCGTATAAATTGGATAATGGTCGGGACGGGTCGGATCGGGCCGGACGTCACCAATCTGTCCATTGCCGCAAGTGCGGATAAGTGGCGTGTAATGTATCGTTTTAATGCGTTAATGTACGACATCCGATACGAAAATGTTTTCCCACAATGTGGTTTTGGAGACACTATGATAGTAAGCGTAAGATTAAGGTTTTCCGTTTGGTTTAGAGCGTCGTTGCTATCTAGTAAACGCACATGAATAATAGGTAGGTATTATTTCCGAGTGGGCTGCTGGCAGACGCCATATGCAATTGAAGAGAGAGATAAATTTTATCGTCTATTTACTTACGTAATACTTAGGTATTTTATCTGAACCTCGTGGACCTCTCTAATCTATATTTTCGTACCGCCAAACATTTTTTTTTCTCTCCGTATGAACCATCCTCGTAGGTACTTCAAGGAATATTCTAAAAAAAAGAATTAGCAAAATCGGTCCATCCGTTCTTGAGTTATAAAATTACAACGAAAAAGTGGCATTGATTTTTATAGATAAGGATAAGGTGGTTTATTACATCAGGCACTGAAATTGTTGCATTGGCACAGGAATAGGGTATCGATCTATGAAGGGTTTTTGCTTATGGGTCTTTCCTGATGTGAAAAAGAAAATACACCAAAGCTCATACATAAAGAATTAAACACTCTGTCAAGATCAAAACGGGTAAGATACCAAATCACCACCACATAAAATAAATAACAATAATAATATACAATGTCAAAAATACGACAATAAATGAAAACACTGGCAATACTTGCATAGGAGTATTTTGAAACTATCAAATTAATCCTAACACCGAAATAACAAAATTGATTTTTTCAAACGAACTAAATAGTAGTGATGGGGCGACTATGGGTTTTGCCAATCTTTGACTAGCTACAGTAGGCACTAAAAAAATTCAAAAAAAAAATAAAAAAAAAAACAATCAAATATTAGTTTAGGCAAACTATTGGATATATTTGATTGAATTTTTGTATGCAGGTTGGGAACATCATTAAATATACGCAGTTTAATTTATTGTCGTGTCGTCTCCACCTTGTATATAATATTTTTAATTTTTTTTTTAATATTTTAAAAAACGATGTTAGCTACAAAAATATAAAACTGTGGCGCAGCTATCAAAGCCCAGTAAATTTCTTGTAAAAGGGTAGATATTTATTCATGCTCTTATTAATGTTATTGTAGAGTTTAGAGCTAAAGTGGATAAGTGACGACGGACCAACGTTAGCCTGCAGTGCTCAGTTTTGCAAATTCTGTCAGTGCGACGCTTCATTACGAGAAACTGAGGGTCGTAAAGCAAAAGGTTGTGCTTCCTACGAACAATCTGTAGCACAAACAGTTGTCTTACCGTGAGGACCTCGCAGAGTGAATATAGTTCAGATGTCGGGAATCTAATATGTTTCTTCGCGAGTAGCTTTAACACCGCTCTCTGAGCCCTTTTTAGCCGCAAAATGGTTATTTTATGGGTTCCACCCCAAGTTATTATGCAGTAACCAAGAACTGATTGAAATTACACTATTACCTAAGACGGTCTCTGAGCTATCTCAAGGAAACTTTAACTTGGGAGAAGATATTTAAAGACTTGACAGACATATAAAGATGTGACGCGACGTATTTATCAATCGCTTAAAAACAGTAGCACTTGTGTACACACGGCTACACATCAAGCTATATATTTCCAGTATAAGCTGGTCTCACATTGTATAGGATTTCCGTACGATGCGAGACCAGCGTAAACTGGTTTTGTATAGCTTGATGTGTAGCCGTGTGTACATGATCACAAGATGGACATACCTACCACTATTGATGATCGTTTAAATGCATCCAATGATCAAACACACTCACACACAAACATACATGAGTGTATGCGAGTGTATCGGCTCCTCGTGAGCCGTGCGAGTTGAAAGAGTCAATTGAGTGAATGGGTCATCGACTTGAGGGCTGATATGTCTACAAAGAGGCAATGCGTTACTGACTGTGTACTTGATTGATTAAACTGATGGTTTTCATTTACCCGTTCAGTTCAATACGGACTAATAGGTGGACATAATTAAATATAAACAGCAGCTTGGGAAGGTCTTTAAAACTTGAAAACGGGAGGTAGGTATGTATGGTCTTCCAGGCCGTATTTCGGCCATGGCGGCCAATCTTAAAGGAGACTGCGTCTGTTTCCGAACGCATACAACCCTAATCTCTTCAAAGTGAGAATGAACAGGCTTCTTCTAGGTAAGCTCACTCCATCGTCGACTCTGTCTCTGTCACCACTGACCTAGACTAGAGTCAGGAGCAAAGACATGTAAAATAAAAAATAAAATAAAAAAAGACTAGCCTTCAGCGCAGGAGATATTATAGTGCACAAGTGTGTGCGCTGACACAAGTGCACTCTCTCTTCCCTCACTCTCATAGGCCTCGTTTACGGAGACGCGAGGCGTCGCGCGTCGCGTGTGGCGTGACGTCTCGCGTCTCTCTCGCTCTCGACCACGCTGTATGAGATCGAGAGAGACGCGAGACGCCACGCTGCACTAGACGCGCGACGCCCCGCGTCTCCGTAAACGAGGCCATAGTCCGATGGGACGGCAACCCGACATGACCGGAGAGAGATCAGGCGCAAGATCAACGGCTTAACGTGGTTTCCGAGGCACGGGGGTATCACACCACCAAGTTCCAAACTCCGGGTTGTTACTAAGAAATTCCTAATAAAAAACCCAATAACACTGTGGCTGCCCTGAGAATCGAACCCAGGACCTCACGCTCAGCAGTCGCGCTTGCAACCACGAGACCAACGGGCACTACAGTCAACTGCACGTCCATATTAATTAACAGTTTGACATGGACACTTGGACAGTAACTTTATTTCAAAGCAGTTAGGACTATTTTTGTAGTTCTAGTGTTACCACAGACGTGCACACAGTTTAATCATAATTTCACTGGGATCCATCAGAAATAAAATCTTAGTGATAATGTTTAAAAGTGAAACTCTAATTGATCTTAGCTTTTCTCTTGGGTATTAAAATAATAGCGGTGCCATTACGCCCTAGGAACAGTAGAAACAGAAATGTGTAGGTACTTTTTTTTTTAAAATCTTTATTTGTTTTTTAATTAAGGGGCTTTTGTCTAATAAGGATAAGTCAACCCCATCATACCTTATAACAAAGTAAATTCACTTAGAAATATAAAATATAACACACAAAGAAAAAAAAATTACTTATAGTAATACTAAAAAGCTACCGCTCACTGCTGAACGACTAATACTAAACTACATAACTTTTTAGCTGTCTCCGATTTAGGGTTTGCCAAAATGCTTTGAATCAGACCAAATGTGTACTTAAGAAAAAAAAAAAAAAGAAGGAACCAACTTTCCTGTTTTGAAGTCGATGCGTCTTCGAAATATTAATAAACACTTTCAGCTACGGTTTTCAAGAAAGAAAACAACAAAAGAAGACGTTTAGTTCCAGAGAAAAAAAAGATCACTATATGAACAGCTTTCCACTCACCGAAATGTTCACCAGTATTTTCCTCCTCTATTAATATTAAAACACTGCAATTAATGTATTCAATAACCCCATTTAGTAGAAAATTTACGAACAACAGTTTTAATTACGATGATAATTAAACATTTGATAAAGCTTTTAAACAAAAACCATACAAAATGTTTACAATGTGTAAGACCTCGTACCCACGGGCGATTTTTTATCGAGCATTGGAATTTCAACGCACTGCTCAGCGCCGAGAGTTGAAAATTCAACCGTGTATTTTTTGACGCGCTAGGATTCACTCTGTTGGATTCTCAACTCTCGCCTAAACACCGAGAGATGAAAACCAAGTGCGTGATAAAAAATTGTCTCGTTAAAATATCACCAGTGCGTACCTGGGCTCATACATACGTTAAATACATAGTTTAAAACTCTCTACAGTGCGTGGTCGTCACGCGATCAAAGTTTCGTCTAGTCATGTTCAGACATTACAGCAATTTGGCTTTATTAGGTTTTTTACGAGCAATTTAAAGCTAGATAATACATTAATGGCCAGCTTTTACGGTGAAATTGATCCATCAATATGTAATTGTACTTTTAAACTTAACAGGTGTGGGTGGGTCTGAACAAATTACCTTATTTTTACATTTTTAAACTATCGCGATGACATTATCTTTCACTGTCTAACTAAACGAAGTAATCATAACAAAAATGAATCCGCCATTCATTGTAGAGGGACTTCAAATCAATTTTTTTTATTTAACCATTTATTTACACACAGTATAATATAAAAACACAAAAAGAAAATAACAGAAAAAAATCGTACAAAGGTACCTAATGCTTATTTCTAAAGAAATATCTTCCAGCATACATGCGATAGAAAAGTAGGTAAAGAGGGATGTAAACACCGTGTGTAGAACAGAACATAAAATACATACAATCAATTCACATACTATTAAATCTTTATTTAATTCTGCGGCTTTTGTGGAAACGTCTTCCACAATTTAGCCAACGTCACGTACTACTTATGATAGGCCATCAAATACCGTAAAAGGACACTTTTTACTATTGCCCATCTATCTCTGACACTTTTTACATCCACATCAAGTGTCCAAATGTCCCACAAATTGCTTTGTCTCGAACAAAAAGTAATCGCCTAGATGACAACTAGAAAAAGTATTATTACTTAGTATTTCCTAGCGAAATAAATAAAGTAACCTAACCTTATAAAAGTCTGTTATTATGATACAGAGTTGATTATAAAAGCTTGTCCAATATTACTGTAAAGGTCAGCCGAGCGATTCTGTAACAATCTCACCGTGATGACTTAGGTGAAGTGAGTTGTCGATAGTGTCAATCCCTAGCATCAGCCGAACGATTCTGTAACAATCTCACCGTGATAACTTAGGTGAAGTGAGCTTGAAGTGAGTTGTCGATAGTGTCAATCACTAGACTAGTATGGTGGCTCACTTCACCTAAGTTATCACGGTGAGATTGTTACAGAATCGACCGGCAGGTGGAGTGATAGCTCACTTCACCTAAGTTATCGCGGTGAGATTGTTACAGAATCGACCGGCAGGTGGAATGATAGCTCACTTCACCTAAGTTATCGCGGTGAGATTGTTACAGAATCGACCGGCAGGTCTAGGTTACCTTCACATTGATCTCTAGACCTAGATCTAGCAAAAATCTGTTACCTTGTTGTTGTTGAACTACGGTTTCCTAGACGAGCGGTGGCCACCACATAGCGTCTGCAATTTAACGGTGAATGATGTCACTAAAACGTTACATAATTGCAAGTAAGTTGATGTGTTTACACACACACGCAAACACACTCATGCACTTATACAATTGATCGTATTATCTTTCTGTCTTTAGTTTTTTTTTTCTCCTTTTGTTACTTACCTGTTTGTAATTTATAATGTAAGGGAAGAGCGGAGCCTTCAACTACAGGCATTGCTATGCCTAAATGGAGACTCCTCGACGTGCAATGTAAGGCCAAAATGATATGAAATAAACTTATTTTATTTATTTTTATTTTTATTATTTCCTAGCGAGCGTTTTTTGACACCGTATAGTCAAACCTCGCTGCCATCATTTTCATGACAGCCGTCACTGTGGCTGTTTTGTGGCGGCCACCGCTCTTATAGGAGACCGTGGCTTAATGGCTATGACAGCCGAAGTGATGCAACTGAACAGCCTCATTGTTTCGTGTATGTGCAAGCATCCGGTCACACCGATCTGGCGAAGGTTCATCTACTCAGATTGATCGTTATGACAAACAATACGCACACGCACACAAGACCACAACAAACAATACCCAACCACAAAAAAAAAACATAAAACAAAGAAATTAAAAGAATTATTTATAAGAAATCATTTTCTAATGATAATTGCCTTGACTAACGTCCTCCAATGTATGTACTATAATGGTTGAGAATTTAACTGCTGAAGGAGTATAGAATAATTTTATATAATAATTTACATATACTTTGGTGACGGTTAGGTACCTATAATAATTTTTCTTGTCTGTTCTCTTATAAGTGTCTTTTTTGTCTTTTATGAGAATAAATTATTTTAAACCTATAATTGTAATAGGATAGGGACTTTTAGGGGAATGGTTCCATCAGTCTCACTTTCATCATAAAATCAAATAAACCAAGCAGTAGTTGATTCTCAAAAGACCGCTAAAAGTAACCTTAATTCATTTTAAATTGATTCATAAACGGCGGTTACCGACGTAACAACTATCAGAGAACCGGTGTAACATAATAATTTCAATTACAAACTTCAACGAACATGAGCTGAAATTATAGTGTGGTTTTGTTTCATTTGGATATATTCCATCCAGTTTTAACCTTCGCGGAAACACATTAATGCATCACCAAGATTAAACAAGTCTATCCATACCTACCCTTAAAAGTCCTGGGACTGTCATTACCATATATATAACTGTTTTTAATATTTCTGTGGTCATTACTCTTGATTAATTAATTAACATAACTCGCAAAGTCAAAGCCACGGAGCAGATTCCTGCTCCGTGGTCAAAGCATTTGTTTCAATTAACGCACCTCTGTATTGTCAAGGAGTCGTTCAGTCAGAAATATGAGGGCTAGTTGCCCATTCCAAATAGTAGTAGGTACCTATGGAGAAGAACGGGCACGAAACTCCATGGACACTCTTTTAAACAATTCCATTTTTTTTTTCAAACATAATCGGCTATAATCTGCCGTCAAATAATTCAATTAATTTAAACTTGTTCAAGCATGAAAATAATAAAGTCTTACAAGATCAGATATAAACGCTCCACTGAGCTTTATAGCACGGTTCAATACTAAATAATAGTAAAGTTTTGACATAAAGCTAGGTTAAACAAGCGGAATTGATGTGTTGATAGCATCTGTGTGTACAAGACTTTCGAAAATGTGCTGCAGATAAAATCAGTGTTGCTTTATTTTGAAAGTGATGGACTCTTCGAGATTGGTTATTGGACGTGCATTCGTTGATTGTGAATAATGTATCCGTTCTGATTGTAGCAACGTTTGTTTTTGTAAATATCCTGATATTTGCATTATGAGAACCTCCAGTTACTGAATTGAAAGCTTTACCTATTCTCAAACTGTCTTCGATTATGTTTTGATTAAAGATCTTATCTGAGGTGAGTTTATCACAGTTAGGTATATGAAGCTCCATCTCCAAGACTTTCCAGAAATTAGTTATGTTGTTTTTATCAGCATTGACTTGGGTTGGCAACAAAATCAGCTAATAAAGCTTTCATGTTGTCATTTAGCTTTGTCATTCCTCTTTCGTATCGACTCCAGCTGATTGGTGTAACAATTTTTTTTTTTTTTAAAGACCTACTTCGTTAGATTTGATGAAAACAAATAAGGAAAAGAAGAAAGGAAAAGAAGAAAGGAAAAGAAGAAAGGAAAAGAAGAAAATCTTATAACACAAACATTACGTCGTCAGACAGAAATCTGCCCCTTTGCTTTGTAGAGTGCGGGTCAGCTCCAACTCCATCCTGAAGACTATTGCGGGGAGATACGACTCTCCTTTGTTAGGGGATGTTGTTCGAAGATGAATCTCGAACAACATCCTTGTCTCTAAGTAGATATAAGTTTACTATCATAGGAATAAGTTATCTTTTCGTACCACTTGCTCAAAAAAGTGACATTCTATGCCACAAAAAGCGAACATAACAATAGTCATTTTTAATCTGTTAAAAACAGGGAAAGAAAATTGTACTGAATTTCATTCATCCTCTAGGGGGAGAATGTGATTTAAATTTGGAATACTTACCGAAATTTATACTGAACTACATCTGTGTTTACACCATTGAGTTTGTATATAAAGCAATACATCTTTTTGAAAAAGGAATACGCATTTATTATGCAGTTATGATTATTAAACAAAATTACGAAAACCGACGAGGCCGTATGAGCTTGATGCCTTTGCTTTTCCGACAAAAAAATATTAGTCTAGGAATTTGCCGCGTTTTTGTTTTCTTCAAATACATAAACGATAAGTTTATTTTAATTTATTTTTATAAAAAAGTTAATGTCCTAAAAATACGTTTAATTGTCATTATTTTTAATAAATGCATCTCATATTATTATTGTGTTAATTTTTTCGCAAATGGTACGAAAAGTAGAGTATTTTCCTCGGTAATAAAGCTGTCTTAGTCTTGGGTGAACTTAAATCCCTCGCTACACTCAGGACTCGTCTTAAATCCCTCGCTTCGCTCGTGATTTAAGTTTTTAACACCCTCGCTACGCTCGGGAGTAAACCTCGAGTCCTTCATTACGCTCGCGATTTAAATCGTCACCCGCGACAGAAGACACTGCTTTATCCCCTTGGTTAATAATCTACTATTTTGTTTACTAACCCATATGGATGTTGCTTATCCCAATTAAAGATTATTTTATTTTATTACGCCTGTGAAGGGTTCGGCAGAGGTGTACCTATAGTACACCCACATTTAGCATTTTATGTTAAAGTACCACGTAGAAAGGGGCGAGCCTATTGCCATCAAACGGGCACAAATCTAGACTCCGGGCTGATACTGAAAAATTCCGGCAGAAAATACCCAATTACAGTGGCCGACCCGGGAATCGAGACCTCATGCTCTGACTAGCTCAGAAGAAAATCTCACCACTTAAAAATGTGTGTCAGACGCCAAAAAGCGTACCACAATCTAGAGCCGTAATTGCAGAAATTCCAAATAACGGCACTTTATATATATTAGGTATTACAGAATTAGTGATGGACACCGTCTAACATCAATCGGGCACAAATCTAGACTCAAGGCTGCTACTGAATAATTCTAGCTGGAACAATCAAATAACACTGCCCGACCTGGGAATCGAGACCAGGACCTCATGCTCAGCAGTCAGAAGAAAATCTCACCACTTAAAAATGTGTGTCAGACACCAAAAAGTGTACCACAATCTAGAGCCGTAATTGCATAAATTCCAATAACGGCACTAAATATCCATTAGGTATTACAGAATAAGTGATGGACACCGTTCGGCATTGGGCACAACTCACAAGTAGCGCTTTTGTTCAAATACTTTCACAATTGAGGGCTATCGATAAAAATTGTCGGCTTATTATTGTTCCCACGCTGCGTCGGCATTGGCGTGTGCGATGCTCATTACAACATGCTTCCGCAATTAGTGATGGGCTCTGGGCTTTCTCACTGCTCAATGCTCGATTATTTGTGCCGATATGTGCGTGTGCTCCAGAAAATGAAGGTCTTCTTTAAAATTATTATTTGGATGTTGATTTTCGTTGATCTGGAAGTTCAAAAGTCAACAGTAGATTGTATACTTGGTATTAAACTGTTTGCTCTAAGTAGATATACTGAATTATCTTCACGTTAATAGAGCTTTTTGCTGAACAAACAAATGGATAAGAATGTTTGCGTTTATTTAGTTGATAGTCTAAAGTCCTATATGAAGTTTCAAGTAACTTATATGCTGATTACATACAAATAGTCGTTTTTCTAGCAAGTCTAGAACAGTGTGTGTCAAAACAGATGCATGTGAACGATCAAAATTACATTTTATAGTAATGATGCGAGCTTTGCACGTGTCTGGAATAATATTTAAAAACCCAGACGACAACGTGTGTGTGATGAGATGGTGGTCGATCGTATCGTGTATCGGTGTCCACACTTTCAATCGTTGTACAATATACTTAGTTATTTTTGCAGTAGCGTCATAAAGGTCAAAATTGCTTACTTTTGCTGATATAAATGTTTCATCCAATAAGGATGAATTCACGATTGCGATGAACCGTACCATCTACTACACCTTAACAATAATACCATCTTGCAACTTAAACCTTTCTTTGAAAATCGCTGCGGTCAGACGGCATTTATTTTACTGAAAACCACAAAGCCACAATACGTACGAAGCTACTGGTCGCATGCTTTATTATGAACAAGTTATTTTACCTATAAATAAATATTGAAACTCTAAAACTTTACTCTGCTAAATCAGGCGAAGTTGAATAGAAGAAAAACGAGCTATGATGTTCGGTGTTCCCCAGGGTATGGTCTTGGGCCTGTAATGAATAAGAAAAACAAAGGTTTCATATTAAAAAATTGCCGTGACCATGTGCTACCAGAAACACAGACATAGCAGATTTAGTTAAAGTACTTACCTAAAAGCTATAGTCCGTAGAACCAAATGACCCTAAAACATGTATCGGTGGCATTGCAACAGAAAACAGGCCCGCCCACATCGCGACCTTTTTACATTTCATGGCTTTATTCAAAAGTAAATTGGTCATAACTAATTAACGAGATACCAGGACTATCGGCTAAGCTGAACCACTTTTAATTGGGTTTCCTCTAAGCCGATCGGGAAACGGCTATTACATGGAAACGATTTTTTGTTGAATCGTGTCAATGCTTGATTTATAAAATCTTATTTTGGATTTAATATTTTTTCTACAAGATGGTGAAGGATTGTCTAGAAAGATCTAGATTGTCTAGTTTAAATCATGCAATTATTAGGTACTACATATTGGTTTGCATAGACTAGGTACATGTTTTATGATAACATACTTTGTCGTAGACGGTTTTAAACTGTCTACGGTCTTAAATGATGTCATTCTGCTCATTGCCAAACCTGTGACATTGACAGGTTATGACAATGACGGTTGTAAAGTATTGTAAATATATCAATTCTATTATGCGGGTTACTAAATTATGAAGAAGAAATATTACAATTTAGTTTACACTGTGAATACACTTTGTGGTAAATTATAAAACTGATTTGAGGAATGTTATAATAAATTGTACGTGTCTCAGTTTTAGGTAATCTTTGTTTGAGATTCAATAAAAAAAGGTAAGTACTTTTCTCCTTTATAGAAATGCCACAAAGAATATTTGTACTGTTAGAGATAAACTTCATGACTTACCACAATTATTAATTTGAAAGTGTGAGAAATCTATAATCTAAGAAACGTTATTTCATTGTTGTTTTATCATTTGACCTCAATAAAATGAATGGCAGTGGGAACGTTTTGTTGGAACAATGGGAAACAATTAATATTGCTGTTTTAGCCATTTTCAATTTATGTTCAAAGGAATTGCTACATCGTTTCATACAAACTTAACGACTTAATTATGAAAATAAAGGTTTTAATGCGAAATCAGTTAAAACATTTACGGGTAAATTATAGTACCTAGATAAAATATGCGTAATATGAAACTTTATTATCAATTTTCAGCAAACGTGGTCCAGTGTGATAAAATAGTAACAAAAAAAAATGTAAATTTGCTATTTAATTTGTGCAATTGCTTAACTTTTCATTATTCACTTTGCTTTGCCATATCGACGATGAACTGAACCAATACCTCCCAACTTTTTTTTTTAATGCCAATCGACGTGAAATGATATTACGCGTGTACTAGCAAAACTTCCTACCACGATATTTGACTATTCATCCCATTAAACACTAATAGAAATGACTCCTAAATTATGTGACGCTAATTTTGCTTCGAATACCTCCTAAGTTTAAGTAGAAATAACTACTATGTTATTGCTTTGTTGTTGTTGTTATGTTGTTTGTGTTGAAATCTTCTAAAAATAAATAGAAGATATTGGTAGTTAATTGTCGATATGTTAAACGATTAAAACTGATGCAAATTATCTTCTCTTGTACAATACACCTACTCAATCTTAATTTCAAAGTTTTCATTGTCTAATTAAAACACAATGAAACTTTGAATTAATTTCAATTCTCTATGTCTGAACGACTAAGGAATCGCGCTATTAATCTCGGTTGGTAACCAATTTCTTCTCTCGTTATCTAATTTGAGTGGAATTTAATGCAACAATGACTGGCTCTTAATTTCATTACCACCCACGGACTAAGAGTGGCTGCGAGCAGTGAGCGTCCATCTAGCCGACAATGGAGTATTGTCCACCGATGGAAACAAATTAGGACGATGACGCAGTGAAATTTTGTACGTGAAGGTTCTGGTGCATCGGCTAATTAGGATAAATTGCTATTACCGTGAATGCAAATGCCGTAAAAACTCCTGCTGGTGTTTAAAGTAAAAGTCAATTTAATGCATCTTTTCCAAAATGTTTATTTTTTTCAGTCTGTATTGTATTGCTGCTGGGCAAAGGTCTACACTATAATCATCCGGGCTTCCACTCTTTCCTGTATGTTGTCTTCTCTGGTCAGTCTCCCATGAACGTCTCCATTTTGTCAAGCGAGGGCTTCATTTTCCTGGGCCTCCCGCAGTTAAGCCACCCATCTTCCGGCACCTACTGCATGACGATCCCCTCTGGCGTATGTTTCCCATTGCCAGTCTACAACTACATGTAGGTATTACTATCTCTGGAAAGCAAAGAAGAAAATGCATTAAAGCACAAACATTAACGGTGTGGGTATGGTATACGGTATACCATACATACAATTTTATAAAACCAAATGCGAAACGCCTATACCATGAAAAGCTTAAAATTAATTGTACAAGAGAAGAGAAATTTAAAAATGATTGGGCATAAAATTGGTCGTCTTGGGCCGATTTCTCGATGTTGTAGATAACTATTATGTGAACACTTGACAGGGTGTCGCCGCCGCGGGCATGACGAAGAAGCAGGCGCACGCGCAGGTAGACCCTTCGGAGAGAAGAAGAGACGCCATCGCCCCTCTCGCTCACACCACGTGGTGGGGGCGGCCGGGCGCGGGCGTAAGCTTGCCGCCTGTGCTACATTTTATTTAGTTTATAACCGTTCTTTGGCGCCGGAGCACCGTCAACTCGAGTGTTGCGTTTGACCACTGTTTGTCAATAGTGTTTCGATAAGAAAAACAACAGATGAGTGAAAAGGTGTTCAGGATTTTGCAAGCTTATCGGTGCGTTGGCGCCAGCCGCCTCTGGCATGGCTCCGCGCAAAATGCTTAAAGCTGCGGCTTTACTGATAACTCTGGGATACTGCAGCTTATTAGTATACCAAGGTGGCGTTCCTTTTAACTTCCAAGAATCCCGCGCGGGAACTGTGCAAGTGTCTGACTTATCCGTGGAACCCGTGACCACCATAGATGAAAGTGCAGTTAAAAACATAACTTTAGATGACATTTTTATAAGTGTGAAAACATCAAAACATTACCAGGATTCGCGACTGCCAATAATTTTGAAGACATGGTTCCAGTTGGCAAAAGAGCAGGTAAGAAAACGAAACAATTTCTGATAGTTTTAAGGTACAATGATAAAACTTCGGTTGATGATTAAGTTGATATTGATGTTTCTTAATTATGAAATGAAAAATAGTTTTAAATGTAACAGTAAGTAGCATTAGAAGTAACAGTTACTAGTCTTAATGAATGTATCATTGAAACCAAAACAACATACTACCTCGATAATGCGTCGACGATAATGATGTTTGAGTAGAAAGGATAATATGGTTTACTAACCGGCACGTCTATTGTAAATAAATAGTTAATGATTGTTCAAAAATTAATTTCTGATTACGAATAGTACCTACCTATTTGATTAAGGAACGTTTGGCGCCATTAGCAAATAAAAAAATCAAAATGTCTGGTTAAAATACTGAAGATGCAAAAAATGTAAACTCCAAGACGATTCATTAGGTTCAGCAATTACCATTTGGAATAAAATACCAGTTTTAAAAACCAACCATGAGCAATAATGTATTGAAGATGAAAAAGATGTTGATAAACTAGTTAATTAGAATAAGATATAAAAATGTTGAGCAATATTACAAAATTAGACAAAATATGCATTTCCATACATCGATCGAAGTCGAAGAACTTACCCATAGCGTTTGTTAGGGCCCCGTCAGAACTCTCTTTTACGATTCAAACTGGGTTTTGAAAAGCTATAAGCCCATGTAGTTTATAAATGCCAACAGTTTACATACTACCTTAACAATTTGATTAATAATTGAGGCGACATCATTCCTTAAAAATACAAACATTGAACTTTGCGTCACAATTTTTCACTAAACTCCAATAATAATAAAACACAAGGCTATAAAGGGGGCTACCCGCAGAGTCAAGTTTCAATACTGCGGTGATAAATCTTTTATAAATGCACCAGAAATGTTCCCAGCGGGACTCGCTTGTTCGTAAACTCAATATTACTATCTAGTTTCGGAATTAGAAACGAATGTCTTAATTCCATTTCTTATTCAACCTTCATTTATCCAAATTGCGTTGGAATAGAACGAGGAAAACCCGTTCGTTGCCGTTTATTTCAAATTGCTATGTATTATTATACTGAGCGCTTCCATGTGATAGTGATTAGATGCCGAAACAACGCTTTTATGCAAATATTTCTGTGCTGCTATTAATCTTGTTATTCTAGTCACAGAACATGTTTTTTTTAAAGCTATTGAATAGTATGTTAGAATATTCTAATCTAATGACATCGGCTCCAAAAGTTTTAACACCAATTTCGTAGACACAATAGACACTTGTTTCTGTCAGATAAAATCATGAGCCTCGTAAAATTCTGTTTGTTGATATAATCTTCATAGCCTCAAATGAGTTTTAATACACCAGTTTTAACTTACGGACCGTTATTAGTTAAAATTAAGACTCTTTATAATATATATTTTCCAATAATGAAGCAAAGACCTTTGCATAGTAGATCCTCCCATATAGAAGTAGCCATCACAGGTAAATTAGCAATGCAAAAAAAATGCAGGCAATAAAAAAATCTACCCTTGGTCAGCAAAACGATTCGTTTTTGTTTATAGGAACTGAGCATAAGAGAGGTCTAGCTTCATTTGTAGGTATCCGTTTTTCTCCAAGAACACTGTTCGAAACGCCAACAGTCCCAAACATTCTTAACGAAACTACTCTCACAGAAATGGAATTCATATATTTCGAACCAATATATCCAAACACAAACAATAGACAGCATTCGTGCAGCGGCCATTTAGCCAGCGTTTCCTGAATCTGGAGCGTGCATAATCAACCGTTAATCCGGCGGAGCGCGGGCGCAGGAGCGGCGCCATTGTGGACCCGCGCGTGGCACGGCGCGCGCGCAACACGTGACGTGATTGTGTACTTGATTTTGCCCTTTTGTGGTAACTCTTGGACGGACGTTTATGATTCGTTGTTGCAAACTGGTTTTGTGAGTTTTATCCTTTTGTTAATATTTAGGGGCTTGGTATTTCAGTGTAGGTTTGTATTCGTTTAATGATCCCTTACCCTGATAGCTGCTTGAGGGAAGTAACATACGGGTCAAAGCATACATCATCTGAACCGTGGCAAACTTGATCATGTTAAGTTTGAATCGGATACAGAGCAGCGTATTTTTGACTCAAAAATATATCCATTCCACCTCTTAGAACAAGTAATTTAATTAATGTACGAAATTGTACAAGTCGTACCAACAAGTTAACCTTTGTTTTATCGACATGCAGTGGCCGCTAGAACCAATTAATTTCAGACGCAATCGAAATGATTGCATGCATGCATTCCAATTTCTCTCAAGAAGTAAATCGAAAATTACATTTCCTCGGTTGTCAAATTGTTGATTTCTAACCGAATATAGATGATTTGGAAACCCTGAACAAACCACATCTAAGCTATTTCGATACAATGCATTCACAAAATGCACATAATTAAGTTGTCTTAGTCAGAAAATGTCTAAAAGAAATAAAAAGCCCAATCCTTCAAACTTCTCATCTGCGTGACTTGCAGGAGTCAACTAAAAGAAATTAAAACTAATTAGACGGGGCGAGAAATGAGCAAATTACCACCACTTTTGAACTAGTAAAACTTCACGTTACTTAATTGTTTAATGCAAACTGGCTTTATCCTGGAAGAGCCATATTGTCCACGTTTGTGTGATAACTCGGGCAAAGTTAAGAGTTAATTTGGGAAAGCTTAATATACGGATGCTTAGCAGTGAATTTTCATATAAACCGAATAGTTATGGTTTAGATTTTAATTTTTACTTCAGTTAGACAAATTTCGAACTATCTGATCTAATGAGATGGATGCTACACTTCATATTTGGAATACAGAGTAATCTTATTGGGCATAGAGCAGTGGTGGCCCAGTATTGACGGCCGCGACTTACGAGTGGCAGATCGAAGATTCGAACGCAGACAGACGCTTTACTTTGTAGAAATTATTTCATCACCACTGCTCTCAAAACGGTGAAGAAAACATCGTGAGGAAACCGGCATGTCCTAGAACCAAAAATTCGCAGACATGTGACATCTGACAACCCGCACTGGGCCCGAGTGGTGGATTATGCCCCACTCCCTCTAATCGAGAGGAGGCCTGTGTCCCAGCAGTGGGAACAATATAGGCTGATTATGCATAGCTATTAAGCATCACAAAAAATCACACCTCATCTATTGATCAATTTTTGCCATCAAACTTGGTATCCTTTTAAAGCGCTATAATTATTTCGCTGTCCTGATACAATAGAGGTCCACCATCATTTCTGAAACTGTTCTTTTAAACTACCTATAACTCTTCGTGATGCCACATGATCACCCATAATAGCTGAAAACCAAAGGTTCCGCCACCAGACCATTCGTGCGTCAGACCCCATGACTTTTAATTCTCTTTGGTCAGACCCGATGTTCAATTATAATATTATTCTGCAATGCAACAATACTGTATTGTTAGGTGGCAGTCGTACTTGTTGAGTGAGTGTATTTACATGTATATCTCCTTCGGTCCTGATCGCTGGAAAACCTCGGAATAAGTTATTTAAAAAGCTCTTTTCAGGGTACTGCGATTGCTTCAATTCTGTTCTGTGATTTTCAGCACTGACAAGGTTATCAACACAGGTTAGTGAATGTTATTCAATGACGAATTCTTCATCTAGTAAAAGCTTGCTAGACACGGCAAAGCAACTAACTGCCTTTGCTCAAACCACCAAACGGCTATAGTGACAGTAATCACTGTAACTTTCATCGCCTTCGTTCCTCCTAGGTATGTTTAATCTGCCTAGCCTTCAGCTTCAGCGTCAGCATCCAGTCTAACTGGATTCAGTTGAACACCAGTATTTAATATGGAGCGACTACCTATCTGGCCTCCACAACCCAGTTACTAGGTGACAGATACCCCAAGGGGTATCTGTCACCTAGTAACCTAGTAACTGGTAAGCCCATTCATACCAAGGTATGAATGGGCTTTTGGCTTTCTGTCACGATCACGACTGTCAAAGATCTACGAATGATAGCGGACTACGGAGGAGTTTCAATATGTAATGGCTGCCACGGTCGGTTCGTGGATGGGTCACCCATCCACGAACCATAATTTAATATAGCCACATATATTAAATTATGTATAGTCACTAGTTTTACTATAGTGTAGAACACAGAACATTTAGGTATGCGTTTTGTCATGTTGTCTTCAAAACTACACCACACGCATTATTACGAGTCGTATCGAAATGTAATTCTTATTCATAGTGTAGTTTCTGCTTACTCTTTAAGGCACGGCCGTTATCAAGTTGCACGACGTATGTTTATACTTGAACGTATGCTTAAACAGCTTATCCGGATATCTCATTTCTTCAACCTGAGCTTATCAGCGCTATTTTAATATGTTCTGAGAAGTCAACGGATGTATTGTGTGGGGTCTTTTAGTGTTATAACTCTGGGGTGATAAGACTGTGGTGCTACGTGGAGTGTTGTTTAGTGTTGGGTTGATTATAATTTGTAATATATCCTTTAGCTACCTCTTCGTGTTGACTTTAAAATTGTGGATAAAGATCCAATTCCGACATTCCATAATAATAAAAAAATACGGTACAAAAAACTTATGACGGCTCCACCTTCGCAATCATATCTCAGCTTATCAGCACTCGATTCCAAATTTGAACTGCCATTGATAAAGTTTTTTGTGAAAATTTCGACAGGTTTCAACCCGTACACTCTAATCCTAAATCGTACCATCAGAATGAAGTACAAAATGATATAGCTCATTCTATACAAAACCAAGAACAAATTACAGTAAATTAGGCACTTCCGCAGTTACAATCGCCAATGGTCAGATAAGGCAATTGAGGGAAACCGGTTCTTTGGGCCTTAGATTTCAAGACCACCCGGCCTTGCAATCTCACAAATTATTCTGTACTGGTAGTAATTACTGGACGAGACGAGATAAGAAGGGAGGTTATTGGAGAAAGCCTGAAAGAACCACAGGTGACAGAAGGTTTGAGTAGGGACCATCGTGCTATGGACAGGTATACGTAAACCATAAAAAGTCAGTCCTAAGAATGAATGCTTTTGTTGTGTGAAAGCTGATTTGGTCAGGACAGGAAAAATAAGAAAACAACTGATAAAGATGACTAGAAGAAATACTAACAACGCTAAATATCGGAGCAAGTATGTTTCTCGTTGAACTCAGTAAATCTATAAGTAGGTACACCAAAAATTTTGAGTACCGAGACTCAAAAATATCGAAGTAATTTTGATCCTTTGATACTCAAAATCGTACCTAAAGAAAATACAGGCTTGCCGAAACCTCAAGTAACTTAAACAAAGCGGTGTATAAATCTGGAATGATGTAGCGAAGTTATATGAGGCGTCTCGGCACCTTAGTCAAACACGTCGCGAACAAACCGAGCTCTGTCTAATGCTATTTACTGAACTGGATACAGATATTAGACTCTAGAAGGTGCACCAGCCATATGCCTTCAAAACCGACAGTTTTTGTAAAATAGATGCATTGGGTTGGATGGAACATGAAATTGCTAGAAGCGAAGCGAATTTTGAGATGATGGCTCCTAAAAAGGAATGTTTTTCTGGATTTAGCTTTAGTCACGGTTCCTAGGTGGCTTTTCTCCGACATGTTTAGAACATGTTACACTGGTGTCTTATTGTGGTAATTAAAGTGTAAACATAGTGTCTTGCTAATATAATAATTATGAACAAATGGATCGTGCAAAGTACCATTTTAATAACCCAAATTATATTGAATAAACAAAAAGAAAAACATAATTAAGAGAAATAAAGTGACACTATGGCTATAAAATAGATCATACTGCTGCTTCAAATAGAAGGCTAATTCCCGTAGTTAAAAACGTTCAAAATCTAGGCACAATCTCATCTCAGCAACAATCAATGTCAAAAAGGTAGGAATTTCCCTTTGGACAGCAGGCTACAGATTGGATTCTTATTTCAAACACAGAACGCAGAAACGCGGGCTCAGAGATATAAACGGTCCTTGTAAACCGACACCACCCGACTGTGTCCGATCACAGCCGATGTTCCTTATTTATTTCCGAGTACCACATTCAAATGTATGTAGGCAGAGATGAATCGTAGCTCATCGCCTACGTAGACAAAATTAACCCATTGGCCTTAGTTGGGCGCCATGACAAATAGCCATTATTAACGCAATTTGTTTTTTACTTATTCATATATTCCATTCATAGCTAAGCTAGTTCTGTCTGAGTAAATAGCAAATGCAATAATGAGAAACTTATAAGCAATACGAAATGAATATGTCCGTGTTTATTTATACCAACTCGTTTCCTCTCTGTATGAAAAGAAGCCTGCTGTAAGACAGTTAAATGTCTTGTAACATCTATCGAGCAATAAGTAAGTACCTATGTTTTAGTAAAAGTGTTTCTACTAGGGTTCTCGATTTTTCCTTACCACCACCCTGATACCTCTGTCGAGTATTGGATGTTATTTATACTACACTCGAGAGCAATGAATCCGGGTCACTTAAAGAATGTTAAAAATCTCGGAAACTAAAAATGATAGGTTAATGCAATAAATTGTATTTAATAGACAATGTAATACTCCATAAATGAAAGTAAAAAAAAAATACATTTTATTAACACAAAATTACATAAAGAAAAAAACTGCTGATCTCTCCTTAAAACAAAAATAGGAAACATGAAATTTTTGAACTTTATTACGATTTTCTTGAATTTTAATACTTCGTATTGCCTCCTCGTGCTTCCATTACTGCGTTTACGCGGTTTGTCATGCTGTACACCAAGTTCCTTATACGATTTTGGGGAATATTCTCCCATTCCTCTGTGAGAGCAATTTTGAGCTCACGAAGCGTGATTGGGGGAGGGTTTCGTTGTTTTACGCATCTGCCTAGCTCGTCCCAAGCATGCTCGATCGGGTTGATATCCGGGCTGCGCGCTGGCCACTCCATACGAGTAATGTTCATCTCTTGAAGGTAGTCATTCACAATCCTACCTGTATGAGGTCGGGCATTGTCATGCATAAATATAGCATCCTCACCTAAATTGACCATAAATGGACCAACGTGATCATTGAGGATTTCTTCCACATATCTTACGCTAGTTAAAGAGCCGTTTTCTATGATCACCAGCTCTGTGCGACTTTCAGACAAGTACAGACCCACCACCGTAGGCTACTTTTTCTTCGATGCATGCTTGCTTGAATCTTTCCCCTGGTCTTCGATACACTCTGTGTCTTCCATCGTGCTTGTAGAGCATAAATTTTGATTCGTCGGAGAACATAACTTTTGACCAATCTTCAATACTCCAATTTACGTGGCTCTGGGCATATCTTAGTCTTGAAATACGATGCCCACGCTCCAGTTTAGGGCCGTTTGCAGGTCTAAGGGGTTTTAAGTTAGATTCAGCAAGCCGACGTCTTACTGTCCATGCACTTGGGTTACTTCCTCCGAGGCGTCGAAACTGATTGGTGAGTTCAGTTCCTGTGAGAAAGCGATTTCGAAGCATGGTGTTCACCAAGTATCGGTCTTCTCGTGCTGTGGTACACCTGGTTCTACCCGTTCCTGGTCTGCGTAGGTTAGAACCAGTTTCTTCGTAACGTCGGAGAACTCTTTGTACTGTTGACAGCGACACACCGACAGTCCTGGCTGTATCGCGCTGACTCCGGCCGGTTTCCAGCATTGTAAGTATTCTGGTGCATTCTTCAGGCGTAAGCGACATAATTTCAGCTTGAATAATGAATATAGAGCACTATCAACATGGTTTATGTACCCACATAAATGACAGATTACAAACAAAAGCAAAACCAAATGCTGTAATTTCGTAGTTCCATCTTCGAAAGTGGCCCTTTTTCAAATTTGATTTTTTTATGATATAACTTTACAATAACTAAGAAGTTTTAATACCTTCATTTAAGGAGTATTACATTGTCTATTAAATACAATTTATTGCATTAACCTAGCATTTTCAGTTTCCGAGATTTTTAGGATTCTTTAAGTGACCCGGATTCATTGCTCTCGAGTGTATTTCATTTATTCCAATCTTAAACAATGAAGAGAATTTTATTGTCTAGGTTTCCAGTCTAAATTATAAAAAACGCCACTTTGGCTTGTGTAAAAACTTAATATTTCGTTGCATTTAGATTATTTTAGATTGAGTCTTATCTTTCAAAATCAGTGAAGCTTAGCCATTTCCGTAAATTCTAGTTCCTTGCCAAAGGTATTTACCGAACAAGATATTGCTTGTCGGGCGTGTTTCGTCAACAGGCAACAAGATTGCGGCTTTCTGCCCTACATACTAACTAATGCTACGAGTCGGTGCAAAACTCAAACTCAAAGCATTTATTTCAAATAAACCAATTACAGGCACTTTTGAATTGTCAAGGGGTCGGTCAGTCAGAAAGATGAAGCTGTTGCCCATTCCAAAGCGTAGTAGGTGCCTATGGAGAAGAATGGGCAAGAAACTTCACGGACAAAATATTGTTATAAAAAAGTGGTAGATAGCATCATTCATGTGAGAACGATGTAGAAAGACGTGGACGTTAAAAGCGACCGTACTAAAAAGATAAAAACAATTCAGGAATTAAAATAAGCCGTGGCAGCTAAGAAATGACCAGTGCCTACTGACGGCGCCCGTTCATGAACATGACGTATGCATCAGCACCATTCAGCTCAACCATTTTGAAGGGAACTCAATGATCCAATACAGACGCCACCACCAGCGATACATTTGAGTGAGCATGACATACTCTCAGCCGCCAGGGCACATTAAAGTCAATGAAAGACAAACCCAGTAAGCTTTATAGTTGGTTCATAGGGCTCACACATGTGCTATGCAATGATACAATACTAAGACATTGAATTTATACAATGCAAAGATAGATTGTATAACCTTCATCAGCCCCAACAATATTTTCGAATGCTAATTAATTAGTCTACGTGCCTTTGTGGAGCAGGACCAGCTCTGAGCCAAGCATTTTTGTCAGCGATGTAATCTCCCAACTTATAATAGCCTCCATTATTTTAAGGTAACATTAACATTATCACCTAAACGCGATCAAACAAATCCTAACCATTACGTTTACAACACTTATAATTCGACGCATATCCGTCAGGAGCTGATAGGTTGGCCAAAATGCAACTAATTGAACGGGATATGTATGGCCGAAATTCAATAGTTTTCGAGATATTTGAATTTTAAGGATTTTTCGATATTTACCCAAAATTTGACATGTAATTCCAAATAAAATAAAAAACTTCTTATTTAATGGATACGATTAAAAAATTATATTGTAGCTGGCACTTCAATTTTATTAAGCTACGTACGTACATAATTAAAAGTACATAATTCAACAAAATAATTAAAATATTGAATTTCGGCCATACATAATATGGGGGGTTTAATATACGTCGAATTACAAGTAACCCTGTATTGTGTAAAGACTTGCTTCTAGAATGATTCAGTGGGAATAAAACAATTGCTCCCTAATATTGAAGCCTGTATGAATTTGGTATTGCTAGTACATATATTGTACTTATAAAAACGGGGTAACTAAACGTTACATTGATCAATTATTGCTGTACCTACTACTTACCACCTTTGTTGCTAGTTGCAATGTATGTGTAATTGTATTGTTTTGGCAGCTACTTTACATCATCGGTGAAGGAAAACATCGTGAGGAAACCTGGACTTATCATTAAATATAAGACTGAAATTGCCAACCCGTCTTGAGCAACCGTGGTGATCAATGCTCGTGTCTTATCTGTATGAGAAGAGGCTTTTGCCCGGCAGTGTCACAATAATAGGCTGATATTATAATTTTTTACTTTAACGCAAACTTTACGTTAAAAAGGCACCTTCAAACAGGCGCCACAAGCGACGCGACACAAATGCACCGCGTGTCACGCGACGACTGGTGTCTTCGTGTCGCGTTTGTTTGAAGGAGCCTTTAAAGTTTTAGTTAATTTTCTGCTTGTTTAAATACAGCTATTTACTTAATGTTATGCCTTCGTCGTAGTTATATAAAATAGGTATCGGCGTTTTATGTGAAACTAGCAAACTATCGGGAATTAGAATGCCATTAATTATTCAACAATTCATTAATCTCGGCTGACGTTGTTATTGCTTTGTCGTAAAATGCTTGCAACTCTATGTAACAACTAGCCTATGCCCGCGTGAAATTTCGGACCCGACCCACTGCGTCGTATCGCATCGCCCGCCTGCGCTAATACTTCATTTTCGCTTAGCGTTTTCCGACTTTTTTCTTTTTACGCTGCTCTTAAGGGTCGCAGCGTGATATTAAGCCAATAACATTCCTCAAGAAATGGGTTATCAAATACTGAAAGAATTTTTCAAATACGACTATTAGTTTCAAAGATTAGCGTGTTCAAATAAACAAACTCTTCAGCCATAATATATTAAAATAAAATATAGATTAACTACGTAACTTTACGTACACATACTGGCAGAAAGTTGAATAAACCTCTCCAATGCAAATGTTTTAATAAACAGTGTCATTCGACCCGAGACAAAACATTTCATAGGTCATTTAATTTTGCTTACACAGTACAAACTATACATACTCATACTAATAACACTCAACACTACTGAAACTTATTGCACTGACAGAATTTGCCTTCATGGGATAAAATTGTATTGGCAATGAACACTGGACAATTTGCATTGTTATCCAGCGTTTATTGACAACAACCTTAGCACAGACTTCTAGGAAAATAGTCATAGTTGACGTGTCACCGTTATATATTATATTATATAAATATATAAAAATGAATCGCTGAATGTGTTGCTAAGCGCAAATCTCGAGAGCAGCTGAACCGATTTTGCTAATTCTTTTTTTAGAATATTCCTTGAAGTACCAGGATGGTTCTTACAACGAGAAACATTTTAGAAAAATCCTGAAAAAAAAACAATCGACTGTTAGGCGGTACGAAGTTCGCCGAGTCAGCTAGTTAAATAAAATAATCCTCCCAACTGATTTCCTTCATGGTGGCCGATCTCAACGGAGATCAGTCAGGTGCGCAGGAGATATAGTGCACAATTGTGTGCGCAAACACAGTGCCCTCTCTGTTTCTTTACTCTCATTGTCCGGTTCGACGGCAATCTGACACGACCGGGGAGAGATCAGGCGCAGGACCAACCGCTTTACGTGCTTTCCGAAGCACGGGGTATCACACCACCAACTTCCAGGCTCTGGGCTGCTACTAAGAAATTCCTAATAAAAAAACTAATAACACTTTTGCCAACCAATTCAATAGTGCCTGTAAATGGTTTAATTAAAATAAATGCTTTGAGTTTGAGTTTACCCGATCTGGGAATCGTACCCCACGCTCACAGTCACGCTTGCGACCACGAGACCAAACGGGGCAGTTATCGCCATCTAACTATTGACTAAACAAGTACAAAAAAAACATATTTTGGATTGTCAACCTACACTACCACTACTGAGCTAAGTAAGATCTCTCCTAACATAGGCTTCTACCCCACAATGTCGCTCCCCGTAGTCTTGTCTGACCATTCCATCATGAATATATACAGGTCGACATGCCTGCACTTCCTAGGGTATTCCATCAAGACTATCTAAACCTGTTGAATGTTAGAAATTAGTTGCAAAACCTCTTTTCAACATCTGTCAAGACACACTACAGTTTTACGAAGGTTGAGTTTCGAAAAACCTATCTTACTTTCAATACAGGAGTCTATTGCCAGGGTTGCGGGAAAGTCCGAAAGGGTTACCGTGGCCCCTGGCACAGGCAACTGAAGGAACACAGGTGGGTTTTAGTCAGTAAGAGTCTGACACGCCCTCCCGCTCCGCCCAGAAATGGAGAAGTTATATAAAAAAATCCCACCCTAAAAAAAAAAGCGTTAGCCACAGACTGTTACAACAAAATACACCCTATTACCGGCCTTTGTTAAGCAAGGCCTTTATTGAAGTTATCAGTACAACGACTGAGCAATACTGAGCATTGTGCTGCTAAATATAGCTCGGGTCGAGAGCGCCAGTGTGTGGCAAACAACGAATCGTTTACATTGTAATTTATTTTATATGGCTATGGAAATCATTCTAGGGACACCTGGTTGTGACTGCTGTAATTGACAAGTTGACCTCTGTCAAAATGATGGCTGTGTGTTTGATTGCGATATTGAAGAACTTCCACTGGCTCAATAAGCAAAGCTCATTTTGGAAAAAATCGATAATGAGATGAAGAGTCTTTCAATAAAAAAGCGGTCAAGTGCGAGTGGGACGCGAACATGATGGGTTCCGTACCACCGTACAATATTAAAACTGTATATTATTGCCGAAAAAACTTTTTCTAGTTTAGTCATAGGTACTTTTATTTATTTATTTTATCATGTATGTACACACAGTAAAACAGATACAGATACGTCATTAATAACAATTGAGTACAAAGGTATTGCTTATTTCTTAAGAAATTTCTTACAACAGACCTGCGAAAGAAGGTTTTTTTTGTTTTTTAGTTGAAAACGTTGCCTCACACTAGGAATTTCTCCTGTATCGTGGGTGCGTTTACAAACATTTAAACTCACATACACAAACAGCCAGACCTGGAACAACTACTTGCAGATCATACAAATATTCGTTCCGTGCGGGAATTGAACCCGCGACACGCAGCGTAGCAGTCAATCGCTTAACCACTGCGCCAACAGTGACGTCAAAAAAAGAAAAAAAAAATTGTTGCTATTTTTATAATTTGTTGTTATACCGGCTATAGTAGGTACTATACATTCTGTGACAGACGGACGGACAGCGGAGCCTGAGTAATAGGTTCCCGGTGGCTCAATTTGGGTACGGTACCCTAAATTTGACAAGTGCCCTGGGGTCTACTTCCTAAGCACGAAATCCGTAGTTTCGGCCGAAGTTACGGGCGTTATTTACTCCGTATCTCCTACACACATAACATTAGGTTGATGCCCGAACAGGCCCGAACTAAGAATGAATGACAACACGATTATAGCTGACTGCGCCTGCTTGCGATGGTTTTGCCCGTTTGAAAAATTGTATTTGTCACTTGTTTTAACGGATCAACTACTTTCGGACGGACCCGTAGCCCTGTATCTTCATTAACGGATTTAGAGAATAGACGTGATATCAAATATCTTGATGGTTGATATCAATATACCTATTACTTTCGCCAAAGCATTACCTATATTTTAGTTATGTGGCATGATATTTAGTCGTTCACAGGCAAAATTAGAAATTAGAACTACTTTGGCATTTCATAGAAAATTTATTAGTAGGTACGTAAATTGGTTCGTTAACAAGACGGTCAGCTTCGTCAAATCTCAATCCAAATGCACTATCAAATCAATACTTACTAAACCTTAGTTTTTTAGTTAACTATATTATACATTATCTTATGCATGGTAAGTATGGCCCATCACATTATTATTATAATGACAAATGATATTCATCAAGTTTTCGTTTAACCTTTTAAACGGTTGCTGTTCAAATGATTCATTAAATATTTGATCATTTCCACTGGCTTTATGGAAACATGATGATCATTTAAAAATCATGATCATGTATATTATAACGACGTTTTTAAATGAGATGACTTTCCAAAAATACTTATTATATGGGTCCCTCATAGTAGGTATGTAGATTTTTAAATTACTTACAAACGCATAGATCGACTGGTTATAAACTCAAATATGTATCCACTACCTTTTAGCTCATTAAATAGGTAATAGGTAGCACCCACTCATTTACAAAATGCTTATTAAAATAGATGTATTTAAAATGCACTTTGACTAATGAAAATCTCGAATCAAGTGCTCTCGCTTGAATTTTCTAGCGCACTGCATATGAATTCAACTTGAAATATTATTTAAGTAGGTACTTACATGGAATTTTCAAAACTGGGATGCATATTTTATAAATTACCAAATGTTTAATAACCATTAATATATTATGTATAATAAAATTCCAAACTCCCTCATGAAAATGAATGTTATATCATTCAACAGAGAATTTAAAAAATTGCTAATTAGTAAGGGATATTATAATGTTACAAAGTTTGAACTTAGATCCTTTATTTAGTTTTATTTCATTTTATTGTTTTAATTGTTATTATTTTTGTATTGATTGTAATTGGGTAATTGAACTGATTGAATTTCGACTATAATTTAATTATTTCCTAATTTATAATTCCAATTACTTACATATCATAAACTATTTTGTACGCCGAATATGGCAAAACATGTTGAACCGGCAATTTTAAACTCGTTTCCATCCATATGTGCATGTCTATGTAGGTATCATGTTTATACAAATAAATGAATCTTTGTTTATTTAAATGTAACATCAACATCATAATCGCTAAGCAGATAAACAACACTTGGTGGTCTAAAATTCAAAGCAGAAATTCGCATCATCTTCAGTTCCTAAATATACTTCCAATATTGACTCGAATTTCAATTCAAAGTTGACTCAACAGATGCATGATTCCGTAGGGATTAGTATTTATTTAGGTGTTAAGAAAATATGCGGCATTCATATTCTATCGTGGTACAGCTATAAAAACCGTCAATGTATTTTTACTAGCGTTCCATTTTTATTGCTTGACAGCAAGCTTTAAAAACTTCTGCTTTTTCGTTAATGTTGTTGTGTGTATAAAGTTTATTTGGTTTTATACTTTACCACTTTTTAACCGACTTCAAAAAAGTAGGTTTCTCAATTCGACCGTACTTATTTATATTTTTTTATGTGTGTTCACCGATTACTTTTTTCACGAAAATAATTTTTCTGTTTCAAAGGGATACTTCCCAGGGCCTGCAGTCTCGACATAGTTAGCAATCGTTTTCGGTTGCTAAGTCCTAACAATCCAGATGTAACGATATTTGGTAGTCTCGACACTCAAATTTATCGGTTGTTACCTACCGGTACCTACCTAAAATACCTATGCTAACTATGTCGAGACTGCAGGGCCAGGTGCTCCCATTTAAATTTTATCGAAATCGGTCGAGCGGTTTTTGAAAAATCAACAATAAATTATTTTTAAATAAAAACAAACCGGCTTCAAACGGACGTGGACGTGTAAGACGATCGTTTTCGAATTGGTGTGGGGTAGGTACCATAGCTAAAAAGTGAAAAATAAAAAACTTTTTTTACAAAAAAAAAACAACAGAAACGGGATAAAAGATTTTTCTTTTGCCATTTTCTGTTTTATCTTCATCTAAATCTATAATTACTTATGTATACTTAGACACTAGATTTGCGTTAGTTTTCCGCAGTGTAGATAGGTAGATGTTTTTAATAGAAAGAGTTCCACTAGTAAGAAAAAAATCCTCAAGACTTGAATGGGCAAATGTGGTCCTTGTAGTGTTTTTTCCCTGATTTAAAGTATTAACTGACATTTGCTATTAAACTTGTAACAGTTGTAACTTGTGATCCTCGATTTCTTGTAACGATACAGGTAACTTACTTAAAACGATTATTGTTTGTTCCAGATATGGTTCTTCACGGACACAGATAACCCACAACATCAACGCCAAACAAGTAAGTCATAACTTTAACAAACTTCAATAACATTATTACCAAACATGACCACACAATATCCACAGCAGTTGAGACCTTACTTCATTGTAATAAGAGCCCTTGTTTACAGACGGGCACATGGTAAACACGAACTGTTCCGACTCGCATCAGCGAAAACATCTATGCTGTAAAACGTCCGTGGAATACGACCATTTCCTCGACAGTGGTAAAAAGTGAGTATCAATTTGACAAACTTTTCTATAATTAAGTTTATGGTATTTTGACTCTTATTTTGTGGGTCACAGGACCTAATCTAGCGATGGCAAACAAAGATAAAATTTTCAAGTGTTATTGTAATTTTATTTATTATATTTTCACTCTTATTCTTTGGACGATAAGGGCTATATTCTGAGAAGGAATTGGCGATAGATTTATTTATCGTAAACGTGTTCGAAAGTTTAACAAGTTAAGCGTGTTTGTCCGATAGTTTGTGGTCGTGGAGATTGTTTTCTTAGTGGACGCAAATCTTTAAGTTCTGAGCAAGTAATATTATTTTATGACTACTCTTGATTTTACACGAACCCGATCATATTGATGCTGTCCCCTTCTATGTTCACAAAAGAACTAGGTAATACGAGATTTACTCATTAACTTCAGATAATTTTAGCGGTTCTGTTATTAGAAGTTGTCTTCTACAGTGCCTTTGAAACGAAGACCACTTCAGGCGAAATTCTAAAGAAAATTGCCTAACATACGAGCTTAGTATTAAACGCAAACAATTAAGTCCAATGGACCAAGACTACCATTGGTTAGCATTGGTTAGCAATTAATTTAATTCATAATTCCATTTCCTTGACAAAGCACATGCTAATGATCATCATTTCAAAAATAAAACTGATACTTACGAACTCAAAAACCTCCAAAGCAATCCCAGATTCATCCCGCAGGCTTATCATCCGTATAATTATGGTGTGCCATAACATTACTCAGTCCATCACAACGACATATCGCAGCAATTATAACGCAATCAAAATAACGTTTGTTACTCAAATCAGACGAGTGATGGATGTGAATTAATCAGAACTGTAATTATAAATTTAAATGCTAAGCTACAATTATCTGAAGATACTTTACATATGTGATCTCACGCACTGTTGATTCTGCAAATTAGGTAAAAGTGAGATGAGAATTTTGTTACTACACACCTAGTTTTAACAAGTTAATATTTGTGTTTGAGTCTTCAAATTAATGTTTTCTGTAATCAAGGATATTTCTAGAGTAGATACTTTAATGACGACATTGAACATAATCTAGCTAGACTCTAATATCAGAACATTATTTCTTGTCCAAAGGACAAGAAATGGTTAAATATAAAAAAGTACGTCAAAAGTCTTGGAACACTCTGAGGAGTTTACTTGTTGTTTTTTTTTTTTGTATTAAAGCTTCACTTTAAAAACCTTTAACGTGATGCAAACAATCCTATTGACTAATTAATAGCAGGAAATCGTACCATATAAATTAGATGCTGGAAAATAGCACTCATTCCCCAGCGAAGAGCGGAAACCGTAATTCAAGAGGTCAAAGGGGCTTGCTGTCTGACTCTGAATGCAATGCAATGCGGGACGCTTCAACATATTGAAGGGTCTTATTGGAAAACGCAGTGCATTGTGACGACCTAACCGAAAGACCAATCAAGATTACATTTTGAATATTTGTCAACTAATAATAAAGAATAATATAAATCGAAATAAAATACCAGGTTTTCTAATTGTAAAAACCTGTTCAGCAAATCAATATTTTTGCTGCATTTTAGTCCGATCAAACAACGAAATTTTTTCTCACTACTAACAAACTAAACAGAAAAACAAAAACCGATTAAGTTGACAAACACAAAACGCAGCGGCATTTTAAACTCATTCTATGTTTTTCTAATAAAACGGGCGTAGTTCAAAGTTTTTCTAAACCGCATAGTTAATCAGAACCCGCAGTGAGTAAGTTTTTGTTTTCACTAAAAACAAAACGCTCTTAACTTCTGTTTTTAGAAGGACCGCTGTCTGTTTAAATATTGAACACAAACTTTCGTTCGACGACTCTAAAGACTCTAATGATCGTATTACGGTTAACGAAACCTTTTCCGTTTTGACTCTCAAAATAATATCTAATATTCTAGTTTATTATTATAGAGAGAATCTAGAATGAAAATAAACTCGCTGACGACATTTCATAACGTCCGACTGCACTGCTGAAGAACATTTTTAGGAAGAACATGAAGCAATTTTGAAAGCAGATTAAAATTCCCCCGTTTCTGCCGTCTCTGAAATAGGAAATGTATTTTTTTTTCTCCAGTCCATATCAGAGGTTGACAACACTTGTAAAAAGGAGTCGTTTGATGAACGTGGTTGGGAATTTTCAAATATGTATGTCCATTTGAACGAAGAATGTTTCACTAAGCCCGGAGCATGTCGAAGCCTTTTTTAATCAGTAGACAACAGCGTCACCAACGAAGCTCAACGCTCAAACACAAACAACAAACGTTAATGGTTTTTCAAGAGCAAGTCCAATATTATTTTGGGCTCACAATAATTTTCACGCGTTTACTCAGAATCGACTAATGTTTTTGTTGAAACTTCTTGCTTTATTCCCACAGTTGTGTTTTGAAGTGCAACCCCAAACGCATTAGTATCACATTTCAATACATTGGGCTTCATCACTGTTGTATTTCTTGCGCCACCTCCACACGCTTGTCGAAAACGGCCAGCATTTTCAAGAATTAGGCACATAAGAGGTCCGTTTTATTCGTCAATAACGACACAATGAACCTTATTCTTTGGCATTGCTAACCACTAGCCACCGTGTAGTTACTGGAAATGTATCTTCACTTCGTCAGTGGTAGTTAGCACTTCAATGATGACGAAGCCTCTAAACGTGGCATTGCGGGCGTAATTTACGAATCAATCAATTTAGTTGATCAAACTCCATTGCTGGACATACTCTGACTGGTACCTACTTTATTCCGATGTAAATTACGGTACCCATTAAAGTTTGCTACAATTATTATTCTTGTTGTTATTTATTCCAAATTTGGAGTCATATTCAAATTGTTTGAATAATAAATACCTACAACGATTTCCCATAAGCCTATACAAATACAGAGAGTAATTGAACGTTTCCGGTCGAAATAAACATTTAATGGGTATAATCGATTCGGAATGAAGCTATTAATTATACGCCGCCTAACAATCTCCTTGGCTCGGCATTGTTATATTCTATTCATGGCGTAAGCTATTGTAATAAAGCTTTTGTAACGTGTCGCTCAAGTCTCATTACTTGCGCCCATTCATTTTCTTTGCCTACGCATCAATTTGTCCATAAAACTCAGCCTGAACCTTTCGTAATAAACGTCCGATGCGGTGATCTTTTGTAGGCAGCTCTTCCGGAACAAATGAAATGAGCTGAATGCGGAGCCTGTAACAGTCACAAGGTCAAAGGGATCGTTTGATTTTATGTTGGAAAGGATGCCATGACACGTAGTAGATTTGTTGTAATTGTTAAAGAGCGGTTCCTGAATTATATTTTATTTACTTTGAGTAGGTAAGCGATTTGTAAGCTTCTCGCTGATGTGAAAGAAATCTTTTCGCTTTTTATTTTTACCCCGTACTTACGTTTCATATCTTTGAGTATGTTTTGCTGATTTAACAAAGTCCAGGCTGCTTTTTTTTTCCTTTCTATAAAGTCTACTATATTTTATGGATTATTGATGGTTTAATAAAGACAATGGCGTAGTTTTAAGATCGAGTGAAAATTATTGCCAGAATGTCACATGAAGGCTATTTATGTCCTATCTAGGGACTTAAAGGTATTTACTTCCAAAACCAGGAATGAGATACTAAAACATCAAAATATACGTGCGGTTAGGAATCGAACAGATCTTTTATTGGTCCCAGGTGGACTGTAATAGGATTATCGTACGTTAACTGTGTAAGCTTCGCTGGATACGTCAAACGGTGGATTGTTACGTACAAAATTGGTACTCACGAAGGGACCTTTTGTTGCGTAAACGGAACCTGTTATGATATACTGTTCTGTTGCCTTTTCCGAAATAAGGATTATCATTGTATCTTTTTCTTTCGGCTCTTAAGCCGTTTTTGTCATTACTAACCTTAATACTATTACTCGCGTAATACGTTACAGTCATGTTGGTTTGCCTTTTATATTTTTCCTTTTTGTTTTCAATAACCTAGTCTAGCCTAGGAGCTTGGATGTTAACAAAATTAAATGTTTGCAGCCCCCTGGGGAGAGTTACCTATACATTTTTAGTTGTTTCACATCTCTTTTATAGCAACTCTCTCTCTATTGTAGCAATATAGATATTCTTTGTATGACAGAACATTGGCTTAAAAGCCACCAGTTCATGTTCAATTTTAGTAATCACCAGGTTGGTAGTTCGTTCAGCAGAGTAAATGCTGTACATGGTGGCTCTTTAATTCTAGTAAATAAACAGCTTAAATTTAAAGACCGCAAGGATATTGTGAGCCTCTCTGTTGAGCGGACAATTGAAATAGCCTGTGTAGAATTGGAGCAGCTCATTATATTAAGTGTGTACAGACCACCTTCAGGATTGTATGATTGTTTTGAAAAGGTTATGGATGAAGTGTTGCACAAAATCTGTAATTCAAACAAATCTGTCATCACTTGTGGTGATTTTAATGTTAATTTGTTAGAGAATTCTGGGTTAAGTACTAAAATTATAAGTCTATTTCAGTCATACAATCTTGCTAACCAATTCTTGGAGCCCACTAGAATAACTTCCACTAGTGCCACATGCCTAGATAACATTTATACAGATGTTATACCAACCCACAAAGAAATTATTAACTTGATAGACTCAGATCATTGCGGACAATTGATTACTATTTCTAATTTAAACAAAAGAGTTACTAAAAAAGATATCACTGCTAACCCTAAAACTACTAATCGCTTGGAAACATTTAAATCTAAACTTTTAAATAAATTACCACTTCTGTTGACTAATGATGACCCTAATCAACAATATAATGATTTTTTTAAAATATATTGCACACAATTCAATACCACATTCATTCCAAAGACGTTCTCAGTTAATAGTAATGCTTCCTTCAGTGACTGGGCCACCATTGGTATACATACAAGTAGGAAAAGACTTTATGAATTGTATGATGAACGGGCATGTATAAACACTGCTGAATTTAATTTATATGTCAAGAATTATTCAAAATTATTTAAAAAAGTTTGTAGTATAGCCAAGTCACGTTATTTGAGTTCAAAAATTAAAAATAGTGGTAATGTAATTAAAATGACATGGAGTATCATTAATAGCGAAACGGGAAGGTCATGCAACCGATGTAGTGACTACAGCCTAGCTATTGATGACAATATAATTAAATCAGATTCTCAAGTCGCCGCGGCCTTTGAAAATTTCTTTGCAGAGATTCCCGTATCGACTACTAAATCTCTTAACTCTTCACCCACTGCTTCAGAGTCTTTACTTAAAGAAAACGTTCCAGTTTGTGATTCTGAATTTTATTTCCAATATGTCACGTGTAAAGATATAATTAAAACCTTTCACACGTTAAATGTTAAAAAGACCGCAGATCTATGGGGTAATTCTGTGGACGTTGTTAAGTCGATTATAAACATTGTAGCACCAACTTTAGCTGTTATTTTTAATAATTGTATTGACCGTGGTGAGTTTCCTGATCTTATGAAAAGCAGTAAAATAATACCGTTGTTTAAATCGGGTAGTACATCAGACCCTACTAATTATAGACCTATATCAGTGCTACCTACCTTTAGTAAAATTTTTGAAAAGCTTATTCTAAATCAAATGCAAAGATTTTTCAACGTACATAAATTACTGCATAACAAACAGTTCGGTTTTACAAGGGGTCGTTCAACTACCGATGCCGGAGTTGAACTTCTAGGGCATGTATATAATGCATGGGAGGACAAATGCGATGCGTTGGGCATCTTTTGCGATTTGTCCAAGGCATTCGATTGTGTTCTTCATGAAACATTAATCAGGAAACTGCACCACTACGGAATCCGGAACGCCTCTCTGGATCTTCTTACTTCTTATTTAAGTGATAGGATTCAGAGAGTTGATGTTAACGGGAAAAGATCTCCCGGATCGGTAGTAAGAATGGGGGTCCCTCAAGGCTCAATTCTAGGTCCATTTTTATTTCTTATTTATATAAATGACTTGCCTTACCTCATAAAGGATAAACATGATATAGTGCTGTTTGCAGACGACACTTCACTTTTATTTAAACTCAAACGTCAGCAGCTGGTTACTGACAATGTAAATAGCGCCCTCGCAAAAGTAGTTAACTGGTTTAACGTTAATAACCTTCTTCTTAACGAGAAAAAAACTAAATGTATTAAGTTTACGTTACCACATGTTAGACAGGTAGAAACAAGTGTTCTCATAAAGGGGGAAGAGTTGAAACCCGAAAATACCACAGTATTCTTAGGCATAACTTTAGACGCCAAGCTGCAATGGGGCCCCCATATAGATAAAATGTCAAAAAAGCTTAGCTCTGCAGCATACGCTGTTAGAAAAATTCGTGGTTTAACAGATTTAGAGACAGCCCGTTTAGTATACTTCAGTTATTTTCATAGTGTAATGTCGTACGGTATTCTGCTGTGGGGAAATGCCGCCGATATTCAGACGATTTTTGTTTTACAAAAAAGGGCAATTCGTTCAATTTATAAATTAAGTCCCAGACACTCCCTCAGAGAAAAATTTAAAGAGATTAATATAATGACTGTGCCTTCTCAGTATATTTATGAAAATCTTTTGTATGCACATAAAAATATTAATCTGTTTAAAAAATACAGTGATATCCATAGTATAAATACTAGGAACAAACACAAATTTGTTGTTCCTACAACCAGGCTCAAGAAAATAGGTGGCTCGTTTAGATGTCAATGTATACATTTTTATAATAAACTTCCTAGCCACATTCAAGAACTAAGCCTTAATAAATTCAAATCTTTTATAAAAAGGAAACTATGCCAGAAAGCCTATTATACTGTCAAATACTTTATTGAGGACAAAAAGGCTTGGGAGTGAGCTGTTCCAATAAATTTACACAGGGAATGTTGATTTATTTTATTGTTTTTTTTTGCTAACTATTGTACTTTTAATCTTTGCTATAAGTATCTATATTTTTTTACATATACAATGACATGAATATTTACTGTATAAAGTATTATATTATTTTAATTGTTGTGAATGTGAGGACTATGTGGGTTATTATTCCAGTTTTAATCATGTTCTGGCAGTTTGAGTAGTTTATGTGGCCTACCCAAATGTCCTTTCTTTGGTATTGTTCGTCGAATCGTTGAGCTCCTTAAGTTCTGAGTCGAGCTGCACGGTTACTGACAAATGCGTGCACTGTCTGGACAGGTCCACTCAATCTGTGTGGTTCTTTTCTCAAAAGTCCATTTCAGACACCAATCTGCATGGTCCTCAATGATTATGTCCGGATTTTATATACACATTGACATTAATGAATTTTATATACATATACTATGACAAGAGTATTTACTTTGTAAAGTATTATGCTATTATTTTAACTATTGTGAATGTGAGAACTATGTTGGTCATTGCTTTTTTTTTTTTGTATTTTTACTCTTAGTGTAATCATGATCTGGCAGTTTGAGTAACTTGTGCGGCCTACTCAAATGTCCTTTCTTTGGTATTGTTCGTCGAATCGTTGAGCTCCTTAAGTTCTGAGTTGAGCTGCACGATTGCTGACAATTGCGTGCACTGACTGGACAGGTCCACTCAATCTGTGGGGTTCTTTCCTCAAAAGACCATTTCAGACACCGATCTACATAGCCTTCACATGATCTGACCAAGATTCTGTCTGGACTTTAAAAGAGACTGTGACCTCTGAGTTTGTTTCGGCCTTTCTTCTCAGAGTAGTCAGATAGGAAACGCCGACCTCATCTAGTTTAAAAAAAAAATATGATTGACGTGTAAAAGTGTTTGTAAAAACCTACTTACAGAAATAAAATCATTTATCATTTATCATTTATCTTTCTCAAGCAAAATGTTCATCTATATCTCACTTGTCTAATTTTTTGTTGGCAAGTCTATCCACGAACAACCGGTCGGATGTTAATCTCCCTGGTATTTATTGCTTTCTTACAAATGGAATTTCCATTTAAAGTCTATTTTTATTGAGGTTTTTACTATAAAAATGTTTGAGATACTATTCTATGAGATCTATTTAGAAATGTTAAGTAATTTTATTTTATTTCTTAAGGGAAAACAAACAGTATTATAATAAAAATGAACGGTAATAATTTATCATCTATCTTAACAAATATGCTAACCACTACATTTTCTACAGATTACAACTTGCATATTTACAAACTGATGGCAAACGTAACTGTAGTCAGGGCAAAACCAATAACGTGCACAAAAATAACTAAAAAATTAACTCTTGTTTGTATTGCATTCCTATAATAATAACAATAATTTGCTTCAGCTTACGGGATCTAATCTAATCTAATATATGGGTGTTTGCAGTTTAAGTTATGTACAAAATGCTTTGTGATAGGTGTCTCAATCTGCAATATGTTTGGATACGAAATTAACTATGTTTCACCTAAAATCAAACCTAATTTTAGTCTTTCCATGTAAATCATCATTATTGCATCTAAAATGCACTGCAAAATTTGCCATATCTTTATAAGTACCACAAGCTTTTAATGTTTGTCCAGCAGTATTTTCCATTTATATATATTATCTAAGGCCGCAGTATAAAGCAATTCGATGTTATGTAGGTATAGACTGTATCTAGCAGCAATTATGGGCGGATATGGAAATAATATAGCAGTGAGCAATTCGTTCGGCTGTGCTTGCTTAATAATAACATACTTACGCTTAGGTCCGCAGTATAATAACTAGTCTCAATCTGCAATTAAACAGCTGTCTTGCAAGAAATACGCGTCGACCGATCCAATTTCGCAAATGCAAACACGATATGCAAGAAACCCGATCCAGATTATAAGTTGGCGAGTGGCGGCCATTTGTCGTACGCCATATTGCAATATGTGGTCACGGATTGCGTACACGCAGCTCCTGTTATTTGCCGCGGAGAGTAATGTCAGTAAATTACACCGCAACGGTAATTATTGGCACCTGAAGCAAAATTCTTGTTCATACGACTTTATAAACACTCTGTACTTGCAATTATTTCCAATAACTTTGGATGCAGCTGGTTAATTTGCGTTTTCATGTAGATACTCGTTTGACGATTGCTCAAATTGTCGGTTACTTTTATGTCGTCAATAATGGAACCAATTTATGCGTTCATCGTCGTCTTATTTTTAAAACTCGTGTAATGATCGTTCGTTTTTATAATCTTTACGGTACTGATGGTATTCAATGCTTCTTTGTAAAAAATACTTAAGTAGCATTTTAACAGAGTTCTTTTTTGTTTGAAACAGGTGGTTCTGCCATTTCGACGATGACAACTACGTGAACGTGCCCCGTTTGGTCACCATTCTGCAGAGGTACAACCATCAGCAGGATTGGTACCTGGGTCGGCCATCCGTCAACAAACCACTTAATATATTCGTCAAGCCTTCTGAAAGGGTAAAACATAAACAATTTTCTTTCTGACATAATTATTATAAATGGGACAGCTTTTAACGGGATTGATTTAATACGTTTGTTATAAAAGTTTAATTTGTTCCAGCTGATGTTCTCATTTTGGTTCGCCACGGGCGGTGCCGGATTTTGCATAAGCAGAAGTTTGGCTTTCAAAATGTTACCTGTTGCAAGGTGAGTGCTTCAAACTTTCTAATTAAAACGTTATAACGCAATTACTATTCAAAATGAAACAAAGCATTCCCACCAGATTAAATAAAATTGTATGTAAGCCAAATTGCTGATATCGATTTAAATTAAAAGCTTTTGGCAGACATTTTGTTCCATTTTCTGTTATCGCTGAGATGTCGCATCAACGTTTTGCTCTGTTGCAGTGGGGGCAGATTCATCAGTGTTTGTGAAGGCATACGGTTACCAGATGACGTCACCATGGGATTTATAATAGGTGAGAATTGTTTGCTGTCATTCCTGCTTACACTTCGAGGTATCCTTGCATTGAATGATAAGAAAAGCCTCGCTTTGTTGGTTTTCAGAGCACGTGGTGAAGAACAACTTGACACTAGTGCCAGAGTTCCATTCCCATTTGGAACAAATGAAACTGCTGCCTGTAGAAACGTTTCGGGACCAAATCTCCTTCAGCTACTCAGGACCGAAAGACAATATGAATGTCATTAATGTGCCAGGATTTGACACGAGATATGATCCTACTAGGTAAGAGATTTTTGCTTCCTGTAATTAAATTCTGATCTCGGACCTCTGGTAAAATGATTTTTGTAAATTTTAAGTTTCAAGGTGGTTTACATTGACACTACATCATCATCATGATCAGCCTACTATATATATAGTCCACTGCTGGACATAGGCCTCTCCAATTGCACTCCATTTAGCTCGATCCTCGGCAACTCTCATCCAGCTGCTACCAGCCACCCTGCCAAGATCGTCGCTCCACCTAGCCTGAGCGCGTCCTAGCTTACGTTTGACGATTCGCGGTCTCCACTTAAGAACACGTCTACCCACAACGGTCATCGGTTCTACGGCTAATATGGCCGGCCCATTGCCACTTCAGCTTGCTTATTCTGTGAGCTATGTCGACAACTTTGGTTCTTTGCCGGATCACCTCATTCCGGATTCTTTCCCTCAGAGAGACACTTAAAATATACAAAAATTCTTTTACTGCTAAAGTTGAATCAAGATCGTCAGTCTCTTGCAGTATATATAATTGGACCTGGCTGAGGGCCTCGTGGCTAAATAATAACAGCGGCACGGGCCGATCGCAGGTTAACCTACGCTTGCCGCAGTAAGTTCGTGGATGGGTGATCATCTTATAAGCTGCTGGTCCCGACTGCCATTCGTAAATCTTTGACAATCGTTACGGGTCGTCAGAAGCCTAAAAGTCTTACCAAGGGGTATCGTGTTACCCAAAAACTTGGTTGTGGAGGTCAGATAGGCAGTGGTCCATGTAAAATACTGGTATTCAGCCGCATCCGGTTAGACTGGAAGCCGACCCCAACACAGTTGAGAAAAGACATGCAAATTGATTTTGACAATTAGAACTGGCTGACTTTTGTTTTATATTTCTAAATAATTACATTATTATCATAATATTTTTATCTGTGTGTGTCTGTTTGTTACTACCAGAGATTTTGTTAGTTCCTCGTCGAAGACACTCTAGGACTTCGAAGTAAAATGATACAATTTGTTGATAACACCTTTTTTGTTGCAGGTTCCTGTCACTGCATTGTTTCCTGTTCCCTCACTTTAAGTTTTGCCCTAGATAGCATAAAACTCTTGATAATGAGGCGTTATAGAATTTATACTGTTTGGAAAAGAAAGAATTAACAGACACATTCATTAAATCTTCCATAGAACGCAAAAGTGCAATAAGAAGTCCAATATTCGTATAAAAAATTAACAGACTTATAAAAGATAAATAATATTTTTTGAAGATTTTTATGACATAGTTTAGGTTGTGATATTAGTTTTACAAAGGAAGAGGAAAAAGTGAAGAATTATAATCTGTAAAAATTGTCGATAGTGTAAATGCTTTTAACAAAATGTATATTAATTCTGTATAAAAATTGTAATGTCTATAAGAAATCTGTGATATTAGAATATTCTTGTGAGTAGTTATATAATATAAATGTTGTATTTAAAGGTTTCTACAGTCAAGTGTTAAGACATTGTTTGTAAATTAAGTTGTTTATAAAATAAACAATTTTAAAATATTAACTATATACTTAATTATTTTTCTCGTCGTTCCCAAACTTCAGATAAATACTTAGTAATTGTTAAAGCCTGCTTGCATCCAACTGCTAGCCAATCGTGGTTACGATAGACATTATTTTCCATTTTTGGTGAACTGTCCATCAAATATGGCCACTTAAATAAGCGGCAATGGCATAACGGATACCTGCGGAGTGGCGAGCGAGAGGGTGTATGTTTGCATCTCACCCGTTGTACATAACAGCTATTGCCGTGAGGGACTCCCAGCACAAATATGTTAAAGTGAGCTAAAGATATAAATTAGAAACCAATTAATAAAAAAAAATGTCAATGAAGATCCATAAAATATTTGGAAAATAAACACTTCAGAGTCTCATAATTAAGACGAAGAAAGTAATATATTCACGTCTGTCATTGTAACAAAACAAATGGTATTTCTTATGCACTAGAGTTTTACGGCAGCTGCACAAATAAACTTAAGTAATAATTTCTACAGACGTCTGGCTCACGTCCCGAGTTTTCTTCATAATAAGTGGTTCTCTTGAAATACTTTGCATACTTGGATTGGGTTTAATTTGTAAGAACATTTTATATATAAAACATTTCGTATAGAAAATTATACGTACATAATTATTTGTCGTACAAAGTGACTAAGTTATCAGGATGCACCTGCCCATGATGTCATTCGGCAAACAGTATGCAACATCAAATTATATCAGCCAATAATGTTCCATTTGAAAACATTAGTAAGAGACTCTTTGACCGTTATAGTGTATTGTCATCACCAAATTATGGGTAGGTAATCGCAGCATATCATTGTAAGCAGACAGTGGATTATTGCTGGAGATTGACATATTACCTAAGCCGCTTTATAGGACGCCAGCAAGCCTAAATATAGTGATGACATGGAGGTAATTATTTTCCCCCAATAGAAGTACATAAATATAAAAGTAAAATTTACGAGTGACCTTGAATAAGATGATGTTGACCTTCGATCAATAATAGAACTATTGATCGAAGATGTTGACAAACCGATCGACATTTTTGAAGTCAACAAAATTTACCAGTTAATTCATATTTACAGTAAAAAATGTATTCCGCCACAGTTTAGTATAGCATTTATTCTACAACACCTCTTATTACTATATTGAAAGTCGTTCCAACACCACACTTTTGAATAACATTGAAGTCAAACACCAACTATGATCAGATTGGAAATAAACACCTCATATCATGAACATTATAAAATACATTGAAGTAATTTTACGATATGAGGGTTTTCTAAAATGACGTTCACTAGGTGGCAGCACTGAGACGTAAGGTCCGGGCACCGGCCAAAGGTGTCTAAGCGCCTATGTTTTCTTTAGTTGTGACTGAATGATGAACGAATGAATTTAACGAATGATGAACGTCACCATTTATTTTATATTAATTGTCGAAAGACCACTTTTCAAAGTGGCGCCAATTAATTGATTTTTTTGTTCCTGTTTGGAAAATCCTCATGGATGTCCTCCGCCCTGGCTTGGGCGGAAGGGCTGTCAGACTCTTACTGACTAAAAACCACCCCGGGGTGTTCCCTTCCCACACTTTCACCGGGAGCCATGGGAGCTTGAGCGCCTTCGACGATCCCCGTTTAGTGCCGGCTCGCCTCTGCATGCCTCCTCAAAGGGAGATAACCCTAGTCCAACTAGAAAAAACCTTGGAAAAGAAATGCAGATACTAGTCGAGATGAAGTGAAGTGAGAGACAAAACCAAATAAGAATTAAGGAATTGCATGGAGGCAATTGGAACAAACCAGTCCCATATTGCACAAAAACATAAAGGCATATAAACTGGAACGTAGTTGTCATTGATGATATCAAAAATCAAAAGTCATTTATTCAAATTAGGCTGAGAATCAGCACTTTTTGAACGTCAAAATCACGTAAGACAGTCCCCCCAAAACGCCCACCCTTCACCACTTCCTAGTGCTTTAGCTGGGAAGAAGAAGTGGCGGAACAAACTCCCCAGCAGCACTGGTGTCTGTTCAGTTAGAAGAACTGGATTCTATACAGTATGTAATAATAAGTATATTAAGTATTATTAATATAATAAGTGTATAGTAATAAGTAATTAACATTACGAAACACAAAAATATTAAAATTATTTTCCATATGTCAGCTAGCACACGCCAATATTTAAAACTATACTCAAGCAGAAATAAATAATAAAAACAAAAACGCAAACAGAACTTAATACATATGTAATAAAAAGCCTCCTGGCATAAAGGGCGTGCCCGCTTACATATGCAATGCTGCATTATGTTTATATGTATATAGCTGTAACTTGTAGCCACAAATGATAAACTAGGACCTTCGAAGTAAAATAAAGAAACATTAATTTCTAATAACAATAACAAAACCATAGTCAGCAAGATGACCTGTCACCACAAGCAGCACCCGTTCACGAGCATAACGCAAAGATCAGCCATTACTCCCCTCGCCATATTTGAGGGAAGGAGGCAACCCGACCCCCGATAGGTATGATAAACCAATTTGAGATTGAAAAGAATGATTTAAGATGGAGATCAGGCTTCAAAGTTCTTGGCAATCGAGACTTAATAACGTGGCATGTCGGATTACTATCTCCCAGACACAATTCCAGACATAATGTCAAAGCTAATTATTGCTGCAGATACAATTTATGAATAGGTTATTATTTTACAGATTGCATATCTATTTCTCCCATATAATTATAGTAATTGATGATTCGATTTCATTAAAAACGAATGTGGAAATAAATCGAAATTGCCATCAATTTAGATAGTTTGTGCTTAAAGTGATGCTTGATTACGCAGATAAATAAGAATGAGTATGTGAAATCTATTTCATTCACGTAGTATACCTACGCTGACGTCAGAATCGTCTGCTAAGCTCAGATTTTAATTACGTTTCGTATTAAAGCAAGATACGATAGTATTCATATTCATTAGTGTAGGTGTCGCGAATCTGCATCGATGTGCGCATCACCTTATGTGGTGACCGCGACATCGCTTTCTTGGAATGTAGGGTGATTGTCCCCTTAGATGCGCTGCGGTCTGCCATGATCATATTATACTTATAGGATTTATGCAAGACCATTGAATACGTCGAACTTTATCACGAGATAATGGATGATTACGTAGAAGTTTATAGAAAGTAATTTGATTATAAATAGACCAACATAACGAAACATCATGCCTGTTTCCGCCAAAGGGTATGGCAGAGGTGCACCTTAGTACACCCACATTTTTCAAGTTAAGATAAAGGTCCCATCTAATTCGGGGCGAGCCTATCGCCATCAACATATCCAGACTCCGGGCTGAGAAAAATAATTGGAAAAGGCCAATAACACGGAAAGGTAATTATGGTTGCCTGGAAGAGATCGCATAAAGCGACAAGGCCGCCCTTTGTATATTTTGTAGTGTTCAATTTATTTTTTGTTATGTATTTTGTGGTGTACAATAAATAATATATCGGTTTAAAAAGATTTATTTCTCAAAAAAAAAATGACACGTTTCTCGACCCGGGAATCGAACCTATAACCTCATGCTCAGTAGTAGCGCTTGAGACCAACGAGCAGAAAAGACCAACATTTTTGAGAATCTATCCAAAGAACGTAACTAAGATTCTAAATGTTGTTGAAGTTTTAGAATTGACATGATAAAAAAATTTGTTCAACTATGCACTGGCAATGAAAAAAGTTTTAGATGCTATATAGTATAATTTCAAATGTAGGAATATTGACAACAAATCCATGATGATAATCAGAATTACGATAAAAACAAATGGTTAGTTGATCGTTCAAGTTATACTTAGAACGGTACTCGGATGGACGTGTGAATAGGTCATTCAATACCCACAGTTAACGTGAATCGCTTAGTCTAACACCTTTAAACGTCACTGGACTAGTTTTATCGATGCGATGCCTCAATAGTTTTTAAATGGGAAACGTATCAAATAACAGAATTTGTGGCCTCGAATGTAAGGGGCATTTCCTATCGAGGTTTGAAGGTAGGATATAACTTCAATGCAAGCTTTTTTTTTTCTTTTTTCTATGCAAAGTTTACCGTGTAATGCGCGTTTTATTTTACCGTGTAATGCGCGTTTTATTTTACCGTGTAATGCGCGTTTTATTTGTGCAGAATAAACTATCTTTATTTCTTTCTTCTTTTTATAACACGATCTACTAAGAGCATGATTGTAATAATTTTTTTTTGGTGTTGACGAATGTATGTTCTTCCTTATGATAATCGGGTAGCAGTAGTTCGTTAGCTCCAGATACATCTCTTGGCTAAAACTCACTTTATTTTCGTGAGAACATCTTCCGGCCAAATTTTCTACAAGATCATTTCCTGGAAGCAGTTTGAATGATTAATTAAATTGATTGACATGCTCCATTCGTTCCGCATTGGAGGGTCTCGACAGTTCCCTTTCGGTAGCACCTGGTCTTAAATTCTTCATTCTGATCGATTATTATACTGCACAGTCACTTCACGTAATTGGGTTCCTAATTTGTTCTGGCGCAACAATCCCTGACTCGATTCGGAATTTAAACCGATTATTAACCCTTTATTCGGATGTCCATTCTTCTCAATAATTTTAATATCTCCTTGAAATTTTATATTACAGAAGATGAATGACGTTATCAATGAAGCAGAAGTGCTTGATTTTCTATGCACTCGTAATTTATTTTTATCAACACAGATATATGTTTATACTTAGTATTTTACGAGCAATGAAAAGAAATGTCATCATTTTCTCTAATACGGCAGCACTTAAGGCTAAGATCTCTAAATTCCCCAAATCTCATTCGTATCTTCTAAAAACTTTCCAATGTACTTAACAACTCGATACGGATCGATTAACCGAACTCGTCCACGAATTAATGGTTTCGAATAAATATAATTAAGCTCTCAAAGAGTGCCGAAAGTCTAAAGGACTATTAGTTCGGTAATGACACTCAATTAAAGATGGGATCCATTTGTTTCGTTCGATTTGGGCCTGTTGTCATCGATTTTATTTCAGGTCACCCAGTCTCGTCTGACTCAGTTACTTTGACTATACCCACTAGCTGACTAATTAAATCAATTACTTGAATTGGTCTCCCTTCTATAGTTTTATCTTGACGAGGTTCGCTGCTGTGATTACCGTCTTCGTGGATGGGTGTCGTGGTTTAAGTTAAATCGCTGATTTTCCTTAAGAAATTTAAATAGGTAATTTTGCTTTTGCTATGATGTGTTTTTTAATTGATTTCAATTATTGTAAGCATCAATCAATAAAATAACTGAATCCATTAAGATGAAAACTATTTAAAAAGATGAAGAAACTATTAAGGAACTTACAATAATTGAAATCAATTAAAAAACACATCATAGCATAAGCAAAATTACCTATTTAAATTTCTTTACATAAATGCATCGATAAAATACTCAAAGTCCTCAAATAATCCGTTTACGGGCATCGGCAGTAGCTACACTGAAGTTAATAACAGTTTTACGGAATGAAATTATCTAGACCGGTCTTGTGTCAATTAAGTCTGCCCTCAGTTAGCCGGGGGCTACTACCAACATTATCTTACGAATACAACGTAGAGATATGCAGCCATTTTGTTAGAAAACTTACGATTTGCACCAGCTGCACGACCCGCTAGCCCGCTACTTAATGAGAAATCGTTATTGTTTTAGTTTAGAGATTGCTATGGGATTAATTAAAATGAGATTTTTTTTAGGTAACTCTTATGTTTAGATACTCAGGTAGGCATTCATTTAAAAATACCCCGAGGCGTTTGGTCCCAAACTAATGGGACGAAAAAAGGATTTAGCCTGATCTGAATGCTACTTGTAGACAATTTAATATTATTTTCTGTAATTAGGTATCTATAATTTGTTGTACCTTCTTATAAGTATTCTAACACCTCTTATTTACATTAATATTTTTTTAAACAATCATAATATGGGCTGCGTTTTTCTACTCGAGATCTGAATGCTACTAATAGACAATACAAGAGATTGTTTAACAACACAAACATATTAAAATTATGTGCTATAGATACCACAGATTGGAACGTTACTATATCAACAAATGCAACATGAACGACAACTATAAAGCATCTCATAATCATTATCTAATATCATGAACGAATGTATACCTAAACAAAAAATTCAAATAAAAACAAATTACTTAAACTATTGGTTAACCAAAGGCATCAAAATCTCCTGCAAAATTAAAAGACTATTAAAAACACTTACCCTCAAAACAAATAACCCAATAATAACAAACTATTATAAAAAATATTTAAAAAAGAATAACTACTTACATCAAAAAAATTACAATACTTTAACAAAATAAAAAAAATCTAATAATAAAGTCAAAACGATGAGGAGTATAATAATCGAACGTACCAATAAAACAATCAAAATATATAAAATAACAATACTACCGATTAACAACAATATAACAACCACGGAAGTTGCAAACATTTTCAACAACTTTTTTTCATCCATCGGCGAAGAAAGCCCTTTACGAACCAACAACGAGCTGAAAGGTACCCCCGTGCTCTCACCTACCCAAAACACAATGCTCCTTGCCCCTGTAGACCTTTATGAAATCAACACTATAATAAAAAGCCATAAAAATAAAAACAGTCACGGAATAGACGAATGCCCACCTCGTTTACTCAGGCAGTGTGCAGACGAACTCACTTTACCATTCTTCAAAGTAAAGTAATAAACCAATCTTTCGAAGTAGGTGTATTCCCTGATCAGCTAAAAATCGCACTAGTGAAACCTTTACACGAGGAAAATAGCAAAACATACCCGAATTATCGTCCAATAGCTCTTCTACCTATAGCTTCAAAGATTCTTGAAAACCAATGTGTAATCGTGTCTACACACCTTCTGTGAGAATTATAAAATATTTGATGAACGCCAAAATAGCTTTCGAAGAAACAGATCCACATCGTTAGCAGTTTACAAATTTATACAGGAAACGTTAAATATAATATATAGGTACTAAACAATACGCAATCAGTATACTGCTTGACATGACCAAAGCCTACGATAAAATGAAATATGGATTATTATTAGATAAACTCTACGCAGTACGCTCTACGCGGCACGATTACTGACAAAAGCGTGCACTGACTGGACAGGTCCGCTCAATCTGTGTGGTTTTTCCTCAAAATACCGTTTCAGACATCAATCTACATGGTCTTCACATGATCTGACCAAGATTATGTCTGGACTTTAAAAGAGACTGTGACCTCTGAGTTTATTTCGGCCTTTCTTCTCAGTGTAGTCAGAGAGGAAACGCCGACCTCATCTAGTTTTAAAAATATGATTGACGTGTAAAAGTGTTTGTACAAACCTACTTACAGAAATAAAATCATTTATCATTTTTTATCAGTGGGAATCCGCGGTAAATCATATATGAATGGTTAAAAACTTACCTAGAAAACAGAGCGCATTTAGTAGAACTAGAATTCTTCAACAATAAAACGAATGTAATTTAAACTTTTCTATCCGATAATAAGGCAATAAACGCCTCTTAATACCCCAAGAGAGCGTTATTGGGTGTCTTCTTTTTCTCATTTACATCAACGATCTGCCAAAAACCATCAAGGAATCAGGACCATGCGTTTTGTTTGCAGACGATATTTCTATTCTTACTCCCTGTCATGGTAACGTACATTTAATTAATCTGGAAATCTATTTTGCTAAAACTAAATTAATAACATTCCACTTCCACCAAAAACAATCCTCTTTATGTAATGTTTTCTTTTAATAATCACAAAATAGAACCAATAAATGAATTCCCATTATTAGGCATAATTATAGATCTAAACATCAATTGGTAATCACACGTACAGAAAATAAAATCCAAACTTTCCAAATTTTTGTACGCTTAGCGAGAAATAAAAAGACCACAAACTTGCATACAGCTCGGTCACCTACTATGCCTATGCTCATGCATGGCTCAGCTACGGCGTAATAATGTGGGAAAATACTACCATTACTGGGGGTACTTTCTACCATTAGAATTAAGGCGTAATATTAATGACATCTGCTTTCTTATCAACATTGCAAATGGATCAATCGATTGTTCCAATTTACTTAGTAAAATGTATCTTCACACTAATCAAAACAACCTAAGATTACGACCATTATTACAAGTACCGTTTACAAAAACGAATTATAGGCGTAACGCTTTTTGTATACGCAGTGAGATAATGTTTAGCAATCTGTCCTCGTATTTACAAATCGATTTATTTTGCACGAGTTCGTTAAGAATTAGGAAGATCTTGAGTAAAGAATACTCATGTTTTTTTTTTGTTGTTGTAGCAATTGTCAGTTGTTATTATTTTGTTACCATAATACGTGTCTGTCTGTAATCTTTTTTAAAATTGTAAAAATAAAATATAAAATAAATAGCACAGACGCACCGTCGCTTTTCACAACTCAAAAAAAGTTACTTCGGGTTATAGTTAATTTAAAACAAACGGATAGCTGCAAACCCCATTTCCAAAAACTAAACATTCTAACTCTTCATTATATACTACCACTACTATTTACTATACATAGGTACTGGAATTAATCATTAATAAAATGTTATCTTAAATTTTACTTAGAATAAGTTAACTTTGGATGTATAAGTCCTCTTCCTTCAAATTTGTCTTTTGCTGTGCTCGACAGGGTCCACGATTGTTACAACAAATGTTTACTTACCACCTAAGCAAATACATTGTGGAATGCAATATTGAATATTGAGTATCGAAAGTAAATAGGAATATATATAACTTCACGTACCTACTTATAAGTATTGTCAAACTCTTATTAATATAGGTAATAATATTTTTAAACAATAATAATATGGCTGCGTTTCTCTATACAAATGTTGTCATTCGTACATAGACGTGTCACACAATTCCAGCCCCTACACCGCAACGGCGAGCAATGGGCAGCTCGCCGTTCGATAAGGACCAGGCCCGGGTCGATGGCGCGTTGTGTTCCACGCGCGCCTCAAAGTGATGTCAGCATCAATGACGGGGTCCGCTAGGGCCGATGCCTGCCAGGGTTGCGGGAAAGTCCGAGAGGGATACCGTGGCCCCTGGCACAGGCAACTGAAGGAACACGGGTGGGTTTTAGTCAGTAAGAGTCTGACACTCCCTCCCGCTCTGCCCAGAGCGGGAGCAGTTATTTAATGATATGCCACCCTCAAAAGAAAAAAAGAACCTACACCGCACAGATACACGCACGCACACACTATTAATATTAATAATGGTGCCGATTCTCTTGTCACAAAATTCTCTAAACTAGACTAAAAATCACCAAAATTTAGTTTATTCCTGTCAAACGACGATTTCCCATTCTGAAATTGACTAAAGTGACACAACTTAACTAAATTTTAGTTTGACAGCACTAAGATGGCACTGAGATTATAATTTAGTGAAAATGGCAATTTTGCTATTCAGAATTTTAGGTTTTTCACCAAAAATTTTGATTGTCTTAACTAAATCTGACTATTTTTAATCGCGATTAAAAAGGTGTGGAATAAAATTAGTTGTCATGAACTAAAATTCACACCAACACCTCGACTTCAGATGCAAAAACAGTACTGTATCTTTTTTTCTTTTCTTTTGCTTATATCTCGAAAACGGTGTGTCCTATCGCAAAAATAATGAAAATTTCGACCCCCTTTGCACCCCGTAAACCTATAAAACTCAACATGTTGGTAATATTTTTTTATATTTTCCATACAAAAAGTAAAAAATTCCATACAAAACAAGTCGAGGCCGCACATAATGCGCGCCTACGGCTCTAAAAAAAGATCACGTGGTACGGCAAACAAGTACCACGTGGAGTCGCAATAGTTGTCAAATTTGATTTTAGATGTGTCAAAATTATTTTTAAATTTAGAGATTTTATTTTGCAGAATAGCGTTAAGATTCTCATAGCCAAAAGTAAGGAATTTTAGTGATAGTTTAGTTAGTTTAGTTCGGTGTACAACAGAATCGGCACCAATTTATTATGTCACTTTCTACAATTCAGTTACTTTTTGTGTACTTCGCTATTGGCGTGATGTTTAGAATAATAATTATGTATATGTCGTAGGATAATTTGATACTTCGAATCTTCGCGAAAATCCTAGGGGTTTTGCGAAAACGCGGATAATTAGACATAGGCGAAAAATTTAGGTTAGGTTAGGTTAGAACAGTGACCATTAGCGCGCGAAGGCGAGCGAGCGAAGCGAGCGTGCCGCGGCAGTGGCCGCCAAGCGCCAGATACCCTTCTATTGTTGGTTAGGTTAGGTTAGGCCCTGACTTTGTCCAGTAAGATTTGATAATTTTTCGCCTATGTCTAATTATCCGCGTTTTCGCAAAACCCCTAGGATTTTCGCGAAGATTCGAAGTATCAAATTATCCTACGACATATACAATGTAGGTATACATAATTTGCTTTAACATTGTATTCATACAAGATTACACTTGTATGTAGGTATACAATGTTCAAGCAAATAAAGAAATCTTATCTTAGCTTATAATTACTGTCAGCTGTGAAGCTACCATATTATAAAATAAATAAATAAAATAAATGTCCCTTGCATTACCAAACATCATTCATGGTTCGTAGTAGCCACAATCCAATTAATTGCTTACGCAATGAGCCAAATAGTTTGATTTACATTGCTGATTAAGTTCGCTCCAGTCAGCTTGTCAGTTGTCGCTAGCGAGATGTGTCAGCAATCAAGAGAAGATAGAGACATTTGTCGCAAAACAAGAGAAGAACAGAAGGTCAATGATTATGTCTGCACATTTTAAACTGTAGGCCAATTCTCGTACTTAAAAAACGTTCAAATTCAAGTCGCTATCTCATCTCAGCGACAATCAATATCAAAAACCTGTCAAAAATGTATGTAAATTGATAGTAATTTTGACAGATTGAGACTGAGATTAGAATGCGAACGGTCTTAAAAATATGGGAATTGCCCCTCTGCTGTCTGGGCGATTCCCGGGTCCTTGTGTTTTTCTATCTCAGCCTGGAGTCTGGATTTGTGCTTGGTTGATGGCAATAGGCTCGCCCCGCTTGGTTGATGCCAATGTGTGTTCTAAAGGTACACCTCTGCCCAACCCTTTAGGAAAACAAGCCGTCATGTTATGCTATGTGTATTTATTATTAATTGTATGGTGGCAAGACAGACCAAGGCAACGGATAGTGAGTTTCAAAAGTAAAGAAATGTTGTAAGAGGTCTGGTATTAAGATGATGAAAAATTCCCCAAAACGAATCACGGATATGAAAAGACTACGAGTGAGTGCACAGCTAGCGCCCATTCGTGAATTTCTGATCCGTTTTTATGGTGTTCGTAAAAAAAAAACACGATAGTTAATCGAATAGGAGATAGTGCACAAACGCCCTTATGTGTAGTAATTGTATAGAAAAAGATAGGTAATAATTTTTTTATGGTGCATGAATTATGATATTAAAATCGGTTTTGTTGTTGAATTATTTTCGCACCTAAGGTGCATGGTGCAAATAAAAACGTCGCACTCACAAGTCACTACTGAAGCGTCATACCCTAGAGCGAAAAAGGGTGAAAAAGAAAGCACGAAGGTACGGATGCATGACATCCGTGAGCAGCATTGCCATTCTGTAACCAACTCACCGTGAAAACATAGGTGAAGTGAGCGTGGAGTGAGCTGCCAGTGTAGTCCCACTGATGCTAGGGATTGACCAAGCATTACATTTACAATCATAATCAAGATTTTAATTATGTTTTTTAATGTTAGTTCTGTTGATCATTTTATATTACTCCACGCTCACTTCACCTAAGTGTTCACTTCACGGTCACATTTTTACAGAATCGACATACAGGTGGTCAACTCAAGTAATCTCGCTCTCGATGTGTGAAATGAAAGATTGGGCATCACTAATTGTCAAAGATGGCAGGAAAGATTTCGTAAATCATTACAGGTCTTTTAATTGTTCATGATGGAACGCAGAAAGTTCGTTTTATACAGATATTCGCAATTAGTATTTATTAAAATATATTTATAGTTATAATGTACGTCAGATGTTTGTTGGACCTAGGGCCATTTTGGACGATGTCCTTTATGCTTTTGGTAAGAAATAAAGAATTACGTGTTACAGCGTTTTTGTAAAAATCACATAATTATGGTGATATTGGAATTGTTGTGTGCCTCTTTTTAAGCGATTTAAGGGATTGGAAATATAATCAGTCTGTTATCTTTTCATGCAAGGAATTGGATGAAAGGCGCACGGATAGACCATGACCTTCGTTAGCACGTAGGATACAATTTATCCCGGTAGTAAGTTCTCGTGGGATAATTACCGAAGGCCACGCGGGCGAAGCCGCGGGTAAAAGCTACTAAAATATAAAATAATTATTGCGTGAGAATCAAAGATTGCCACAGAATTAATATTTTCGCTACTTTGTAACTAACGGTAACTTGCGACAACTCGTGAAGTCTAGAAATATTCTGGCTAGATTTAACTTATGCAGTAGCGATTAACCAGACTCACGACACAGCAGTACCTACAGTAATTTGCACTTTTTATTGATAAAGGATATGAACGTAATTTATGAAGCTGTTCTTTTAATGGCAAATAATATTAGTAGGTAATGTTTCCACTGACCTGTAAAATCGTAGATTAATTAAGAAATATCCGCAATTATTAGTTTAATCCGTCGTTTAGATTGATGACCGATCTATTTTGATCATATATTTTGGCAATTTGGCTTTGGCTAAAATAATTCAATGGAAAAAAAAGAAGAAAATAGTTTTATTTGTCACAGAAACACGTGCATACAAAAAGATAAGTTAGCTCGAAGAATAATAACGAAAAATAAAATAAGAAAATAAAAAAGATAATCATACTGTGCTATGATGGGGGACCCGCAACGAGAAATGGGAAAGACGTAGCGAAAATCAAGCATGGCCGGCAGAACTATAGAAGATTCCTACAAAGTTACTCCATATGTATTACCAAATAGAATCTCGCTTAGCACGAACACTCTCTGATACGATCACGACCACCGCCTTTTTTTTTTTTTTTTTTTTGAGGATGGGAAATCATCATATGACTCCTCCCGCTCTGGGTGGAGCGGAAGGGAGTGTCAGACTCTTACTGACTAAAACCCACCCGTGTTCCTTCCTTGGCCCTTTATGTTCCGGGTCAGCGGTACCCCTTTTGGATGATCCCGCTTTCCCGGCAGGCTTGGGCCCTAGTGGGCCCCCTCTATGATGCTGACATCTCTTTGAGGCGCGCGTGGAACACGTACGCGCCGTCCAGCACGGGCCTGGTCCTGATCGGACGGTGAGCTACCCATTACTCACCGCCCGCAGGCCCGCGCCTACGGTGGCCGGGAGTCGTCACGCGGCTCCCGACGCCCGGAGCGTCCACCGCGGCGGCTTGGACGGGAGACTCTCTCCCTCTCCCGTCCCGCCACCTCCTTCGCTAGCAGGACTGCTTCGCAGAAGGAGGCGGCTGCCTCCCACTCCCCCTCGCCTTGGACCATGGCTTGAACCAAGGCCGGGCGTGAGAGATCGCCGCCGCTGCCGATCGCCTCTACGAGGACACGGCGGTGCTCCGCCCATGCAGGGCAGGCCCCCACCGTATGCTCCACCGTGTCCTCGGGGCGATCATCGCAGTGGTGACACCCGGGCGTTTCCTCCCGCCTGATGATGTGCAGGAACCTCCCGAAACTTCCGTGTCCGGTGAGGACCTGCGTCAGGCGGTAGGTGAGGACGCCGTGACGCCTCTCTAGCCACTCCTCAAAGAGGGGTCTTACCGCCGCTATCGTGGCGTGCCCTACGACCACCGCCTTTTTTTTTTTTTTTTTTTTTTTTTTTTACGGGGGGAAATCCTCATGGACTACCTCCGCCTGGGGAAAAGGCGGAGGGGCGTGCCGGACTCTTACCGGCTAAAACCACCCCGGTGTCTCCTCGCACGTGCGCGCGGGGCCGCGGGAATCTAAATTCTTCCGCGGCCCCACACTAGTGCTGGCCCGGTCTGTCCGGGCCTCGTCTCCTGCACGGGGTAGTGAGGTGTTGTAACTACCCCGTGCATCGCCTCAGAGGCGCGCGTCGACACCCGCGCGCGCCTCCGCCTCGGGTCCATCAAATAGGGGGCGGGGAATTCCCCAAGTCCCGCGCCCCTGGACCCATTCATGGGGGCCGGAAAAGGGCGTTGTCCGCCCTTCTCCTGCGCCCGGTGCGCCTTCTGCGGCCGGGGAAGGGAGTCAAGATCTCCCTCTCCCGTTCCGCAGTTTCCTTCTGCGACATCACGTCCTCGCAGAAGGACACCACCGCGTCCCACGATTCTTCGCTACCGACCATCCTCCGCACTACGGTCGGCAGCGACAGATCGCCTCCTACTTCATTTGTGAGGACACGGCGCTGCTCCTCCCAAGCTACACACTCGGCGAGCGTGTGTTGCGCCGTGTCCTCCCCGCAATGGACGCAATGGTGGCACCGAGCGTCCGGCTCCCTGCCTATGCGGCACAGGTACTTGCCGAAGCAGCCGTGCCCCGACAGCACCTGCGTCACCCTAAACGACAGGGAGCCGTGCCTTCTCCCGAGCCAGTCGTCGAGTACTGGCCGGATCGCCTCGACGGTAGCGAGGCCGGCGGTAGGGCGCAGAAGCCTTTGCCGCCATTCCGCCACCAAGACCTGACGGAGCTCTTCGCGGCGCAGCGCGATCTGCCGCTGCACCGGCCTCGAGCCCCGTGCCCGCTCTTCCTCGCGCCATCGATATAATGACGCGAGTACTTTCGCCTCTAGGTCCCAGGGCGGAGATCCGGCCAGGACGCAAGCCGCCTCGTAGGAAATCGTGCGGTACCCGCGGACGACTCTGACGGCCATCGCCCTCTGCGGTTTGCGCAGAATGGCGAGAGTGCCGGCCGTCATGTCCATCGCCCACACAGGGGCCCCATACAGGGCCATGGACCGCACGATTCCCACGTACAACCGCCTACAGGCGGCGCTCGGGCCCCCCAAGTTAGGAAGCAACGTTGAAAGCGCGCCCGCTGCACCCATCAGCTTGGGCGCCAGCCGCCGGAAGTGGGGCCCGAATCCCCATCGGCTGTCGAGCACCAATCCCAGATACTTCATGGTGGACTCGACAGCTATCCGGACCCCGCTGACCACGATGTGTGATCCCGGCGCCGGCGCACGTCGGGGGCCATGAAACACCATGGCCTCCGACTTGTTTAGGGCCACCTCCAGGCCCAGGCGCCGGATGCGGTTCACCACCTGTGACACCGCAGCCGCGGCTATCAACGTCGCTTCCCTGTGCGAGCTCCCCCGGGCAGCGACAAGCGTGTCGTCCGCATAACACGTCAAGTCGGCGCCCGACGGGAGCTCGCCTCTCAGCACCCAGTCGTAGCCGATGTTCCACAGGAGCGGTCCCAAGACCGATCCCTGTGGAACACCGCACGACATGAGGTGCCGACCGGCACCGTCACGTCCCCGATAGGTGACGCATCTATCCTCCAGATAGGCCCCTACCGTACGGCGGAGGTAGGGAGGCACGCGATGGTATTTCAGAGCCTCCCGAATACAACTCCAGGGTAGGGTGTTGAATGCGTTGGAGATGTCTAAAGACACCGCCATCACCACCCCACCCTGGGACACCGTCTCCTCCGCCAGGGCCCTCACGCGCATGATGGCGTCTATGGTGGAGCGCCCCCGACGAAAACCGAATTGGTTGTCGTCCAGGTTCGGCCCCTCCCTGCACAAGTGGCTGACGAGGCGATCTGCGATAATGCGCTCAAAAAGTTTGCCCGCCTCGTCGAGCAGCACTATGGGCCGATACGCGGACGGCGAGTCCGCGGGGCGCCCCTCCTTCCTGAGCAGGACCAGCCTCCCCTCCTTCCACACACTGGGAAACTGACCCTGCTCGAGACATGCCGTGAAGAGCCCCCTCAGCTGGGGCTCCAACTCCTTCAGAGCCAGGACGAGAGCTCGACCAGGAACTCCGTCGGGTCCGGGCGCTGTGTTCTTAGCCCGGAGTCGCGACACGGCCGCTCTCGTCTCTGCTTGCGTCACCTCGGGGACATCGGTGCTCTCCTCTTCTGGAGAGTCTGTGGCTGAGGGCGAAGCCATCGCCGGGGGAACGTGTCCCGCTCGCTCAGGGAAGAGGGCCGATACTACCGCCTCTAGCAACTGGGGTTGCATGCTTTGCACCAGTGGAGGCGCCCAGGGACGCAACTTGCCCCGTACCCAACGGTAGGGGCGCCCCCACGGATCCCGATCTAGGGACCCCAGCAGCTCTTCCCTGGCACGCGACTTAGAGTCGCCGATGGCCAGCCACAGAGTCTCCTTGGACGCGCGGTACACCTCATACAGCGCGTCTTCCTCGACGGAATCCCGTCGACGTCGTCTCCGGTATCGCGTGTACTGGCGGCGAGCCGCAACGCACTCAACGCGCAGCCGCGCGATCTCGTCGGTCCACCAGTACACCTGGCGCCTTGCGGACTGTTGGCGGACACGGGGCATGGACGCGTCGCAAATCTGCGTCATCGCCCCGCGAAACCACAGCGCCACCGCTTCGACGTCGACGGGGCCGTCCGTCGTCGACTCCCAAATCCAGGACTGGACTAAGGCAGCTTCCTCGAGTAGTTCCTTGTCGATGCGCTTAAGCGCCCAACGCGGGCCGTCGTTAATCGGGGTTGTTGGATGGCGGCCGCTCGCGGTCTGGGCAGAGACGTCGAACCGGATATACCGATGGTCCGACAGCGTCTCCACCCCCACGGCGACACGCCAGTCGCGGACTCGGCTGGCGACAGAGGGGCTAGCGAGCGAGACGTCCACTATCGACCCGCCCCGCTGCCGCACGCACGTGTATTCCGAACCCCGATTCAGGACGACCAGACCAGTCGTCACCGCCCACTCTTCTAGCACCTCGCCCCGAGGGTCAGTGACCGGAGATCCCCACGCCGATGACTTGGCGTTGAGATCCCCGAGCACCAGAACGGGACGAGGGTGATAGCGGCCTACGACGGCGCCCAACTCGACAAGGAAACCCTCGAAGTCGGCGAGACTCTTGTTGGGGGAGAAATACGCCCCCACAATGACGATGCCGCCCGAGACCGCAGCAACCCAGCCGCGGCCCCGAGACGGGTCGATCAGAGTCTCGCCAATAATGGCCACCAAACCGTCAGCGCACCCCAGCCAGTTGTCACGGGCGGGGATGAAGTACGGTTCGGCGACCACAGCCACGTGGATCGACCACTCTGCCATGCTCTGGAGTAAAAGATCCTGAGCTCTGGCACAGTGGTTGATGTTGCCCTGGAGGAAATGGAATTGTGCCATTATTGACATTCCATTCCCTCGGCAACGGTCCTGGGCCGGGAGTCGACCGCGGAGCTACTAGCCTGCGTGGGCGGCGAGGTTTCCCCGGCAGGTTTAGAGCTCCTCTTCTTCTTCTTCTTGGCCTTGCTGGCAGGCGCGCCACAGGCCCCTCCGCCCACTTTGTGTCCCGCTGGCTTCCCTGCAGCCGAACATAAGCTGCAGTTGAGCGCTGCGGAACACTGGGCCGCCTTGTGGCCGGGCTGACCGCAGCGATAACAGAGGTCACTACGGTCAACCTCAGCGGTGCACTTTGCCCGGACGTGCCCCTTCTCCAGGCACCGGAAGCACCGCAAAGCCCGGGGCTGCAGGAGTTTCACCCTCGCTGCAACCCAGCCAACCAGCAATCTGCCGCTTAAAGCGATCTTGTTCGCCGACGCCACAGGGCACCGAACCCAGACCACGCCGAGTCCGGTGGCGTCGGTGCGTATATCGCCGGCCCGCACCTTGTCCGGCGGACACTCTCCGCTTCGGGCAACGGCCGCCACCACCTCTTCAGAGGTCACGGAGTCGTCCAGACCAGCAATCCGCACCTCTGCGGTTTTCATTGGCCTGGAGACCCGGACGTCCTCAGGGCTGAGGACCTCCCTCATCTTAGCGGCCAGAGCGTCCGCCTTTTCGGCACTGCCACTCGCAGCACCAGCCACCTCGAACAGCCGCGCACCCATGGCAGCCTGCCTGAGGGTGACGGACTGAAGACCAAGATCTGATAATTTGATCTTGGCCTTGGCTTCGGCAATGACCGACTGGTACGTTACGCCGCGCTCCGCTGCTCCGGGCTGTAGCGTGAGCGTCAGAGCTTCGGAACGCGGAGCACGTATCGCCGGTCCTTTGCGACCGCCTTTGGCAGTCCGCCGCGCAGGCTGCGCAACCGCCTTCGCAGTTCGGCCGGGGGCGCGCGCTGTTGTTGAGGCCGCCTTGACAGCTTTACGGGCCTTCTTGCGGCCCACGACTGTCGCCCAGGTCTCACCCTTAGACCCGACAGTCGTGGGCTGATCGCTCGATGGGGCTCCCTCCACGGGCTTTTTAGCACCCTCCGCGGGCTTCCCCTTCCGAGTCGCAGGTCTCGGTGGCTCCTCAGCCCTCCGCCGTGTATCGGCTGCTAGGGGCGGACGGAGGATTTCCGCAGGGAGGCGCCGAGAAATCGCCTCCATACGAGCATTGACCATGCTCCCGCACTGAAGCATGCAGAGCCGGACAATGCGCTCGACCTCGTCGTCGGTATGAGCGCTTGCCGGCCTCGGTGCGGGAGCCGGGGCCACTACCGATGCGGCATCAGTGGACGTGCGTCGCTGCTGCTGCTCGCTCAGAGCAGCGACTTGTCGCCGGAGGTCCTCCAAATCATTTCGGAGACGGCTGTTTTCCTCCTGCAACTTCGCGACCTCATCTGAGGTCGTCCTGTTGAGGAGGATGCCAACCGCCTCCTTAATGTCCGCGGCAGCTTCCTTCAGACCGCGGGTGAACGTGCCCTTCAGGCTGCCGGATTTGGTGGCAACCTTCAGGACTAAGTCCACCCCGTCCAAGGCAAGCTGACTTATGGCCACCGCAGATGGTTCCCCCCCTTCCGCCGCTAGAGCAGCGCGTCGCTCGCGTGCGCGTCGGGCCATTTCCGACACTTCGTCGGCCGCGACGGCTTTGCGCTGCTCTCTTCTGGTGGCGTTGAGCTCCGCCTTGGAGCTCCCTAGCGAGGCACAACTCTCGCCACCAGGGTCCTCGGTAGTGACCCCTATGTCACTCTCTGCTTCGCTGGCCGCCGGAGTATTGGGGCGCACGAACCTACCCTGTGCGTCCCTCCGCGGCCGTGAAGCACTCACCCCTCTCGAAGCCTGCCGACCTCTCCTCGCGGTCGACAACTTCGGGGCCTGCAGGCCTTCCTCATCTGAGGACAGATCCAGAGACCCACCTCCCACCAGAGCAGGGTCGCGTGGACGTTTCCTAACGGAAGACGGTCCACACGGTCCTCCGTCAATATTTTTTAGACGACTGTTTCCAGTAATATTATCAGCAACAGGGGCCTGGTCGCCTACCCCTGCGCGTCCGTCGGTAACCAATTTATCACTCGCAGGCCCGGGTACCTGCGAGCGCCGGGCGTCAGCCGGGTCGCACGACAAATCTCTCTTATTTTCGGACATTTCCATATTACGAATGGGTGGTACGCACATCACTTCCCCAAGGCGATGCGGCCGCTCTTTTTGGGAGGGTATTTGATCCTCCCGAGGCCTGCGGATGCCTCCGGTGCAAGATATACCGCCCGCTGCTCGGTATCTACAAACTAATGCTACTAACCATTTTTTTTTATTTATTTTTTTTATTTATATTTTTTTTTTTTTTTTTTTTTTTTAATTTATATATATATATTTTTTTTTTTTTTCCTAAACTAACCTATAACTACCTTAACCTACCCGGCACCGTGGCTCAAGCACCTCGCCACGGATGCCCCTAGACTGCAGGTTGAGGAGCAACCCACGGTCTTCCCCACCTCAGTCACCGCGACGTACACGCCGCGGAGACCCCTAGAACACGGACTGTAAAACGGCCCGCGGTCTACCCCACCTTGCTCCCTAGTCGTGCACTCTGCAGCTGCAGAGCGCAGATAGAGAGCCCTCGGGAGCGACTCCTCCGCTCCGGCAGAAATTCGCCACGGACAACAATCTCCTCTTTCCCACCCCTCACGAGGAGATTGTTGCCCGCACCCAGGGTGCACCGGCCCAGCGCCTGCTCGTCCTCAAGAAAACAAAAGGACCAGCAGTCACTGAGCACTCGAGGAGGTTTTCTGCCAGGCACCCCTACGACCACCGCCTAAACCAACCTTGCCGTAGGCTGCCCATAAAATCCTGGATGTTCTATATTATGTATAAAGCCGTGGCGAGAAGTTGGTGTGGTGCTAATTTTGATCGATCATTTCGGGCATTTCAATAGAAATAATCTTCAACCTCAAGTTCTCAACCTGAATTACCGTATAGGCTACTTATATTTTAACCTGTACCTAATACTTTTAAATGCTATTTAATTTTTCTCAAACATGCTTGGAAATTTGATCATTATTTGGACAACCTTCTTCGAGATAAATCGATATTGCTGTACTGGCCAAACACATGCGAGCAGCGGCCGGCAAAAGTTGTATGAAAATCCATATCTGTCGTGTTTTAGCGGCCAAATAAATTATATTAGTAAACTCATAGCTCAGAACAATAACTAAAGCATAGAAGGAAGCTAAATTTAACTAATATAGTCGTCTCTGTTTTCTTATACACTCATAACAGCATTAGAAAGAGACAGATGTAGGTTACTCAAATTGCAAAGCCTCACAAAGCAAACGTCAATTTGGCTACCTTGGCTATCTTTATGATACTAAGTTTAAAAGCTACTTAACGTCTCAGGTTTTTGTGTATGACTTTGTTCATCGCATTTTTTCGTATAATGCTTATGGGCGCATGGGAGTTGAAGTGCTTCGTTGATTTTACGTGTTTTTATAAAAATAGTACAAAATTAATAGTGATTTAGTGTAAATCGCAAAGCTTAAAGATTAAATAATGTCCTGCATTATAGTGGGATGTAAATCACATTCATCCCGCATAGAAAATGATGCGGAAATCATAAGCTTCCATCGGTAAGTAATCAAATATGGTCATTTTATCGGTTTTGTATTCTCGCTGTAGGTTATTTTGGCATTTTTTCAAATTATTAGAGTTTAGTGTACTCGGTAGTGTTTTGAAATCAATATTTTATGTAATTAAATAATTCGATTCTAGGGAAAATATAAATTTTAAATCGGCATAGAAATTTTTGCAATAGTGCTTGCAAAAATAAACTATCGATAGAATATCGATAGAACTAGCGTCATCTAAATTATTACATTATTTTTCTTTATACGTAGTTTTGGGAAGGATTAAATATTTAAGAGTGAAATAAATACCTAAATACCTACGGTCTTGCCAGCAAACAAAGAGATTAAATTGATAGCAATAGAGCGGCCATCAGAACAAAATGTCATAGAAAAACTGTGATCTCATGTCTCAGTAACGCCATCTAGCTTTGAATAGGAACCATAAAAGTTAAATGTATTAAATTCAGCTATCACTTGACAGTTGCGCAGTGTGTAATAGAGATGTTACCAATCATTTAGATATCGACTATCGATAAATAAAAGTTCAATTTTTTTCTTCAATGAATAGCAAAAAGTTAGGAAAGCAATAAAATGCAGTAGTTTCAAAGTAAATTATTTATTTGGATAATTATTTTGGAAAACACCATTAATAAATTAATGTTTAGTTTCAAACCAACGTTTCGTATACTACTTATTTCATAAACACTCGCTTTACAAGAATTTAGTTCTCAAATGCTCGTTAAAAATGTTTCGGATATTGCATCATTTATACATTTTTCATTTAATATATAGATTCTCTTAGAAAAATCACATTCATACTAAATCACATTTTTTACAAAGCTGACCAGCGCGACTTCACTTGCGTCACATTTTTGCTGCACCGCTCCTATTGGTCGTAGCGTAATGTATAGCCTTAGCCTTCCTCGATAAATGGTCTATAGGATTTTTTCAATTTGAACCAGTAGTTCCTGAGAGTTTAAATTAAAAAACAGGATTATGTTCAATTATTTACTTACCTCATAAAATTATATCGATAACAAAATCGATAAACAACAATATTATGGACATCTCTTACAAGAAAAAGTTAAGCTACTCCACAATAGAATATTACAAAATTACCAAATATTCTAGAACTTTTTATGAAAATTATTGAATTCTAATTAATTACTGTGTAAATTAAAACAAATCTTACGAAAATAAACCGCAGTTAGGTCCAGCCATTTTACCGTAACGTGATTTACAATAACGCAACGCGCAACTCGGCATATTTACTCAGTAAATGTTTTTCTTTTGTTGAATAGAGTGGACACAAAAACGATTTGACACGCAGGAGTGCCAAACTAGACTGAGCGAATTAAGTCCACGAGGACTTAACTATCGGATTACGATTTTGTTCGCTATGTCCTGTCTATTGCTAGTATAATTTAATGTCTTTGCCAGCAAATCATACGTATGAGTAATGAAATGACAGTGGTCAAAAAGCCGTGTGGCTCATGGTATAATAATTTAAACTCATGTATAGCTATGATTTTTTTTTTTAATTTTCAGATTTCCCTCCGATATTGATATGAGGCAAACATGGAGCAACGCTATTGCACGTAACTACTGGGAATGGAAAAAACAACATCGTAATTGTTCCAAACATTTCAGCGATTACTGCTTTATTAAAATATTGCTACCAAGGTCAATTTTTGATGATTTACTCGAACATTCATTCGATAATGATGTATTGGATGAACATAGAAATTTGTTGATTAAATTGATAAGCAAAGAATATTTAACAATTAGAATTCATTATATCCCGAAAGAATTATCTTCTCCTGTAGAAAAAGTAAGGACATTTCTAACAAAAACTATAATTTTTAAAGGACAGTGATTAAAATTTTTTGTTACTTGTTCCGGTGCCAATCGCTCTTTAAAAATTATTTAAGCGTTTTCTTGGTAATTTCAATTTGTTAATAATTTATCCTGTGTTTATAAATAAATAAGTTAATCAGACAGAAGTTAGTTTATTTCACCTTAGCATATTTTAGATTTAAATGCCAAGGAGCGATACCATAAACTAAGAAGTCGATATCGGTATTTATTTTATGCATAGTCACATCACTAGCTAATACTCTTTTGTCTATGACAGCGTACACTTTAAGTCCACTGACCTCCATTATAATACGCTGGACTGGCTATCGCTATCAATTTCATGTGCCTATTTGAAAATCGCCATTTTGGCGCTGACGGCAGCAGTGTGGGGGAATGGAACTAATACTAGTGATGTATAACAAAAGGTTTGTTATCGATAAAAACTTTTCTGATATCGACCACAATGATAGAAATATTACTAACGCTATTGTTACAGATTTCCTATAAATTAAATTGGTTTAGGTAATTATTAACATGTAACATTCGTGGTGTCTTTTATACGTAATATGTTTTTAAAAACGTGAAATACGTTTTATAACATAAATGTTAAGATTTACTAAAATTGTAGATAATTGATTTAAAACAATATAGGCATATATTTTGTTAAATGTTACGAAAACACAGATAAAAAGACATGTCTGCACTAGTTGAGTACCTAACTAAACTAATGAACTATAGATAGTCGTAATAAGCAGATATTTTACGTAGAAAACATAACTTGAAATAGCAGTATCTAGTACTGTTTATGGACTGTAATAATAATTATCACATGTCCGGTTGACCCCTTCCTTCCTTGTTCTCCTTAATCGGATAACAGTTCACTATAGGATCAATAAATAATAAAATTCTGTAAAATAGGTAGTAAATTACTAAGATAGAAATAGTAATTAATAAGATAATCCCTTCCTATAAAGAGTGCACAATAAGATATTATTACTAGTCACATACCGCATGTTGGCATGTGATAAGAGACACAATAACTTTCTATTAGGTCTGTAATTACGGTAATTAACTTGTAACAACTTAATTACCGCAGGGGAGGGGGACAGGGAAATAAAAAAAGCATTCTCAAATCACATATTTTATTAAATTAAAAATTACTGTCGAGCCATTTTTTCAACGTAGTCCGTGACTGATGTTTTAAGAAACAGGCTTCTGTGAAGTGTTTAGAACACAGATAATGATACATTGTCGGAGTCCAGTTGACAACCTTCATATTTTTTAACCAAAGTTTGAGAGTGTAATCGGAGGGGAACCTGTAATTAAAGGAAACATTAAAGTAGGTATGGGTAAAAAATTATAAATTATATACATATATCTATAATTATATAGAACACTTAATGAGAATTATGAATCATAAGTGTTAAATTATTTGTTATTGACTCTAATAATAATAAACCTTGAAGTGTTTTGCTATTATTAGAGATCATTATAATGTGCGTATCATTATTTTAACAATGATGAGCATGACTTTTGTTTTACATCATAATATTACGAAAGTATCGATATGAATTTTGACATCCCTAACAAAAGTTATTGGTTGTAAAAATGTTCGTAAAATCCCGTAAACTCGAATAGTTTACGTTTATACACTTTAACACGTTTACACGTTTTTAAGAATACACTGTTTTAAGCGGTTTTCTAATAAGTATTTATGTTTTAGATTCACTTACTTGTGAAAACTGACACCACTGCCCTTTTCGTATCGTGTTTTACAATATACGCACGATTTCATGTTGGACGAACAATACAAGCTATGATACAATCACTGTCACTATTATAACACTTTAATTTATATCACAATCACAGTAAACACTTTAGAAAACTTTTTATTCCGCAGAGACACTTAGCGTAAAATCAACAAACAACGGCCATTTGCAATCTTATTAGTTCTCAGAACTCTCACGTCTGTCACTGGGGGCGCTTTGAATCGGCACAGCAAATAGCTGTCATTTTGTATGGGATAGCCAGTCCAGCGTATTATAATGGAGGTCAGTGTTTAAGTCCTAAAGCGCCTTCTATGCTTTAGTTATGGTTCTGAGACTCATAGCGATCGTGTAATTTAAAAATGGAACGATCTTTTACTCCGAAACATGGCAACCAAGGAGGTAACTTATCAAAGGTTTTATATAAATTTCGAACTGGCTTGCAAATAGAAACCGGTCTACTTATTGAAAAAAAATAACAAATGAACATGCGGGAAAAATTATTGTTGATCGTCATTGATTTTGAAAAGTAATTGTATTTTAATTTCCGCGCAATATTTGAGAAAAGTAATATACAAGCCTTGGCCACAATACTAGGCATTGATGGACATACGTATATCAATGCCTCTTTTGCTGGCCGCTGCAATAATGTACAACACCTACCCATTCAAACAAAATCAGAATCTAATTTCAAATCGAACGTTAGTAGGTATCTCAACAACGGCAGCAAGTCGTTCGGCAAGCTCCGTCGGTAGTTCGGGTGTGTCGGGTCACGATTACTGCACCCTTGGGCGTGCGCACGCCTACATTGTCCAGCATAGTGAAAGGATACAAAATGATCGCTGATAAATCTAATTTGATATTGTACTGCGTAATTTATGAGACTTGGTAAATTGTTATTTATAACGTATCACTCTGTCTTATAGCCCGGTTCCAGTTGATCAAGCCTCTGATAAGTAAAGCTCCTGTCAAAGCTCATGTTATTGGCTGCGATTGATTGATTGCAAATTTCAACGAATCACATTATTGTTGAAACGAGATTTGACAGCTAATTAAAAATGCTTTCAGAAATCGGAATAGAAAATCGTCCCATTAGGTTTATTTCAAAATCTACTTTCCTAAAAAAAATACGCAACAAAATATACTGACTATATTCGTCCTGAATTTTGAGTAAACCTCTTATTTAAATTATTGACGTGATCTAGTCTAGTACTAACAAACATTCAATCTATATTACGTACGTAATATTCTGTTGAAAGCATTGAGTAACGAAACGAGACAGTAAGTATACCTGACCTGGACTGAACTTAGTACTTACTTACTTGCTACATACCTGTTACTAGAAGCTGACCTGTCTTATCTAAAATGTAGCGTTAGCGTGCATAATTGTGGCCGCTAAGTACCCAGGCTAAGTGTTTTCACGTGCTTCTAGTGCGTGACATACCTTTATAAGTCTAACACTTAAAAGGGCAACTTTCCTTTGTCATGTTTAAACTTAAAATGTACCGTACATTGTAATTTGTCCAGTGGGATATTTGTTTGATAATTTGACTGTCATAGTCTGAAATATTATTATGTCGTTTTTAAAAGGCACACTATGTGGTTGAAAAGTAAATTGTGTAAAATGCTTGCAATGTTATTTCCTCAGAGATACACAAAGTAGATACAAGCTATATTTTTCCGTGTTCAACACGGAAACAGTGCAGTTTGTATCTATTTTCTATCAGCATTGGTTGCTGACCACCATCTCCTAAGAAAGACAAAGGGTTACGTCACTTACGTTGAACTATGAGCTGCTTTGTGCTCTTCCTTCCAGCCCAAACCTGCGTATCTCTCTATATGTATATTCATAAATTATGCAAACCTACACAAAAGCTATGCAGGTCACCCAAATTCCTAAACCAACGCACCTTAATTCAACCAATAAAAGGTCAGCAAGTCCAGCCATTTAAAATTAAACGTATATTTTGTATTAGTCGTAAGTCTTTGTGCAGTCTTATTGTGCGGTATCGGCCCACCCGACGTAGACTGCATACTAACGATCCATGAAATGTGCACCTGACTCGGACATTTAAGTGTCCCTTTCGGATGCTATTACGTGTGATGACACGTAATTGGATACCATTTGGTTATCGAGACAAGTTTAGACAAATTTTTACCTGATGGGCACTATGATTGGGAATATCAATTCGAAAAGTATCAGACTTCACTGCTATAATTGGGTACTACTTAGGCTATTGCAATGGACTTTACAAAGTGTATGTATATCGAATAGGGTCCATATCCTAAGAATCCTAGTAAATCATATTTATTATCCTCCTATAATCTTTTTTAGTGGTACCTTACTCAATGACACAAGCAATTCCTATGCTATACCATTAAATGCACAAATACGAGTAAGTACGTAACCGTTCGGCCGAGTGGACGGCAATTGACTGCATTCTGGTCACGACGATGCGATCTAAACAAGCAAAACGATAATTTACCATTGCGATAGGTACCGGGCAGGTGCTGCGAAAATATAGGCCTTACACACGAACGTTGATTTACACCCCATTTGTTTAGTCACGCGTTCATCCTATTTGGAGTAAGTAGGATGTAAAATTATTACTCTTGTATTGATTATTACTCTGTTGCCAATCAATCAATTAGAATTTCTATTTTGCATGATGTAATTAATTATTAATAGTGTGATGTAATTATTTATTACCTATCTAGTGGCACTCATTTTCATATATTCTTTTGTTAATATGCGGATAATGTAGTGGGCTGCAATATTGTTAATATTTCGTATTATCTTTTCTCTGTTCCAACACATATTGTAGCGGTTTATTGTACTTGAATAAAATAAAATAAAAGTTTAGAGTTAGACCAGCCGACCTATTCTGAAAAAATGTCAACGCTAAAACTTAGGTGAAGTGAGCTTGAATCGAAGTGTCAATAGTGTCAATGTCAATAGCATCAGGTGGAATGACAGCGCACTTCAAGCTCACTTCGCCTTTTTTTTTTTGAGTATGGGAAATCATCAAATAACTTCTCTCTCTTTTTTGTCTCTTTCGGACTTTCCCGCAACCCTTCGCCTAAGCTTTCATGGTGAATTTTTTACAGATAAACCAGCTGGTTAGACTAAACTGTATTTATGAATGGCCATGTCTGTGTTTATTTTTATTCCTGAGTCTGCAAGCGTTTTCTGGCTTACTGATAGCAAGATCTACTATTAAAAACCAGTCCGCCAAATGTAGTAATTATCAAAAATAGCCTCCATGACCACCTGAGATATGTTGAGAAGTGGACGAATCTAAGCCTATGTTTTGATGTTAATCTACGACACTGTCACTCTGTCACGGCGACTGACAAGACAAGTCAAGACAGTTAACAGACTATAACATCACGTAGGTCATGAAATTTGCATTTTAAATGGTCAATAAAAGTGTTAAAAAAAGTCGGGAGGTGTCAAGATTGGAACGAAGTTCCTTTCGCTGTATATTATGTATTAAAAAACAGCCATCTATTACGGTCTCAAGTTTCCAGTGTCTAAAGTTTTTGTTTTTTAATGGAGAGCCATCTACTTAGCATAGTTTTTAGCAAACTAGCTTAGCTCTGTATTAAAAAACACAAAAAAACTTGACACTAACATAACTCTTACCACAAGCTGCGTTAAAGAACTTCGTTTCAAAAACCAAAAAAAAAATACTAAAATCCGGAAATTCAGTATTATAAGTAAATTACAACATATATCATTGAACTTTGACCCAATCGTTGTCAACTGGAATCAATAATTCTCTTGAACTAGAATTTCCGCAATAGGTGCAGACCAAATGCCAGCTGTCTCATAACCTATACGATATAGTTTAAGCTAACCTTTATAACCTAGAGTGAACTTAGGCGACCTACTCGCCTAGTGTTCACAAGATTTATCTAACATGGATAGGACTGTGGTACGATACACTATGGACTTAGTGCCTCTTAAAAAAATCGTTTAACCGATCTCACCCACTGGTGGTAACAGGCATATTTTACCACTAACGCGAGGACCATAAGAAAAGAGGCTACAGTTCTAGCAGATGCGCTGTACACAACTCCCAGGTTTAGTAGAAGAATTGAATACTGCAATGTGTTGTTGATAGCAGACAGCGAGACAGAAGGACCATGTTACCCAGTTTAATAATGGATACCGAAAATCTAAATCATAATCATAAATTCGCAATTTGATGGGAACACTGCAATGTTTTGATGCAATGGGATACTGGGCTCCATCTTCCCTCAAATATGACGAGGGGGGTAATGGCTGATCTTTGCGTTATGCTCGTGAACGGGTGCTGCTTGTGGTGATCATCTTGCTGACTATGGTTTTGTTATTAGTAATAAACTGTTTCTTTATTTTACTTCGAAGGTCCTAGTTTATCATTTGTGACTTCAAGTTTCAGCTATATAAACCTAATGCAGCATTGCAAATGTAAGCGGGCACGCTCTCTATGCCTGGAGGCTTTTATTATGTATTAAGTTCTGTTTAAGTTTTTATTTTTTATCATTTATTTCTGTTTGAGTATAGTTTTCAATACTTTTGTTGGTAGGTATATCTATTGGCGTGTGCTAGCTGACATAATTATGGCAAATAATTTAATTTAATGTTTTGTGTTTCGTAATGCTAATTACTTACTACAATATAGAATCTGTAGGGCTGGTGAGTTTGTTGCACCATTTCGTCTTCCCAGCTACAGCACTAGGAAGTGGTGAAGGGCGGGCGTTTTGGGGGACTGTCTTGTGTAATTTTGACGTTCAAAAAGTGCTGATTCTCAGCCTAGTTTGAATAAATGAATTTTGATACCGGGACCTCAAATTGTGCCGGTTAACGGTGCTAAGATCACTCCTTAGGGAACATGGGACTTTTATCATAATTAACTTATTACACGCGCTTCGCTATTGACTTGTACTGAGAAACATTAAACCAACGTGAAGTCGCAAACGTTGGTGAAATCTGCTCCAAAACTAGGCGTGGCCGATATAAACTAGTCGTTGCACTGGTTACATTAAAATGTGATGTGAAAGGGTATTTACGAACAAGTTATAGTATTAATTTAAAGTAGACTAATTAATCGAGATTTATATAACAAGTTCGTAACTTTAATTTCACTTTCACCGATTTTTATTGATAGATACTATAACTTTACTTGGTGTTGCTATTGAGACTGTGAAGAGGTCTTTCTTGATATAGAAAAACCTAGCTATATTATGAAATCAGCGGTACGTAAATGGTAAATAATTAACCATTTATCATCTTTCGTAACTGTCCATACTTGATTGAAGTGAATTGTGGAATCAAACACTCGTGTAATTTGAATGTTGTATAATCACGGTAGAACAGAAATGGTACACTAATATTGTTAATTACTGTCACGGGAACTAGTTAAATCGAGAATAAACCGATATAAGAACACTCGTACAAGTCAATTATAACCATGTATTTATATCTAACGCAACCTCAAAACATGTCTTTGTAAAAATATTTTTTACATTCTTAGGCCCATTTCTGTACAATAGATTAAATAGACTATATAGTAAGTATCTATACACGGTGATTTTTAATTCACTGTTAACCTTGCAGGAGGTGAAATAACTCATGATTATAAACAACTCTCATTATGAGACCAACTCCGAAATAGGAAAAACAAATTACATCTGTTGCAAACATTTTCATCGGGTAAAAATTGCATTTTGTATGAAACAGCTGATATTTCTTTCGACATTTCAGAGTTGGTCACAAAGTAAAAGTTACACATAATCATGAGTACTTTCACGCCCTGAAAGGTTAACAGCGAATTAAAAATCACCGTGTATATTAAATTACTATAGCTGTCACAAAATCATACTTAAATATTTACTAACCATCGATTATGCACAGATAGACGATCTACTTGGTGTCTGCAAATAGAAGCAGTAGCATGCTATTGTACTTTTATTTACCTAAGTTTTAATTTTTACTTTGAACTCATTGTTAATTTATTACATTAAGTAATTATGCAATTTCTAGTCTGAAGGACAGGTTCAACCTAGGTCAGGCAAATTAGCAACTGTGCTCTATTTTAATTGTTAAGGTACCTATTTAATATGAATGTGTCCCTTGTATAAATAAATAATTTTTATTAACAAGTCTTCCGTTGTGAATTTTTCACTATGTATAAAACTAGGTTTATTGGATTGGTTAAATAAAACTAGGTTGGTTGGATAAAAGGTTATTTTTATCCAACTGTCTAGCACACACTAACACTATAAAAAATCATCAATATATAATAATCATCATAACAATAAAAAAACAAAAACAAAAGCGATTTTTCGCTTTTTATATACCCCACAAAATATTCGTATACCACTACTTGCTATATAAATAGGTGACAGGAAGTTATTATAACATCATCAATATTCACTAAGTGGAAAAAATACGTATTATTGTTACGCTAACTGAAAAACCAAAGCAAAATTAATAAAATTTATATAGGACCACCCCTGAGGCACACCCTACCCATTAAAAAAATATTTTTTGAAATCGATCTACAATTGCCAGAGATACTGAGTAAAAAACATACAAAAACATACAGTGGACTTGAGAAGCTCCTCCTTTTTTGAAGTCGATTAAAAATGTTCAAAGACCACCCAGCTTATGATGTCACTACCTGGAGCAGGACTGGCCCCATCAGCTTCATTACAGAACCCTAGTTTCCTTAGTCTGCTACACGCTACACAGACTTTTTATTCCCAGCCACGTCTTTATAAGTTGGAAGAAAACCACTAATAGGCAATGCGGTTTCAAAAACTTCCATTTTAAAAGGCATTCTTTGTGTTCTCAAGACTTCCCATTGATTTAATGTTCCTGATGCGGTTTGTAGTGAAATCTCATAAAACTCTCACCATTTAAGCATCATTTAGCTTTTATTCAGGGACTGAAGGCCAGACTCTTTACTTAGGTACGAAATGTATAAATATTCGCCTTTTGAAAAGTTCATTACTATTCATAATTGAAACGCAGGCAGTCTTGATGTTCAGGACATGATGCTTTTAGCACTTCCTAGGCAGTCAGACCAGCTAGCCATAGTATTTTACCTCTCCCGGCTTTGTACATCTTCGAAACTGCATTATTTGTAAAAAATAATCCCCATTTAAAACTGGCTATTTTAAAGAAAATGCCGATACGTGCTCAATTATACCTAACCACATTATGCCATGTGAAATGTAAAACCGCATTAATGAAGAAAAGTTTCGTTGGTATTGCTGCTCGAGTTTATAATAAAATACCTGACGCAATTAAATGAATGCCAGGACAGAAGTTCAAAACTACCCTACACCAGCGGCTGCTTAAAAATGCTATTACTCATTAGACGAGTTTCTGAACGACAATTAAAAAAAAAATTGAAATAAAAAATTGCAAAAATTGAATTGAATTTGAATTGAATTGAATTGTAAAAATTTTAGTGCCAAATTTATTTTTTAAAGAATGTAATTTATTTATTTTACAAATTTTTAATAGAATATATTTTCTTTTTAATTAACTAATTTTTAATAACATTTGTATGTCATTGTTGACAAAGCATAGCGCACTTAATACTATTTACAAGATCTTTATAATGTAATTTACCTATATTTGACAAATAAATGATTCTGATTCTAGCACCTCGCTGACCCGCTAATGATTTGAGCATGGTACGCAGAGCTGAAATCGCCAAACTGTCTTGAGCAAGCGCTGTGATCAATTGCTCATGACTTCTCTGTCGCCTTTGCCCTGCAGTAGGACAATAACATACTGTTTTTGTTTATTTATATTTTTCACTCCTCTTGCTCAAAAAGACCGTCATTGTGGCGTAGGAGAGCGAAGAAAAAATAGCAATTCTTCCTCTAGGGGAAAAAGCTTTTTTTTTTAATTTTTGTGTGTCAAATGACAATGAGCCTACAAAAACGAAAAAGTCTTTAGTCATAAGTAGAATAATCATGAATATAGACTCGACTTATTACTGTTTCATAAAAAAAGAACTTCATTTTATTTTTGAAAATGGAACTAAAATCGGCGATCTCTGGTAGAATGCAATGCATGCAATGCGTTGCGGCTGCAGAAGAAAAAACAAAAAAATGACATTGGCGCGAAATCTTTATAATTTTTCTCGAATTGCAAATTGAATTGGTAGTGACCGTAATTAATTGTATTGGATTGTTTTATTTTCTCGCAATCGTAGTGAAAAGTAGAGTGTAACACACGGCGCTAAAAACCCATTAAAACTCGGTTTCTATTTACTCCCTCGCTAAAGCTCGGGAGTAAAACTACCTCGCATATAATGGGTCATTTTAGCTCCTTGTATAACAATCTACTATTATTTTATTTACTTAGGCAACCAACAGCTATACATAAAGCATGTTACGGAGTATCTGTATTGCGGTATGGTATGGCTAATAATAGGTTTCCTTGTTCCTAGGATAAGTATAACACATGCGAACGGACTACAGACTAAGAAATATTTAAATACAAAAGGTTCAGTTTGAAGGATATTAGGATATAAGTACCTTGTGTTTTATTAAACATTTTAGAGATTTTTTCCTTAAGGTATCATTATTAGTAAGTTTATTTTATTTGTAACCGAAAACCAGCTACATGTATCATGTATTTTGTTCGTGAGTTGACCAAGAGCCAAGAGGCAGCCGTTATCTGTCGTATGCAAAGTGTTTGAATACATTGCTTTTAACAAATACCTCATCTGGGTTACTTGGACCTCACACGATGCTGTATATACACGGGATCTTCTGTAAATTGCCATACTCTTGCTAATTTAGATTGGGGTTGGGAGATTTTCAAATCCAGTTTTGCAGTCAATCTTTCCACTGCATGATGGAGATACCCTTAGGTACCTACGATAATATATTTGAAAGTTTTTATTTACGGTTTGAATTCATTTATTAAATTTCTAAAGATTACAAATCACTTGTACAGAAAGAAATACTAAAAACTACTTGATTTAGGGCTGATTTTTCAATAGTCAGATAACTTTTTCCTGAAGAATAAATCTGACAGTTTGACATATTTTCCATACAAAAGCTGTCAAATCACAATATTTATTCCTCAGTTAAAAGCTATCTGACTATTGAAAAATCAGCCCTTATACATTTTTGTTATCCAGGATTAGTAAGAGATTTTACTGTTAATATTACGAATATAAGGAGGTAATTGTTAAAAGTTTTGTATTGTCAACCGCCGTGCGGCGAGTTGACGCGGTCGACCTGCGGTGACTCGTTATCTTTGTTTTTATGTTTGAAATCTAAAGACTCGTTTACACCAGAGGCAAATGAATTATATTACTTAAATTAGTTATTTTATTTTATGGCCCTTTAAGATGTGACATTTTAGTAGTTTTTTAAATAATGATAACGAGTGTGTATTTTTTATATCTTTTGGTAGTGAGTTATAAAGTTTCGCTCCCTCGTGTATTATAGTTTTTTTCCCATAATTAGTTCTAGTACTAGGTATATGTAAGTCTTGTGCGCGCCTCAGGATTATAGTTGCAAAACTTCTGAAAAATTCTGAATAATTCCGGAATACTTCTGGGAAAGTTTCTTTAAATCAGAATTATTCAAAATGAATATAATTAAGTTTTTTTTTTTGCTGAAAAATCGTATTTTGCATCGATCGTCGTTCGTCGCCGCCGCTGCCCCTCTATGCGCCGGCGCCAGCCGCTGCGCTCCTCGAGTCGTGCGTGCAGGCAATGGCGGTGCGGGGTGCGGTAAGACGGGAGATGCTCCCCGGAGAAGTTTTCCCTCGCCCCGCGAGAAAGATTCGTACCCCGCAATCGAATGTTTCCGCGGAATATTTCGCCTGAATAATTCAATGGGAATAAACGTGTTTGTTTGTGGTGTGGTGGGTGAGTTAATTATTGTTCAGTGGCACATACGTAAGTAAAATATAAATGTTTATTTTATTTTAAATGGAATTGATTAAGTATATGTTGATATTTTTATAGGTAGATAATTATGTTAGCCTGCGATTAACAGGATTTTAATTCATTTGTTTTTAGGTCGGTACCTACTTATTTCGAAATCGAATGCTATTTTGGATCGAAGTTCCTTATCGCGCGTTGTGAAAGGGGGCTAGACGGAAAAAATTCTTACGAAAAGTTGTCACGACACTTTTTACCCGACACTTTTTGCGCGACGCAAAGGAGGGTAATGTGTTTATTACCATGGAATGGAATGGAATGGAATGGACGACTGGACTGGAATGGAATGGAATGGAGTGGTGTGGAGTGGAGTGAGGTGGAGTGGGGTGGAGGGTCGAAAATCGCTTGAACCTTTTTTTTAACCTGCTTTTTTTTAACCCGCATGCCATATCCCCGTCACGGGGACAGCGGGACGTGATTAAATTTACTTCCCGTTGTCCCCATAGTGTATATTCTTTGTCCTCTTAAATCTGCATTCTGTTGTAAGCTTAGTTTTTACCATGGGAAAAAGAAAACGGAAATAAAACAAAATTTATTTATATGTATTCGAATTATAATTTGAGGTAAAAAAAAACAAATAATAATTAAATTTGCACAAATAACACAACTTGAGAATTATAAATATAGTAGTAGAAGTATTACGTGTGTACTATGATTATTATGTGATGAGTATTATGTGTGTACTATGATTATTATTTTTAAGCAAGTGATTGTGATATTTTTGTTGACACTCACAACCATAAACTTAATATAGGTACCTACCGCTCACAACATAACTAAAATAATCTATTTTACAACTTCCAAGCGCGAAATAGGTAGTAAGGTCGATTTTCCTGGTTTTTTTTTTGACAGTTGAAATATTCCCAAAGCTTCGGAATATTTCCGAATACTTCCGAAGTATTCAACGGGAATGATTCGGAATTTTTCCCGCCAGCATCTATACTCTCAGGATACGTTTTTGTACCTGTATGTTTTTTTTTTACTTAATAAAATCAGAGAAACAATAGTTTTTTTCAAATGTAGATGTAAATATCTCAGCATTCCATTTTTGATAGGTATGGTCAAAGTCTCAGTAACATCTTCAACTCCATTTTGACTCCCAAGTTACACGGTTGAATATTTGTAAGCTGTAACTTGTACCCAAATCAATAGATCATCTATTATTTAAATATTTATGTAAATTAATTAAGTATGACCATCGCTCTCACTTTGTCTTGTCTAATTTTTTAAAAGAAATTCAATATATTAATGCAGGCAATGGCTACGATAGATCAATGAGCACCATACTGTGAAGTTATAAGATAACAGATGATCACAGTCTTGTACTATTACCGACTATCGCTGAGATCATTAAACTGTTATGGGCGAATCGTTACAAATGAGAAATGACTTACACTATGGAGCATACAAATTAATGCTCCGTGCAGTGTCGACAAGACTTTACCTGGATATTTAAATGAGGTATTAATAATTTTTATATGGAGATTGCTTTTGTTTTTTTTTTTTTTTTTTAAAGGGTTAATATAATATTTTCTACTGCTGGCAAAACATTCCGAAAGACAGTAGACAGTTTCGTGAATAATTCCTTCAAGAACTCTTAAAAATTTCGCTCGCTGACGATCATTTAGCGTTTGGCACAGTGGTTAGCGATTGACTGCTGCGCTGCGTGTCGCTGGTTCGATTCCCGCACGGAACAAATACGTGTATGACCTGCAAGTAGTTGTTCCGGGTCTGGCTGTTTGTGTATGTCACTTTATATGTTTGTAAACGCACCCACATTACAGGAGAAATTCCTAGTGTGGGGCAACGTTTTTATAAAAAAAAAAATACAAGACCTTTGACTTAGTAAGTCCTATTGCTAATGTAATTTTTTTTTAGTACTAAGAACGGATGCACTATTTATCACATAGGTACCTTTTAATGATAAGCGTACGCTGACATATTTTAACAGCTTTCAACATTCGAAACAAAAGAACATTAAAGTTATCCATCTTTTTTAGAATTAATGTCTCCATAAAATATATTTTGTACAAGGGCCATAATGGTCACAGTGACGGGACGCCCAACATTTTGTATCTTGTTACTAATTTATATCTAATTATCTTACCGTGTAAACTATAAATTATTACAACATAATGAGGGTGAAATCGTTTAAACATCACTTTACTTTTTAAATGCGCTTAGTTGGTTTAATGGGCTCTTAGATTCTCTTTCACACGGTCTGATTTGGCCTCTGTTTAACATTAATTATATTATAATGATGCCTGATTTAGTATGGGTCTCGCATATGTAAATATGCGCAATGTTCAAGAACATGTAAATGTAAATTGTAGACAATCAAACGAATTTTGTCGAGATATAACTTTTTTGCGGAAAGTTCTAAAGATAAAAAAAAGATCTCTATTTGTTCAGTTCACAAATTAATGACTTAGTCAAAATTAAACTAAGATTTTTACTAGTTTTCAGTAAAATACAAATAGAAAACACATCACTATGACGCCACAGTCATAATAACACATTTGCAAAATATATAGACAAGTAGCATCACATAGAAGAAACAATAACTGTAATTGCAACTCTGCACAAATTATTCGTGCAAGCAGCGCATTGAACATTGTTTAACGTTAACCCTTTAATGAAAAACTGTGGTCAACCTGACCGCGGCAGGTTTAATTACATGTTTTAAATGAAGGTAGACATTACAGTGTGCAACCGAGCACATGACATGGAACTATACTGTCGTCGTCAAGTACAAAAGTGGTTAAATTAATATTGTTTGTGGATATTTGGGTGAAATCTGCAACAATAACAACGTATAGCACAAATAATGTGACTTTTACAATTCAAATGTAGTTTTTGAGTTTATTTTGGACATTACTGACATCGGCGATTGCACTTTCAATCACAATCTGAATAATTTTGAATGATATTGCTAATCCATTGCTTCATATGTTCGAAAATTTGTCTGCTCAACCACGTAAATAACGCAATGAATGTTGTAGAACTGTCAAATTGAAAGCAATTGCTACTGTTAATGTGTTACGCAATTCCCCGCTGGACTTATAGTAGATATAAGTCTGTCAAGCGTGGGCTCATGCCTTCTCTGTATGAGAAATCTTTGCCCTGCAGTGGGTCAGTAATAGGCTGGTAAAGGCTGACCCCACCACAAAATATAGATTTGACAGTCGAAAAAACTGCGACAGTGAGAAAATCTTAGAAAGCACACGACACGTTTGGTGTAGTGGCTACAGTGGCTAAGTGTAGTCAGCGAAACCAAATGGTCCTGGGTTCGAATCCCGGTAGGGGCAAATGTTTGTATGATGAATATGGACATTTGTACCCGAGTCATGGATGTTTATTTATAATATGTATGTAATTACGAAAAAAAAAATGTATTTAAGTAGTGTATCAACCATCTGGTATCCATAACACAAGCCTTAATTAAGTGCTTAACTTGGAACTAGATGGTGCTGTGTGCAATGTCAGACGATATTTATTTATTTATTTTTATTGAATCGAGAAAAGGCAGCTTGGTTCCTTAGAACTTAATATTAAATTGTCTCTCTGAAATTATTGGTTGGTAATTTCAGATTTTTCACGCTGTATGTTTTTAGAAAGCTTGGCCTTTATAAAATTCTCAAATGTTTTACGCAACTATTTCTATGAATGATGATCATTATTTTGCAAATCACTGCGTTGATTAAAATTGAATTGAAACAAATGATTACGTGCATTGATAGCACCATTGTGGCACTATTGGCCGCCTTTGTCTTGCGGACAATGTGGGCCAATCGTAATGAGACTGGTAATGAAAGCCTTTATAAAAGAATTGGTAACGTGTCGACCAGCTTTTATTAATTACGAGTTTTGGAATTCGTCAAATAACTTCTCCTGCTCTTTGTGTTAGACTCTTACTGACTACCCACCACCCGTGTTCCTTCAGTTGCCTGTGCCAGGGGCCACGGTAACCCTCTCGGACTTTCCCGCAACCCTGGCAGGCATCGGCCCTAGCGGACCCCGTCATTGAAGCTGACATCTCTTTGAGACGCGCGTGGAACACAACGCGCCGTCGACCCGGGCCTGATCGTTATCGGACGGCGGCGGGCTGCCCATTGCTCGCCATGCCCAAGCCCTCGCCTACGGTGGCCGGGAATCGGCTTGCGATTTCCGACGCCCAGGGCGTCTCCCGCGGCGGCTATTTACTTGTTAGCTTGATGCGAGAAGCCTTAGAGCATTAAACCAACCGAGAAGCACAAGACCAGTCGACGCTTAATTTGTTAATAATTAATTAAGCGTGCACGTTATGCTAGATAGATAGATAGGTAAACCACTCATTTGGCAAAAGAAATAACACAACCCAGAAAAGCTTAATTAAAATATAACAAGAAGGGTAGCCAAACTTCTTTAAAATAAAAACTTATTTTGATAAAATAAAATGGCAATAGTGACACACTTTAAATCTAATAACGAACATAGGCACAAAGTGCGATGTACGTCTCAAGGTTGCACCAAATGGGAGTCCAGCTCAGCATGTGTCAGGCTGGATTCCCGCAGTGACATACGGATACGGTCGTCGAGCAGACGAGATAAACACGCGAATTTTTGTTGTTGTGAAGAAGTACGGAAGATCGATTCATGCAAGTTAATTTTGGACAACTTTTCTTGACATAACAATACTTTGTATACTCGTTCCTTTTCAAACACTATACATAGAACTAAAGGTAGAATAACTACCCTACATTTATTTTTGTTAGGGGGATCATCAGATCAGAACAACATAGGAATTACATTAGCAATGTTTTCTGTAAAGTACGTTGACTACAAGGCGATTGTCACACTGCCACGCAACATGCAGCGTGATGCGTGGTAGTGTGATAATCGCCTACAATGTCTCTTAATCATAGTCACCAAACCTTCTCCTTATATTTTACATGAAGTCAATCAAGGCACATATGCGACTATTACAACCATCTCGTCATCGTCTAGCCCAGTATCCCCAGTATCACCTGAGATACAGCTGAATACCAGTATTTTACATGAAGCGACTGCCTATCTGACCTCCACAACCCAGTTAAGCGGTAATACGATACCCCTTGGTAAGACTGGTTGTCATACTTTCGGGCTTCTGACGACCCGTAATGCAGTCATTACGGGTCGTCAGAAGCCCGAAAGTAATCTTTGGCAGTCCAAAGATCCACGAATGACAGCCAGAACCAGCGGCTTAACGTGGTTTCCAAGGCACGGAGGAGTCTTGATATGTAACGATGGTGTGGTTGTTATTACTTAGTCAAAAGCCCTTCTCTATGTGAGACTATTCCAATGACCACTGCAATTCAGTGACAGGCTATCCAATAGAAAATCTGAAAATAACGTCATTACCAAGCCAGCGACAGATAAACTAGAATTTCTAATAGAAACTTATTTTCGAACAGGCAGGCAGTACTAAATTATGTGCCGAACCAAGTGACCATGAACGTGGCAGCATGTATGAGTTCCGCTAGTGACCAACACCACCTTACCACAATACCAACATATAGCACGCATGGGTTAAATAGAACATGCTTGTACGATATACATTGCTGCTTCAAAACAAGCACTAATTTTCGTTTGCTAGGCTAACCCGCAATGGTAACAATGCTATTCGAATCTGTGCGACGATAGAATGCATTTTGGTACACCTAACATATTAATTGAAAACAAAGAGTGTTCTCCCACGCCATGCAAGTGTGACCATCGCCCTATGCGATCTAAAGTGAATGATTAATATTGAATAATAACTAGTTATATTTACGTGTTATTGAGGTAATAAAATTATGAAAATTAAAAAGAAAAGTAATTACCCAAGTTTGAGTGGTACTGTTCCTTTACATTGTACAGGCAATTTGAACCACACTTAAGGGACTAGACAAAGTGAAATTTTATCAGCGATGATGGAAAAGTCAAATATGTATTGGATTGACATAAGCTACCGAAAAGCCGTTGAAAGTCGTTGTTGAAATACGGAACGCTTTGTAAGCGATTGTCAGCTGTGGTCTAGGCCCTTCAACTCTAAAATATAGTTCTATGAAAAATCCAGAGGTACTTAATTTCAAAATAATTATTTGACAAAAAACTAATGTCATTTTGAATTACTCTTCGATACTGTGCTTCAACCATAACAATAAATTAATTATAATAATAAATGGCTCTAAAATCAAAAACAGTTCCCGCCACATTTCCACAATGGCGTCATCAGCGATCTGAAGCCATCAAACCATAGATATAGAATTCCGACATCTATGCATCAAACTATAATAATAGACTATATTTAGTGGCAATTTATGTGTCACAAACACGTTATTGGCCGTAAAGGTAATTGTTTATTAATATCAACGGTGCATAATGTTAATTTAACGAACAGGCGTTAAACTTTAATGTAGCAATAAAGATCATCATTGATATAGGTTATGTTGAACTAGTCATCTACCGAAGTGAAATGGGTTAAGGCGAGATTGGTATACTTAGGGTCGTAGTCTTCTTAATTGTTGTTATACTGCCAGGGTTGCGGGAAAGTCTGAGAGGGATACCGTGGCCCCTGGCACAGTCAACTGAAGGAACACGGGTGGGTTTTAGTCAGTAAGAGTCTGACACGCCCCTCCCGCTCTGCCCAGAGCGGGAGAAGTTATTTGATGATTTCCCACCCACAAAATAAAAAAAGGTCGTAGCATTATGCTGAGCGATGGCCATTTTGCGTGGATGTGACGAATATTTTCCCCCAACTTGTTCCTTTTTGTGTTCGTTATCTGCGTCGTGTTTACCGTAAATTAACGTATTTTCTTTTTGTCTTTCTCTTTACTATCAGATAATTTTATTACGGAAAATTATCAATGAAAACGCTAGAAGAAGCGTTGGCAAACCAATAGCCAGGTGGGTCGACTACCTACAGAAGATCGTAGGGAGGACCTGGATGAGACTCGGACAGACCAGTGAAGCATGGCACAAAAGGAAGGAGACCTATACCTACTGAGCAGTGGGTGATGATGATGATAACTGAATATGTACTGGTAGGTATTGATCGTAGATTGAATCGATTAGAAATCTATTGCAAAACTATTTATTAGAATTAAATATGTGCTTTCTCTGTTTGATTTAAAGTCAAAGTCAATGTTCAAGCACTGGCCTATAAATAATAATAATAATCTAATCCCTATAACACAGGATTTTCCTAGCATCGGGGTCATTATTCACAAAAATTAAGCACAAATGTAATATCCTGAGGGGCAATTCCCGTATTTTTAAGACCGTTCACTTTCTAATCTCAGTCTCAATCTGTCAAAATTACAATCAATTTCCATACATTTTTGACAGGTTTTTGACATTGATTGTCGCTGAGATGAGATTGCGACTTGAATTTGAAAGTTTTTTAAGTACGAGAATTGGCCTACTGATAACGTAACATGTATTGTATTTCTTCTTTTCGCTAAATAAATAAATAAAATTAATTTCAAGTACACGGCACATAAAAAGCACTACTGAACGTCAACATTTACATTAAATTAGAATTGATTCTAGTTGCCCCTTCCAAAAGGTAGTTTCGTATGGTTTCTTACATATCATTTAAGTCATTAAAACAATGAAATTACATTGTATAGTTCTTACTGTTTTCTATTATGAATTATCATTATTATAGAAAGTCTGTCGGACGCTACATGATTCCAGCCGATTTCTGGCATTGTCCTTTGCGCCATAACAGAAACTAAGAATCTGTCAGATATCCGATACTGGCGTACGTAGTACATATTACCTCAATGATACGGGCGTAATACAAAATATATTGCCCAACGGGCCCTATCCAGACATCGCTGCCCATTTGTGAACAATCACAATGGCGAATAAAAAACCTAATGAATAGATTCGTCGCTCGTCGCCGCTTTGAAGCCTCGCATAAGGTCATAAACATTCTATTGAAATACAGACGAAACGATAATGTGTATAATTTTGCTGTTTATGTGAAAATTATTCGATGACATCCACTGATATTGAGGTTTCCGTGACCGAATAACGATGCGTTGTTCGATTGTAGAGAGAATTGTGTGTAATTTAATACTAAGTTATCGAGTAATGCTTTATGCAGATGAGAAAGAAGTATGAGAGCTTCTTGGTAAGAACTAAGTGTTGTCATAATTATCAAGTTTCGAATCAATAGAAAAAAGATAGATATTGAATACGAGACTGTGATAAATACACTCTCATTGTTCTGCTAATTACAATGCTAAGATAACAGTTACTAAGGTTTGAAGTAGTCACATAACTTATAAATAAGATTAACAAAAATCAAGTTAAGGCGCTGCCCATATGAAGGGCGCTCAGTTTTTTGTCTCACAGTTAGGCGTATTGGTACATATTACAAGCCAGAAAAAAATTAAGTGTATTGTGAAATGTTCAAAGCAAAGACTTATTTAAAAATATTTCAAAGTAAAATAGTATCGTAGTAAAAATATATAAATATTTTTCATCGCATAATTCTCAGTATTTTGATCGTTAACTATCATGTTTTATGTAATGATAATAAAGGGAATTAAATGAACTAAGGAAGTACCTAAAAATTATTCCACTGAGCCATGCATTTATATTTTAATTTAATTGAAAATGCAAAATGTGGTGGTCACTCGAGTAACATCAAACGCATCACTGTTTTGAGCCTTATTTGTTGCCTCGATACGCTATTGTAAATTACCCTTACAGACGCCTAAGTGTCGTGGTAAGTCGGTACAAAACGTAAAAGTTGAATTCAAAACTCGCCCGGTTCCACCTGTAACCAAATAGTAAATCAAAGCAGTGGTTACGAAACAGGTGTTCGCCCATAATATTCGCTAGATATCGAATTTGAAACAGTTTTAAATCAATAACGCAAATTGTGCACGAGACTGGTTTTTTTGCGGCAGTAGCCAGTAAAAGGCAACGCTTTGTAAATCGCCCAATATCGGCCAGCAATTCCAATTTGGGGCATTCCATAGCTCCGTTATGAGGAAGTTATTGAAACATCCAGGTGCGAAGATCAGTGTTGATTATGAAGCTTTCATTCTGTTACGGTGTGAGCAGAATATTGAAAGCGAGGCTTGGTATGTCGGAGCATTGACGGTGTCTAATTGAATTATTATGATTCGACAGATTTCTTGATAATTCAATAGTATAGAACCTATGATGGTCGTGAATGAAACGCTTCGAAGTTAAACTTTCCTTTAATTTAGTTTCCTTCCGCAAATAATAACCCTGCGAGATTGAACAAATTGATAGAACTACTGGTAGGAAATATTTGATATTGCCTGCCAGTAGTTATTTTATATATAATTTATACATATTATATGATATAAATAACACCAAAACAGAAAAACTGTTCTTGATTAAATATGAACTAAACTGATCACGTAAGTAAAAGGATCAGCGAAAAAAAAAAAACAACCACCCTGTCCCACTTCACGTTTATAGCTGAAGAATGGAGATACACTTTTGTGGTACCTATGTGTCAACTGTCTCTCCCTCGACGTCCATTTCACGTTTTTGCAACAATATCACTTTTTTAACTAATCCATAAATCAATCAACTGTATGCGTTTATAACGATTCAGCGGTTTCAATCTGCACTGATATCATCGTTCAAAAGTAACCTGAACCATATACAGCTCGCTGCACATCGGTGGTAACACTAGCACTACGAAAATCGCCTTTACTTGGGTACTGTTTAATTTTTTAATGCACAGTGTACACAACCATAGTTACACGCTAGGCTTAAAACTAGTGAGAACATGACCCTGTTAGGGCGCAGAAAGATAACTTAAAACTGTAGCGGTATCTACATCGCCACATCGAACTACGCATCACACTGACGTCACGCAAAATCCTGCATCGCGCAAGCAGAGTTTACGACGCAACTTTTTTTTTTTTTTTTTTTTAAACGTTGCCGCGCACTAGAAATTTATCCTGTATCGTGGGTGCGTTTACAAACATTTAAACTCACATACACAAACGGCCAGACCCGGAACAACTACTTGCAGGTCATACAAATATTTGTTCCGTGCGGGGATCGAACCCGCGACACGTAACGCAGCAGTCAATCGCTTAACCACTGCGCCAACCGTGTCGTCCAAAACTAGCATATATACAACTTCCCGACATCAATCGTCAGGCAGAGTTGCCCACCAGATACGACACCCGTCTGGTCGGAGGATCATCCCTTTTCTATGGAGGTATGAGTGAACTTTACACCCTGTTCCTCGTACCTCCATAAAACTAATATATATTGCAGTGAGTATCTATTAACTAATAACACGTAGATTAGTTCCGACTTTATGTTGTGCGCAGTCAATGTCAAAGTGTTAGGTACCACTGATGTGCAGTTGGCGGTACCTCATGATCATTCTAAAAGAAAGAAAAATTGGTTTATTTGTCAGAGAAACACGTGAAAAGGTAATTAGCTGTAATAATTAAGAAAAATAAAAACAAAAGAGATCTATAAACACGAGCACAAAACAGAAATAGTCGATAGCTGCACGCCATGACTGTGACAAGAAGGCTTCCACTCAGTATGATGCTGTGCTATGGGGGACCCACAGCACAGCGCTGATTTTCAGTGGTTACCCGAAAAGGACGTACCTACGGAAACCAAGTCAGGTTCAATGATTGGTACTATAACAAAATAAAATAAACATTAAGCACTTAGAATACAAAGCAACGCAAATGGATTAATCAACAGGGATTACGCCCTGGGTCGGGAATCTCAGGCCGATTCCCGGCCACCGCAGGCGTGGGCTTGCGAACGGCGAGCAATGGGCAGCTCGCCGTTCGATAAGGACCAGGCCCGGGTCGACGGCGCGTTGTGTTCCACGCGCGCCTCAAAGAGATGTCAGCACCAATGACGGGGTTTGCTAGGACCGATGCCTGCTAGGGTTGCGGAAAAGTCCGAGAGGGATACCGAGGCCCCTGGCACAGGTAACTGAAGGAACACGGGTGGGTTTTAGTCTGTAAGAGTCTGACACGCCCCCCTGCTCTGCCCAGAGCGGGAGAAGTTATTTGATGATTTCCCACCCCCAAAAAAAAAAAAGGCACTACCGTGCGTGCATAAATAATGTACCCACCCATTTATTACACAAGAATATTTAATGTTTTTTGTTTTTCTCTTGCCCTTATTTTAATTGACTGTAAGTACCGTAGAGCCTATAGCCTGCATGGCGTTTTCATGCAGTAACCGCGAGTATTTTATAAGTTGATAGCAATAAGAGATAAACACATTTTTATCAATCTGTGTTGTTCACTGCTGGGCAAAAGTCTCCCCAAAGCAAAGGTTTCTTATGATAGAAGATAGAAAATAATAGAAATCAGCTTAGAAAGCTGGCATAGCGGGTCAAGATGTAAAATTTTATAAATTGATTTAATTGAAATAATCACGCGTTTAATACAAAAAAGCCTTTAATTTTATTGAAAATCTCCGTGCACTACTAGGACACGGACTCCTTGTTTGTGTTATTATTACCATCGCTCAAAAGTAAACAGAGGCATATGTGTGAGGTCTAGAGTCAGCCATGCGTCATCGCCTTCCAGAAAACGGTTCGCTCCGGTTCAATGCTCGGCTGTCGTAATTGTGATAATTACTGTTAGTCTCAATCAATGAGTGTTTTTCTTTCATGCTGCCAATTGGTGAGAAACAGTGTCTATTCACACTGTGGTGTCTCATTCGTGCTGGGAACGGTACCTACTTTCTCGTTGAGTTATATTTTCGGAACCATAATGATCATGAGAATGATACCCGTCGAGTTCTTACTTTCCTCAATTTGTGTTTTGTTAATTTTTCATGCTGTGATACCAATTTATATTTTGAATTTGGGTGCATAATGTGAAATTATTTTTTACATTTTGTGTAATCGAAATAACCGCAAACCTGAAAAGGGGTCCCATTATTATGGACAAATTTTATCATAAGACCAACCATCTAATGAAAAATCAGATGCGACCTACAAAAACGCCGACAAAAAATCCACATGATTGCTCTTCTAAGCTGATAAAGAAGTCAGTAGATACCATGAAATTCACCGTTTTACAGGTAGATATGGTACTCGATTACTCCAGACATAGATATCGCTTAATTTACCGGTGTAGCTATAGGTATCTGGTGAATGCAATCTCGGAGGAACACATAAGTTAAACGGGGCACGCAGCTGCGCGCGAGTCGCGCCCGTCGGCAGCGCGCGCGCAGCCTCTTACCGTCAGCTTTAGGCGGGATGCATACTCGTACAACATCGTATCGTGTTTTTTTTATTATTATTTGTTGCATATTAGATAATATTAAGTGTTAATCAGATAAGACAATTATGTAAACATATCCTGTTGCTATTAATAATTTTTTTGCCGAAATTCTGTCATGAATAAAATAACAGGTGAAATTATTCAGTATCTGAAACTAATTTTAGCGTGGTTGAGCATTTTTCATTTTTTGTGTCTGATTTCTACCAGCATTGTTTGGAAAACATATTGCTAAACGTGGAACTCGGGAGCTCTAAAACAAACAATGTTTTAATTTTAAATTTAGCAATACCAGCAAGCTCTATATAAAAAAGCTTCGAACGCTCTGAATTGCAGAATGTTTGAGAGTTTTACAGAAACTTTACATTTCGCTTACATTAGGTAATTCTGTTTGCTGGACATATTTAACTACTGCCATGCTGACCCTATCCATATTAATAATATTTTGAATTGATTACAACACATGATACAGAAACAAGTGAATGTTGCAAAACTTGAAACGCAAAAAAAATGGTTTTGAAAAGTTTAGAAGTGTGAAAAATAACAACAACCATAACATTCTTAACATCTTTCAAAATCGCAGAAAAAATATTAAATATTTCCTCATCTCAATAAAAATTTGAAAGGTCTCGAGACACGTATGGACCGTTGTTGACTATAAATGCTTGATTGAGCATGCAAGCGGCTCGCAGATGTGGTTCCGTGGCACGTGACATGGTCTCCGAATTGTCTGAATTCAGTAAATATATAAACAGAAGGAACCACTGTTTGTTTTGTAGGCAGCCATTTAATTTGATGAGTTTTGAAGGCTTTGTATACCAATATGGTTGGCAAATAGAAGGAGTTTATCTTTCACGTGTTTGAGAAACAAGAGTGTAAGCAAGCAAACGTGTTTGTCAAACATGACTTCTGCAATTTGGTTTTATTTATCACACATGTAAACCTTGGTTATTGTCAAGTAATTAGTGGACCATGTGATTATTTGATTAAGCACTTTTGTGATGTGGTGGCACTGTTAGTTTTAGAAGCTGAAAAGTATCCAATACTATAAATAGGATTGTATGAAAATGACTTTTTGTTTTAATTTCTTTTGCTCACACAAGGCACAACCTAAGAAATATCACATTCGATCTGACTGGCGTCTGTGCAACGCCTTCTAAAGTTGTTTATTTTATGCACCAGCGTACTAGGCGTGTCGGTTCACGATAGCCTGGAGGCTGCCCTAAGCCGCTACTTACCGACGCCGGTAATTTTGCATCCGACGTGGCCGAGACTTAGATAAAGTGATATACATAGCTAGCTAGCGGTTTTAGATTATACACCTGTGCGATTTTAAAGAGGACAGGCTGAAAGACGTGGTGTGCTTTCGTTGTGTTGGGTCTGTTTATGTTGATGATAGAGATGAATGCTGTTTCTGAGAGTAACTTTGATCTACTACTGTCACGATTTCCAAATATTAATAATATTTGTAGTGATATGAAATACTAAATATAAAATTGAAACTATGTGATTTGCCTCAAATGATTTTTGTATCAGTGTAGTCATGAAGTTTAAAAGACAGTGGTGCCGATTCTCTTGTACATCGAACTGAACTAACTAAACTATCACTAAAATTTCTTAATTTTCGCTATGAGAATCTTAAAGCTATTCTGCAAAAAAAAAACGCTACATTTAAAAATAATTTTGACACAATTAAAATGAAATTTGACCTTCGCGACTCCACGTGGTGCTGGTTTGCCCAATTACGTATTTTTTTTTTTAGATCAATATGCGCCCGTGGTGGGTAGCCTCGACGTGTTTTATATGGAATTTTTCACTTTTTGTATGGAAAATATGAAAAATGATTACCTACATGTTGAGTTTTAGAGGTTTATGTGTTTTATAAAGGGGGTCGAAATGTTCATTATGTTTGCGATAGGACACACCACTTAATTAACTAATGATTTTATTTCTGTAAGTAGATTTGTACAAACACTTTTACACGTCAATCATATTTTAAAAACTAGATCAGGTCGGCGTTTCCTATCTGACTACTCTGAGAAGAAAGGCCGAAACAAACTCAGTGGTCATGGTCTATTTTAAATTCCACACATAATCTTGGTCAGATCATGTGAAGACCATGTAGAATGGTGTCTGAAATTGTATTTTGAAGAAAATCCACACAGATTGAGTGGACCTGTCCAGCTAGTGCACGTAATTGTCAGCAATCGTACAGCTCAACGAATCGACGAACAATACCAAAGAAAGGACATTTGAGTAGGCCGCTTAATATACTTTAACTGCCAGATCATGATTAAAGTAACTGAGAAAAAAATACAAAAAAAGCAATGACCGACATAGTTCTCACATTCACAATAATTAGAATAATTAGAAGATTTGTGTCTGAAATTGTTTTTTGAGGAAAGAACCACACAGATTGAGTGGACATGTCCAGTCAGCCATTGCCAGAATTACCATAATAAGTGAACTATGGTTGTTCACTCGGGTTATGTTACTGGGGTAGTTTATCATTTTGCTGGATTATGAGTGGGTATGTTTCCTGGTGGTTGTTGAGTAAGTTAATAGTTGGCGGGTTATGTTACTGCTTGTACTTTGTGATTTCGCTTGATTTTGAGTGGGTATGGTTCCTGCTGGTTTAATTATAGAATGAGTCACAAGTCGTCAGATAAACTGTTCTGAATGCGTAGTGTGTTAATTGATTGGGTTAACGAACTTGGCCAACACTTTACTTTTGCTTGGATCTATTTACCTACATGAATTTTTGTCTAAATGCAAATGATAAACGATAAATGACGAGGGGCTTGTGCATCGGCAAACAGCCGCACGGGTCTATCAATCAGGTTAGGCTACGCTTGCCGCGGTCGGTCCATGAATGAAGAAAGCACGTCAAGCCCCAGTCCCTAGTTACGGTCGCCAGAAGCCCGCAAGTCTGACAACAAGTCTTGCCAAGGGGTGTCGTGTTATCCAGTGGCTGAGTTGTGGAGGATGGATGGTGAAGAAAAGTCTTACGATCTTGCCTAGTGGGAAGCACTACCTGGGGTTCTGGTTCTCTACTACAGCCTTTCGAATGCGTCTTCAGCGTTCATAATGTCAATGCGACAAAGTGTCACTTCGATTTTTGAGAATAAATAAAAATCAAGGCGCCTATCGAGGCTCATCTGTGCACCTACCGTACTCAATACATCGCCTGGTGGAGTGTGTTAAAGCGTTATCATGGTGAAGAAGGATCACGCTTTAAGGGCACTGTTTAAAAATTTTGCGAGAAAACAGGCATAAAAACTATAACATTATCATGATCTTAAAAACTTGTGTAGTTAAGAAAATGCTTCCTTGTAAACGATGTTAGTGAGGTTGTTTGCCCCTCGAAAGAGCTGCTACATAAAGTAAGCAACCCATTTACTCTGGTTATGGCCGCCATTTTGGATTTTAATTTTATTTCCTAATTTTTGGCACCAACCGCCTTCGAAAACTACGAAGGTGACACCCGTGACCAAAACTTTGGACATAATTTTGATTAAAACTTTTTTTACGACAGAATACCATAAAAATTACACCTCCGCTTACGAAAGAATACAGTATTTATGTGTCCATCGTTAAAAAAACTGATTACCCCAAAAAAAAATAACCGACTGCCATAAAAATACCATAAAGTGCAAAATAATTATAGTTATGGAAGTCGTTGGCAAGAAATTACCGACTTTTGGAGTCAAAGCACACTGTATTTTGCACTTTGCAGTGTTTTGTTTTTGAAGTCGGTTGTATTTTTTATAAATATGTTTTTTTTTATTGTGGTAGGTACCTACCTTTCTTCCACAAATTCGTGTACTAATTTATATTAAGGTTGAGTCTTAATATAAATTAATACACGAATTTGTAAACTTGTTTTTTTTATGTGCCGATGCCGATCGAAAACCCTGTCATAATATGTAGGTATGTATACCGTTCGTCATTGAGGAGTTCCGTGACTGTAGGGTTTCTTCGCAGCCCATGATCAGTTGACCATGGATAGTAACTAACATGGATGGTTTTTAACTTGATTAGTAACTCCATTTATTAGCATTAGAATAAAGAGGCACGTAGAAGCAGGAGTGCAAAACATTTTATTTTAGTTAAGTTAAAACCATTTTTTACAATTAAAGTTGTTTTAAAATTACTTTGATAAATAGATCTAAGACAGTACTAAATACTTAGATAAACGAAATAAGTATAATTATAATAACATCTGCATCACACATTACAAACTCACAACAAAACGAATGAACGGAACAACCGATCAGTCATGATGATTTAAGTTTAACTAAGAAATAAAAGTCATTTATTTAAATATTTTTTTTTGTAACAACTTACAACATACAATGCGTTGGTAAAACTTCTTTGTCTTCATCAACTAATTTAGTCAGTATCATCATGATGATAATGATGAAGATGTAGTTGGCAAAACCTTTCCTCTTCTTTAGTTACATGAGTAACTCAAGACTACTATCGTTCGGCGTAATATTATCCAGAGCTCGTGGCCACATACCCCCCCATATTAATTCTATAGGGTTGAACTCACAGTGGTAGGGTGGGAGGCAGAATATTGAAATACCCTTGTTTCTAGATGTCTCATATATACAACAAACTTTTGGTATAAATGTTTTAGTTTTTTTACTTTTTCTAATAAAGTTGCCCTAAGGTATTTTTCCTCAAAGGGAATATTTTTTTTATTTTTAATCACATCTGCTGTATGCCATTCGTGTGGCTGCAGTTGGCAGCTTCTCCAGTTTCCTTAAGAGGTATGGCTCATTGTCGATAACAATTACAGCGCCACTCTTAATTTTGATCGAAATTTACTTTAACCACTTTTCAAAGTTAAAGGCAACCATTTCGGAGTGGTAATCTGCATTAAATCATCAATTGGTTGCTTCATGAAAATATTAATGCAGCACCCGTTAAAAATCCTTCAGTTGATCCTGTGAAATAAAATGAATACTTCAAGCCAATCATTTCGTACCAGTTACCACTTAAATAATTTGACTGCTGGAAATAGTTTTCGTACATAATTATAATATAATACTATAATAAATTAGCAACAACATGTATAACTTTAATAGTTCGCTTTGCATGTGTTCACTCTCCGCTCGACGCCCGCTGTGAATGGTCGTGCCGCTCGCTGCACCTCTGACTCACCGCATTAGCCGTGTGGTCTCGTTACGCCTGCCGTAACGATTTCGTAGTCGCCCCGACTACACCCGATCTTCGATTGATTAGTTAGTCAATTATTTAATGAATTAATCATTCGTGCTATTGAACTCAGAAAGTGCCTTTTTCAAGGCAGTCTACTGTTACTTTGACGTGCGCTTGTACTGACGTACGTGAGTAGCTTCACTAGGCAGGCCCCTTTTGGGCAAAAACCACAGTTTCGGTCCTCGGTGGAAACCTTACGGTGCCAACGAAACCGAGTGGGGTGTTCTCCCTAGCACACCCGCCGAACCCCTTCTGGAGTAAGACGGGTCCCAGAGCTTACTGGCCTTGGGGGTTCTCCTATGGCACGCCACAATTGCGGCGACAAGTCCCCTCTTTGAGGAGTGGCTAGAGAGGCGCCACGGCGTCCTCACCTTCCGCCTGACGCAGGGTCTCACCGGACACGGTTGCCCTGGGAGGTTCCTGTTCCGGATAACTTTTGCACAACTCACTAAATTCCTTGCGCAAATCGGTGACAGTGTCTTGGGATGCGTCTAACTTCATTAGAACATCCGCGAGGCGGGCCTTCAGAAAGACTATGTCCTTCAGAAGGCTCGTTACATCAACGTGGTCGAAGGTGGAAGCTTGTGCAGCTCCTTCGCCACAAACGTCAGCGCGTCATCTGGGTCGGCCTCCTTGAACAGCGTGATAATGTCTTGCAGGCTTCTCTTTGTCCCGTTACGCCGGCGGGACACCATCTGGTCGCGCTTGTTTAGCCCACTGAACAACAATAGCTTGGCAGCAGCAATGTCATCCTCGCTGAAGTTCGTTGCGCAGATTTGGACAGCAATATAGCGGTGTTTTCGGGTAGGTACTAGTGAACCTTGGTCTGCCATTTCAAGGTCTCCTCAGATGGTTTCCAGTTTCTTCGTACCTTCGCTTCACCTTCGCTTCGACCGTTCTTAATGTTACACCCATACTCTTGCAGAACGACGCATACTGATCTCCAGTTACAGAAAATCCATGATTCTTGCACATCCTACAGGTGAAAGAGGCATAATAAGTTTAAGTGCTGTAGAAACCTTGGCTTTTGAATCAAAATTCATCGATCAAGAAATAAATGTGTAAACAAAAACAGAAATAAAAAAGTCAAAAGTAAGATAGCAATTTGAAAAGGTTTCCATTCCTTAAAAGAATGATATCGACTATAAAGCTTTTAAATAAAAAATGAAATTCTTTTTGTCATCCTTTTTTTTTCGCAAATATATCTTGTGTACTTTAAAAGTTATTGCAATTATAAAAGTGTGGTACTAATTAATAAAATATACTTTAATACAGTATTAAAAAGATTTGTAGTGATTTTACATATTAAATATAAAATTAAAAGAATGTGATTTGCCTCAAATGATTTTTGTAACAGTGTAGTCATGAAGTTCAAAAGTATCTCGTTTGACAGTTACCGAAGTTAAGTTAACGAAACGGAATGGAAATATGATGTTTGGAGCATCTCACCTAGATTCTTAATCAGTTCTCTTCAAGCTTAGAAATCAAAAGGATGTCTTCAAGAAGTTTGTATTGATATTATGTTGAGCTGATGGTATGGTGGTATGGTGATGTTGTTGTTGTTGATGGTATTTGACCAACTATTTAATTAAAATAGTTGGTCAAATATTGATGATTATTACCTATATTTACCCTAATTTGTTTGTGTGCAAGAATTGAAATACAGAAATGTTTATACTGGAAAAGATGTATTCATTTCTCTACTAAACATAAAACTAGCAAGTTTGTATTCCCGCTTCCTCGCTTTCGCTTTGTGTTTCAAGTCTACTTCAGAAACCATAATTGACGTCGGAACGTGAGTGATCGCAGTTTTTTCTGTTAAGTCCACCACTCAGAAGTTTGATACAAGAAATTAGTTTCTCGTTTCCTGGAAAATATTTTGTCTATGAGTTATCCTACTTAGTTCCGTGCCGCACTTAATTTCACAACAAACGCCAACCTCACTGACATTAAGGCAAGTGCATACATTTGTAGATTACCCTGAGTAAAAACAAACGTGTTTTACTCGTAATGTAGACACGGCTTAAGTGCTAGTGTTTTTACGTAACCATATCAACGATCGCGGTGGTGGTTACCAATGATTCAATGAACCATGAGAAGTCGCGACATAATGAATAGTGCACTAATTAGATACGGCGTATTGATAAATATGCGATGGAAATATTTCTTAGCCTGGCTAGAGTATCGATGACATACCCGCCAGGAGCTGTTTGATTTAATCGTAGTTTGGTGGTAAGTTTTGAAGGCTGCTATATAGGTACATACACTTTTTTTGGACTCCTGGATTCTTTTATAGTCCGTTCGGACGAAATCATGATTTGTACAGAGTTCATAGTCTTTTCGTTTGCCATTTTACCTTTCATAATATCCTTAGCTACAGGGTTTTCAAGAGCAACAGAATTTGCTTTCCCACCTTCCTTGGCACAAAGTAGATAGGAACTCTTTCTACTAATTCATTTACACAGACCTACCTATGATATGATATAAGCTTAACATTACTCGACATCCTAGCACAAAAAAAAATATATTAAGAATATATAATATTTGTCTTATCCACAAGTCAGTCCAAATTAAATCGAATATTTAATTCAATGATGACGGGTTGTAAACTTACTCATATGTTTTAAAAGCATGGCATCGTATCTCAAACTGATATTAAATTAATTACTGGCTCTTAAAAGAACAAGTTTATCTGACAAATTCTACGATATAAATAAACTTTTAAATATCAAAGAAATAAAAACGTCTGATAAGAGTTATAATTAAATTAATCAAGAGACGTTTTAATACTGGTCTTGAATTATCTTTATTTCTCAATTTGCTTAAAATATATGTTTTTTTTTTGTTTAAATAATTGTTGTTGTGTCAGAATATGGATGGCATCCAGTGTAGTATGTCATAGATTATGTTGGTTTGTGAAGGAAATAATTATCTACTTTTTGCTGAGATTTCTGTCAGTTCTGACCCTGAGAGAACTATTCCATCGAACTATATAAATCAGTGTAATTTAGCTGGTTTACAATATTATGGATGCAATAAGTAGATATAGGTATGTACCTACCTGTAAAGTAATGTAATGTGTGTATGTGTAATGTTATGAATGTGTTCAAGAAAGTAGATTTTTTTACTCTTGCGGAAGTCAATCGACCTAAGCTGCTTACCGAAAAAACAAGACCTGACTTTCTGAGAACGATACCACTTAAAATTTAATATATAAGTATTACCAAAGTTCAATAATGTGTACGGGATGAGGGTTATAGAATACTTCCCGTGCCTTCTTTCCTTAATAAACTTCCAGAAGACCTAAAAACGTTACACAAAGCCAATTCGAAAAGTTATAAGTACAAATCAAAAGGTTTCCTTACACATAATTTTATCCTAATGTATGTATAATGTACCTACAAATTTCATTATCACCATTTGAAAAGTATTAAATGTATCATTGTAGTATGTAACTAACATATATTGTAAAATATAAATGAAAAGACTCGCCAGCACACAGATAAAGCCTGAGAGGTTTTCGTTGTGGCTATAACCAAAGTGTAGTTAGTAAGTATAGGTTAAGTGTTTTAGAAATAAAACACTTAACCTATACTTACCTTAATACCTTCCCTTCCCCTACTTGGGACCTAAACATAAATGGTGTAAATTGGGTGATACGTGGTACTATAGGTGCACCTCTGCTACACCCCTCTGTGATTACAGGCGTGATGTTGTTGTTATGTTATGTCATACCTACCTAATACCGTTTTACAGTTTTCCAAAATCGAGCTCATGGTACCTTTGACTACTTTATTCTACTTTGTTTTTGGCGAGGCTTGTGGCTTAGTAATAACAGCCGTACGAGTTGATAGATCAGGTCAAGCTACGCTTGTCGCGGTTGGTCCGTGGATGGGTCACCATCTTTACATACCGAAACCCCTCCATGCCTCGGAAAGCTCGTTAAACCGTCGGTCCCGGCTGTCATTCGTGGATCTTTGACAGTCGTCACACTCGTCAGTCAGTAACTGGGTTGTGGAGGTCAGATAGGCAGTCGCTCCATGTAAAATACTGGTATTTCGTTGCATCCAGTTGGACTGGAAGCCGACCCCAACAAGGCCCAAGGCTAGGCAAATGATGATGATTCTACTTTTTTTCTACTTAATCCTTCTTTAGGGATTTCGCCCTTAAGTCTCATCTTAATCCACCCTATGTAGCCTACCAACTTTATTTGAAAATACGAACAGAATTTTATATACAAATAAATCGGTACAGAAAATAAAAAACTACCTCGTAAAAAAACCGCTACAGTAAAGGCTGTCCGGCAGATTTAATAACAGCGCAGTGCCGGTGCGGTGTCCCAACGTTCCTAATCTCATTACAAGTTGCCCAGATGCTGGCGCTTAGTAGGTACTCACCTACTTTACTAGCCTGCGAGAGACAGACATATTTTATAGAGAAATTAGAGAGCGCTTCATAACGTGTGGATGTGATAGGCTATAGAATTAAAGCTAGTTTATGGTGGCAGGTGTTATTTTTTTAAACTGCACGTAAGGTTGCTTGGTAAAATAAAGAGTGTTTTAAATAAAGAGTGCTTTAAATAAAGAGTGCTTCAAATATAGAGTGCTTTAAATAAAGAGTGATTTAAATAAAGAGTGCTTAAAAAAAAGAGTACTTTAAATAAAGAGTGCTTTAAATAACTCAGCCTTTGGTCTACTAGTCGCAAGCGCTATTGCTGAGCATGAGGTCCTGGGTTTGATTCCCACCATTGATTATGCACCAGAAAATACATAACAAAAAAAATACATGTAACACTACAAAACATAATAATGGGCGGCCTTATTTCTTTCTGGAATTTCTCAGTAGTACCCCAGAGTCTGGAATTATGTCCGGTTGATGTCAATATGCTCGCCCCCTATTATATGGCTAACTACACAAGACACAACTATACCTAACCTACACAACTATACTTTAACATAAGTAGCGAAATGGGTGTACTAAATAGTTAGGTACACCCTGCCCAACCACTCGTGGAACAAAGGTGTGATGATATGTGTGTGTTTAAATAAGTACTATATTAAAAAAAAATACTAACTAAATGATAATATCGGGAACGAAGTTTCCTGGTGACTTAATTATCAATTTAAATATTATTTGTAGTATCGAGTAATCGAATAACTCGACTTGTAACTCGTAAGCATCAATAATGCATGTAATTATTTTACCAAAATAACATCACTAAACGATACTTTTATTTCTGGTCTGATTTCCAATAGATTTATGATCAGTCAAATGCACAGTACACGCCAATTAATATTGTTATCAAAACATCAAAGGCGGTAACAGTTAACGTCTGCGATGATCGATGCGATGCCGGCGCAATATAACATAACCGAATTAAAGCTTAATGCTCAATTTATTCGATATCAAACTGCGAGAACATCTCGAAATCGATTAAAAACTATCACATAAATATTCGTGTTCCAACGAAACTTTTACATCGATATTGTATGTTTTCAAAAAAGGAATACGCGCAATGGATGGAGTATAAATTCAAAATTTTGATTGGATTGCGTAGTAGATGTTCGGATTCCGGGAGTCATTTCGGATTTTCGATGAATCGATCGATTTGTGTGGGTGGCTACGATATCGGTTTAATAGGAACGTCCTATCTAATCAATTAATGGGGTAAGATTGATGACTACACGCTAACAATGAGGTGACTAGTTTTATTTTCTCCCAACTTTCGTCTATTAGGCGGAGATAAAAGTTTTTATTCAGGCGGAGTTTTTATCTGAATTTAGATAGTTTCTTGAGCGGCGATAGTTGAAAGCTCAAGATGTAATGGATGGCATCATGGAAAGAATAATCACTAAGGTTTAAATTAACTCCATCATCAATATACAGCTATAAGTCACTAGTAAGAAATTCTTGCACCTTTAATTTTCCAACTCCCCGACACAGGAGACCGTCTCTAGCAAATTGTGAAATATTCACAATAAAAGCAGGAATAAAACGGGCAGGCATATTTGCAACTGACAGCTCAAGTGACTGTTATTAGATGAAGAAATGGCACTGACAAAGAAAAGTGAATTCCAAAGCACCTATGAACATATACATAATAAAGAGAGACTCCTAACTGAAGTCAAACACGTACTAAGGTCGACAACAATTTTCGCACACTGAGCATTGTTGGAAATTGAAAGGCTTACCGCGTCATATGAATACAACAAACATACAAGTAATAACGCACCTTATGCTCATGGGGTAGAATTATGTTTTGTACAAACTCAGCAATTTGAGCAACGAACGCGACACGCAAGAAGAATCTTAATAATGTATAACGCAGGAATATATACAAATGCGTTCGTCCCATCTTGACACTACGATCGCTGCGGGGACTGTTTTGTGTTGTAAGATATTTGTTTTTTGGTTGTGCATTATTGACATTACTACAGTCAAATGCGATTAATTGCAATGATTCAAGGTTCTTCCTAATTGCATCAGTTACCTAACCAATCAATGTGACGTAATGATTCATTAACCTTAATTGAACTATGTACAACTTACGGAACATAATCTAACTAATTAATGCTTATCGAACACTCCCATAAAATCAAATTGCCGTAATGGACATCTATCATTAAAATCCATTCGATAAATAACCACTAAACCCGGCGTTTCACCTTCATATACAATAAGACATCCCACTTTATCATATCTGGTTGTCATCCGGAATCTCGACGAACATTGAGAGTTTGAGAGCACATAAATATGAAACGATTTAAAATTTACTCGATTTTTTTATATTGCAGCAACGCTACTCAAAATGAGGAACGAAGCCGCATTTTCGCCTTCTGAAAAATATATCCAACCCATTTATTATTTGGAATGCTTATAAAGATTTCGTTTTGTTACTCGATAACGCAGAAACGGCTTAACAGATTTGGAAAACATTGCACACACCCTGTTCTAGATGAATATTGAATATATATACTTATAGGACACTTTACATCCGGAGTCATGAGGTCGTTCCACTAGGAAGCGAGAGGAACTGCGAGCAACAATTAGTACAACTAAAATACTTTGCAAATAGACTACAGCTAAAACTTCATGAATGTCAAACGAAGGGCGAACCTGTCTCAAAAGAGGTACAAAACCGCTGCTACGATAGGATTAATCCCGATTAAATCAAAGCAGTTATAGGGTTGAGTGTCAGGACTTAATCCAAGCAGCATGGCTTGTCTGCCTTTATTGGTCGTCGTAAGCGCAGCATTTTAATTTAACAACTATAAATGTGGTGCCATTAAGTAAAATGAAGCTAGACGGAGTGCTTTATGAACGGAACGTTCCTCGCTGTGATTATATTAATGTTATTCACATATTGTCTGCGTTTACAATGTATTAAAATATTACAGTTTTTGTATGAAATGTTAATTTTTGAGATGGAGTGTGGTGTGATGAGGTTTAGCAGTAAACTTACGTAGTTGCTGTTGGTGTTCTTTATTAAATAAATAAACTTACCTGATTTGTTTGTTGTTACTGCCTTTGTTTATACGTACTTACTTATCTTAGTGTACGATGAGCGTAGTAAGTAAGTAATAAGTTTATTGTTTCATTAACAAGTGTTACAATATTTAGGTATGACACTGGATCACGCACTAGGATACCCTGTGTCGCAGGATCCAGTCTCTTTCGACAGATAATATGAATATACAACGTTTCGTTTTACATCCTCGTCAAATTTCAGGAGGCTGTTATGAAAGACATAAATAATCAAATAATAATTACGATCCTACTCAATAATTAATACATACTTGTTTTTTTAGGTATTGAAGTTTGACAGTATTTCAGAATACTCCACTTTCAAAGAACAGAATCGCCCCGTTGCGTATGCGGTAGGCAGTGTCGCACGACTATGTCGCTGTGTGCATGCGTTACAGTTACAGCGACGTTACAGGGCGGTATCACACGGGCCCCACACATGACGATTTCCGAAGATTTATAAAATAAAAAAATACCTACTTATTTTATTATTGATTCGTGTCGAGAATCATTAGCATAGTTACCGCCTCGAATTTGACGAGGATACAAAACAACATCTTGTATAATATGAGTTAACAAATGCAACGTTTTAAGTATAATTAATTTAACAAAAAGGTAACCAAATGTATGTAATATGTGATCAGTGTAAGTATGTATGTATGTGATGAGAGTGAGTGTGTATGTGATGAGTGTAGCTATGCATGTGATGAGTGTTAGTGTGTATGAGATGATGAATAGTTTAATAGTTGAATGACAGAATATTTTCCAAAATTCCAAAATTAATATAAATATTATAAGTTCTTCAGAGTAGTAGATAAGTAACCACATAAGAATGCCACATGACAACACTTACTTAATTCTAAACTGACCCTGTTCTTCGCAAAAGCTGCTCTAATAAATATAATAAAATCCTCAGTCTTCAGCCGCGTAATGTTACAAATTCCAGATAGTACATTATCAAGACCACCGGTATAAGCCGATCAAGTATTAAAGAAATTTAATCGGCTTTAAAGGCTAAGACTTGCACCGCACGCATCGCCATTTTATGGTGCTATTATTTTATGGTGTCCGCCTCGCTGACACTTTATATCTATAGAACTTGGAACTTATGATAGCAGTATTAATTGTCTGGGGAATTTGCAGTCCACGCTACAGTGCGGCTGGGTTTATTCAAATCTGCACCTCTTTGCGAGTTTTGTTTTCTAGTTTAGGAGCTATTTATTTGGGTATTCTTTAAGGTTTTTGGTGATTTCTTTAAAGTATACATTATAATTGGTGTTTTCATAAGCTAATACTCCGATACCCTAGGTTCTAAATAATTGTCAGGCCTAAGATTTCAATGATGATTATTATTATTTACTTCAAGATAAATATCCTGAATATGATCCTAACAATTATTCGCATAAAAAAATCTTAATGCAATGAACACAAGAGAACGCAAATTCTTTTTATTCTTATCAGCATTATGCGCACCCTAAGGAACATTGATGGATTTATAAAATCGTCCTGAAACAACTATAGTGGTGCTTTCGCCATTAGCCGTAACCTGTCAAGTCCAAACAGATTCAGAAGTATCATTCTATGTTCCGTCATATTATATTCCCAGGGAAAGCTTTAAGGCTCCTACAAACAGGCGCGACACGCGACGCAATCGCACGTGACACAAATACATCGCCCGTCGCTCTACAGCCGGTGTCTTTGTGTTGCGTCGCGTGTTGCGCCAGTTTGAAGGGGCCTTTTATGTTAAAAAAAAGTTACAATTTGTAAAACATACTGCTAAATGGGCATGTCTACCTGTCTTCTCCTGGAAAGGGAAAGCCTTCAATTTTCTTCCCAGGGAGAACGTTCTGTTATTTATTTGAAACAAATTGTACACTGTTTACTGCGAGCTTTGTTCTAAACATCTTTTTTGACATGCATTTATCCAAAGCTGGTGTATTTTAATTAAATAATGATAATTTTATTTCATTAAAATTTGCATTGAAGATTGTTATCTCTGCACTATTTAATTTGCATATTCACCCTTTGTTAATTTCTGTCTTCCATTCGGCATCTTTCACGAGCCGAAACGTCTTAGATTTCAAAAGGAATCTTGGATTTCGATACTTCACTCGACTAACAAAAATGTTCGACAAATGAAATGAAATGCAGATGAACGTTCATTCCTACGTAATTTGGTCAGTGTCGTGTGAATTTGGAATAAAACAAAACAGACCATTCGCTCGAGTGAAGCGTCTGACATCAGCTTTAGCACCCAATGGTATTAGTCTCGTAAACTGCCTCGTTAGACTAGCGGTCGCAAGAGCTACTGCTGAGCATATGGTCCTGTGTTCGATTCCCAGGTCGCACAAAGTAGTATAGAGGTATGAGGAACAACAGGGTGTAAAGTTCACTCATACCTCCATAGAAAAGGGAGGACCCTCCGACCAGACGGGTGTTGTGTCTAGTGGGCAACAGTCCGACGATTGATGTCGGGACGTTGTATATATGCTAGTTGCGCGGTAAACTCTGCTTGCGCGATGCAGGATTTTGCGTGACGTCAGTGTGATGCGTGGTCCGCGTGTGGCGATGTAGATACCGCTAAAGTGTTATCGGGTTTTCATTAGGAATTTCTCAGTCTGGAGTCTGGATTTGTGTCAGGTTGATGGCAATAAGCTCGCCCCCAATTACATGGGACTGAAACATATCTGGCAAAATGTGGGTGTACTGTTAGTGCACCTCTTAAACTTCGGGGATTACAGGCGTGATGGATGTTTTTGTGAATAAACACGTGCACACGTGTTAGGAGTAGGCCTTCTTTTGTCTCTCTTCCACGTGTATAATGACTACAGCCTTGTCCCATTCGGTATCGGCAATTACGTCTGCAGCGCGGAACACTTGGACTAATCTATTGTCGTGCGCGAGATTGTACTGAGACTGCGATCAAACAGTTACCGTGAACTTTGATGGCTAATAAAATGAAATTAACTTTGGTAACATTGGATCTTGGTTTGATACTCGTGTTATCTAGCTTTTGGTCGTGGTGCGGCTGCCGAGTGTGATGTTTTGGGGTTTGAAACTCTGTTCTAATACTTAGTAGATAAAACTGTTCTACCACGCTGAGAGAGTAGTGGTGGTCCAGTGGTAATGGTCCTGACTTACCGAGTTGTAGGTCGTGGCTTCGAACGCAGGCAGGCAAATTTACTTTATGTAAATAGGTGTATCACCACTGCTTTCAAAACGGTGAAGGAAAACATCGTGAGGAAACCAAGAACCAAAAATTCGAAAACGTGACATCTACCAACCCGCACTCGACCCTCGTGGTAGATTACACCCCCATCCCTCTCAAAGAGGCCTGTGTCCCAGCAGTGGGAACATTCTAGGCTGATTGTGTTATATTACGTAGCACGCTGAGCATGAACTCTTCTATATCTACGAAGAATAGACACAGTCTCTCTTTTTACATAAAGTGTCATTCCTTTCCGTAATTTTTGACATAGCGCAGTAGAAATCTTTCTTCACTCTGTCATTTTGTCTTTCTTTTCTTTTGTTTCTACGGTAGTCATGCTAAGCGTGCAAACCTTTCTCTAGACTTTAGGTAGGTAGGCACTCTATATTGACTACTGCCTCCCTCTAAAAATGGCCATCCAATGGCCATCCCCAGAAAGTAACTAGACCGACATAGTTTTAAAAGTGAACTTGCAAGTCATACACCATCCAATCATTATTGTAGGTTTTCTTTGGCTAACTACTTAATTAACATTTAACGCTATATTAAACTATACTTTATTATCTTTGACTCGCTCCAATAACTCCAGTTATAAGTTATGAGACTAACGACATAGGTTATAAATAAATTGTAATAGCATACAAATCATGTTAATTTACTATAACTAATAACTATTATTCACTGCACCGTTACCGTCCCACGTATTATATTAACAACCAGCACCCTAATTGCGTCACACACTATTAATCAGAATCTGAATCATTTTGAAGGATATTGCTTATCCATTGCTTCATATGTTCGTAAAATTTGTTTGCTCAACAACGAAAATAACGCAATGAATGTTGTTGAACTGTGTAAATGAAAGCCATTCCTACTGCTAGTTGGTTACGCTATTACCCCGCTGGTTTGTGATCAATAAAATAAAAATATAGTACCATAAAGAAGGGGCACTTAGAAAATTAATTTCCGCAGTAGTTATCTGAAAGTGAACCATAAAATAAACTAGCTCGTGGATGCACGAGGCAAATAGTAAGCTTATTGTACACGCTAAGCATACAATATTTAAGCGGATTTTGCACGTAGTCTTCCTCCATGTAGGTACGTTCTATATTAACACATAACAACACTCCTGTAAGCCCCGAAGAGGTGTAAAGTCACGAGCACTAATAAGTATACACTTAGCAAAATTTAAAAGCGAATTTTTCGCGGAATTTTGATTGCAACTTTGAAATAAGACCTATTTCATAACAGTATAGGTCCCAAAATACTATGTTCGTAACAACATAACATTACAATCTATACAGTAGGAGAAAATCACATTTAGAAGTTGCTAAGTGTATACATATTAGTGTTCCTATAATATGTGTGACCTATAATACAGCCACATTTCGCCAGTTACGTTTAAAAGCGCCAGGTTGCCCGCGAAATTAAAATTTTCTTACGTTTTTTTTTTAATTTACATGTCAGTGAGTGTCAGGGTTTTTTGGGACATGTATTTACAGAATTATAATCATTAAAATCATCAATACAGCTCTTTAAGTTCATATAATCCTATTGATTCTGGTTCTTTTCTCAGAAGACTATTTCAGACGTCAATCTGCATGGTCCTCAAAGATTATATCCGAACTTTTATATACACATTGACATTGATGAATTTTATATATACAATGACATGGGTATTTACTTTGTAAAGTATTATATTATTTTAATTATTGTGAATGTGAGGACTATGTGGGTCATTACACTTTTGTTTTTTTTTTTTGCTCAGTTAGTTTTAATTATGATCTGGCAGCTTGAGTAATTTATGCGGCCTACCCAAATGTCCTTTCTTTGGCATTGTTCGTCGAATCGTTGAGCTCCTTAATTAATCTCTGAGTTGAGCTGCACGATTACTGACAGATGCGTGCACTGACTGGACAGGTCCACTCAATCTGTGTGGTTTTTCTTCAAAAGGACAGACACCAATCTACATGGTCTTCACATGATCTGACCAAGATTATGTCTGGACTTTAAAAGACACTGTGACCTCTGAGTTTGTTTCGGCCTTTCTTCTAAGAGAGAGAAACACCGACCTCATCTAGCTTTTAAAATATGATTGACGTGTAAAAGTGTTTGTACAAACCTACTTACAGAAATAAAATCATTTATCATTTATTGATATTTTATGAAACTGTCATTCAATAGGATTAAATGAACTAAGAGGGTTTATTGATGATTTAATTATTATAAATCTGTAAATATGTACGTTGTTACGCGAATCATATTTTGTTCAACATCCTACAACCTCCTGCAAACTGCAAAAAAAGTAAGAAATATGAATTACGCGGGTTAACCTGGCGCGTCCCACCGCGTCGCATCGCATCACCTGCCCGCTCTATCACTTCGTTTTCGTTTAGCGATCTTTCTGTTTTTTTTTTCTTTTTGCTCGGCTCTTTTTTTTGTGATGGTCAATAATCAAATGACTTCTCCCGCTCTGGGCGGAGCAACAGGAGCTGGGCTCCTAAGGGTCACAGCGTGATGTTAAATAGCTTATAGCCTTCCTCAACAATTGGGCTATCAAATGCAAAAAAAATTCAAATTCGACCGCTATTTTCAGAAATTACACCCACACATACAAACTTACAAACAAACGAACAAATAAATACCTCTTTATAATAATACATGTCTAACATAATATCACGCATAATATAGTATACATTTGTTTTCGAATGCCAATTCGATATTAAAAATTTATTTTGGTGTGATCTAAATTCAGACTTACATTGATTGATGTACCTACTAAGACATCTCTAAGCATAGTCACACCAGTGTTCATTAAGTAACAGTTACAATAATAATATTGACTTAGTAACGCTCTCTGATCAGTGCGGGCTTCCTTCTAATTATGTCAATGTTTATAGTTACGTGATTAAACATTGTGTGATAATATGTAATGATCTCATTAAGAATGATACTAATACGATATATAAATTACTTCGTCGGAAATTATCACCGCCATTTACCATATTGATTTAATAGTTTCATAGTCAAATTTTACCAAAATCTACGGAAAATCCGTTTTAATATTATACTAGCGACTTGCCCCTGCGGAGCGAGCACAGCCTCTGTGACAGGCTTGAGTCACGCATTTTATCACGGTTTTTGCTCCCAAACTGTGATAAAAATGTGTGACTCAATCCTAACACAGTAGGCCGTGCTCGCCTCGCTGCTTCGCGCGGTTTTAACGACTTGACAAAACGTCGAGATTTCTTTATTATATGTAAATTTAATATTAATGTATATAGTACCAACATATAAACCTTTCGGAGTAAATTCTCTAGTATGATGGTGAAACCAGCATCAAAATCGGTTACGTAATTTAGAAGATCAATCCGGTCACACAGTGAGGAGAAGACTAAAATTTATTTATTTATTTGGGACAAACAAACAGTAACACATTATATCTGCGCAAATAATATAAACAAAGATATTATATAAATGTGAAACTCACACCGTTATCCACAGCTTATACAATGTTCTGTGATATGGCATCAAAAACTGTTTTTACTCTTGTAGATTATTCTGCATGTAGTACATGCAACTTAGTATTATTAATCCATAACATAACTCAGTACTTGGGTATTAATCCCATGGCAATCTTATGGCATTTTAATATTAAGTTGAAAGAAAACTTTGGTTTTAAAATCGCGGTGTCTTTTTAGTCCGATTTAGTACACCCCAAATTATGCTTTAAAAGCTTGTAGGGAATTTCATATCCCTAATTTAAAAAGATGGCAGTCGTAAAAGTAATTATGGAGCCGACTGCCCATCAAAAGGAGACACAAATGTTTTTTAAACAGCAGTTTTATGAACATTTTATTGCCACGACATAAAACAAAATTATATTTAAAATCGATGGTTGAACCATTAATTATAACAATAAAGGTTTTATTATGAATCTTTAATGTTTAATTACCGAACGCTCCTTTGGTTTTTGGTTATGAATTTAGCAATGAATGAACCGGAATGAACTGTTCCTGTTTTCATAGCCTATATGATACAACCGTAGTTCTCTATATAGTCTGTGCCTACAACTGTCATTTTAGTTCAAGAAAAGGCACTGAAGCTAAATTCAATATTATTCAGTCGTACTCAAAGCAAACCTATTTTAGTGCCTAACTAATACGACACTTTGATTTAACACAAAGAATGCAACTTCCTTTCGTCATTTAGCCAATCTCACATACAGCTTATCCTACTGTTAACAGACCCTGACTACCAAAAAACTGCCTATAAATAAACCACTTTATAAACGCTTTTCACTTTATATACGCAGACACTGAACTGATATTTCAAATCCTAAATCAATTCCGCCAGAATTCGGTAATATGTCACCGTGGAAAGGGGTGTAAGTCAAAATTGGCAATTTATCCGAACCAGCGGCGAATGTTCAGCTCGTCCGAACTAGATAATGTCCGCTCTAGCCGAAATAACTCCCATAAATTGAGTTTACCAACTATCGTCCCTTGTCCGTTACTACCCTACTTTTTGTGTTTTATTATAGTCAGGTTCTGAAGGACTGTGAGTGTTCCGAACTTTGCTATTGGCCGTTCTTCTGATGGATCAAATTAGGTTGCGTGTGTTCTTGTTCCAAGTAACATTAGGATTAATTCCAATGTGTTATCGCCTCTTGGGGTTTGACACTCAGTTCTAATACTTAATAGATAAAACTGGACTAGCACGCTCAGAGAGCAGTGGTGGCCCAGTGGTAACGGCCCCAACTTACGAGTTGTTGGTCCCACGACCAACAACTCGTAAGTTGGGGCCGTTACCACTGGGCCACCACCACCGAACCCACGTTCGCACACAGGCTGGCCCTTTACTTTGTGTAAATAATTTCATCATCACTGCTCTCAAAACGGTGAAGGAAAACATCGTGAGAAAATCGGCATGTCCTAGAAACAAAAATTTGAAGACTTGCGACATCTACCAATCCGCACTGGGCCCGCGTGATGGATTATAGGCCACTCTCTCTCGAAGAGAGGAGGCCTGTGTGCCAGCCGTGTGAACATTATAGGCTAATTACCTATACTATCGCCTATAACAAAAAGTGAAATTGAGTCCCAGCCGTGAAAACAGTATAGGCTGATTACTATGTAGGTAACAGGTATGTTATATCCTACATGTTTAATTGACACGCTTCATCATCATCAGCCTATATTCGTCCACTGCTGGCCTCTCCTAGTGAATGCCAATGAGCCCGATCTTCGGCTCTCCTCATTCAGTCTCTGTCAACCGCCTTTCGCAAGTCGTCACTCCAATTGGCCCACGGGCGTCCCACACTACGTTTGCCTAAGCCCGGTCTCCACACGGTGGAGCATACGGTGGGGGCCTGCCCTGCATGGGCGGAGCACCGCCGTGTCCTCGTAGAGGCGATCGGCAGCGGCGGCGACCTCTCACGCTCGGCCCTGGTTCAAGCCATGGTCCGGGGCGAGGGGGAGTGGGAGGCAGTCGCCTCCTTCTGCGAAGCAGTCATGCTAGCGAAGGAGGTGGCGGGACGGCAGAGGGAGAGAGTCTCCCGTCCAAGCCGCCGCGGTGGACGCTCCGGGCGTCGGGAGCCGCGTGACGACTCCCGGCCACCGTAGGCGCGGGCCTGCGGGCGGTGAGTAATGGGTAGCTCACCGTCCGATCAGGACCAGGCCCGTGCTGGACGGCGCGTACGTGTTCCACGCGCGCCTCAAAGAGATGTCAGCATCGAAGAGGGGGCCCACTAGGGCCCAAGCCTGCCGGGAAAGCGGGATCATCCAAAAGGGGTACCGCTGACCCGGAACATAAAGGGCCAAGGAAGGAACACGGGTGGGTTTTAGTCAGTAAGAGTCTGACACTCCCTTCCGCTCCACCCAGAGCGGGAGGGGTCATTTAATGATTTCCCATACTCAAAAAAAAATAAAAAGTCCGGTCTCCACTTTAAAACGCGTTTTCCCCAACGATTGTCGGTTCTGCGAGAGAGGTGGCCAGACCATTGCCATTTTAGCTTGCTTAGTTTTTGAGCTATGCCGGTTACTTTGGTTCTCTGGCGGATCACCTCATTTCGGACTTTATCCTTCAGAGTGACTCCAAGCATAGTTCTCTCCATAACTTGCTAAGCGACTTTAAATTTATGGACCAGTCTAACCAGTGAGTCTAACCGCGAGTGTCCACGTTTCAGCTCCGTAAGTCATAACTGGTAGGACACACGCGTTGAAGACTTTCGTCTCTAGGACGAGTGGTGGTACGGTGGGTTCTTCTGATCCGATCACCTAAATTGGATCCTGTAGTGGTCCGGACTGGTCCTATCGGCGGATTTTTTCAAGACCGTCTCTATAACTATTGAATTTAGAATAATCTTGGACCGTAGACCAAGACACGACACCAAAAGTGTACCAGATTAAATGCTACCGGACGTGAAAGTGAAGCTATAGTGAATAAGCATGTGCAATTAATTAATTATTTTCAAACATGAGGAACAATAATTTATGATCGTTTTCTAAACATGTGAATATCATGTAACAGGATATAACGTCGGACAAGTCACAAGTTAATTTGTAATAGCTATCTTCTAATTAGTTAACGTAAGAGATGAAACTTGTATTTCACTTTACATGACGCCGATTTTTTGTCACTGATAATTTGGCTATTTCGTTACATTATAATATTTGACTTGTTTAATGTTTATCTTGGTTTTTTATGTTGTGAATTTTGTAAGTAACTGTAAGTACCTACTGCTTGCAAAAAATATCTTGACTTTAACCGTTTGGTAAATTAACATGTCCTATCTAAGACAGCCGGGTGATCTGTAACTCAGGAGGACCCTCTTATCGCAGACACCTTTCTCTATTTAAGATTGTACATGTACATTTTAACAAGTCCGTGTAATATGATGTTGAAACAAATAAAGTTTTTTTTTTTAATCTTTATTTATTTAGAGGCCGTTGGTTATCACACATAACCATGTCAGCCCCATCAAAGATTTATTGTTATGATTATGATTAAATGCTCTGTTTTAGTAATTTCCCGAAAGCGAAGAATAACTATGAAATAATAAATCAGGTTATAGGTTCGGAGTTTTACAGTTAAACCAATTCAGGTATGTATTCAGTGGGTTTTAAAGGACAGATTTTCAACAAGCCACGATGAGGATCGAGCCGCACCCAAGCCTTATCTCATACGCTTCCGTAATACCGCAAATCGAAGAGATATCTTTATTTCCATGATGAGGTGGCAAATTGGAGATCTGTTCGATATCTGAAGATAACAAGACAACCGATAACAAGGTTGCGTATCTCATCGAACGAGTCCAACGATTTCCTTTTATTTTAACACAGTTGGTATAAAAGGATTGTTTTATAAAGTCTTGAAGATACAAGAATAAGAAATAAGAATATCTGTGCTTGAAGATTACCACCCATTTTTATGTCAAGGGTTTTCTAGGACACAGGTCTGCGAATTGGGAATTATCATCAGGCAAGACGTCATCAACCACTCGAATGTTCTGTTTTGGTTTCGATTAATCAAACTGTCCAGGAATCGATCGTAAGGGGGCTAGACAGTAGATATTACTTAGACTTTATTCAGTAATCTACGTTTACGGTCGGTTATGTTAATAATGAGACGTTCACGAACATGCGTCATGTTCGTGAACGGGCGCTGTCAGTTGGGACTGGTCATCTCTTACCCACCACGGCTTATTTTAATTATTTTATTATGGATTGTTTTGTTTAAATTTATATTTGTTGTACACTGGACACTCAACGTGTACATCTTATTTACATCGTTCTCACATATAATTATACCTATATTCAACATTAATGATGTAACTAATATTTATGTAACAATATAATTTAAAAGAGTGTCCATGGAGTTTCTTGCCCGTTCTTCTCCATAGTTACCTACTACGCTTTGGAATGGGCAACTAGCTTAATATTTCTGACTGACCGACCACTTGACAATTCAAAAGTGCCTGTAAATGGTTTATTTGAAATAAATGCTTTGAGTTTGAGTTTGAGAAGAAAGAACCGTAGTCTATCATTTTAATATCAATTGGATAGAAGTTGCTAAATACATATAAGAAAATATTTAGCAACTTCAAGCCGATTGATATTACCAACCTTTGCTTATGAAGGTCCATTACATAACTTTCCTTTGACGTATAGGTATAACTTCTTGTAAACAAACTGTCAGCTATTCGAAATTCAAATCGAACCTCCATCACAAAGATATTTGGAGCCCAAATTAATGTAGGTCAGATCTCATTAAACCCTTTTGAGGACAAAGAGTAATACTGGCTGGAAATCACTAACATAAATATCGTTTATCGCCTTTGAAAATGTTTAGCTCGATACATATATTGTAGGAAAATTCATTGGTAAGACCTAAACAGAGATTGTTATAGGGGATTGATCCAATTTCTCTATACTCTAGAGAAATTGGCTAAACACTAAGCTACAATATTTATGCTATAATTAAAATGAAAAAGAGGCGGCAGAACTAACGGCTTTAATATTATGAGCCGCCTGTATCCATTTAAAAATAGTATTGAAGTGCGCGCAAGATAAGTTTGCGCGCGTGTTTGAACTTCAAGACAAAATCCCTGCCAGCACTTTTAATCACTTCTGGCATAATGATAGCGATTATTTATTTTGGAAAACACGGTGTCAGCACACTCTCTCGACACCTGATATAAACGTCGAGATGGCGGCAAACGATTATTTCCGATTTCGGCTGCGCGCAGACTTATTTTGCGCGCACTCTTGTTCCGGCGGCCATTACCTAGTAAATATTTTGTTCATAGTCATGAGATTTGCCCTAAGGACATGGGCTTAGTGTTTAGGAATAAGAATTAATATCAAAAGTTTTCTAAACTTTATCGAATGTTCAGATGTAAAGCGATTGACGTGTAAAAGTGTTTGTACAAACCTACTTACAGAAATAAAATCATTTATCATTTATCAGGTAAACATAATTTAACATACATACAAGACACACATTCAAGAGAGATGGCCAAATACGTACACTAATTTGACCGTAGTATTTGGAACTAACTAGTCATTTAGATATTTCCTAAAGGCTTAAATAACTGCGAACTTATAACTTACCTATATGGATGTTTAAACTACTTTTTGTACTTATAGATACCTGAGTACTCCGGATTGATCAATTGATGATGACAGTTTGACTTTGACAACTGGGGCTGCCCAAGTATAGGTACAGGGTCAAATTAAATTTGCTAGCGAAACTCCACGTGACAACTACACGTGATAGGTATCGATATCTAAACAAGAAAAAAATAAGTTTTTTTGGTGGTCCTCGGCCGCAATTAGTGTTTGAAATTGAAAGATAAAATATCCGTTAAAAAAGTCAGTTTTTTTGTGTTTAAAACTTCACAGACATGATTGGTATCGATATCTTAACACGATAAAACTTACTTTTTCAATTCATACTTCATGTAACAACACTGCCAGCGGTCGATGACCCATAAAAAAAAACATGAAATCTGTCTGCGGAGTTTCACTAGCTGATTTAATTGGATCCCGTCGATTATGACTTCGCAATACTATGTATACTTACTACGCGAAAAGTGACCAGAATATTTAATTATTTTAGCTGTCGATATGAAGAGCTTGCAGCTTATCTACAGACACTGCAGATCTAACCGTACTCTTGTCTGAACGTGCTGCTAATAGTCCACATCCGAAACATAATATGCCCTTTACACACAACGAAGGGGTATCCAGAGTGAATGCGCCCGCATACATCATCTGTGGGAACATGTTACACGTGTTCAGATCATCGTATCCCTCGTGTGAACAACGTGCAGACAGTAATGCAGGTTATTGTTTAGATGCGGGGGTAAGGAACTCCACATAATGCTTTATGACGTCCTGGTACTTTCGGTGAGCTTAGCAGAGTAAGAATTGATGTGAAGGAGTGTTGTGGAAGTTCTCCTGTCATTTATGGCACCCTGGTATTTGGTTGGGTTAGTGAATAATTTGAGAAGAGATCGTTTTGAAAAAAATAATTTTCTTATATGGCCATAGAGACGGACATTAACTATTATGCCATCGAAGCATGTTAGACATTTTGCTAAACCATTATCAGAACATTAAACAATTCCCTCTGGAATTTTGTCTAAAGTGGGCTGGTCATTTCAAAATCAATTTACCATTAATTTGAACATTAATCTCTGAAAGATCATCTGTAATGATACCGACGTAAAATGCATTTATAGTGGTATCATTTCAGTATAACTATTTCTCATCGTTAAAATAAGATTGTTCTTCGAAAAATCGTTACTTTTTCCGGTGAATCATTGGGGTTTAAACGAGTTTCAAATAATCTCTTCAATTCCTAGAACGCATAAAATCAGATTCAAGTTACAAATAGGTACTACTGATGTAAGTACCTACTATTAAAAACAGCTTTTGAGGGGCCTACGCATAGAATGTATCTCCACGGCACTGACTGCCGTGGACAGACTTTTTTTAAGTCTTCTTCTAACTTAAATTAAAAGGTAACCCAAGAAGGTTCCTTAAAAAAACGATCCGGTTTTTCCCCTCTTTTTCGTGCTTCATATTAAAGCATATTTTCTCCAACAATTTAGGCTACACCTCAATCTTCAGTCGTTTGCTCAAACAACATACTTCACTGTTATTTTGAAGCCATGCTTCAATAAATACAGTATCATTATCATATTCTATACTAAAATAGTAGGTAGGATAGACAGGGTACTTACCGGGGCACGTGTTTGCTTCCTAGTACCGAAGCGCGAAGTCGTTACGATAAATGGCGACTGATAAATGTCGGTACTCTGCACCGCAACGCAGAAATAAAGTTGCTAAATGATGTCGAAAGCTTGCTTAGCTAAATCTTTTTATCGAAAACTGAGATCTTAATTGTTTTTAAAGTTTTTTTTCGTGGTTAAGACGACAAAAAATGTTGTTGGGGAGCTTGTAAGCTTCTGTGGGTGTTTGTGTTCTTTAGAATTGGGGAAGGGTCCGTGTGTATCAAGAATAGATCCTCTGTTTCCATGAGAGTTGGAGAAAGGGAGGGACTGAGTCTATCCTCTAAGAATGAGACAATGTTCTGAAGCCGAAGCCCAAAGGGGTAAGCAGAGATGTACCCAGTACACCCACATTTTGTCAGTTATGTGTACGTCCCATGAAACAGGGGGCATTGTCTTGTCTGGGAATATTGCGCATGTGAAAGTTACCAGCACACGCAAACAAACAAGTTAGGTTGTCTCTTTAAATCTGGGTTCACAGGAGAATTTGGGAAATTTTATCAGCATATTCTTAATTTTACACCGTCAGAGACTGTTGCAGTTTCAGTTAGGTACTCCAATTGATTTGCATGAACAAAAGATTTAACATCTTACGTCAGTTCAGTGTTGGACATCATACTCAATATCTTTATTGCTTTACCATAATGTGTACCCATCATCATTATTATTATTTCAGTCGAAAGCCAATATGTCGACTGCCAGACGTATGTCTAAGTATTTAGGCGTCTCGAATTGCACGTCATTGAGCTCGATCCTCGCATCCCCTTCTAAGGTCACACTTTGGCAACTTGCACAAAGCAATAATAAAGTAAGCGACTAATGTCAAAACCCGACTTATCTAAATTCCCTAATCATTTTCCCAAAATCTTAATTACTTTGCGGTACCATTTTAACCAGGTGAATGGGTGTGGTGTAACAGAGTTAGATAAATTGTAGTGATTATAGCCTCCCTTTTGAAAACTTACGCTGTGATATAATTGTGCTTCGTTAACGTTATCCTTATTCTTATTTATATGGTCATAAAATTGGAGTTGGAAGTTCGCAATAGGAAGTTTTATTTGATCACTTAAGATGTATACAAAGTATTGTAACACATTTTAAAAGAGTAACGATGGAGTTTCTTGCCCATTCTTCTCCATACGAAACTACCTTTTGGAAGGGGCGACTAGAATCAATTCTATTTAAATGTAAATGTTGACGTTCAAAAGTGCCTTTTATGTGCCTATTTGAAATAAATGCTTTGACTTTAGTTATTTGATACAAATCTGTGCACCAGGGCAGCGTGCAGAGATTTCTATGATCTGTTCCAAAAGCACTTGATGAAAATGTAAACAAATTGATCAGAAAACGTAGCCGTGGATGCCAATGTGTAGAGCCACTTACAAATTAAGTGCTGTGATTTAATAATAAATTCTAATTTTAATTCACCTTAACAATGTTTTGTTAACTTTTAAGCTGTTGAAATCATATTAATGCAGATAAAAGTGCTACTAATTCCCTTTAAGTGAGTGATTGCGTAAGAATTTAGCCTGAGCAGGGTTAGGGTTGCTTAAACTTTCTTCACGTACTATTGGAACATACTCTTGCGTCCCTAGAAGTCTACTGCAAATGTGTCGTAATCGCCACCCATGACTCGGGAAACTCTTACGTGGTTTATCCCGTATTTTTTATTGAAGTAAAAGCTATATTTGCATTGTATAAATTCAATCTCTTAGTATTGTATAATTGCATAGCACATGTGTGAGCACTATGTACCTACTATAAAGCATACCGGGTTCATCTTTCATTGACTTGAATGTGCCCTGGCGGCTGAGAGTATGTCATGCTCACTCAAATGTGTCGCTGGTGGTGGCGTGGGTCATTAAGTTCTCTTCAAAATGGTGAATGGTGCACTTCCTGTACGAGTCGCAATAAACACTTTTTCTTTCTTTTTCTTTGTTTAGCTGAATGGTGCTGATCCATACGTCATGTTCGTGAACGGGCGCCGTCAGTAGGCACTGGTCATTTCTTAGCTACCACGTCTTATTTTAATTCCTGAATTGTTTTTGTCTTTTTAGTGCGGTCGCTTTTAACGTGCACGTCTTTCTATATCGTTCTCACATGTATAATTTCATCTTGTATGATGGTACCACTTTTTTGTAACAATATTTTGATTTAAAAGAGTGTCCGTGAAGTTTCTTGCCCATTCTTCTCCATAGGTACCTACTACGCTTTGGAATGGGCAACTAGCTTCAACTTTCTGACTGACCGACCCCTTGACAATTCAAAAGTGCCTGTAATAAATGTTTTGAGATTTTGAAGTATCAGAAATTTAAATTCTTATACATCGATGAATGCTGTTGCTGGGTGCTCTTCACTTTTCGCAGTACCCCCCATACCTATGGAAGGAAAGGCTACTAAGGTATTCGCGTAAAGCAGTTATGACATCATCAAGCTCCGCTTAGTTAAGACTTCCTTCACGATGAGTTAGGTCGAGGGGTTTTTTATGTGCTAAGTCAGCAGCATCCAAGAGCCGTGGCAGCGTGTCAGATAATAAAACTAAAGACTGTCATAGATTTCTTACATCCCAGTTACCTCTCAAAGGAGTCCTTTGGGATACTTCTTCTTTCTTATTTGTTCAGTAGTAACTAAACCAGTATAAACTGGCCTCATATTCTATTGAAACTCTTTACTACACTAGGCCAGCTCCAAGTCTAGGTGTTACCACCGTCGTACAATAAAGTCTAGATGAATAGGTATTATAGTCAGATTCCAAAACAAAATCGATACCTGTCTCATCTAGGCCCAACAATTCCACATGCAACGCAGAACCGGCCCATTACGAGGGGATAGCGTGACGGCCACGACTTTTCTGGATTTGACTTGTAGCTGCGCCGATCATCCGATTAGCTGAGCTCAACCGTTTGTTACCGACATGAATACTGGAACTACTAGTCTGTTTGCGGATTGAAGATATGCCACTGATACTTTATTGTTTGCCGACAAAATTATGTGGGTGGAACGGCTGGAAGGTTTATGAGTGGCCTTAAGGCCTTGTGATGTTAAATGAAGAAACCTGGAAGGCAACTACTTACCTACGTAGGATAATTCATCAAACTGGTATTCAGTTATTGGAGTCTACAATTGGATTGCAGGCAACAGCAACAACAATTGCAAGCAACAATTGCAGATAAGCAACAGCAACAATGGTTACTGGGGTCGACTCGTTCACATCTCTCTATATAAAGCAAGACAAAAAAAGAGCGATTGTATACAAATTATTCATCTTCCAAAGGTAGTAAAACATTTAACAAACGATGCACACATTAATAACTCGTTTGAGTTTCCTTAATGCTTCCCAGAGCTTGATAAAAACATTGCGACGGACGGGATGGAGTAATGCACAATTGCACAAACAAACGAAAGCGGAGCGCAGATGGCACATGGCGCTGCGAGCGATCGCGGGCATTTTAATTTCGTTCCGCTCCTCCAAGCACGTAGGGACATGTAACTGGCTCCGTTTTACATGCTGTCTTTTATTTATGTGTCAGTTTTGTCGTACCTACTGGTTTTATTACACTTTAAATTCTGATCTGGCAATCAATTTTATTTGGAAATTGTGCCACAGAATTAGATGCACGTTCTGTTGGTACCAAAGGTCTTTAGCCTACGGTGTGTCCCAGATTTCGTAGTCTTTTGCGTTCAGTGAAAACTTTTGACGTAGAAGGGCCAATAATCTGACCACCTTCTAGACCTGCCAGGCGTAATTTTTCTCTAAAGTTAAGTAAAACAGTAAGTACCTAATTAAGTAATTTTATAAGATGAAATTCCTTCCACATTCATTATTTTAGGATTATACATATTACTCGGTGTGGTGTCGCAATTGCAAAAATATTGAAGTCCAATTAAACCGAATTTTCAGCAAACAAAAACAAACAATCTACTTTAGACTGATATTGATTAATGAATGTTGTACCTACTTCGTAACTTTGCTTGGACATTTAGACAGCAACAATAAAAATAATATTCTTTCGTCCAAATGGCTTTACAACAATTAATCTTGGGCTGACTCATTCGCGTATTAGACAAGCCAGACGACAGATACCAAACGATTTATAAATGGGACCTTGACCTTGAAGTTTTTTTTTAAAGTCATTTTATGATTTTTTTGTGTAACTCAGATTTTGACTATTAAAAACCGGCCAATGCGTATCAGCCCACGTACATGTTCGGTTTGTAGTTTGTATTTCGGAGCTTCACGAAAAAACGATGAAAAACAAAGTTATTTTACGGTATAACCGAAAATATCGATAATCTTAATAACATTAGTATTCAATTATGATTGAATACTACTGTTATTAAGATATTATTATTAAGATATTTATGATGCATGATTTTTTTTTCATTCCTCGATTTTAGTCATGGTACGGTATGGGAGTGCCAAACCGATTATTTTATCTCGTAATTTCACCATTGTTTACTTCGATATATTGCAAATAGTATCCGAGTAAAATGGCTGTGTGGTTTCCGCACGTACGGAGAGACGGTCAGACAGACATGACGAAATTGTAAGGGTTAAGTTTTTGCCGTTTGGCTACATAAGCCAACAAAAAAAAAAAAAAAAAATTGGTTGGGCTACATAACCCTACAAATTTAGGTTGTTTCCGTAGTATTTATTAGTGGTGACTTTAAGAAATGAATGATAAATGCGGTAGGCACTTCGTCGCACATTATCGAACGACATGACCAAACATTAACGTGGTTAATTCGACCATGATAATGGACACCGAAATATTAACGCACAATAAATCTGATTAAATATCAATATATGTACCTAAATGTCTATAGCACTAAATTACAATTAATTAAGACAATTAATCAGTTACACAAGGTCATAGCATGTTCAAATCAATGGCTAGCTTTTTGCCGACTATGTTGGGGTCGGCTTCCAGTCTAACCGGATGCAGTTGAATACCAGTATTTCACATGGAGCGACTGCCTATCTAATCTCCTCATCCCAGTTACTGGGTAACACGATACCCCTTGGTAAGACTGGTTGTCAAACTTTTGGGCTTCTAACTATCTGTAACGACTGTCAAAGATCTACGAATGACAGCCGGGACCAACGGCTTAACGTGCTTTCCGAGGCACGGAGGGGTCTCGATATTGTATAGGTAATGGATGGTCGCCCTTCCATGAACCGACCGCGGCAAGCGTAGCTTAACCCCTGCGGCTGTTATCATTTAACTAAGAGACTCTTCAAGGTCATAAACAATCTGTTACGTTAAATAATAATACATAGTGGCCTAGATTTGTACCTATTAATATAATGTGTAATCAGCCTATAACGTTCCCACTGCTGGGACACAGGCCTCCTCTCTGTGAGAGGGAGTGGGCCGTAATCCACCACGCGGGCCCAGTGCGGGTTGGTGGTTGTCACATGTCTTCGAATTTTTGGTTCTAGGTCATGCCGGTTTCCTCACGATGTTTTCCTTTACTGTTTTGAGAGCAGTAGTGATGAAATAATAAATATTTGTACCCGGTTTCGTGGAAATATGGATGCTTACCTTTGTGTGTGTGTCGCTTCTGCCCACCCCGTGAGAAAATACAAGCGTGGTGTTATGTATTTTAGGATAAGATCAAAGAATTGTGACATTCTCGTAACATTTTGCACGAAAATGTACCAAACAGGGTACAGGGCAGGGCAGACATCACGCCCAAAGAACACATTGAGGTACAGTCAAACGCGAGAATGGAAGAAAAACAGCGGCGAAATACTTGAGTAAGCGCTGCGTAGCTGTCCTAAGTTGAACAGTCAAAACCTATAAAATGTCTTCTGAAGTTGCCTGAAAAATTACATTAGTGCAGGAAGGGATCCAAACTTTTTCTAAGGAAAAGGTCGTCAGACCACAATACTGAGTAACGGTTGTTTTAGGAACATTTGTCTCCTGCCAGTTGTTAATAAAACCTGTGTCATTCATTTAGTACCTACCAAAGCTTTTTCAATTTGACATAGCTTAGATATTATCAAAATTCTAGCAGTACCTACATGCTTAACGGTGCATGCGAAGTGTTCAAAAAATGTAGTGAGACAAATACTAAAAGTCAACCCCAAAACTTCTGCTCTCGTGTCTATACAATAATTTACGCAACACCGTGTACTTCACAAATATCAGCAAAGTACGAAGGTTCGTCGTACGATACTGGCTCAGTCGGTTTGTTTTCCGTACTCTTATCAGTTAGCCATAGATCGACGGAACGAGGAAACTCTTGCTTCGTTATCGACTTGACAGAATTGCAACTTGGAATATTGATTGTACTTGGTTTGTCCGATCTTGTTAGTTGTACTTGAACAGGGAAGTTTGTTGTGACTGTGATCGTACCAGTTTTGTGCGAATGTATGAAAGGAGTTTCAGGTTCTTTTTAGGGTTCCGTACCCTAAGCGTCCGCTGTCCATCCGACTGTACGTCTGTCACAAGGCTGTATCTTTTGAACGGTAATAGTTTTAACTTAAAATGTTCACAGAGTGTGTACCACTATGGCCACTATAACAACAAATAATAAAAATTAAAAAACTAAACGAGAAATGAAACATACAAAAGAAGTGTTTTCGGCGTTTTTTGCTCGATCTTTATAATACGGTGTACGGAACCGTCGTGCAAGTGTGTGTTTGGTGCTTCGTGTGCAAGTCCGACTCGCACTTGGTTTCTTTTTTCTTTTTGGTTAGTGATGTTAATGCTGGTTGTAAAGAATCGGTAGGACCAAGTTGGTGGATGTTGCTGACAAGTCTGTGTCCCATTACTCAATATCTAGTTTGATTCCCTCATTATAAATTAATCGCACGGTCAGAGGCTGAGGATTTGGGGGATGGAAAGATTATTATGGCTCAGAAATTAAATACATTTATTATATAGGTACCATGAACTGTTAAAAAGAGTCAATTTAATTTTTAATAATACAGCAGTCACCAGAACCACTAAATACAAATGCAGCAAATTGTTGTTTTCGAGCTATACAAAAAGCTCTAGGTATTATAATTCAGTCAAAACATCGCTACCAAAAAAATAGGATAATTTAGGTCATACTAAAGCTCCCAAAAAAGTTGTTCCAGTTTTGTTGTTAGGTACACGTCAGAATTGTTACCACATGTTGTAAGTACTTGTAACATGTCGCCAATAACCAAATAGGTCAAGTACAATAAATTACTAAATCACACAGAACACAAAAGCATCTAATAATATATTTACTTTTAAAAAATAACGCCTGTGTACACAAGCCCGGATAACCGTTATTTTTTATAAACACCTATCAACATGATATTATCGTAAAATACTAGTTTTTCGCCCACACGCGTATAGTGAGACGGTCAAGTGTCAAATTAAACTAAATACCCAGAAAACGACCGTTTATAAGGGTCTGTACAGACGCGTGACGAAAAGTCGTAGGATTCGTAATTTTATTTTAAAAAATACATAGGAATAGAACAGAGAATAAAGTGCACGGAAGAGCAGGTAAATGAAACAAAGAAAAAATAAAATAAAAATAAGTTTATTAACACAAAAACCTTAATATACAAAGATATACAATTCAAACAGGGACATAACTTTGGGAAACAAAGGTTGCATAAATAGTGAAAACCCTGCCTCCTAAACTAGGGGGGACCCTGTGACTTAGGAGTCAGTATTCTACTGTAACTTCGTGTTCAAAAAAATCCTTTATTTATGTGTGATAAGTTGATAACATTTGGACCTATAATGAACTACGGCTATTAATGTGTAAGGTATGTGTGTTAAAGGAGGGAAATGTGGTTGTGTGGTGTGGTGAGGTGTGGTGTGGTGTGCTGTAGTGTGTTAAAGTAGTAAAAGTTAAAACAGATTTTTAAAATATAGCTCCGATTAAATGATAAAAATTGAAAACCACGAAATATGACACTAAATTGCGACGTTGCCACTCATAAGGTATAAACGCTCTTAACGTACATTTCGAGTCACGGAGGGATCTCGCTATGTATCGACGTATGGTCACCCATCTAAGAAACGACTGCGGAAAACGTTGCTTAACCTTCGTTCGACCCGTGCGGCTGCTATTATTCAGCCTCGAGCCCCTGGAGCACTCATTGTTGTGGTTTTTAGTGATGGTCACCTGTCTGCCTTCATAATGTTTAGGATAGTAGACAATTTCAAATTGTTATATTATTATGGGGACACGTTTGGTGTAGTGGCTACAGTGGCTAAGTGTAGTCAGCGAAACCAAATGGTCCTGGGTTCGAATCCCGGTAGGGGCAAATGTTTGTATGATGAATATGGACATTTGTACCCGAGTCATGGATGTATATTTATAATATGTATGTATTTACGAAAAAAAAAATGTATTTAAGTAGTGTATCAACCATCTGGTATCCATAACACAAGCCTTAAGTGCTTAACTTGGAACTAGATGGTGCTGTGTGCAATGTCAGACGATATTTATTTATTTATGTTTTTTTTTTGCGAGTATCTGTAAAGCTGTTTCTATCAGTTCTAACACAATAATTTAATTTGACCTGAAGGCCAATTCCCGTATTTAAAAACGTTCAAATTCAAGTCGCAATCTCATCTCAGCGACCGCGACAGTCTAATGTCAAAAATGTAGGTAAACGCTAAGTATACAATTTTTGACAGATTGACACTGAGATTAGAATGCGAACGTTCTTAAAAATACGGGAATTGCCCCTCTGATTACTTAATTCAATTAAGAACAGTTGAGCTCCTTATGTTCTGAGTTGAACTGCACGATTACTGACAAAGGCGTGCACTGACTGGTCAGGTCTACTCAAACTGTGTGGTTCTTTCCTCAAAAGCCCATTTCAGATACCGATCTACGTAGTCTCCACATGATCTGACCAAGATTTTGTCTGGACTTTAAAAGAGACTGTGACCTCTGAGTTTGTTTCGGCCTTTCTTCTCAGAGTAGTCAGATAGGAAACGCCGACCTAATTAAGTAAAAAAATATGATTGACGTGTGTTTGTATATTTTAATTTGTGTTTGTACAAACAGAAATTAAATCATTTATCATTTATCACAAACGAATGTCCATTAGTCCACTGTCCATTAGTTCAACGGAGATTAATCCAATAAGCGTTAAATGCATTTACTATTTGAATTATAAAGTAAATGGACTCCTTTTAGTACTCATTAATGCTACCCAATCTAATTCCCCTTCATGAAATATTGCCAGAGCGTTTCAACTAATAACGAAATTCATTGTTGAGAACTATTAAATAGACGAAATATAAAATTATAAGTACATTCTGTAGAATATTTTATGTAAATTTTAACAAAGTATTTTTCTCAGAAAGTATCAAGTCCAAAATCATCCATCGTTTCCTAAAATGCTGCCGTGTGAGGCGATAATAGTCCTAATATGAACGCACCTTAAGCGATCGAACAAATCCATAAGCCATTATAAATATATTTATAGATAATAAATTAGTATAAAATTTCCGGATTATGACTCGATGAGATTTGATATCACACATTTACATTTTAATAGCACCAATATCGGAATAACACCTATTTAATAGGCTGCTCATTCACAGGATTAAAATAAAAGTATGGAGGAGTCGAAAGGTACGGAGATCTAATAAACTGTATGATCAATGGGCATAATAACTTTATCTATACTTAAAATTATAAATTCGAAAGTAACTCTGTCTGTCTGTCCGTCGGTTTGATACCTTTTCACGCCTAAACCACTGGTTTCGATAAAATTTGGCAAAAGGATAGTTTGTTCCGCCACTTCTTCTTCCCAGCTAAAGCACTAGGAAGTGGTGAAGGGTGGGCGTTTTGGGGGGACTGTCTTATGTGATTTTGACGTTCAAAAAGCGCTGATTCTCAGCCCAGTTTGAATAAATGACTTTTGATTTTGATTGCATCCTGGGGAACGATATAGGCTACTTTTTGGCTCAAAAATAATCTTAAGGGGGTGATATTATGGATGGAAGTTTGTATCGGAAACCCGGCATTTCATGGTAGTTCCGTGTTTCAGGGTATTTGTAAAATCATCCCCTAGGTGATTGTTTTGTGTACTTCTTTTCAAGAGATTTAAGGAAATCTTGTCATAGTTCGTATCTTGAAGTCCAGGGGTCCTTGGGCCAGGGGGGTTTTGGGGGTCCTAGGTTCTGTTATATTTTCATGTTGTAAAGGCTGAACAGATTTAGTTGAAAGGCATACGGATAGGCCATGATCTGGGTAAGGACTTAGGATATATGATACTATGAATCTCGGTAGTACGTTCTAGTAGAATAATTTCCGACTAATACGCGAACCAAGCCGCGAGCAAAAGCTACTTCTTTTAATAAAGCGTGATATTTCGTTAAAATGTGACTGCATTTTATATTCCAATATCCTGTTTCAATAATAGTTAGCTATATTTTGTAAATTAAGTGAATATTGAGCTAATGGTCTCGTAAAATCGTATTTCGATTTGAAGTGATTCGCTCTTGAGGAGCGGAGTGCGAACAAATCGTTGAAGAGTTATTCTGCGTGAACACGGAATACAAATCAAGAGCTCTGGGCGAAGCCGTAAATACGTCTGAAATATGACTTATTGGGATTTATCCGGTATTTATTTTAGAGTGGATAAAATATCTTCGAGATACCTCGTTAAAAAGCTGAATTAAACGGAAGCGTTCCTCTAATGACGCTTGAATAAGAATACAGCTGTCAGATTCACCGACTCATTCAAATCTTCGTCATTGATAACAAGCATACAAATCTAAAATTACAATTTAACCATTTCATCATTCGAAATGAGGCCGTCATTCTAAAGCTGCATCTAAATATTATATTATACAAAAACTCATTAAAACGAGAAAAAAATCCAATGACACGTATTGCTTTGTGAAGCTAGAATTTTCACTCGAGTTGGTATCGAGATAAAATTACAGATTTCATCGTCATCAATCAACTCTGGCTGGTACATGCTGACGCGACAATTTGTTAGCTCTCCTGCCTATAGATGTCGTTTAATGACTTGAAAACCCGTCGTTTATTTATTCATACACCAAACTCTGTGTTTGGATCGATTAAATGACTATCGTGTTTGAGTAGCAGTATGTAAAGGTACCTACTACTTAGCTAGACAATAAACAACAATCTTTGAAGCAACGATGACGATGCCAATTTTAGTAAGTATCTTCTATCAATTGTGAGCAGTGGTGGCCCAGTGGTAACGGCCGCGACTTACGAGTTGTAGGCCGTAGGTTCGAACCCCGACAGGCGCTTTACTTTGTGTAAATTATTTCATCACCACTGCTCCGTGCCTCGGAAAGCACGTTAAGCCGTTGGTCCCGGCTGTCATTCGTGGATCTTTGACAGTCGTTACGGGTCGTCAGAAGCCCGAAAGTCTGACAACCAGTCTTACCAAGGGGTATAGTATTACCCAGTAACTGGGTTGTGGAGGTCAGATAGGCAGTCGCTCCATGTAAAATACTGGTATTCAGCTGCATCCGGTTAGACTGGAAGCCGACCCCGACATAATTAGTTGGGAAAAGGCTAGGCAGATGATCTTCTATCAATTGGCTTGAAAGTTACATGACAATATTGTGGTTTAAGACATTTATTTCTCAAAAACAGAATACAATTATTCACTTAGAATGAGAAACACTGGTTGCATACATATTATTATTAACGTTCCTTGGAACGAGTATCGGAACGGTATGTTAGAGGTTAGAAGTAGGTACAATAAAGGTTGGTAAAATAAACAATGTTAAAATAGATCGAGTTAAGAGCGTTTATACCTTATGAGTGGCAACGCAACGTCGCAATTTAGTGTCTTATTTCGTGGTTTTCAATTTTTATCATTTAATCGGAGCTATATTTTAAAAATCTGTTTAATTAACTTTTTAGAATCATGTGAAAACTGTGTAAAAGGTAAGAAATCGTTGCGTTTACAGTTCTACTTATATGCAAATAATACATTGGAACTTGCAGGGCGTTATTTTCATTTTAAAATAACTGTAAGTATTATGGTTACATATTTTTTAAACACTTTCACGTAATTCTAAAAAGTTAATTAAACAGATTTTTAAAATATAGCTCCGATTAAACGATAAAAATTGAAAACCACGGAATATGACACTAAATTGCGACGTTGCCACTCATAAGGTATAAACGCTCTTAAGAAGGTATTAAAAAATAATATTTTTACTTGATGTAGGTAATCTGCAAAAAGTATTGAGACTAACTAAAGATATTAGAGAGCAGAATGTTTTGAAGTGATCCAATTTTCTTATTTTGGACCCGTGGCATGACGAGGCAAGCATAAACAATTTTAGTCAATAAGAGTGTTTCACAAAAAGTAAAAAAAGATTTTTATTGCACTATCATCTCATTTCGTAACACAGCTCTTAACAAATTGAGCGTTCACCGTCAGTCCACGTTACGCCATGTCCTATTTCATACGTCTTAACTAATCAAGCGTATCCAATTCAGCCCATCAGCTCAATTGCTCTTAATACGGATTGCTCATGACCGAAATACGACGCGAAATTTTTAATTATACCCATCAGGAACCGGGTGCTGGGCCCGTTGTTTTTATTAATCGGTTTTGTCATCGAATGACGAGCGGTATGCATTTTTAATACATGAAATATCGCAATTACGGCTGTTGCTGGGCAGGCCACTGGCGAGGTAATTGTGTATACTGCCCACGAAACTGCCTTAGGGTCAAGTTGTCCCTTTTTGGGTAGACAGTGATGTTTTTACGTCACTTTGTATCTATAATGAAGACTTCAAAAGGATGAGTTGGTTACTTTAGTTGGTTGTATAGTACCAGTGACCAGTCTGCTTCATTATAACAAAATTAATGTTATGTTACTGGTAGGCAAGTACATCCCCATTGAACACAGTCATAATCTTGTTATAATTGCATACTTATTAGGACAGTGAGCGCATTTTTTTAACCTAATAGATACCATCTATCACAGTAGGCCGTGCTCGCCCCGCATAGGAACAGATAAAAAAGTTAATATTTTACCGTATGTATAATTTATCCTTAACGTGTTTAATAAAATCATAACATCTCATTCTGACAATGGAAGCTTACCTTTAAAAGGAGTGCGTGATTGAACTACTTTTTATTGAATGGTATGTCGACCACGCACTAATACAATAATGACATTCTTGAGTCATTATACCATCTGTGTTTATATGATCTGTGATACCATCCCACAGTGACATCAGGGAGTTGATTAATTTTGTTAATAAAAACTTTGCACAATGTCGAGACACTACACATATGGTTGTTATTACTAAGAATTACAAACAAACACAATCAGACGTAGTCATTCAATCAACCTTTAAGGAAAATCAGAATCTATAAAAGAAGGGGCAATATATTCTCATTAATGTCGAAATGCCGGCCACTTTTTAGTCGCCTTATCAAAATCGCCAGCGATTAATCTAATTAAGGCATTCTTCTGAACGCACCCATAGATTCCGATACCTACTCAAACATTTTTGAGATACTTTACTCTCCCATCCTGGCTAAATGGACAGTGAACGGAATTTTAATTAAAGATACATTCAAATCGAGTTACATTATTTAATTTTATAGGAATAATAATATGTTATATTCGCCTACATTGAAACAGAGAAAATATTTCTAAGTAGGTTTTGTGCTTGTTTTACATCGTGCTTTGTACCGTTTTTCTATTTTTCCCGTAAAATATTGCGCTCGTTTTTTTTTTTATGTGGATTTGAAAGTAAATAATGCATGTTTACGACCACTGCACTGAATGGCATACAACGGTTTTGGACTTTTTTGCTACTCTTTATTCATTGGCGTGACCTTTTTGGTATCCCATTTTTTTTAGTCTGTGAAATCGTCAAATATCTTCTCCCGCTCTGGGTGGAGCGGAAGGGCGTGTCAGACTCTTGCTAACTAAAACCCTGCCGTGTTCTTTGAAAACTTTTTGGTAGTCCTGGAACCCTGATAAGCCATCCTTTATAAACGACGAAAAAATAAGCTTTGATGGATTATATTGAACTCTCTAGTGGCCAACAACGAGTAATGGAAAGTATGAGAAGTTTGAAAGATACTGATAGTGATTTAATAAATATAGTCCTGTATTCCTGTTAGATCTACGATAAGCACTACTTGACTCTGCGCATAACTCAAACTAAATGAGACAGCTATCATTCTATCTCTGACGTCAACATCTGAAGAAAAACAACACTAGATCAACGATATAATAATGTAGACATTCTAAGACACCTCTTTCTAGACTTACGATATTATCTAAACCAAGATGTAGTACCCACCTCGCTTCTTTCAAACTCGTACTAATAAATATTTTTTTGCAACCCCCTAGAATTCCGATAAACTGTTTTAAATTCTCTCAGCCATTCTCAATTCTGATCTTCACTAGTCTGCCTTGCTATATAAGGCATAAAGTGATCAAGTTGGGTCGAGCAGCGTACAAGGCCGAGCGTCCACGACGCTACTCAAAAGCAACATTTTACAAAATCAAATCACCAATGACTAGCTAGAATATCACAGCACTATTATCAATGGTTCCGTACACGATGCAGCTTACGAATGCGTTGTTAACTACAATCCTCCAAGGTCAGTGTAATTTGAAAACATTGTAAAAGCCAATAATTTTAAAAGAGTAACCGTAGAGTTTCTTGCCGGATCTTCTCCATAAGAAACGACCAATTGGAACCGTGCACCTAGCTTCTGACGTTTCATTAGTGCCCATGTAGGTAATGTGAAACAATTTCTTTTTTTGATTATTATATATTTTTGAAATATTGAATTTGATCTTTTGGCTCTCGAACAGCGAGGCGGTGTTGGTAAACATTTGTGAAATTGACTGAAAAAACGAGATGGTGGCATTAGTACCGAATTTAGCCACGCGCTGAAAGCTCCATAAAGCGTTATAAGAACCGCCATTGAAATCCTAGGTGCTGTGATATTCTGGCTACCCATTGGTTGATTTGAGTTTGGAACACGTTACTTTGAGTAGCGTCGTGGACGATGGGCCTAAAGAAACCAGTGGTACCGGTTACAAACTGCGAACCAGATACATTATCTATCTGAGAAATGGTTGGGGACGACAAAAAGAGGATTTATTGTGGCCTAGACACCGTGTAGGTAAGCAGTGAATAGGTGTACTGCGGCAACTTAACTGTACCTACTTAGTATCGATTTTGTTCGACCTTGCTCCAGTTTTGGCCGTAATTGTTAAGTTAATCGCTTAAACGGTGTAAGGATCCCGCAGACAGGCGCAACGTGACGGTACTATTCTACTGTAGTCACGTCGCGCTGTCGCGTCGCGCCTTTTATTTTTTTTTTTCAATGTTATGGAAGTATTTGTACGCCCATACATACGGCTAAACATGATTGCACTCAAACGATGGAATATCTAGCATGCTCTTTTATGTAAGCAATATTTAAAAAAAAAAATCTTACCTTATCTTATACTGGTGTCTAATAAACTATACATAAATAAATAAACAATTATATGTTATGTAAATCATAGTAAATGATTCGTTAATGTGATCAATGTGTGTGTTTTTATGTGGTTTTGTGGGAAGAATCTGTGAGTCTATGTGTAATATGATATTCAAATAATAAAAAGAAAACTTACATTTTAGTTAGTAAAACTAGATCAAGCAAAAGCTTTTGTGAATATAGCAGTCAATTAGGTACATAAGTCTTGCTTGGGTTTAAATATATACCACACTTGTACGATGTACTGTCAATCACTCCCTGTCACAGGGACTCATTCGAATGCAAAGTAATAATATAACCGACTTAATTAAAAAAAAGGGTTTTCAGTTAAACCGTTTTGTATGTTTGTGATTTTCACGTGGGTACCTATCATATTCTACGCCTACAACAAAGTGCGTTTTTTTTTGCATCGGGCGATGTATCTTGTTTAGCTCGAAGTTAATTATTTTTCGAAAGATAATTAATTAATTTTATATTATATAACTATTCAATAAATCAGGAAATATTGATAGGTACAGGAAGTGTCACGCTTTTTCTGTCGTGACAGACATCGCACGACCACAAACAATTACTTACAATTTAATCGTGACAATAGAGCGTACGCATACCAATAAATTAAGTACTTAGTATTTTATAAATAAAACTATCTCATTCATATCCATTCATATTTGTAAGCGGGTTTTTCCTCAAAGGGTAAGCAGAATTTTAAGTAATATCAATGATGAAGGTGACATGTTATTAGAATTTATTACGTTCTTTGAATATAAATATAGACTGTGGTCTTTGCATATGAAACCACTACTTTATTGAGAGACAATAATATATTATTATACCTATGTAATCATAACTTATGGTACACTTAAACTGTGCTACTGAATGGGTTTTCGATCAATTAACTCTACAATCTAAATGTAATAACCGAGCAGCTAAAACCACTATATCTCCAGCCCAATATAGCAATAATGACGTCACAAACAATTGACCAACCTACTCCAAGAAATTACTCAGATGGAAGTGGAACCTTCAAAGATAAAAGCCAATTAAAACTATCTCTAAGTATAAGTGCTGAACACATGGATGTAAAACCACATAAAAGCTATGCTGTAGCTATCTTAAAACAGTATGAACGAACTTATTATAGATATGAACAAACATCTGGACCAACTCCCGAAGAAGACGTCAAACGCAGTGCTCTTCCCACGATCATTGAATACGTCTTTCCGAAGCCCTTTTAGCTTCAATTTAGTAGATAAGTAAATAGTATAGTTATTTTAGAAACTAGGTTAATAGTTGAACGACATCAAGTCACGACATTGATGTAATTGCTAGTCGCTACCAGAAATTGCTGGGCCTGACCATGATATTGTTTGTAACTTTGGAATGTAGGTAAGGTTTAACTTAATTGGAAATGCGAGGTTATGGTTACGTATACCTTTGGAAGAGCGGTGGTGGCCCAGTGGTAACGGCTGCGACTTACGAGTTGTAGGTCGTGGGTTCGAACCCAGACAGGCACTTTACTTTGTGTAAATTATTTCACTACCCCTGCTCTCAAAACGGTGAAGGAAAACATCGTGAGGAAACCGGCTTGTCCCAGAACCAAAAATTCGACGACATGTGACATCTACCAACTCGCATTGGGCCCGCGTAGTGGCTACGGCCGACTTCCTCTCATAGAGAGGAGGCAGGCCTGTGTCCTAGTAGTGAGAACATTATAGGCTGATGGTGATACCTTTGGAAGTGTGTAAGAATTATTTTAAGAATGTAGACTTGTTAGTTATTGGTTTTAAAGAATTTTTCATCTGTAAGTAGCCACATCGATCACTAATAAAGAACTTAGGCCCGGTTTTTTGATCCGTAGTTAACTCAACCATTAGTAAAAATAATAAAAAGTTGCCAAAATGTGTTGATTTGATCAAAAAAAAAAAAGAAAAAAACACATTTTGCCAAAATTTTACCTCTAACCCAACCATTAGTTAAAAATAGTAACTATGTATAAATTTTGACAAAATTTAATCATTACTTACTATTTTTAACTAATGATTGATTTCGGATCAAAAAATCGGCCCTGATCGATGGTAACTATTCATTTTCTGATATTTTTTGCACCTGCCTGTACCTACAGTATAAACACGGAATATAGGTAGGTGCCCAAGTCAACGATGTAGAAATACTTTGCTAATTCAATAAACCACACATAAAACTGCTGGAATTAAAATTAAAATATAATCATGAAGTACTCCTAATTGTTTTATTCTGATTGTCAAATGCAACAAGTGAACCAATTGCTAACCCAATGCCAAACACGTGTCCAGAAATCCGAAAATAGAATTGCGTACAAACACATTCTCATAAGAACGAAGCCGAATCCATTCTGAAACGAAAAGATAACCCAAATCTGATGACATCAACCGAACATCTGTCCTGAAAGCTTTTGTTGATACCCCTTTATACCATCAAGGACAAACTTACGTACACAAAGGCACACGTGTCTCTTTGTTTGTATTACTAAGCTCAACATTGCATTGAAGACCACGCCCGTACGGCGTACACTCCCCAATGCCTTATCTCTGGGTTAAATATGACCAGTTAAACGAACACGTAATCCTTCGTAATTCTCATTACTGTGTAACCTATTAAAAGGTCAGTAGAGGTCAATTTAGAATGGACTGAATAGAATTATTTCGTTGACACGCTAATGCCACGGTATCTGTGACGGATCTGACTCGGGACTTGAGTCCCGTACAGTCTTGAGTCTCATACAAACTATACCATTCTGCTTAAAATGTTTGAGACAGTTGACGTGCATGCGATTTTGGGTTATTAATTAGAGTGTCAACCAATGTATAGTTTCATTGCATCAAAATCCTTTCTAATTCTATGTTATCTTGAGCTGTTTGATCGAAAAGAATGAACACCTTTTTTGTCTTGTTGTTGCAGACTCGACTTTTGATTCGACAGATTCGACTTTTGATGTGTGATTAATTATAATTAGGTGTATGTGTAAGTATTATTTTGTTATGAATCATTCATTTTATTGCGATACAGTCTTCTCCATATTTGCAGGATTCAAAACCAATTTGCTCGATGCTGTGAATCTTTGCTGATTTTGGAAATCTTACGATAATGCAGACCTATGTAAACTGTCACCACTAAAATGACTGCAGTGACATTACTTTATAGAGTCTATACTACACTCCTAGTACTTTTTCCAGAGATTTTCTACGAAAACCTTGTCTCTTGCTATTACTATAATTTTCTCGTATTTCACTGGGTTTCACCTACTCGTTTATCGGTATTTCTACAATTGTGTGTAGAACAATGATGAGACGAAGAGTCAACTGTGGGCAGAGTATACAGAAATTCTGTGACAAATCGTCGGAACGAAGGTGGTTCCTGCCATTGTTTATCGCTACTACCGTGAACTCAGGTTTACCCGACCCCGTAGTATGATGTGATGCAAGTTCCCACGGTACATCACATGTAAGTGCGAGCATATTGTCCATTCAAGCTGAATCATTTGTTTTAGTCGTGGGCAACGTGCTCTATTTTGTTTTAACACGGTCTAGTTCGGGCGGTGCAGTGATCTGTTTGGTGACCTGGGAACGAACTAGATGAAAATATTCAATAGAATATTTCCTATCAATTGAAGTGATACGACATACCTACCTACTGTTCTGTCACTATATACATACCTACGTTTAAGATACGTAACAGAAGTTTCGCAGTAGCAATATGTCAGGAGCAAGTGTTATGCCATTTTATACAATTTAGTAATGTGGAGCAAAACGAGCATTTACAGTCATTTTATTCTCGACACGTCAACACTTTCATACAAAAAGGTACAAGGGAAACGCAGAATCCCCTAAGTAGAGCGACAAATTTAGCCTTTTCATTGTGTCATTATATTTAAATGCAGCGGGGAGCCGCCACATTTTACCAAAAAATAAAATCACCTGTCTTACTAGCGTCAAGGGAAAATGCTTCACAGTAACAAAACCTCAGAGGGCACTTTTGCGTGGCGAGGTTAAAAGACCATTTTAAGTTCCGCTTAAATAGAGAGATAATTTTGGAGGTGATGTTATGACATAAATTTGGATCTTTGCAGTATGAAGATAAAGAATATAATGGCGTGTGAGAACGTTTTGGTGGACAAAAGAGTAAGTAGTTGGATTAGGACAAGGGGAAACACTGTGTCAACTCTGTTTTGTTTGTATTGTCCTCGAGTGTTACTTTGAAAGGAGCTGAAATCCGGAAGCCACTTCTATGCGTGCACTAGTTTCTCGTTGGTAAAGGTTGAAGTTCAAGCTATAGGACGGCTGGGATGTTACGAAGATTGGCATTGGGAATTAGAGATCGCGCAAATTGCGTCCTGTATATCTATTTATCTGTATATCTATGTAGGTACCTAAGTACGTTGGAAACTTATAAAGGACCTTTTTTATTTAGACAAGAACTACATAGCTACCTACCTATATACGCAAGATGCCTACACCTAAGATGGTATTAACTATGCAAATGCAGTTCATTACTTAGTACATAAATTGAAGATTTTCTTGTTTTTTTTTTATGTCAAAAGACAGCTCCAGTTTTGCGACGTTACTATAAAAAACTTGGTGTTCTCGCGGGACATTTACCAATCAGACACGGTAATTACGACCGGTCACGATTTCAATATAAACTGTCATTATGATGGCAAATTGAATTATGCGGCCATTCACACATTCAAAACAAAATAAAAAAGCGTAAAAAAAATTCTGGAATACCTACAATATTTTAACTATTTTATTGGCATAGTAAATGAGTTTTTATGTTCAGTAAATTTAAAAATTGTTTTAAATCTGTTATAAATGTGTCGAATTTTCTACAAATTCTGGAATATTACTTGAGGAGTCATCATAATTATTTTAGGAATATTATTGTCATGAATAAAACATTGTGGCTCATTACACATAACAATACATTACGCCTGTAATCCCCGAATGGATAGGCAGCGGTGTGCTTATAGCACACCCGCCAGTAATATAGAAATAAATTAATAAAAACAAAATGTTTGCTCATTAAGTTCAAAGATATTTATTCTCAAAAAAGACACAAAGTCACTTACATGAGAACAATGATTAAAATAAATAATATTTAATAATTATAAAGATATAAAGTTCGTCACAGACGTCATAGTAACAATATTATGATAAGGTGCATCCAATGCTTTTAGGAAGGGTGTTATTTGTGATTAAATATACAGCTAAATGAGTTTTGAATGCATTGAATGAGTGTAATTATTTTTATATGTGATTGTATATTGTAATAAAATTGTATAATTGTGCTCCTTCAAAAGGTAACATTTTTTGCCAAACTTGGCAAACGGCGACTGCTATGTTGGGTTACTTGTTTTACTTTAGTATACGATAAACTAGTCTGTATACTTTTGTTGAGTCCCTTACGAATGAAAATACATGATAAATATATAACTGTCTAATGTACATTATTTTGGTTTCTTCATACTTTTTGCATGTTGTTGTTAAATATGGGTAGTTAATTTTGACTATCTTGTTTTGTGTAACTTGGGAGACTTGCTAGCTTCGTCTTGGCCGCACTACCCTAAATGTCAACCAAAATATAAAATTATTCGGAAATGGTTGACATTTGCATAAGGTCATAAGGGGTCATTCGGTTGCAAATGACCTCCCCTACATCCCCTTAATGGATTGCCGATATATTACCAATAACCTTGTATAATTGTGGTTTTACTAAGGCGGTATAGATGATGTGACGCAGTCTGTCTGGAACATCAAACTATGCTTCGGAGGGACCCAGGTAGTGACGTAAGGTTTGTTGTATATGAGCCAAGTGAATAGTCCACGATAGATTCTTAATCCAAGATATTTTTCTCAAGATTTTTGCTTTAGCATTGTTGATAACTAATGGATTATGTGGAGGTATTATTTTATTTTTTGCTTTAAACAAGATATAGCAAGTTTTAGTTTAAATTTATCGTTAATAAGGTAAATTGAAACCATAAAAAGGAATGTTTAAATCATCATGAGCCTGGGGAACTAAATCATGAATGGAAGAGCCGAAATAAAACAAGCAAGTTTCATCTGCTTATAGAGTAAGATGGCCATTTAGTTTAATTTGCTGAATATTATTTATCTAAATTAAAAAGAGCAGGGGCCCACAATGTATACCTGGGGAACTCCACGCGTTACAAATAATTATCCGTTCTAACTAACTGCGACCTGTCTTTTAGATAGGAATCGAAAATTTTTAAGGCACAACCGGTAATTCTTATGGTTTCTAGGTTTTTAAGTAGAAACTCGTGACTTACTGTGTCAAACGCTTTTATGAGGTCATTAAAGATACCAAGGACTATGTTTTTTCAATCTTCATTTTGGTTATTATTTTATAGTAACGAGGTCGACTGTAGCTGAAAGTGTGCTGCTTTTTGGTCTAAACCCGTATTGTCTGACTGAAAGAAAGTTAATAGACGTTAAATGTTTATCTAATCGGTTGTGTAGGATTTTTCGTCATATTTTGACAATAGAGGCAACACGAAAATAGGTCGCTAGTTACCTGGGTCTTTGCGTATGGGAGTTACCTTCGCCATTTTCGGGTATCGGGAAAGTTTCCTCCTGATAGCAGTTTGTTGAAGCATTTGCTCAGGTTGTTCGCTGTTATATTGTTTATGCATTTTACTGCTTAGGGTCGAGATTTGATATAATTTTTGCCATTTTAGTTGCAGAACACGTATCAAGAGTTGATAACACTGGAGTGTTTTCGGGAGGAGTTTTTGGTAAAACATGTGTATGATTATCATGAAATGATCTAGGTACTTGATCTAGGTACTTTATTCGCTAAACGAGGACTATCATAGGAAAGTACTCGTTGAAAATCTGGCAAATATATGCCCAATATATCTGGTATGCTGCCCGCAGGTATGCTGGAAGAGATTTCATTAAAAATAAGCATCACCTTTGTACCAATTTTTCTGTTTTTTTTCTTCTTGTCTGTTTATATGTATAAGTGTGTACATAAATGGTTAAATAAATAAATAACAAATTTCGTTTGGATTTGTAATGTGTTTTAAATCGATCAATAGTTTTGAAGGAGCCCATTTTTTTTAATTTTATGGTTTGCTAGGCTGTTTACCAAATTCCACATTATCCTAGGTTTACTAATACAATTGCTAAATTTATTATGTAGTAGCAAATATTCTTAGTATCTTGCATTTGTTTGGCAACATTCAAGCCCCGCAACATCGTTAGCGCCTGATAGATACGTCAATGCAAACTTAAAACTATGCCACTAAACTAAACACACAATACTTTACACAAGATAAGCCATTTTTTGGTATCTTTCGTAAACTCCTTTTATAAGAAAATAATGATTGATTAAGAATCCATCCCCGAACACGTCTAACTCAAAGTAAATAATTTATTTGCTTGCAATGGTTAGTTAGTACATAGATGTTTTATTATAAAAGAGTCCTCCATGTTCTGCCGTCACATATGGCATGCAATCATGCATTTCCTGCATGGCATTCAATGAGGGTTGATGCTACAAGCAACTATGTACTGAACCAATTTTTTTTTTAATTTCTTATTTAAAATTGTGTCCGTGGAGTTCTTGCCCGTCCTTCTCCATAAGAAGCTTAGTACTACGCTTTGGAATGGGCGACTAGATTCATATCTCTGTACTGACGACCCATTGACAATTCAAAAGTGAATTTGATTGAGTTTAAATGGAATTCTTGTGCATTGCTAACCTAAACTAATAAAATAAAGAGAAAAGATTTGTTTTTTTGTATGTTTGTTTGTTACGCTATCACGCTAAAACGGCTGAACCGATTTGGATGAAATTTGGCACATGGGTAGACCATGACCTGAATTAGGACATAGAAAAAATTAAATTAAAATAAATAATATATAAATAAATAAATAGGTTTTTATCCCTATATTGCTGCAGGTAGTATTTAAATAAAAACAACCAACCAAGTGGACTTGATAACCGTCTAGTTTCGAAGCAGATCTACGATAAAGCGCAAGGTGTGCTTAAACCCGACTGGCACAAACGGGTTACCATTTCAAGTGCCTACTGGTCGCGTAGACTACTATTTTATGGCAACATAGTACTACATTGTGTTTATTTAAGGGGACTATATGACCTAAACGCAACTTGTACTTATAATGCCTAAAAGTAAGGTCCACTGCAGTAAACAACATCAGAAAAATATATGATATTCTTCAGGATATAATATGCTACTTAGATAGTGTGTTGAAAACATAATACAACTAATTTCGTACAATAGAAAAAAGTTACGAAGATACCTCTAAAAATTTCTTTTGACGATTAAAAACCATAGTAGGTAGAAGTCAATTTTAGATTGTTCTTCCAGCAACATAATTATTAACGTGCTAGTGTTTTCATTTTTTAGTCCCATCAATAGATTTTTTGTAAATAGAGAATTGCTTCATATTTTGCAATAAATTACCTGGTTGTCTATCAGTGGTATCATCGCGCTTCTCTTTCTTTTCTATGCAGTCCGACAAAGACCACGCTTTACCTGTTGTCAGGCCCCTTAAATCGAGAGCTGAATGCCATCGCCACAACCAATTCTTCTGATTCAGACTATTTGAAAATCTGGATGCTGTCAGAAATTCTAATATTCAGTATGAATCTACAAAGAAAATCTAAGTCTACAGATACTTAAAATAATACAACTATGTTTTTAAAATTGGAAAGTTGGAACTGTTGGAGTACAGCCAGGGAATTAAATTGTTAAGCAAATTGACACCCTACATCAACAGTTGTCATTTTAATATAGGTACGGACAATTTGAGTTGGTAGTGTATTTGCTTTACAATGAATTTCCTTGACTTTACATACCTGATATCAATGTATAAGTAAATAAAAGCTCTGCCAAAGAACAAACTATTCACATTAACATCTGTAATTCGGCAACTCCTTTGATTAGACAAAAAGTAATCAGTAATCAGGCAACTTTCCTGTGCAGTAATTAACAGACTCAGCAACTTGTACAAAAGCTTCGCTTGGATTAATCGCGGAGTTTCTCAAACACCTTCAAGAAGATCGCTAATTATAGTGCATCTGTGATCAAAAGCCATTTCTAACGCAAAAACTTAATTCCCTTGTTAATGACAGTTAATTGCGCACGCGACGAACTATTGGACGTTGATCGTGAGACGCCGTGGTTTTTACCTTCGATTGCAATTTCTTAAACCCGCTGTAGCTGTTACATTTAATTGTCACCGCACCGTTTCAGATGGCGGATTTTTAAGCTGTTTGTTTGATGTGAACTTTCAGCTGTGTTAGCGCTAATTATAATGAGTCATGTTAGAAATTAACTTGCTAGTACCTACCTAGTTGAAATGTCCGTGTAATGGGAACGTTTCAAAGAAGAACCTTTGTTTATATGTTAAGATGCATCTTAGTTGTGATCATAGCTATAGGAGATGTTTGAAATGAACTGTAGATAGACTATAACGTAGATACTTACCTACCCACTGTTATTTTATTAGGTACGAAGTTTTTTAAAGTTGGGCACATTTTACCAGTGTTTGTACTAAACCATTTTAAATAACTTTTCAAACGGAACAGTGACGGTAGTAAATAAATAGGTAGACTTCGAACCCGCACTGGGCACGCGTGGTTATTACGTCCCACTCCCTCTCACAGAGAGGAAGCATGTGTCCCAGCAGTGGGAACGTTATGGGCTGATTATGCTTATAATAATAATAAATCGTTTATTAACCAGCTTAAGTTCTTACATTTCCTTATAACTAAAGTACAAATGAACTACTCCTAAAATTAATGTTATAAGAGAAACATAATTTTAATACTTTGACTAGTGGACTCCACACTAGGTCGAGCCTGTCTCGTGGAGTCCTTTAGAGATTGGAACAATTTGAAAATTCAACACATATTCTTCTTAAAAATTTTACGTAAAACGAAAGTCAAAAATAAGTAAGTACTGAAAAATAAAAAATAAAAAAAGTATGAAATACGGTGCTGTGTTGTAAATGTAGGTATTTACACAGAGCATGTAACCATGGTATCATCATTAATTGAGCTTTAGTAAGTATGTGACCAAGAGAATGATAAAGTAAGAATGTGCAAGTATGTGGGGTTAGGGAGGTAGTGTGAAATCAAAATCAAAATCAAATCAAAAGTCATTTATTCAAACTGGGCTGAGAATCAGCACTTTTTGAACGTCAAAATCACATAAGACAGTCCCCCCAAAACGCCCACCCTTCACCACTTCCTAGTGCTTTAGCTGGGAAGAAGAAGTGGCGGAACAAACTCTGTGAGAGTGATATGATTGAGGAAGTGAGTGAGATAAAGTGTTTGTTATAAATGTGATTATGACATTACTCTAACGAAGGCTTCGGTTTCCGAGTAGGACAGATCTAACAGCCACTGTTTAATATTTTTTTTTGCTTGGTTGCTTCTACAATTTTTGATGTCACAGATTTTAGCAATTTTATTATAAATGAAACTGAGCATAAATTCTTGCATAATTATGTTGTGCAAAGGCGGTTTTTACTACAGTAAGTGGGCATTTCTTTTTTTTTTTTTTTTTTTTTCTGTGGGTAGTGATGCTATATAACCTACCTATCTATAATTATCTACCTAGTTCGGGACCTGAAGACCTTGTGTGGATGTTGTCTCATATTCATTTATTTATTTATAAGTCAGTCTATAAATAGATACCTAAAGTCTAATAGACTAATACATGGATGACTCATGTAATCTACTGTTCCTTTCAAAGATCTCCTATGATGCAAACTGAAACTCATAACGCATTTATTTCAAATAAACCAATACTTTTGAATTGTCAAGGGGTCCGTCGGCCAGAAAGATGAAGCTGGTTGTCTATTCCAAAGCGTTGAAGGTACGTATAGAGAAGAACGGGCCAGAAACTCCACGGACACTCTTTGAAATCAAAATATGGTTACAAAATATTGGTTACATCATTCATGTTGAAATTATGCATGTGAGAAAAATGCAGAACGTTAAAAGCGTTCGTAATAAAGACAAAATCAATTCAAATGTTAAATTAAATTAAAACAAGCTGTCGCAGAGTTAAGAGATGACCAGTCCCTACGGTCCCTTTTGACGGCGCGGGCGCCCGTTCACGAACATGACGCATGGATTAGCACCATTCAGCTGAGCCATTTTGAAAGCTAAATGATGCATCTTGCCAAATGTACATTTTATTGTACAAAGCAATTTTATCGAACACAAACCACTTACAAAAATTAATTACGATATTTGAAACCACACCATATCATAGACCTCGTCCAGTCCGAGTGACTTATCACCACAATCAATTTGCTTTCATAAGCCTGTCCATTTGTTTAACGGCTCGGTTATAGACAGTGCACCGGCTAAATGTTATCAGCCATTGTCAATCTCTCCGCGTGTTTCTTAAGTAGCTGTCCATAGCCGTACTTGGCTATAAAGGTCTCTGCACACAGCGGGCGCGGCGCGACGGGACGGGACGGCGACGTGACACTGAGCAGTTGTAATGTACTACCATCCACTGCTGTGAAGGATGTGCACGGAGAGGTTTGCCACGTTAGCTGCGCGATTCATTTGTTTACCAGCCACGCAGCCGTGCTTAGCGCGGCCGTGGCCGTGGGTCGCAGTTGACAATCCCGCCACGATAAGTGGTCCCGCCTACATTTTCATACAAAGCGAAGCTAAGTGCAAGTGCGTGGCTTAGCTGTGTGCAGCTATGGAGCGGCGCCATTATAATATGTTCCATTTAAGCACGGAATTTGAACAGAGATGTTGTGATTATGATAACCGACTTGACTAATGCAGTACGTTTGATGTGGCGTTACTGTATTATTTATTACCTTCTCTATTTGTATTTTTTTTTATATTTTGTTATTTAGCGCACAGTATCTGAGATCTTGATAGAATATGCCATGTTAATGCAGACATTAAAAGTTAGTTTATGGATGTTTAAAAAGCAAAATGTATTAATTTAAACGCAGAATACAGTTTCAGATATCAAAACTTTTGAGGCAACTAATTGCCACCAATTTATGACAGCTTCTTTGAGCATTAGCGGATTACTGTGAAAAATATGCGACCAGAGAACTAGCATCAGATAAAAGTAAAACGTAGCGAGAACCGTGACCTTTTCAGTTATTTGAAAAGTTGAAACTATCAAGTCTTGCAAACGCCCACATAAAAATAATAATCTGGAAGAGTCAACAGAAAACTTAGGCAAACTAAAAGATGTACACAATGACAAAAAACCATAGAAACCTCAAAACTGACACTTCCAACCAACTCAATCAAACAAAATCAGGTGCACGAATGAACAATTCGAGATAAGGGCTAAGAAAACAGCCGTAAGGGTGGCCTTAGTTAGATGTTATTGACTTGTGCACCGGCCAATGAGCTGCGCGGGCGACGGCAGGTGCGCAGACGCACAGAAGTGAAGCGACGAGAAAAAAAGTTAAGCGGAACGTTTATAAATAGCGCCAACGATGCATGTTACCCTTTGAAGAGCCTGTTTGCAAGAAAAAAATGTATAATAATTAAGAGTGAGATGGTTTTAATAAAATGAACAGTGTTGTTTTGATAACTCGAAATTAAACGTGTTTGGTGGTTTGGGTTGTCTTTTGTTTATGATCGTGTTGTGGCTGCTTCAGAAAGGCAGGCTGGGATGCGACTAGCGTGACATAATTATTTAAAGAGGTGTAGCGTACTTCGTAAAGTTCAGACGAAAACGGTATACTGATTCTCCTCAGAACCCTCTGGTACCTTCCTACCTTTAGTATCAACGCCCATTAACTTAACCTCCATTTTATTTCACTAAAGGATTACCCACCTATATCCAAAGATAGGCCGTAATATTGAACCCAAGCTCAAAAGACTGAACGAAATAAAATGTTTGCTGAACTGTTTCAAGGTCCTAGCCAAACCTTTAACACCTTTTGCCCTATCTTAGTCTCATAAACCAATAACAACAATATACTTAACATGTATTTCGATGACACAGTAGAAGGATTCTGGCCCTTTTACATATCAAGAAGTCAATGAATAAATCTCTTACCCCTCTTTATTCAGATATGTTAATTGTTTTACCAGGAGCGGCATCGTCAAAGCATTGTATGTATCTTCATTCTGAATCTGTAGCAAGCCGAAATCTTCATTCACCGATTCTTTTTGCTTTAGCTGTGTTTACATAATGTATAATGTTAAATGCAGTGGACCAAAACATCGTTAAACCAGTGCACTGTCTTCTGCATCTTAAAAATTGATAAGAGAAATAACTGGCCGAAAACAAAATGGCTGACTTTTTAATTCGCAATGATGCTGCTACGCTGCGGCAGGGATCTTTCGGCGCACAAATGACATTTACAAGGGGGCGCTGTTGATAAACATTTGTGCAATGGTTTTGTGAAATGTGTTGTAGGTATTAGGTTAGGTAGGTAGTAGGTTAATTAGATACTTATTGAATGAAAGGTTGCTGTTATTGTTAAAGTTTCTAATTTTTTTTCAAGCTCATAATAGTTTTAAATTTTAGTGTACGATTAAGTATACTGTACTCTTCATCCTTCTTATCTCGTCCGGGAATATGTACGATTACATCGCACATTTATTTAACACGCTAGCATAAGCATTTTTACTTAATGTAAATCGAAATTCTTACTAATATTGTTAAGTACACTTTCGACTGTCTTATTGTAAACACGTACAATCAATAAATATTTTATCAACAAATCAGCAAGAATAGTTTTCTTCCATCTCAACTTATCACATGTATTAGCAATCAAGTGCTCGTAGATACATAATTAAGTAATTGTTATAAGGAAGACATTAATAAATAAAATAATATATAACCTTGTAGCGCTATAATTAGATCGATTTTGTTAATTGCAACCCAAAGACATTTAAATATACGTACTATTGCAACAAATATTTCATCGAAAGTGGTACATACTACCATTTTTGGCCTGTCATAAATGAAAATAGAATAGCCTTTCTAAAAGATAGACAAAGGGCGATTCGCACCAGTGGCAATACAAGAATATCCTGTTATGAACAGGTGCCCAGTGTTTATGAACGTCATATTTTGTAACTGGATGTCTGGCTGCGATAAGAGCGTGTGGGTTTTAAAATGAAAGGTTCAAGGTTTTATATGTATCAAGGTCTGGAATTTATTGTCACAGATTAAAATAATATAAAGTTGGAATTGTACTATAATGAATTAATGATACAATGGCAGGAGTTCTGAAGAGATTCTTTATTAAACAACTTGGTAGCGGTTACTCCAGTTTCCTACCGAAATATTCAACATTATTTAGTTCAGCGGCATTGTAAAGTAAAAGAGGTCACTATCAACTGAATCTCAAACTTGTCCACCTTTCGTAAACTAGCTACTGGTCGTAAAAAACACGAAGCGTGTAGTAGAAGAAGCATTCCTTGGCCAGTTGCCGACATCCACGACGACTGTCAAACGATGATAAAATCTGATTGAAGAAATCGTTGGCACCGGAACTGACCAGCAGGACCAGAAGCTCTCCGAAGCTATTTGATTAGTTATCAATGTGGTAGTAAAATCATTATTTTCCTATAACTTTTTAGAATTTCTTCCAACACCAAAATAAACTGCATATTTCAGGAGATCGTAAATGTAAAGCGGAATGCCATGGTGGTTTATTGGAAACAGTTTAATCCAGAATGCACATAAAATTAAATCAAGTTTTCCAAGTAGGAGGTACGGTGCTCGAAAGTTGTAAATCATCGAGTGAAATCGTTATTGTTTATAAACAAGATCCGCGGTATCGAGACATTCAATCACTAAGATGTCAATACCATTCCTCCATTCGAATCGATGCCGTTGTTGTAATCTTTAATCGATATATCATTCGTGAGCTGTTCTGCTGCTGATATTGTTTTCAAATAAGGCCTATTGTCTTCTCGTGTCTGGCATATGTAACCAATCCTCATTGTGTCTGCCTTATTGTTTTCTTGCATAAGCCCGCTATAAAAAATTGTGAGGTGGTTTTTATATACCACTCCGTATCATATAACTATACGATTATTCGCATTCGATTGTTATAGATTCTAATAACATGTTACCACGCGGATTACCAGCTTAATTCACATTACAGTGTCAAATTTTAGAACTACCACCTACCTCATACAAACAAAACCGATGATGATTAAAAATGCCAAATGACAATACTACGCATACAGAAACTCCGATGACAATAATTCACCGGGCGGCTGACACAACTCGTCCTTTTGCCGTCCCAACTTCCCAGTTTTAATTTAAACTTTTAATGATAAATTACAACTATAATCAGCAAACTCGAAGGCTTCCCATATAAACTGCAGTTTTAAATAATGTTTGCATCCCACCAATTTCCTGTGACTCAGCCGATAAGCCGGGGTCCACCTCTTTATTATTTTATAGTCCATAAATAACTTGCAAATTGCTTTCTTAATTAGACGCGGGAACCGGTTCGGGAGTCCGTTCAATTTTACTTATTTCAACGTAGGTACCTACTTAAGGAATTTTAACAGGTATCGTAATTCATAAGGATTTGCATTATCTTTGACTTTAACATCGCCGATTCCCAGGAATTCAGGTGTGCTAGTTTTATTTTCGTAGTGTTTTTTTATTTAGATAATTAGATTTTAGTCAGGAAATTCTTCATTATATTTTTTAGTTTTCAGCAGTAATTTACTGTTCCTCTTAGATGCATGATTCTCACCTAAACAACGAACATTAGGAAGGCATTTGTATTCCAAAAAGTACAATAACAACAGCTATACTTCTTAATAACGGCTAACAGACCAAAACCACATTTCACGTAGGTTTGGACGACTCGATAGTTTCATACTTTTCCGGCAAGCTTGCCTTTCACCTTCCCAAAGCTACCCGCCCACGATACAATAAAATTCACACAAAATATCAACAAGTGGGCGTTAATTACATTAATCTAAGGCCTCGCAGTAAAAATTCCCGTTGTATTTGTTTATTACGATCTGATAAGAGTGCACGGTAGCTGTGGGAAGGGACTAGTACTCGAGTTTACGGCTGATCTATCAACAGATAGGTTGAAGTCACTATAGTGAGGGAACACTCAATTTTTAACGTATATGTAATTAAGATGACCCTGTGTGGTAATCTGAGAATCTATAAATTCGTTCTGTATTTGATTTTAGTTGTTAAAATTTGGACATTTCGTTAGATATGCAATACTTATAGGTTGGGTAATGAGACTGAAGGTGTCAAGACGTTACGTAAACTAAAAAAAAAAAAAAAAATCGGAACTATAACACAAGACTTACAACAAGTAAAACGATGATAGCTGCAAAAGTATAAACTGTAGCGCAGGTAACAACGCCCTTCTCCAGATACAAAATGGAATGATGTTCCATGCTAAAAGTGCGTAATAGGTAATTACGTTAATTTAGTTAATTTTGATTTATAGCTAATTGATAATAAAAACGAAAAAAAAATTGAAAAAATAAAAATAAAATGTAGAAAAACTTTTATTGGTTTTACCTGGAAAAGCGAGTTTGCGATTAGCGGTCGGTATAACAAAGGCATTTTCTCAAACATGCTTGGAAATTTGAGCATTATTTTGACAACCTTCTTCGAGACAAATCGAAACTGCTGTACTGGCCAAATAGATATGCGAGCAGCGGCCGGCACAAGTTGTATGACAATCCATATCTGTCGTGGTTTAGCGGCCTAATAAATTACATAGTAAACTCATATCTATCGTGTAATTTAAAAATGGAACGATCATTTACTCCGAAACATGGCAACTAAGGAAGTAATTTATCAAAGGTTTTATTTAAATTTCGAACTGGCTTGCAAATAGAAAGCTGTTCATTGAAAAAAAAACAAATAAACAATTTAACGCGGGAAAAAATATTGTTGTTCGTCATTGATTTTGAAAAGTAATTGTACTTACTTATGTAAATTTCCGCGCATTATTTGATAAATGATAAATGATTTTATAAATGATATATGATTTTATTTCTGTAAGTAGGTTTGAACAAACACGTTTACACGTCAATCATATTATTTGAGAATAGTACTATACAAGCCTTGGACTTACGTATCGTCCATCAATGCCTCTTTTGCTGGCCTCTGCAGTAATGTACTATTTTCGTTAACCAGAGACAACAGAACCCATTATCTATTTGTAGCTCATAAAGTTCAGAGCTTTAAAATTAGCTGAAAACTTCTAGTTAGGAATTTCGCTCTATTCAAAATAAGTTTAATAACTCACCTTAGTGAAAATAAACGCCTTCCTGGTAGTAACCGCTTTTAAACAAAAGGCCTGTAATCAAAAAGTTTAATATTACAAATAAGGTGAAAATTTAAGGAAAAGTCGTTACAAAGAAAAATATGCTCGGAGATAAAAGATAATGGCGTTCATGTTACAAGACGGTCTTCTAGTCTGTACTTTATTTTATTCGAAAGTTTTAAGCGGATTTTTTTAAATTTTTGAACAAATTTTTAGTCTAGTGTTTTTGCAGTTAGTACCTACTTATCTTTCGTATTTTGGCTGAAATTCTCCGCATAAATTCTTCTTCACTAAAGAATCTTTAAGTATTGGTTATTAGCAGCATGTTAAATAACGGTCATGCTGCCTTTGGCATTTAATTACTCCAGTCTTTAATATATCACCTGCATCTTAAACCTGAAAGATGGCCCCATCCCATAAGCACGTTCGAAATTATTTCTCGTCTTACCGTTTTAATTCCATGAACAATTTATTATGAGTAGCGTCTACTTCAATAGCCATTCGGGACGCCTCACCTTTTTATCGTTGCATCGCTTTTTGCCGAGTATCGCCGGACCTACCGACAATACGCCGCGCGTGACAGCCCGCGGGTGCGCTTTGCGCCTATCTCAACCCAACTACTACAAAAAGAAAAAGAGAAATCGCTCATCCAATTAAAACTCTATACCGACGTCTGAAAGTTTAATTTGCTTTGACACAGTCTAAAGGAACTATAAACGTTAAAACGTAAAACCTTTCCGGCTTACAAACACAAATTGAACCTTATCGGGTTAGGTTTAGATTGGCATTTCAGATGATGGGTCGTTTTAAGGATTTGTTGTCGTGTGACGAAATGATCGGGCGCTTCGCTATAATAAAACGACACAATGGAACGGTCAATGTGTCTCGTGCCACTATTTCTGTACGGGGCCAAGGCAGGCATTTTTTGTAGGTGTGTCGGGGTATTTTTTGAGTTGGACGAAATCACGTCGCAGCGTGATACACAATGCAGTGGAATGAGCGCCCAGTGGACGTTTTATAATTCACTATGATGTCAGTACACTGACCCGTATTCGTACTGAACAGGGGTTCCATATTCAAAATTTATCTTCATGTTTCATACGCCTCGACAGTACCCGGACTAGCAGTATTTACTTCTCAATGTAAAATGTTAGACTATTAAATTGAAAAATAATGTAATTATTTTATCACAGCAGCCTGCAAAACATTTTTTATTACATTATTTTTTATAATATAATGAGACTTATTAGAACAGAGCTATTTAACTTCGACCTGACTAAAGTAGCTTCGTTATCTAATTAGAGAATTTCCGTTTTATCTAAAGAAATATTTTCTCAAAAAATTTCCACAGGCGCCTAAATTAACTCCGTTCCTCTAAACCTCATCTTAAAATTTTAATATAAAGCAACATCACGACACGATAAAGCAAGAAGTTTCATGATTAACGATTTAATTAATATTGGTACTTATATTGGTACAGGTACGAGTATCTACATTATAACGAGCGTTTTCAGTAAATGAAACTTGGTAGAAAGGTAGATACTATATTCAGAGAAGCTAGTTTCAATATTAATAGATAGATTTAACTCGAGGTTTGACTCTAACAACTTTTTCACCACAACATATATCTAAGAAGTATACACTGAACATTAGGTAGTCACGCAATAATCTTCCTTGCACTTTGAACAGAAGGAAAAGCATGAATGGGTCACCAAAACAAAATTATATCAAGTTAATTAATTTATCTAAGCGTAAATAAAGCGCTTCATTATTACGACATCATCAAAAACCAAGCAACCATCGAAAAGCACATTCTTTATGCGCAAACCACGCAAAACTTAAGCATAACTTCAGAGCTCAGAAAACTTAATTCAATTGCAAATGTTTATCATAATATTATCTTGAACTTTCATCCAAGTTCTGAGTCTTCCGAGTCCCCAGTGAATTGTAGATGATGGTTTATTATAAAAGGATTTCTCATGGCTGTGCTGGACAGTAGAAACGTTGCAGGGACAGTTTCACTCCCAATCGAGATGAAATTTGCATTTTGCGTGCTGAAGTCGCCGCGGGCCGGCTGATTTAAATAGAGCGTTGATATTGTGTGGTGCAAGTGTGGTTAATATGGAGATTATTATTGAAATAGCATGTAGTCTTGCAGCCTTGAAAAGCATTGCAGCAGCAGATGGCTTTAGAAATATCATATTCAGGATTATTATATCATATACGAATGGATAAAATAAGAAATGAGTACATAAGAGGAAGTCAGAAAGTGGCACCGGTGACTGAAAAGTTGCGAGGAAATCGGTTGTCATGGGATGGGGTACCAATGGTAGCATTTTTTGCCAAACTAGGCATATAAATAGATTTATAAGCTGATTTTTCCTGTGATAACTACTTCCTTAAGGGAGCGTCTACTATGCAAAGCTATGAAGTATAAAAATAAATATCGTCTGACATTGCACACAGCACCATCTAGTTCCAAGTTAAGCACTTAACACTTAAGGCTTGTGTTATGGATACCAGATGGTTGATACACTACTTAAATACATTATTTTTTTCGTAAATACATACATATTATAAATATACATCCATGACTCGGGTACAAATGTCCATATTCATCATACAAACATTTGCCCCTACCGGGATTCGAACCCAGGACCATTTGGTTTCGCTGACTACACTTAGCCACTGTAGCCACTACACCAAACGAGTCGTGCTTTATTAAGGGGACTACATGACCTAAATGCAAGTTTTATAATGCCTAAAAGTATATAATCCACTGCAATAAACAAAATCAGAAAAATATATGATGTTCTTCAGGATATACTCTAGTTAGATAGTGTGTTGAAAACATAATACAACTAATTTGGTACGATAGAAAAAAGTCACGAAGATACCTCTTAAAATTTCTTTTAACGATTAAAATCCAGACTTATATACATCCAATCATTCCCTTTCTTTTTCAGATTGTTCTCTAAGCAACATATTAACGTGATATAGTGTTTAAATTTTTTTGTCCGATCAATTGATTTTTTGTAAACAGAGAATTGCTTCATATTTTGCAATAAATTACCAGCTTTGTGTCATCGCGCGTCTCTTTCTTTTCTATGCAGTCCGACAGTGACCGCGCTTTAGCTGTTGTAAGCCCCTTAATGGTAAAGATTAAAGAGTCTTAATTATAACCAATAAAATAAATAAAACTCTTTTTATTTCATGCGATAACAAAGTGAACTAATCTTAATCTAGTACAATGAAAGTTATTTAGTCTGCAAGAACCCCTCCGCAGGTGACGGCCTCTTCCAAAGAATTCCAGCCGGTCTATCATATTTGCATCCAGCTTGGGCCAGCCGTTTTACTGATAAGATAGGTACTCGTAAGCGGTTGGCCTCTTTGGCGTTTCCCACTTGGGTCACTCTACCGTGTCGACCTTATGGTCCACCCAGCCCATTTCCATTTCAGTTTTTGAGGATAGTTTAGGGCATTGGTAGCTTTAGTTAAGCTTCTTATTTTTGTACCTATGTCTTATTTTTAGATTTTTTCTAATTCAGAGCATGCTTCGTTCTAGGCCCCGTTGACAAGTGGTAATATTTTCCTCCTTATTTTGCCTGTGTATTTCCAAGCCTGACAAGCATAGTTTAGACCCGTTAATAGGCAACTTGACATGGCCTTCGTTTTAAGTTTCACTGGCATATAGCTTTTTAATATTTATTTTAGGCTCCAGTACTTGTTCCAAGTACGTTGAATATTAACCAATAACCAAAATTGTATGTAGGAATCGGCCATGAGATACTTCTCAATGGAACATCGCTGTCAGACGGATAATTATTTTACTTTTTCTTTCTTTTTAACTTCCAGGCTGTTTCATAACTTGTTGGGTTCAGCTGTCCTCGTTCCTCACAACTTCACCGGTTTTCACCGGACCAAACCTGAAACTATTTCACTAGATACTAAAATCGCAAACTCTTATAACTGAAACCGCTGATCAGCATGTAACAGCCGCTCAACCTACCACTATCGAGTCATGGAACACCTTTCTAATGCTAATAGAAATTCTCGGACGCCAGCAGACAATGTGCCTAGATTCAAATAGTTAGTTATAGGAGCAGTTAGCTCTAACTTCCAATAGTGCTAACCACTAACTATTTTGTACGGATTTCCATATTGAATTAACCGTGTAGAAAGTTAAATTAGTAGGTAGATAATTTGGAAGTTTTGTATAACTTTGTTTGATAAAAATTATATTATGTTATTTTTGGTAATGTCATACAAGGTCATTTTGTAACGTATAAAGGTTTTGGAGAACTTCTAAGATCTATTATATGTTCAGCTTGATAGTAAGATCGACCTCAACCATCTGTTTACCAGAAGAAAAAATATATTTTTTATCAAATGTAATAATGTTTACAAATATACAGTATGGAACCAAACCACATATGTATATGCAATAAATGAAACCACATAATTGTTATCGCCTTTGCTGACGATTTACAATAAATGAACGAAATCGGTCCAGTAATTATATCAAAAAGTAGAGTTTTATTTTAAAGCAAATTTGAAAACTCTGTATAATTGGATCACTAGGTCAATGATTCAATGAACTTGAATCCTTGAACATTGAAAAACTACGTTGCCACATAGTGCAAACTATCACGACGCTGTAACGTATTCCACTTATTTGCCTAAAATGTAAAATGGGTACATCTAAACGACAAGCTACGAAGGTACTTTTACTGAATTTATTTCGATATTTATTTTGTTTGAAAATTTCACTTTTTTTTTATTTACGTTCTTTTATTTAATATTTAAATTTGCTATACTTCTGTGGACTAGTATTTGGTACATGTGTTGCATGTGGTTTCCGTATATTATATTTTTTTTATTGCTGTTGTGTTGCTTATTTAAATATAATAATATAATGTTCGTGGCTATAATTAATTAAAAATACTGTAAGTTTTTTTTTGACTTGCTTTTTCATCTAGTGGTCTAGTGGTCTGGTGGTGGGTTCGATTCCCAGGTCGGGCAAAGTGTTATTAGGTTTTTCCATCTGGAATTTGTCAGTTACAGCCCGGAGTCTGCATTTGTGTCTTGTTAATGATGCTCGCTCCCTATTACATGACTTAAGGGGACTACACGACCTAAACGCAAGTTTTATAATACCTAAAAGTATATTATCCACTGCAGTAAACAAAATCCGAAAAATATATGATATTCTTCAGGATATATGCTAGTTAAGTAGTGTATTGAAAATATAAATCAACTTTGGTACGATAGAAAAAAGTCACGAAGAAACCTCTAAAAATTTATTTTAACGATTAAAAACCATACTAATATATGTACCTACTTACATGCAATTTTTTAATTTTTTTGTCAATCAATATTTTTTTTTGTAAATAGAGAATTACTTGAATATTCTGCAATAAATTACCAGCTTTGTGTCATCGCGTTTCTCTTTCTTTTCTATGCAGTCCGACAGTGACCACGCTTTAGCTGTTGTCAGCCCCTTAATGATGCTCGCCCCCTATTACATGACTTAAACATAGCTGGCGAAATGTGGGTGTATTACACCTCTGCCTCTCTCTTCTGGGAATACAGGCGTGATGTTGTCATGTATTTATTTTTATATTTTTCTGACTTGTTCACCGAATTATATTCTAATCGAAAGTATTAAGTATGTAGAACATGTCACAGTTACTTTAGGCTGCCAATTTTTTCTGATCCTAACCTATCTCACCTGTTATACCTGGCAACCGTTTACTAGGGTTAGGGTATTTGTAAACATATTACAATTAATTTAAAAAAAAATGGGTGAAGGTCGATCTTACTTCGGATCTTAGACTATGACTTAGGGCCTTAGCACACCTCCGCCGCGAAAATAATGTAGGGAAACCACTTAACGAATACCACTACTACACACACACTCACACACACACACACACACACTACATTATGTCGCGATTCGAGTAGCGGAACATCATGAGAGTCAGTTGAATTGTAGCAATCGGAGCAAAATGTCGTCGCTTTCGACTTAGTAAATACGGTATAGGTCTACTTCGAACCTCTTAGATTCGATTTTTCGTTAAATGCATAAAAAAAATAGTTTCTCTTTATAAACTTGTCGATAGATACGTGCGAAACCAACTCGGCACCGCCACTGCTACAATATAGCAGGCTGAACGCGGAGGTGTGAACAGGCTTCCGAGCAGATCCGCGAAATCACGCGGGAAAGAGATAGAATCATAATCAAATCCGTGCGTTAGAACAGACAGTTTCGCTTGTTTTATTTTATTTATTAAGGGATAATAAACAACTACAACATATTTAATACAACAGGTTATACAAAACTTTAAATAGTAATGTTGCAGTCAACTGCATTATCCACAGATAAAACATTTAAAGACCAGTGGTTGCCACTAGACGAGCATTACCAAAATTAACAAATATTTTGAAATAAATAAATATGTAACTATAAAGCTAGCTATAGCTACAAAACCAAATCAGATCACAAACAATTTCATATAATTAAATTATGCAATAAATAAATATTAATAATAAGATTACAATTTAGATAAAATTTTTATAATATTAGATTTAAATTTATTTTTCGAGCATGCAAATATATCAATATCAATGAAATTTGAATTATAGGATTCCAACATTCTATGAATAGGGCAGCGCAAGCCAGAGTTCGTACGACAAGAATTTAGCGCGAACAGAGAACAGTTCATGTGCGTCAGGTTCGTGCACGTAGCACGAACCTGACGCACATGAACTGTACGGAGGACAGAATAACACAGCGCACTCGTTAGATCAATGGCATCAAAGTGATTGTGAACTATATCATGAAGCACGTTGGCCTCCAAGTATTTACGCCGGTTCTCCAAACTGATAAGCTTATACTTATCAAGAAGTTGGGAGTATGACAGATAAGTCTTAGTCCACAGTGACAGGTCAGCTTGCTGACTATGGTTTTGTTATTGTTATTAGAAATTAATGTTTCTTTATTTTACTTCGAAGGTCCTAGTTTATCATTTGTGGCTACTAGTTACAGCTATATACATATAAAAAAAACATAATGCAGCATTGCATATGTAAGCGGGCACGCCCTTTATGTCAGGAGGCTTTTTATTATGTATTAAGTTCTGTTTGCGTTTTTGTTTTTATTATTTATTTATGCTTGAGTATAGTTTTAAATATTGGCGTGTGCTAGCTGACATATGGCAAATAATTTTAATATTTTTGTGTTTCGTAATGTTAATTTATTTATTACTATATGTATAGAATCCAGTTCTTCTAACTGAACAGACAGCAGTGCTGCTGGGGAGTTTGTTCCGCCACTTCTTCTTCCCAGCTAAAGCACTAGGAAGTGGTGAAGGGTGGGCGTTTTGGGGGGACTGTCTTATGTGATTTTGACGTTCAAAAAGTGCTGATTCTCAGCCTAATTTGAATAAATGACTTTTGATTTTCCCATAACATCCGTAGTACATAGTACGGACAACGCTTGTTGCTTGTTGGACAACGGATAAGTCATGGCGGAACTACTGCGGTTTCGCGGCGGAGATGTGACACCCGCCTTAATCATAAATCTATTGATAGTTATGAAGCTAAAAACACAGTTTCCAAAAACCAAAAACAGCTCACCCGTTATTAGTGAATTAAAGATACCTGTAGTTAAGAGACTCGTGAAGGAACATTACTTTTTGTTGTGATCTTGTTCTCGTAGCTGTAATAATCTGTAGGACTCGTCATTTATTTTCGTCGCTTAGATAATAATATTAAGTATGTATGTATTTATGTATCTATTATATGGCATGTGTGTATGTATATCTATATATCTATTATAGTGTATTGTACATTGTGTGTCTATATAGGTACTTATTATTTTGCACCATTTTTTTTGTGAATGGTATTCGTAGTTGGCCTTGAGAGGCCGGGACTACTTAACCGGACTTTCCTATGATGCCTTTGAGCGAACTCAAAGCCTCCAGTCAGGGGGTTATTTTGCACCAATGACAACCCAATTTTATATCCACGCAATCACTGTCCATTTCAAGGTTGGTTGGTTTTATAGTGTCAAATGTACTGTGTGTGTGCTATATTTTTTCTGGTGTAGGTACAATAAATTATATTTAGATAAATAACAAATAAATTAATGTTATAGTAGATCATGCCTCTATTTATGTAGAAGAAAAACACTTAACAACTTTCGAAGAACATGTACACATCTAAAATCACAAGGTAATAAACCAGAAGCCGGTACTCTCAACGGACAAACTCATCAAAATTCGCGTCCAATCTTCAAGCGCATAAAATTACATGAACCGTCGTCAATTCCCAAATATAGTTAGTTCCGCGTACAATGCAATCCCTGCTCTCAATCCAGTGCAAATAAATCAACACGGTATGAGCGTAGACGAAAATTTGTACACACATTCGTCATACCGATTTATGGCTGAGAAATGTTGGAGGACGTAAATCATAGGAAAGTATGCTCCGGCCAGTGCACTAACTAGGAGGAGTTTGAGATGACAATAATAATCATCCGAGCTATTCTGTAACAATCTCACCGTGAAAACTTAGGTGAAGTGTGCGTGGAGTGAGCTGTCAGTGTCATCCCACTGATGATAGGGATTGACCAAGCATTACATTTACAATCATAATCGAGATTTTAATAATATTTTTTATGCAAATTCTATTGATAATTTTATATTATTTCATAACTATACACGGTGACATTTGAATCACAGTTTTGCTAGAACAAACGTTGTTCAGACCATGGTCTACTACTATTTTTCATCATCAAATATGTTATTAAAACAAACTAATCTAGGAGTTTTCAAATTAGTCAAACGTGTGTGTTTGAAACATTAACCGTAACATCAAAGTACTCATCACGGTAACGATATTGCATTCAAGACGTGAGGGCCGCGCGTCGCAGCCGCAGTGTATGTGTTGTAGGGCGTAACGATAATCCCGAAATTTTTAACATTGCCTTTTTTTTGTGTTTTTTTCGAAAACCAATGACGTTTTTTTTTTCTATTGGATGCTATAGAATGGTTGTAGACCATGGTCTGAACAACGTTTGTTCTAGCAAAACGGTGATTGAAATGTCACCGTGTATATAAGTTTCCTAACAAAAAAAAAAACAACATCGTGTTTCTAACTGAATTTCTGTTTTGCTTTTTTTTTTAAACCCCGAAAATAGTAATGTTCAGCCACTTAACTACATACTGGCTTTGAAATAGTTAACATAAAATTATCAATAAAATATTATTAAAATCTTGATTATGAATGCAAATGTAACGTTGGAATCTAGCATCACTGGAATGACACTGACAGCTCACTCCATGCAAGTCTTCTTGGTAAGATTTATACAGAATCGACCGGCAGGTGGAGTGATAGCTCACTTCACCCAAGTTATCACGGTGAGATTGTTACAGAATCGACCGGCTGTTATTCGATTTCATTGATAATTAGATCGTAGAGCATTTAGTTTTCACATTAATTTTGGTAAAACTATTTTGATAGACCCTTGTGCTGACGGGAAATCTTTTGGGCAAAAGTAAAAGGACTTTTACTTTTTTAATTAAAGTTTCTAGTTTTGATCGCAGTCAACTTTAATTAGCAGAACTGTATGAGGTGAACGCCTATTTCGACTGATTACAAACCTCAACAAGGCACTATTAAGTAAGACTACTCTCTAACAGTGCTCCAATTTGTTAAAACGGCACTTCGTCTGTATGAAACTAGTCACTTATCATCAGATGTCGGAATTAAGTAGAGTTATTTACGTAAGTACTTACACTGATTTCATACAGCGAAAGAATAAAGTGGATATGCCTCAAATCCCGAGATTAATTTTAAAGAGCAGAAAAATTCCCTGATTTATTAAATAAAAAAGTTATACAGTAATATCGGAAGCGAACACTTCAAATTTTAGTGGTACTTTGGATGAATCGGACAAGGAAAATGATTCTGATCGGCCATTTGAATAAGAAAACCCTCACGAGTCTAGGCTAGAAGCAAAAGTATTTTCTTATTTATAAAAAAAGCGAGGTATAACCGCCGTCATTCGGAAGAAAACCGCGTCGCTGCTGTCACGGTTGCGGGCGAGTGACAACAGCATTCTAAAAATTGTTGTGGAGAGTGTCGACTCTCCGATAATTAAAAGTTTTGTGAGAAGGATAATCACTGAACATTAGTTCGGGGAGGTCCTTTTCACAATACTATTTACTCTGTCTTCCATATAATATATTAGCTACTAACACTAGAAATAAGTAATTTTATTGTTTTACTAACACTATGGATCATTGTTGTCTGAAAAATAAAGAATATTATTATTATTATTATAACTATGAGAACTTGCTTAAGACTATTCATAATTTGTATTGCGAATAAATGTAAATACGAATAAAAATTGTATGTTAATTATCTTTGTTTCATTTGTCTGTCTATCTCTGAGGTTTTTATTATTATTTATTTGTAATATTGTTGGCCACACGGGATCGTCCATTAGAAATCCCGGGAAGATCCATATTAATATCAACATTACGATGCAAGTACATAAAAAACTCTACCTAATTCCGACCTCTGCTTATCACTCTTTTATTTAATTGTAAAACAGCTTGAAACATTCACTACCTTATAAAACAAGATCTCAACAATACCCTACACAAATTACAAGACTGCATTGCGTCAGGATGAATTTGACCGAATGGACTCAAGGCTGGCAACAATAAGTTTTAGACCCTCCTCCACTGTGTGAAGGTAGTGGCCACCGCAAGTGAAACGTGGTGGGAGCACCTTGGCGCAGGTTCCTCACGTAGGCGACGAACAACGAATCCAGAATACGAAATCGCACTTGGCAGTGTTACCAGAGATAATGACTGGCTGTGGTTATGTAGAAAATATGCGTTGCTCACAGATTCATGGTTATGGGGTTAGGAGATGATAGATATGAATGCTCATAACAGAACATAAATTATTTGTGTCTTAGAGGAAAAAGATCAAATTTTTGAGATTAGGGAGCTGAATATCAGATTCAGCGGTCACTAACCCGTTTTTTTTTTTTTTGAGGTTTGGAAATCATCAAATATCTTCTTCCGCCCTGGGCGGAGCGGGAGGGCGTGTCAGACTCTTACTGACTAAAACCCACCCGTGTTCCTTCAGTTGCCTGTGCCAGGGGCCACGGTAACCCTCTCGGACTTTCCCGCAACCCTGGCAGGCATCGGCCCCAGCGGACCCCGTCATTGATGCTGACATCTCTTTGAGGCGCGCGCCGCCGACCCGGCCTGGTCCTTATCGGACGGCGAGCTACGGTGCCCGCGCCTACGGTGGCCGGGAATCGGCTTGTGATTCCCGACCCCCAGGGTGTCTCCTGGAGTGGTCACTAACCCTACGCTAGTGCTGGATATATTTCTACTTTACTCAATTAAGTCATGTTATGTTTCAAAGGAATTTGAACTACTAAGTCCTGTAATTATTTTGTAGCGTTGAACCGTTGTAACTCCAGCAGAACTTAATGAAAAACAAGAATAATTCCTTTAATTTATTAACTTAAAAACTGAATAAAAATTCCACGTGCATAATGAAATGAATTGCTAAATAAAATAATAAAAATATTTTTTCTTCTCGGTGCCATTTTCTCGCCTGTTTAGCCAAAATATTCAGTGTTCATCGAAGTCGGAACAGTCAGAAAACCTTAGAAGACAACGTAAGTCGGTTCAGTAGCAACGCCACAGACGTTGTCCCTGGCTGATATATACATGTATCCGCCAATGCCCCACGACGTGCCCCAAGAGTTCTTCAGGATCCAGAAGGTGTCACCATCGCGTTCGCCGTACCCAACCAAGGTAACTTCGTGGTTAAGATGAAGCTGATTACTGGAATAGCAAATAGTTTTCACATTAAGAAAATGTCTATGCCAGAAAGTAGGATGCTTTTTTTTGGGTCTTTAAACTCTGATAGATGATTGTTATAATACTAGCTTGTTGCCTTTACTTTTGTATTTAATCTTTTTTTTACAAATACCCAGGGTGAAAAGTAGCCCATATATCCTTCTCCAGGGCCCAGGCTACCTATCTATCAAACATTCAGATCGGTTCAGTTATTTAGGCTTGAAAAGGTAAGAGACCGACAGAGTAACATTTGCACTTATATTATTTATTTTATTATTTATGTACACACAGTAAAAAAGAGACATTTTAGTATTGAATACAAGGGTATTTAGTTAGAATAGATTGTATCTAGTACATGAAGTTCGATGGATAATTAATCTAATCCGAGATAACGTAGAAATAGTAAATACCCCTGAACCGCTCAAAAATCTTGAAATATACTTACCAGTCAGTATCGTAGAAGATGCCAGATGAGTATTTAGCGAAATCGTCGGTGACATGGACTGACACGGACAAGGGACCGTGGTTGACTAGTGCGACCTAGGAAGAGAATTTTCAGTTAAAACAGAATTATCTAATTACGAAGACTAAATAATTATCTTCTAGATAGACCAATGTAGTAATTGTGTCTAAAATCATGCTTACCTTCAGAGCTTCAATGCTCAGTGGTGTAACATCAGTGTATCCGCGAATCGGGAAAATCTTCGTCATGTTTTTAATGTTACATTCACCGTTCTACAAAAAAAAATACCTATTATGTTTCGTTACCACATTATTTGAAAACACAGCGACAGGTAGATGTAATATTGTTGATAAGTTTAGACTATTAGAGCCTTATTAATAAGATGACCAGATGACAACAAATTGGAAGTGCAATTTGGTCAAGAAGAGCGAATAACAGGACAGTTTAGAAACAGCTGGAAAAGGCCACACGTGTCACAGAACACGCTGACCACTAAAGCGGGACATCCGGTGTGTATGTAGTTGAAAAGTATAATTTATAAATCACATTTAGTATCAGTAATGAAATAAAAAAATAAGATGTGCCTTCGGCCTAATCACTGCAGAATGTACCTTGTTAGTGTATGGACCATATTCTGCTTCAGTCGGCAAGCCGTACTCCATCATCCAGTCGTACGCCGCGTTGTCTGTGCCGCCATCACAGCCCCAGGCACCGTACCTGTACATTGTGAGCATTTAGTTAGTTGAAAGACAGCGAGGATAAAAGCTTAGCTTCTAACTGTTAGATTTGACAGAACGTTTTAAATGGACCAAAGTGGATTCAGCTTTTGCTAATGTATTGTGTGGCTCTTCGATAATATATTTACACAAAAGTCGTCAGTTTCGATATAATAACGATCTTTGTAAGTGTTAAATTAAATACGAATTTCGTTAAATACAAAATGTTATTTTTAATACAACTACAACACACATCGGCTATAACAAGCAATGGCAGATGGACACCAAGATAAAGAAACTAAACTACTACTAACTAAACAAAAATACACACATCAAATTTGTCTAGGGATCAAGGTATTTAAAAAAAATATTTTATTGCCCTATTTAAATTAAATAAAAATGTCTATTTAAATTGATTAATTAAAATATTTTGGTATGTGTTGATCGTCGAAGTACTCTCAGCTTTTGCATTAATAAAGACTTTTCGCGATTTTTGTGTATGCTGGATCCCGACATTAAAATGTGATAAAAAGATAAAAATAAAAGTTTTTAACGGTTTTTATTGCGTAAAATAAGCAATAAAATAAGCAAGTCTGTATTTCCGCTATCAAAGCGTATAACACAATCGCAGCGATTCGGCATACTCAATATGAGTTCATCCAAATCACGTTGTAGAATGGCCGCGCACGTCCGTTGTAACAGGTGAAAAAGATTTTCTGGTGTGTGTACGGCATCCATATTTGGCAGAGCTCCTCTTTGAAGCATATGCCATGCGTGGTCAATGGGATTCAAGTCTTGACGTTGATATTAGCTGCGGCAAGTGTGTTCGCAACGACTGGCAGTGTGTCAGTGTGTGGACGTGCATTATCATGCTTCACAAATGAAGCACCAAATTGGGCACGCAAAGGAATGACAACATCTTATACAATCGTTTCAGCGTAAATCTGTGCATTGAGATTGCGTCTGACCCAAATCAGTTCAGTTCTTCCGCCGATCCAAATAACCGCCCATGATTATGATTGGTTCACCACTGTACGCACAGATTTCCTGGCATGATTTTAAACGTTCTTGGCGTCAAGGGATCCTCCAATACCGTGCTCGTCTAGTATCTGGCCTCAAACTAAAACGAGATTAGTCAGAAAAACACACAAATCGCCTCTCTTCGGGTTCAATCGGGTTCTTCGGTTCGGGTTCGGTGGACGACACGGATGGCGCAGTGGTTAAGCAATTGACTGCTGCGCTGCACTGCATGTCGCAAGTTCGATTCCCGCACGGAACTAATATTTGTATGACTTAATAGGCCGTAGGTAATTCTTAAAGGCGTAAGTACCACACACGTAGCGGCCTTTAAGAATGGAGATTGACTTCATGCAAGCGATTCTATATGGTTTGATCGCTTATTAACGTCCCTAAAGAGCTATGATACATCGTAACCAACATCATCGCGGTCATTGTACGAATTCGTCGAGCAGTAATTTGTATATAACGATCTTGTCTGCGTGTGGTGATGCGAGCTCGTCCTCCATGTCGCTATACCACGCTGCCAATGATGCGTTAACGTGTCCAAATTCAACTTATAACATTCTGGGTAGTGCCCAGAGCGATTGCCGCAGCACGTTGCTGAGAACCAGCTTCCAACATTACCACGGGTCTGATAATTTCTTCTCGGCTCAAACGGTGTCTTCTCTCCATAATAACGTTCTTTTGTATTGATTCTACTAAGAAATATGAAAGAAATTTCACTGATTTGGTCTCAAACCTGTTGCAGGATTAAATAAGAATACGACTTGACAGAAGATTTTCATCTTTTGACCGAAATTCAAAAACAATTCCCTTTTCGAATTGCGGATGGAAAGTATACTTATGAGTAAAAAAAAATATAATTAAAAAAAAAATGTGTAACTAGCAAAAACGTGCTTGATCCTTAGACACTTTTCATGTGTGTAGAACAATGAAATGATGACAATTCTAGAGGCGGCAATTTACAAATTAACTTCAGCAGTAGGTAATCCAAAGGGACAGTTTTCAGTTGTTAAATATTATGAAGACAACATGATGGAAGGATAGAACATATGCAAAATTAATGTGTGGAAATCCGAGACTCTGATAAGAAGCAAAAAACCAAATAGGCAGTAGGTTGTCCAAAGCTGTATGCCGAGATACAAGACCCGTCCTAATTCATCTATAGATGTTGCCATGTTACATAAATCTAAAAACTAGCATATAATTATTAGTAATTTCATTGTATTATTCTTGGTGACTTAAAAACATTATAATTAAAAATGAACAAAAACATTAAATACTTACGCCCAAGCGCAGTCCACAATGGCTTGGTTGCTGAGAGCCATCAGCTTGCCGCCGTTGATCCTCGCAAGTGCTCCTTCCACTGCTCCTGTTGTTCCGAAAGTCCAGCAAGAACCACAGTCCTCTTGGTCTGTTGGGAAAAGATTAGATCTATTTATTTGTACTGTCCCATATAAAGGGGAAAGCGCCAGGTTGCCCACGAAATTCTCATTTTCTTAGGTTTTTTTTTTGCAATTTGCAGGTACGGTAAGGTTGTATGTTGTACAAAATATGATTTGCGGCCGTAACAAGTATGTAGTTTCAGAATTTCAATACAACCCTCTATCATTTATAATTTAAGATCATATATAATCCTATTCAAATATCAATCAATATGATTTAAATATATTTAAGTAAAATTTGATTTTCCTGTTTGTTAACTAGGTACTTGTGTTATGTTACTTACTTTTAACGGTTGAAACTAGTCCAAAAAGCCTCAAGTCATACTCTTTCGGTATGTCGTTTGAGATATCATCCAACTTTTCTTCATCGTAAGGGAAGGGGATCGTTCCAACTTTTCCTTCTGGACGCCTCATCAGACCCATGTACCTTTTCATTTCTTCGGGAGTCTTATCAGCGAATTGGTTTATAGCTAGTTTGTAACCCTTGTTTTGACGGTTGGTCTGGATTACTTGCCTAAAAAAGATGTAAGAGTTAGAATCAAGTATGACTTCTAATATTAAAGTCAATTTAATATAAAACTACCTCATACTCCTCTTGAAGATACTCTTTCTCATTTCATGCTCATTGGAATCAGGGTATTTTTTGCTATAGGTCCTTTTGAATCTGTAAGTAACACCGATAAATCATTTTGGTTTCTAAGTACCATCAAAAGTCTTTTGAAGTTGTAAAATTTTTGAGAAACGTTAAGTCACATACGATTTGAAAACATGGTCGACATGTTTATCGTTGTCAGCATCAACGAACAACAAACCCTTGGTTACTCCTTCACTATCTCTAGTGTGAGTAGTCGGTTCAGTTGAACAACCGTCTGTGGAGAAATAAAGTCTCTATATAATGATCTTTACATAATTATAAACAAATTGTAGGTTAATACATTTTGTATTTGAATACTTACAGTCTTCAACATCGAAAACACTACGGAAAGAGAAGTCTTTGTCGTAATCGTAGAAGTCCCAAATTTCGTGTTTGTCCTTCGATCCCAACCAACTGTTGAACTCCAATACTTCGTATCTGAAAGGGGTTAGTAATTATTCATCAATTAAGACGGCTAATCAACTGTTCCTTTCGGCAGCGAAAAAATTATTGTAAAGATCAAGAATTAAAGACGAAATCGATGGTCGAGCATCCCAAGCATTCTTTTTTCGTAAAGCACGAAAGATTTTGTATTATAACCACTTTAAGGGATCTAACTAAATGGGAATACGTATAAGGACTATCGTCTCCTTACCTGACAGGAACCCAGGCTCGGTCGTTTTCATCGTAAGTAGCCCAAATAGTACTTTCTGAGTCAGTACTCTCATCTTTAACGTTGTTAATGAACTTGGTACAATCTTTGTCGTTAATCGTTTCTTCAACTGTGTGACGGAAAGATATTATTGAAATATCTATATACAAAAAAAAAAAATATGTTGCTTTTATAGAAAACTAAAATGCTAACAAAGCACAGACTTAAAAGTGTTGTCCTCTACACAGGTCCGTCAGGTGGCTACATCATTAATTTGACATCAATTTCATAGAATACTACGGTCATATTGATGATAAACTAATCGTGTAAAGCCTCATTGACAGGATGCAAGTTCCTTGCCTTTTTTTTTTTTGTGGGTGGGAAATCATCAAATAACTTCTCCCGCTCTGGGCAGAGCAGGAGGGCGTGTCAGACTCTTACTGACTAAAACCCACCCGTGTTCCTTCAGTTGCCTGTGCCAGGGGCCACGGTAACCCTCTTGGACTTTTCCGCAACCCTAGCAGGCATCGGTCCTAGCAAACCCCGTCATTGGTGCTGACATCTCTTTGAGGCGCGCGTGGAACACAACGCGCCGTCGACCCGGGCCTGGTCCTTATCGAACGGCGAGCAAGTTCCTTGCCTGTGGCATACAAAACAATTGAAGCAACAAAATATGCCTTGTGTTGTCTAAGCGCTGCTTAGACGTGTGCGGACCCATCATACCACTGGCCATACCCCTGGTGGTATAGTTTTAGACCCACCATACCACCAGGGGTATAGCCAGTGGTATGGTGGGTCCGCAATGTGTTTAGACGGTGAAACTTTTCTAGAGTTGGTTCAACTCATGGTATGCTACAGGGGTTCACTAAAGTTTCACCAAAACTCCATTGACAAATTTTCATTTTACAACCACCGTTTCGTATACTATTTATTTCAAAAACAACTTATTCCGCAAATGTTTTATTTTATAAACACTCGTTTTACAAACATTTATTTGGCAAACAATTATTTTAACAAATGTATCAGATGATATTTAATCATTTAAGTATACATTTTTCATTTCTCATTTAGATTCATTGGGATACATCACATTTCTACTAAATATATCATTTCCTCATTGGTTTAAAGAAACCTAACCCTGACGTCGACCGTCTAGGGTTAGCGTTTCAGTTTAAAGGAACCTACACTACTACACCTGCAATTATGCTAATGTGAGGTGTTTTTTTTTTAAATTACGTTATATTAAGACAATTTGTGTAATGTCTTTATTCGAAACGTTGCATAAGAAATAAAATATAAAATTAATGAATTGTTTGTCAAATAATACGTTATTAAATAAAAGTTTATCGGATAATTATTTTGCTTAGTCAAATATTTGGTAAACTTGTTATTGTAGAATGATGAAATGACAAATAATGTTTTTGCCAATCGTTGTTTGTCATGTAATAATTTATGAATTAATGTTTGGTGAACTGACTGGTCACCATGCTACAGGCAATCAAATCGCACCGTGTAAATCAGTCTTTATGCGTAGGTTGAGAAAATTGATTATTCAGATTGATGGTTAAATATTTCAATGATTTTCGTAAATTTCAATTTGACCTTCATTCAAAATTTCTCTTCTATCTTGAATGGGTTATTATTTTTTTTCCTTTTTAACCTCGATTTAGATACATTTCTCAACATCTATCACTAGTAGGACTTAGTTTTTACTTAATTTTTTTTTGCGAGTGTTTTTGTTCTTACCTTCAGCCTCAAAACCATCGACATCAGGCAGAATAGTTTCAGGTATCTGTCTTTCCGACCTGTCTCCTTCCATGTTGTTACACACTGTTAGTACATCTTGGTCTAGGGACGCTTCAGGATGGATCTGTTGTTAGAAATTGTTTTTTTGTTACTTACAGTTTTGATAGATGATAAACTTAACATCATTACATAAGGGTTGGCCAGAGGTGTATATTCGGTAGGTACATCCACGTTTCGCCGTATATGTTTAAGTATAATTATCATATAACAGGAGGCGAGCCTATCGTCATCAACCGGACAGAAATCCAGACTCCATGGCAAAACTCTTGCCCAACCCGGGAATCGAACCCAGGATAGATCAGCAGTCGCGCTTGCGATCAATAGACCATCGAAGCAGTCATGAATATAAACATATGATAATATATGAAAACCTTTTACTGACCTCATACTTAACCCCATACCGGAATTGTTTGTTTTTAGAATTTACAAAAGACTTCACGTAACCATTGTTGTAATCTATTCTCGATTGCTTGGAGGTTTTCCTAAAAAAGAAAACGGAACTCAACCCATTGTTAACCCATAATATTTATATAATATAAGTTATAAACATAATCACTGGAATTTTACCGTCTAACGTAATTTGACAGTCAAACACCAATATACATATTTGGATTTTAGAGAATTTTCAGTCAAACAAAAATAGAAAATTAAATTAGAAAAATGCATAAACTCACCAGACAGCATAATTTTCGATGACATTGTCAGTTAGCGACATTCTTGACGCATTTAACTTGTATTGATTCGGCCATTTCAGGGGTTTGGCTTTATACTTGACTTCAGCAGCTTTGGCATCAGATTTCTTTACACTTTTGCTCACTCCTCTGTGTTCAGCTTCTGCCCTTTTCACTGAAAATTTACAAAATACAAGAATTTACTACTTTCATCAGTGAACTTGAGACCAAGACCTCAAGTCTGCTATTACAATTATTGTTTTTATTATTATTGTAGTGTTAGAATGGTCTATCATTGATTTCATAATTGTTGATTTTGACAAGTTTGGTAATCTACTAATAGAAAGGCGTCATTATGACTTTCCAATGGTCAACCACTGACACTCCATTGAAAAAAATAGCATAGAATGGTAATCTCGTACATAATGACAAATGAATTACTGACGTATGCGGTAAAGAAAAAAAATACTAAATGTTCATTTAAGTAGTAGTTTTTCGAAAATCATTTCTACTAACGGGTTTTATAATAATAGCAATACGACAATGGTGCCGATTCCCTTGTTTACAAACTAAACCAAATTTAAGTTCAGTGCATCTTTTTCTTTCTATTTTATTAAGAAAAGGACAGAAGATAAATTTTATTTTAGTCCTGTCAAATTAATCAGCGCCTGACACTACTCCATACAAGTTTAGACGTGATTAAAAAGTTGACTACTAAAATTACATCAAATTACGTCAGGTGCTGACAGGACTAAACGAATATTTATCTTTTGTCCTTTTCATAATGAAGTAAAAAGAAAAAGATGCACTCAATTTAAATTTAGTTGAGTTTGTGAACAAGGGAATCGGCACCATAGTCATTCTACCATGATTCTATTACGAGACCACTGACCGACCAATGATCGACCATTATGAATTTTGCAGATTACGAACTTTTAGCAAAATGACAATGGGATTGTGTTGGAATGACGAATTTATAAAAAAATTGCAGACGTGGGGTCCAGCACCCTAATTGCGGAACACACTTTCAATTGTTGCTAATCCATTGTTTCACAAATGTTTGAAAAAATGGTCTAGATACTCAACAACGTAGATAACTCAATGAATGTTGTTAATTAAACTATCTAAAATAAAAGGCCCTGCGATTTTTTACCGCGTAAATGGCCTGATTTACACGATGCAAGTTTCTGGAACGTTCGTAATTTCTTACAGCTAATAAAAAATTATAAAGTTAAAATTCTGAGGGATCAGCAGTAGATTCCGTAAGCTGAAGCAAATTATTATTACTATTATAGGACCTATAGTATGCAATACACAAACAAGAGTTTTATTTTGTTTTTTTGGTTTCTTTTGAGCGTGTTATTGATTTTGCCCTGACTACAGTTACGTTTGCCATCAATTTGTACATACAGGGTGTCCCGTAAATAATGGATCAAACGTAATGGGTAGGTAGCTTACCTCATTTCAAACAACTAATTTGAACAGTTAAAAAAAATCGGTAAGGTAACCATGATATTTTTTTTTTTCGAATTTTACATTTTCTCTAACAGCATTCAGTGTTTTTAATGCTGTCGCTGCAACTAATAACATTTTTAGGTATGATTTTTGTCAAAAACTTCTGAATAGCTTATTGTTAATATTTTCTTTTTCAAATATAATTTTATTTGCCTTAGAAAAAAAATGTTCAATTGATTTTTTTTTTTAAATCGAAAAAAAAATTACCGGTTTTTTTTAAACTTTTCAAATTAGTTGTTGGAAATGAGGTAAGCTACCTACCCGTTACGTTTGATCCATTATTTACGGGACACCCTGTATAAATATGTAAGTTGATATCTGTGGAAAATGTAGTGGGTAGTATATTTGTTAAGTTAAATGATAAGTTATTACATTTTATTTTTAATATACTACTGTTTGTTTTCCCATGTGAAATAAAACAAAAATAAAACACTCACCGCATTTGTTTGAAAATGATATCATTTTTGAGGAAAAATAATTTGTAAATATTAATTAGCAATTTTATTGTAAAATTATGTGCTGTTTAAACCAATACCAGTTTTGTATAGAATAGAATAGAATGAATAGAAAGCATTTGTTTGTCAGAATATTGTACAAAGTTGTTATGTGGATTATGTATACGACATAATACGACAGAATATTATGATCGTAATCATAATATTCTGTCGTTTTCGGCGTACAAATATATTTCGTAAAATTACACAAAATTACGTCATCATTAAGTACATTAAAATTAAATTATTAATAATCATTAGAATTATAAATAATTTAAATAAATTGAACAACAGTTGTAAAAGAGATTAATTATTATATAAGTCAAAATTCAATTAAGTGTAAGAGATGAACGGTGACTTGCCCGTATTGAGCAGCGATTGTACGTGTTGTTTAGACGGTGCCAGTCAATCGTTGCTTCAATTGTATAGTAAGCCACAGTCAATAAAAGTTGCACCGTGTAAATGGGAATTTAATGTGTTACAGCAGGTCCGTATCAGCTTTAATGTTAACCAATTTTTCTGCTAGAATTTATTTATAGTACTCAGGTGGGCGAGCTGAGTTATAAAGCAAGTCCTGAAAGAAGTTTGCTCATAATTGACTACTAAATCCATTTCAGTAACTATTAATATCGGTTTTTTTTTTATTATGTATTTTCCAATACTGACCGCCGATCGAACAAATGAAAATTAAATCTTATTTCAAGGCAATAAGACAAATTTTTAAATGCATAAAGTAATGCTAGGGTCGACACGATTTTCTTAATAATAATATTTAGCTTTAAAAAATTGTTTTGGTCATTGTTTAATGCATTTAACTCAATACACTAATTGGGGTGTATGAGGTCTTGCGTTAATTATGAGTATAGTAAAACTAATAAGTAGCTAGTTAGTAGATGAGGGTTGATGATATATTGATATACTTATTATATACCAAAAAACTCTGTAAAAAAATCAGATAGGAGCCCCGTGCAAAAATTATATAACAAATGGAGATACAGGAAAAATGCAGGAATAACAACTTACCACTTAAACCCTGTGTGACCACCACCAGCCCGAAAAGTAACCAGACAAATTTAGCCATCGTGAAGCCCAGAACCACAGATCCCAGAGCCCCATATACACTATGTAACAAAAAAAATTGTGTCCCAGCCTTTTATGTATTCAGATTGTGCTAATTAATAGGACTCATTAGCGGTTCAGTTGATAATGAATATAAAGAATAGTGTGGAATTGTATAATTATAAAAAAGTGTGGCTTTCTCGTGACTTTTTTCGGATGGTCTTTGATGAATTGGCAACCATTTTTGTAAAGAGTACCAATTAATTGCACAGATAAATCTTTAAAGCACTTTTGGGACGATGCTACTGACAAACATGGCTTTAACTGAAAGTTTGAAAACTACACAACATGGTATTGTAGCGGTATCTACATCGCCACATCCGAACTACGCACCACACTGACGTCACGCAAAATCCTGCATCGCGCAAGCAGAGTTTACCGCGCAACTAGCATAATTATATACAACGTCCCGACGGAGTCGGTCGGAGGATCCTCCCTTTTATATGGAGGTATGAGTGAACTTTAAACCCTGTTCTTCGTACCTCTATGATATTATAGTGATTTGGTGGCAAATAGGATAATCTTACGAACTAGAAGACTGGCTAATTCACAATGCCTTTTCATTGAGATACAGTACACTAGGCTGTAAGGGCTCATGGCCAACTACGCTTGCCGCGGTCGGTTCGTAGATGGGTGGCTAGCCGTTACATATCGAGACCCCTCCGTGCCTCGGAAAGCACGTTTTAAGTCATTGCTCCCGGCTCTCATACGTAGATCTTTGAGAGTCGTTACGGATACTCAGAAGCCCAAAAGTCTGAGAAGCAGTCTTACCAAGGAGTATCGTGTTACCCAGTAACTGGGTTGTGAAGGTCAGATAGGTAGTCGCTCCATGTAAAATACTGGTATTCAGCTGCATTCGGTTAAACTGCAAGCCAACCCCAACATATTTGGGAAGGCTAGGCACATCGATATTGACAGTGCGCTACACTGTTCAATAAGTATTGATATTTTAACATAGTTTGATCCGAAAAATCCCTTTCACAGAATTGAGAATGCCTACCTACATATGCTAATCGTATCCATATATTTATAACCTTTAGGAAGGGATAATAATAACCTAACTGCCTAAAAATAATAATGAATGTGATAAATCTAATTTCGTTTAATGATCACATTACAACAGTTTTCATAATATCGGATTATATTTTAATTAAACTACGATAGATATTTAAAACGGCCTGATTATGATACTTACATAGCACAACTAGGCCAACAGTACTGTTATAAAAGTATTATTTATTTATACAGGGTCTCCCAGAAAACAACGTCAAGCCGGAAACAGGTGATATATACAGGGTTATTGGTAAAACACCAACAACCTCTCAAAAAAAAAATCAGCGGTTCTCTACATTTATGTTTGCAGAACTCGTGAAAATGTAGACCAACAGATTATTTTTTTCGCGATTTCCTGTTTGGTCCCATAGTAAAAGTTGTTCATAATGATGAGTAGGTACAATGACCCCTTAAGAGGTTGATGGTGTTTTACTAATAACCCTGTATAGTGGCGCGTACCTTATCACATTACAATATTATACCACGTATACTTACATGGTTTACTTAGAAGATATACAAAATTTGAATGAAATCCATTCACTAAAAAAATCTGCTGTTCCATACATTTTGTCGAGCGACGTGTAACAAAATGTATGTAACAGCAGATTTTTTTAGTACCATACATACAGACTATATATATCTACTGTTTCCGGCATGACATTGATTTCTGGGACATTCTGTATTCTAATTTATTGTACACCAGAAAATACATAACAAAAAATACATGTACACACTATTATACCATTTTTCACTTTAAAATATTGTTTACCGTTAAACAAAAATAAAGTACATGAATATACTGTTTTCATCGATATTCAGAGCGATACATAAAGAAAAAGTTTAACCTACTACGTAGAACATCGTGCATGCATCTGGCGTGGGCGCGGTGATACAGCTAGCCTTAATTTCAGAATGAGACTGTTAATGTCTTGATTTTACGGGACATAGTACATAGATAATTGTTATCAGATCACCTTGTAGATACTACTATTATTGTTTGTTCTGCCACCTCAATATTCACAGAATGAATGTTTTCAATGATGAGTGCTAAGTGGTGGGACGACAGAAATAGAGCTCAATACATTCAATAAAAAAAATATTTCTTTTATATTTGGTGAGGCTTATTAAGCCTTCAAAGTTGGTGCTAAATTTATGAGTTGCCCGAGTAGTGCTAATGAATTATGTATCTAATTAAAACATTTAAAAAATACTTAAACTAATGTTTATTTTTCCGAGAAACCGTTTATTTTTCAGTAATATTGTTTTTTCCCACGTTGACCATAATATACTTTATTTCTTGTATAAATAGTTGGCAAACCTTTATTTTTTTTGAGGGATGGGCCTCATCAAATAACTTCTCCCGCTCTGGGAGTGTCAGACTCTTACTGACTGAAACCCACCCATATTCCTTCAGTTGTCTGTGCCAGGGGCCACGGTAACCCTTTTGGAGTTTGCTGCAACCCTGGCAGGAATCGGCCCTAGTGGACCCCGTCATTGTTGCTGACATCTCTTTGAGGCACGATTGGAACATAACGCAACGTCGACCTGGGCCTGACCCTTATCTGACGGCAAGCTACCCATTGCTCGCCGTCCGCAAGCCTGCGCCTGCGGTGGCCGGGAATCGGCCTGGGATTCCCGACGTCCAGGGCGTCTCCTGCGCTGACTAGGGACGTGACTCACGCTTTCCACCTTCTCCTTCGCGAGCATTACTGCTTCGCAGAAGGAGGTGACGGCTTCCCATGCCCACTTGCTCCGTACCATGGCCTGGACCGGGGCCGGACGCGAGAGATCGCCACTGCCAGTCGCCTCCACGAGGACACGGCGGTACTCCGCCCAAGCAGGGCAGACCTCCACCGTATGTTACACCGTGTCCTCAACCTACCACCAAACCACAACCACAACACACCACACCACAACAGAATGGCATAAATATTGACTTATTTATTTTGTCGAAAGCCTTGTTGCCTTGTTCTATAAATAAAATACTAAGATATAAAATCTCTTTAATTGTGTTAGTGCCAAATACATGTCCAGCAGTGGACTATTTTAAAATGGGTATCTGGGTATTTTACATAGACCACCCCTTTCACCAAAGAATAAAATACTACCCCCATCTTAACTAACGTATCAAATCAATAAAAAGTTTTCACCTGTATTTTGATCCTCACACACGAACACAGTTCGGATCTTTTCTGTTCAAGTACACACAGTCATAAAAACTGGCCCATTACGAAATTGCATCATCCACTTTTTTTGTCAGGAATTTTTGCTCATCCCGTAACCCAATCACGGATCACGTCAAATTGTTTTCTCACGATGACCAGTGGACAACAGTTCTTGTTCTTCTAGTTACCGTGTTGGTACAACTGGTACAACTGGTCCAATTATTTGTACGTGATTAGCGGACTGGCGAGCCTTTTGGCGCGAAGGAGAATGCTCTTGGAATCTATATTGAGCAAAGTGTAAAAGAAATCAGGAAAGGTTTTGAGAGGTGTTGAGTATTGGGATGATTCGTATTTGACCCTAACAATACCAGCGCTGTGGGATTTATTTTTAAATATTGGGACTCGATTAAATAAGTCTTGTATGTATCTTTATTTCTTATACCACTCATTATTGTTAATGCTTGGATAGTGCTCCTTCGAGAACATTGGGAGGCCTTTAGTGACGAGTGCCTGAAATGCAAAAAATTACATAGTACATTCTTTTCGCAATTCAGTAGGTACTACCACCCAAAATAACACTTTTAATTACCTTCTTAAGCTTCAGTTTACATTCGTAGCTGATTTTGATTTTATAAAACTTTCTATGCTCTAATAGTAAATAGTACCTAACAGTGGAATAGTACATTGTTACCCTAGGGGTGAAATTAACTTATTTATTCCCGAGACGGGGGTTTCGAGGGACTAAATAAGTCTTTAACCCGAGGTAAACAATGTGCTTTTCATTACGAATACAAGAAAAGTAAAAATAAAAACATGAAAAAGCTAAAGAAAAAATGATCCTGTTACTTTTATGAAATCAGGCGTTAAATCCATATCTGAATCAGATGAACTCATTGTGTTAATCTCAAATTCAAATACAAATCAAAAACAAATTCAACAAAATTCAAAAACAAATCTCTGCTATACGGAAGTACCTATAAACAAAACTCTACAACCCGAAAAAACAAATGAAGATCGGATTGCCGCTTTCCCGCCAATTGTTTTTTTTTTCTTTGGCTGCCTTCTAGCTCTTCAACCATTTTTTTTTCATTTCCATCATTGAAAAAATGGTAAATATTTTGCCCAAATCTATTTTATTTTAAAGTAATAGGTAGTTGAAAGTAAATTATAATAAAGTAAATTAAAAAAAAATCTTCTATTAATACTTATTTTATGTTATTTCAATTTTACATCGCGCTGTAATTGAGTGGCTGTATAGGAACCTAGAAAAAGTTGGAACATGGTTCGATAGAAATGTGAAAATAGAACTAGTTTTTTTAATAATTTGACAGCTGTCAGTTGAAAACGATTCTCCCTAGGACTGAAAAGTATTACTTTCAACCCGCTCCTCAGGCAACTTCCGACCTACTTTCCGAGTATGAGTAATGAAAAGTATATTTACACAATTTCTTCTGTAGGTACTCAACATTTCAGTTTGAACTTTTGACATACAGACAACTAATCGATAAACTGTCAAAAGAAAGACAACTTGTAATATTAATAGTTGATCTAATGGAACTTTATTGCTCCCTTATCTGATCGAATGCAGTGCTAGGCACATAGAAAGTAGGAGCCGTACCATTTGAACGGTTAATATCTTACTTTCACCAGTGATAGCGGTCCGTTGAGTTCGCACTTGCAGTCTATAGGTAAGTTATTAGAGTGGAGTGCGAATACACACTTTTCCCCGCTGTACGTGTCGAGAAATCAGGGTGTCTACTATCTAAGCAGTAAGTCCGTAGTTTCGGCTGAAATTACGGGCGTGCCCTTCTCCGTATCGCCTACGGACATTGGATTATTTCAGGGCACGAACTAAGAATGGTGACAACACGATTTGACAGTTGTGCCCGATGTGTTGATGTTCCCGTTCGAAAATGTTAATTAATCGGGAGTAGGGTAAATTTCGAAGCATCGAACTACTTTCGGATGCGCCCGTATCTTTGTTGACGGGCTTAGAGAATAGGCCCCGTGCAGTCAGATATTCCACAGTGATTTTCTCTTCTATGGGTGGAATTGGTGAGCGACTTTAGAAGATAATTGTTATATGAACTTCATAGTTTTATACAAAACTTTCAAAGAAAAGATTTTGATTTTCGTTGCTTTGTAGGTATCTCTAGAGATGCGCCGAATATTTGTTTTATATTCGGTATTCGCAAATGAGGTATTCGTATTCGGTTGAAATGCCGAATGTATTCGGCAAAATAAATTAAAGGAATCCCATAATCTAACAATCGTATTTATTAGAAATTGTTTATTATAAGGTATTCAAACAAATATATAATTAAACACAGGTAATCAAACAAAATCTAGCATTAATAGTTACATAAAATCAAGAAGGTATCTTAAAAGAACAGTAATTTTTAATTGCAATAATCCCACTAGCAAATTACAATTACATTGTAATAGGAAAGGTTTACTTATGCATAATCAATGAACTATGATATTTTCTCAACTATGGCATTCATAAATTTAAACATAGACAAATAAGAAATATTTGTAATTAAAATTTAATATTTGTAATCAATCAGCGCAGCGGTAGATTATGATGCAAGAAGACCACGCTTTCAGCTCTATCTGGCAAAAGCCTACTCGTATTTCTTTTCCCCTGATACACATTTCCTGCCTCGGAAAACAAACGTTCGCTATATATGTATACTGCTACCAGGTGCTTTTCTGGCTACATCGGCTAGATGTGCATACTCGTATTTAGTTTTATGTTTCGCCCACCAATCATAAGGGCTGTTGATTCTAGGCAGCAGATTTTCCTGTATGTAACTGTCAAGTTCGACAGCAATTGGACTTTTAGAGTTTTCAATCTGTACGGGCTTGCTTGATGCGAGCTCTTCGTAGCAATCCCAAAAAGCGACGTGGGTTTCTTCGAGGTAGTTAGTGTCATCTTGTAGAGGTCTCGCTGTTGAGTCAAGAACTGCACTAAAATCTGGCACCCGTATTGTGTTGTGTTATTGAAAGCAAAAATATTGCTTTCAATCATTCATCCTTTGTTTTAAGAATTGTAATGTAGAAAAACCCACGTTTAAATGATACAATAAAACCTACATCTTCGCGGTCTTATAGGTTGTGGAGTTAAATGATTATTGTGTGATAGAGTGTGTGTTGGAAAGTTCTTAAGGGAGATTTTTCTCCCTAAAAAAATACACACTTTACAAACGTTTTTTACAACGGTGGGTGAATATTTTCGACTAAACTTGTCCTAAATTATCCTTTTGTTAAGGCGGATCACACACTAGAACGCGTCACGCGACGGTGCGCAGATAACGCGCCCAGCGCCTGATTTTTTACATACAAATTCAATAAAAACGCGCTTCCGCGCGGGGAATTTAGCTCTATTCCCGGCGTCCTGTCACGTGGTACGTTGTAGTGTGTCATCCGCTTAACGTGCAAGCAGTACTTACTCAAGTGACAAGTTATAATACTATTTTTGTTTCCTTAAGTGTCAAACGGCAGCACCATTTAGTAACTTTGTTATATAAATGCATGGCGTAATAAAATATGACCATTTCAATATAAGTCCAATCAAATTTCACGCTCACCGCATCCGGTACATTAATATTATAAAAATTAATGAACTTGTCAAAAATAAATTGATATTAGAGCCTCAAATAACTCGACCAGTTCACGATAAAACTTTCTTAGATTTTTATCTAGACCAATCATGCGCATGTGCATGGTCAAACTTGAAATTAAAAAGAGTATTGTTTCACTTTGCCCCCGGGCAAAGTTGCCTCCATATATTTTTGTCTAGTCGAGCTTTTGACTTTAATTGCTCCCTAAGGCTTAAGTTCTAAGATTCTATGACATTCGGTATGTCTGTTGATGAATTGGACCATTATCATAATTACGGGGCGATGTCTATAATTTAATCTCTTTACTTATTAAATGTTTTGTGAGCATTTGAGTGCGTTTCGTTGCAGGTGATGCGCAGGAGTGGCTGGATATGGTTTCGTCATGTTAGCACTATAAGTGCTTCTAATAAACTATAATTGCTAGGTAAGATTTGCACAATGATCGTGGGCGTTATCGAGTAATCAAATCTTTCGACGGATATTGCAATACGCAATCCAGAACTAAATAAGAAATTAAAGATACCTACTAGAATGAAAGATTCATTGATCATCATCATTGACAGTCTGATTCTCACCGACTACTTATTAACAGTTCGGCTATTGCAACTCATAAAGATCTACAAACATAAGTGGTGTAAAAAATTATAATAAGAATCACTTCTCATCTATTCCCATCACTACTTTCACCATAGACATGCTCAGAACACCAGAGTACTTGCAATAATATATTTGCATAAAAGCTCTGCCAACTCGAACACTCCCCAAATTTTAATTTCATACAAAAAACTACCCAGAATAGTCTTCCTCGCGGGAGCTCTGTTTATATGTGTTGATCAATACCCAAGCTATAAATAAATCGCATTCAAATTCACCTGCTATCGTTTCATTACTTTTTGAATAAATGAAACGTACTAAGTGCGTACCTTACAAGCATCAGGGTTCCGTATCTAAAAGAAAAACTGAATATGGAGCACTTACTTGAAATATGTCTACTTAAGTAAATGAAAAATAATTAATGTGAAATATGTTTACTTATAGGTAAGTACATAAGCTCACGCCTTTTCGGCAGGTAGGGAGATACTACAGAACGACACCTGCTACGATCCTTACATACCCCTTTTTTCCTTTCACTGTGTTTCCTTATGTCTAAAATTGTAAGTACAAATAGATTTGAAAGTCAACCTTATTGCGCAAAAGAAGGTGCTACATTAATATTACTAAATCAAGTTAACAATCTGTGGCGGCGCAATTCTTTTTTTAAATCACCGACGATACATTTCAACGCCGAGGTGATCAGAATCATGTACTGATTCCATGGTAACAGGTTGTGCGTTGGTGTGTCTGCCACCCTGGGTGTTGATGTGTCTGTAAAACCTCATGCCGTGGTCAGAATATTATTAGCCAGCCAGCAGACAGCGGCTACAGACGCTACTCGTGAAGATTTAAATGCATCCCAAACGGGACCCTAAAATCTGAGTAATAAAACTTAACACCTAAGCTTCAGTTACCCCGCTGCGTTAATTTTCATACATATTTTATTTTATTTGGAACCGGTATCGGTACCGGCAGCTTCACCACTATGTCTCCACATAGCTCCGCTAATATAGGATATTAATTAGGTATCACATTCCTTATGATAATTTTAAATGCCTACGTAATTGTGGTGTTGATTAAAGGCAAAATAAAAACGGGTAGTCTATGAATAAACTTAAGCTCTGTTAAACATTTACAATTCTTATTTGCTTTAGGAAACGAAAATTAGACTACCAAAGTAGGACTTAGATCTGTTTTTCTCACCGTTAGTTTACTAGTTTTATTTTAATTTCATTAAAACAGTGGTCTCTTAATCTTCTCTATTTCTTGTTCCTGTGTAATACGCTTTTTAATTACATCTTACTTTTGCGACGAGTGGCGTAATATTAAGTGATCTAGAGTGATTTTATTCGCTTAGTTGGTCACACCATGTACACTCAAAATCTGTCTCTCTCACTCTCTCACACACACACAAACACACTCATGAACTTATACAATTGATCGTATTATCTTTCTGTCTTTAGTTTTATTTTTTATTTAATTTTTTTTTCTCCTTTTGTTACTTACCTGTTTGTAATTTATAATGTAAGGGAAGAGCGGAGCCTTCAACTACAGGCATTGCTATGCCTAAATGGAGACTCCTCGACATGCAATGTAAGCCAAAATGATATGAAATAAACTTTTTTTTTTTTTTTTTTTATCTTGAAAACAAGACAGACTTAATTGAAATACACTTAGCACAACATTGCATTATGCCTGTAGTCCCTGAAGGCAGAAGTTTACCTATTTCAGTACAATACATCCACATTTCGCCAGTTATGTGTTAAATCACAGGCAACAGGAGCGAGCCGTATACCATGAACCGGGCACAAGTCCAGACTTACTAAATGCTGTCCGCGTGAAAAAAGTTTAAAACAGTTAAAAGTTCAAAATAATTACAACCATGGCACCTAGTAATAAAGTCGTGTTTACATTGGCTATGTTTCAAGCGAACTAAACAAAATAAGAGCTCACGTCTCAAGTGCGCTGTTATTTACCGAGACGTATTTCTTGCGCCGACCCGTATCTAGTCGGTATTGTTGATCGAAGGCTTTAATACAACGTAGTGCAATGTGTATATAGTACCTAAGTGAGGTACAAACATATTACCGTTTTATTGATGTTCGAAGTCACGGTAATAAAATGGAGGCGTGCATAAGTGCATAAACATGGGAGTACATAAACAATGCTTCGTATTAACTCGCCGTACGAACTAAACCGTTCCGAACAATTGAACACAGACCGCGGTTACACTGAGACCGCAACGCACGCGGGAGCGGGTGTCACCTTGGTGTCACTGACGAAGCTGTTACTCAAATTAACCTAGTATATATTCTCATAATGTTTGTTTTATTTTATTAAGTGAATTGTTTTTGATTTTATGTATTTTATTTTCTCTTTTAGTCTTACACACGCTGTCTACATCTCTAAATCTACTATCCTATCGCAGGTATGCTGGAAGAGATTTCATTAGAAATAAGCATCACCTTTGTACCTATTTTTCTGTTTTTTTCTTCTTGTCTGTTTATATAAGTGTGTAGGTACATAAATGGTTAAATAAATAAATAAATAGTAAAAAGTCATATAGAAATATAAAATGCGATTTTCTTAATATTACCACAATTGCAATATGCTGTACCTTATTAACCTTATTTTCAGGGACGAAGTCTCAAGGGTACTGCCTATCTGGAGAGAACGGATGGTTATGTCGGACTCCTACTGATTAAAACTCCACGGTTTCTACCACTACCATGAGCCGTACATGCATACGCGCTCATCTCCGACTGGCATGAGCCCACCACGTGCAGCCAATCCTACGACCTCACAGCCTCCCATAAAGGCGCACATAGAAAACGCCGCCTCTTCGGAATAAGTATTTACTAACAGTTCTTGAACAACATTTAGGTTAGACAAAGGCCTCACCTAAGTCGGGCCACAAGAACCAGGCTTCTATCTACCACATCCAGTTTCCATCCACTATGTCATCAAGTCTATTTGTCCCACAGCCACCATTCAAGGACTTGTCTGCTCCAACAGTCATTGGCTCTTGATAGAAATGGCCGTCCCACTTCCACTTCAACTTGCTTTGACGCACCAGCTGAGTAAGGCTCGAAATGAAATAATTATAACGGGTGTCAAAATACTCTTAACGAAGCCGAGAGTCACTACTTCTTCCAGTTATTATGATATATTTTTTTGTACTGGACCATACCTGGGAACCTTCTGGAAATGGAGATATTGAAAAAGTTCAATATCTGCGTAATTGTCAGAGTTCCTACACGTTTATGTGTTTTTTTTTTTGCGAAAATAAGTTTTGAATGTACTCTCACGATATCAGAGGGGTAATTCTCGTAATTTTAAGAACGTTCACAGTCTAATCTCAGTGTCAATATGTCAAAAATACATCTAATTTCCCTACATATTTGACAAGTTTTTGACATTGACTGTCGCTGAGATGAGATTGCGACTAGATCCTATAGATTACTATACTCTATGGACTAGATTTTGAACGTTTTTAATTACGGGAATTGCCCTTACTACTACGCTCGCGGGCGCCGCGCGCACCTTTTCAAGTTTCTCAAGCGATACTATGTATTATAGTAATGAAGATAAATTTTAAAATTATATGACACTGAAACTGCTCGCCACTTCGCTGCCGGCCGCTGCCATCTCGGTGTGATTTGAGCCTCACGCACCCATTCGCACAATGTTTTGCGTGCATTAGGTACGTTGCGCACTACCGTAAACAGCGAATTATCTATCACACCAAAAATAAAAGTTGTTTCCCAGCAATTATTTTTGCACAAAGTTACTTACTTTGATGTACATAATGCATAGATGACGGCTTCGTGAAAGGTCTTGTTACACCCTGTATTTCATACAGCAATTTTTTTTTTGTAGTGACAAAAAAAATCGGTACTGTGAAATTGGACTATAGTATAGTTAAAACCTCGCTGCAGACTTGGTCATAAATCATTCGAGTGTTTCGCTCTCTTTCCCACTCACGGGCCTTATGGGCAGGCCACGCCCACACGTAGTCCTGTGTATTACTGCAGTCGATGAGTGATTTCGATAGTTTTATATATTTATAAATGGGGTGATAGAAATAAATACAAATTTTATTTTATTTTATTACCAAATTTACTACAAAGCATATTAAATATATAAACAAAAGAACGTATATATAAAACTAAAAATAGAAAATTAAAATAACCTTAATGATTCTGTTATCGATAATGGCCTTGAGCGCGCGCAACTAGCGCACATCCCTACTCCGATTATAATAATAATTCATTTATTGCGGACCACATATAAAAATACACACAATCCATAGCGTTAGTAACAACAACTTACAAACTATGTTAGTAAAACTTACAAACTAACCTAACAACAACTAATACCTACGTGGCCCAACAGATGGTGGCACGTGCCTCTGCATCCAGTGCCTAATAAAGGGGCTGTCCACCTTATCAATCAATGTTTTCAAGATGCTGATGATGATTTATAGAATAATTCACCCGATCCCCGCTCCTCGTACCACTATGCTCGCATCCAAACCTCCACTTGTTAGCCGAAATGCTTGTACCCAGCTATAAAACAAGAAATGTGGTCGCCGCACGGTCAGCGGTCACTGCAACAGCCGTATAATGATTGCGACCATTTATTTTACAACTATCTTTCAATGGGCAATTTACGAGCCAGATTATGGGAAAGAAAAAATACAGAAAACATAAAAAAAATACAAAAAAATAAACACACGTAATCAAATTACCATAATAATGAACATTGTGAACAAATATGCATTTAAATAAACTGTAAACATATTTTTTATGTATCGTAAATATTTACATGCGGCGGTGGTTACGTCACTTTAATTAGTTATAATGGATATCCGATAGACATTCCAGTATCCGAATTAATAAAGCTTGAGTAGTAGATTTAGTATATGAGAAAATGTCAATAACGTAGTTTGCAAGTAAATGTATATTCACCTTATTAGAAAAGGACACACTAGTTTTCACACTCAGTTTTCTCTCTCGAGACCGACTTTTCGGTGCTTGTAAGCGAATGCTTACAAGCACCGAGAAGTCGGAAATTACTATATAAGTACTATGTTGATCAACTAGAATTAGTTGATCAACATAGTACTTATATAGTAATTTCATGCATTAATACTCCAGAAATTTTAGTAAGTACACGAAACTATATATAACCAGCACCCTATTTTCGTAACACACTATCAATCAAAATCTAAATAATTTTGAAGGATATTGCTAATCCATTGCTTGATATGTTCGAAAAATATGTCTGCTCGACAACGTAAATAACGCAATGAATATTGTTGAACTGTCAAAATGAAAGGCACACTAACAGTGGGAACCTCAGACTAAGGAAAAGAAAGGACTCGGCATGACGAACAGTATACAGCATATATCAATGCGGCCGGTCGCCATGTTTTGTCACAGCCAACAAGTACATCAGTTGTCATAGCAACTTGTTTCTTTCAGTGTTTTGAAGAAAATTTTGATATTATAATGCGCGCAGCTCTACCGCAAGTCGCCATCTTTGTGCCAGACTCACATTTTAGGTATGCACGTTTTTTTCGTAGGTATGTCATGTCTATTCTTCTTTTCCTTAGTCTGAGGTGGGAACACTGTTAGTGTGCAATTGAGTACAATTACCCCGCAGGACTTAACGGCTTACCGTGCTCTCTCCGACCGAGGCATGGTTATCCTGGCTCAAAACTACTTTAATAAGTATGATATATACAAAGAGATATTTGATACAGGAATCGGAACCGTGGCATTAAAAACGGCAGGCGCTGTGGCGATGATTGCAAGATATCGGCATAATCATTGGGCAGCATAAGTCTTAGCTTGTAAGTATATCAAATTCTATCAAAAGCTTGAGTAAAATCTAAAATTACGGTGGAGCAGACTTTTTTTATCTTGAAGTGTTCTCTCAATGATGTTGGTAATTCTTTGTGCTTGGTATATACTTGAGTGTTTCTCTCTGAAACAGAATGATGGTTAGGGATCAGATTTCTCTCGTTTATGTCGGTTGTGTTAAAAACGATTTTTCAAATAGCTTTGATGCTATCGTGAGGTGATTTACTGGGCTTGGTAATCATAATCACTTCTGCATCTTTCCATGGCTCAGGAACATGCTTTAGCACGAATGCAGCATTGATGAGCCTAGTAAGCTTCACAGTGGCTTTACGCGGGAGATGCTTTAGGTTAGGATTTCTCTCGTAATAAGGTCAAATTCAAATTCAAATTGCACATTTTGTAGTATTAGTAATACTTCATGTTATTTATTTAACATGCATTCTTCTTTTTGAATATATGCAACCACATTTTTAAGCTCGTCTCTTTGCCCAATATATATTATGGTACGAAAACCCACAGTATTTCTTATGGTTCTTAATATTTTATAAGCCCGTCGAACCTCGTCGATGTAACGTGACGAATAACTTTTTATTGTATTTTCTACTTTTTTATGTTTTATTTTTTTATTTGGTCTTCATTCAATATATAAATTAAACGTGTTCAGTGGCGAAGAGAATTTGTGTTTTCCTTTTTTTTCGCTTATAGTTTTTCTTCACTCTCACGCACGTTGTATGACCGAGACTGCCATGAGTCTTGACTTTCAACCGTACGCCGATTGATGGATTTTTTCTCGACCTAAACCACGGAGCAGAAACAATTACTCCATGTAGATTTCTGCTACTGGTCGCACCGAGCAATTTGTTTTTGCACTAACAACCGGGAAATAGACGAAGCGTGACAAAATATTTACCATCTAAGATTATTAACGACTTAATTAAAAGTTAGTAAGACGGCACGGTTGGCGCAGTGGTTAAGCTATTGACTGCTGCATTACGTGTTGCGGGTTCGATTTCCGCACGGAACAAATATTTTTATCACCTGCAAGTAGTGGTTCCTGGTCTGGCTGTTTGTGTATGTGAGTTCCAATGTTTGTTAATGCACCCACGATACAGGAGAAATTCCTAGTGTGGGGCAACGTTTTTTAAAAAAGAAAGAAAGATTAACGCAAGCGCTTCTATTGAGCACGAGGTCCTGGGTTCAATTCCCGGGTCGGGCAAAGTGTTATTGCGTTTTTCCATCTTGAATTTTTCAGTAGCAGCCCGGAGTCTCAATTTGAGCTCGGTTAATGCCAATAGGTTCGCCCCCTGTTGCATGAGACTTAAAGATAACTTGAGAAATGCACTATAGGTGCACCTCTGCCTAATCCATCGGTGAAGAGTGACATTGGTGCCGATTCCCTTGTTCACAAACTAAACTAAATTTAAGTTGAGTGCATCTTTTTCTTTCTATTTTATTATGAAAAGGACAGAAGATAAATATTAGTTTAGTCCTGTCAAATTAGTCAGCACCTGACGTAATTTGATGTAATTTTAGTTGTCAACTTTTTAATCACGTCTAAACTTGTATGGAGTAGTGTCAGGCGCTGATTAATTTGACAGGACTAAACTAAAATTTATCTTCTGTCCTTTTCTTAATGAAATAGAAAGAAAAAGATGCACTGAACTTAAATTTAGTTTAGTTTGTGAACAAGGGAATCGGCACCATTATGTCATATAAACCCTTTTTCGACTATTGCGTGCAAACACTGTTGCTATGTCGCCTCTTTCCAACTAACCTCCACGTGTGTGTTTAATTTTTGAAGGTATTCCACGCGGTCGCGTTAGAGGTGCACCACACGAGCCGCGTGCCACAGCTACGTAATGGGCTCGTGGAGCCGTTGCACAACGTGGCCACTGTCGAGTTGTCTGCTGTCGTCATCGAAGGCAGCAGGTCAGTAACCCATGGAATATATGTATACTGGATAGCTTTTTAACCCACTGCACCACCGACGCCTGTAGGCCTATCTGCAATACCAGATAGATCACAGTCTTTTGCGTTGCCAACCCGTGTGCCCCCAAATTATAACGGCGCTCATACCCTTTAAACTGGAACACAGTAACACTGCTTGGCGAAAAGAATGAGCATGGGGTAGTAGGTCGTTAAAGAAAGTGGAAAGGTGGTGGTAGAGCGAGCACTGGTACTCTTAAGCCTTCATTCGTGAGGGCTCTTCATAATCATTATCATCATCATCCACTGTTAGACATAGGCGTTCCCCAAACATCACCACATCGACTGAGCCTGTGCTTCTCGCACATCTTCCGTCCTTCATTAGGTCATTGGTCTACCTTAGGAGTAAACAGGCTCTAAGGCTCAATTTCACCACAAATCATTAAACATCACCACCACTACTATCTTCATTTTAAGCTTAACAACGTATTTAAAACATCACTGTCTCTGTCATCTCCAAACGATTAACAGATATAAAATGATGTTTCAAATTCGTTTAACGCTAAGTGCATTTAGTGATTTGTGATGCAATGAGGGTTTTCTGAAATGACGTTAACTAGGTGGCAGCACTGAGACGTCAGGTCCGGGGACCTATCAGAATAGTGTCAAAGCGCCTATATTTTCTTTAATTGTGACTGAATGATGAACGATTGAATGAAAGGAATGATGATCGTCATCATATATTTTATAATCATTGTCGAAATGGAAGACCTCTTGCCAAAGCGGTGCCAACTGTTGCCGTAGCATGTCTATTTCCTTTTACATGTCTGTTTAGTATATTCTATAACATTTATATTATTTTTATTTAAGTGCAACGTTCGTAAGTACGCTGTACTGGTACAGCGTCCTAACTATTGTTTGCCTCACCGGACGACGTCACTACGTCAGCGCCGGCTGTCGCTGAAAACCAGCGCTGGGGCTCTGTCTTGTATAGGGTCGCGGCATAATGCTGAGCGATAGCCGTTTTGCGTAGATGTGACGCATGTTTCCCCCAACCTTTTCATATTTTCTGTGTTTGTGTTATTTTTTGCGTCATGTTTACCGCAAATAAACGCATTTTCTTTCTTTTCTTTTCTTTCTAAATTTTCATGAAAACGCTCATTGCAGTCACTCCTGCAACGCGCTGATCAACGGCGACACGGAGCATTATGACTGGGACTACGGTCTGCGCTGCTGTGGGCTGCGCTCGGGCGCCATCGTAGTACAGGTGGCGCAGCCCTAACTACTGGCCTCCATCCGCTGCTGTAGGACAACGACTATAACCACTACTACTCCTACTGCATCGAGACCTCGCCCAACTACTGCGATTAGGAGATGGTGTGCGACCGGACCAGGGAGTCGTGCAGGTAACTAATACAGTAGGTATTTCATGAATGAAAAGTTAGTTTTTGTGAAAACAGAAAATTTTATTAGAAATCAAGAATAAAAACGCCGAGAAGCCATGGGCTCTATTTCAGAGTCAACAAAAACTGCCTTTTTGTTTTGACAAAAAAAAAATCCGGGTTAGTAAAACACTCTGTATTCATATTTTGTACTCTCTCTGTATTTATATAGCAGCGAATTTTCTCACGTCTAGCGTCTGTGTGTGTTTATATTTCTGTAATCATTTTAAATATTTTCTAGGTCATGCAAGTGATATACTTCAACCCGCGGCCGGCCCTCACCATTCGCATCGTCGGCACCAATCATTCTATAATAATAATGAGGTTAATGTTAATTTCTGTACCAATTTTTTTGACATGATAAAAGCTTTTACTCATAATACCAAGCCCCGATAAGGGTCTCAGAGTTTATCTAAAAATATCCTTGTATGGTATCAAAAGTGGAAAAATGGAGCAGCGCAACTAATGAGTTGTAGGACGTGGGTTCGAACCCTGACAGGCGCTTTACTTTGTGTAAATTATTTCATCACCACTGCTCTCAAAACAGTGGAGGAAAATATCGTTAGGAAACCGGCTTGTCTTAGAACCAAACAATTTTGATGACATGTGACATCTACCAACTGGGCCCGCGTGGTGGATTACTGCCCACTCCCTCTCACCGAGAGGAGACCTGTGTCCCAGCAGTGGGGACATTAGAGGCCGATTACGCTTGGTATCAAAATCAACATAGCATACATTAGCACTTTTTAAATTCAAAAGACAGTCCCCCAAAACGCCCTCCCTTCACCACTTGATAATTTTTTAGGTGGGAAGAAGTGGCGCAACAAACTCCGCAGCAACACAACGGTCTTTATACAATCAATTGTATGCAAAGTTTGTAATGGTAATTACATTACAAAACACAAAAAATGTCAGCTAGAACTAAACCATTTGAGTTAGTGTAGTGTATAAATAAAATAAAGACGTAATAATAGTAACAATGCTGTGCTATACAGGGTGTTTTTGACAGCCCTCCACAAAAACACAGGATTGATTCAGCTCCTTATTCTGAATCATATCCCACTGGAAATTTTCACAGGAAAAAAAATAATTATGCCGTAACGTAACGTAATAAAAGACGCGGCCCAAGAGCGCCGGGGAGCGCGCGGGGGGCGGGGGCAGCCTCGCTCAAGCTCGCTGCGCTGCATGCCGTTCGCTACGTGCGTTTTGCCACGGTAACGATACATTGCGTGTGAGGTAAGTTATCACGATGTCCCCCCATAAAACAAATCTGGTTTTTTGGATTCCCTTAATGTTCCTAAAAGAATCTCATGTACCGGTCATCTTAATATGATATACTGAAGCCACCCTATCAGTTTGCGGAGGGCTGTCAAAAACACCCTGTATAATACTTAACACATGAACAAAGTGTTTTTATCAATTACTAGCTACTGTCCACGACTTCGTCAGCGGAAAATGTGTAGTTTAAACATTTATTACATTACTAGTTGCGCCCCTCGGCTTCACCCGCATACGTCTCGATCCCGTGGGAATATCGGGATAAAAAGTATACCCTACATCCTAATTCAAGTCATGGTCTACCTATGGGCGAAATTTCATCCAAATCCGTTGTTATATTAATATTTCTTCGTTGTTATATTAGTAATCAAATATTTAGTTTAGATTTAGATATTTAAATATAGAATCAATTTGCTCTCAATTTAATTGGTTGTCGTCGTATGGTCACGTAGGATCATTTTGTCAAAATTTAAAAACTTGGGTATAGTTTGGAGCGCCTTTCTATGTCCAACGGTTGAGTATTTATAAATTAAACAAAAGAAAAAAAAACGATTTCGATTTTTGTTGTACATTGTTTACATCAGCCATTGTGCTTGTGATCGAGATTTAACCATTGCCATAAATAGGGGAGCTGATATGCAGAAAGTCGTCATTCTTCAAACATAATTTTCTTTCAATAGAAAAGTCAACTTACTTGTTTAAGCTGAGAATCTAATCGACTGATTTTGTAATTAACTCTAGCAGTTATTATGTTTTAAACGTACGTACCAACCAACCGTAGGTCCTTAACGTTTAACGATTAATTACAGGCATTCAAGATATACGAAACTTGGTGTCACACAAACTTTACCCGTATTATAGTCACCCCCTTAACAAATAGCCCTCATCTTTCACCAGCATCATTAGTTAAACACCACCAGTCTATCTAAGCCTCCCCCTCCCCCTCCAACTCTACAATATTGTGGTAAAAAAGAGCAAAAAGTTTAAACTGAAGAGATCTCAGAAAACTGGCGAAGAATATAAAACGTCCAGTCCACTGCTCGTGGTCTTCGAATTGCAAACTAATGAGTGGGCGTTCTAGTCTGCAGTTAATATTCAAAGGATTTTCTTACAATAACTAATCTGTATCTTCCCTTTTAAAAATCATTGTAAATATATTTGTAGATGTCGGTGCGCAAAGTTCTCTGAAAAACAAAATTGCCAATTATTACAAAACCATTTATACTTGATCACCATCCGTGTTCTGAATGCATAACGCTCAATCTGCTTTTTCTATCTCCCGAGTTTTTAAGATCATCGTAATCCGACTTGTGGTAGGTACCTGTCCCACAGGCGAATTAACGATAAGCGAGTAGAGCTAGCAACTAATAACGCGTTGGCGAGCAACGAGCAGCCAGTGCACGAGGACGACGTGCAATGACTCGCTGGTATGCGTATGTACTAAGCGAGAGTCTCTCAGCGAGTGTTCGGACCTCCAAGCGAGCATCGCTGAGCGAGTACTCTCTTTGATAGCCCTTGTCGCTGCAACAAACGAGTACTCGCCAGCGGCGGTGTAAACAGTCCGCGTTCAGCGATTAATATAGGCGTCTCTTTTGCTTACCCTACAATCATTTGTAAGTTTCTTGAGCGAGAAAATCGTTGATAGCTAGATTGGTTCCTCGTCGGCGGTGGAACAGCTGCCTCGCAGCTTTACAGTTGGCCTCCGTATGGCTCCTGCGAGTACCTAATCGCTCAATCTTGTCGCGCACTTGCTGCTCGATGCTCTCCAGCTGGTTTTCAGTTGCCAGCTTGTTCAAAAAATTAGTTTGTTCTAATAACCATCGGTCATTCGACGAATATCACCAACTCGCACATCAGTTTTCCAAGCTAAGTCGGTGACTCATACTCTTTTACAAATAACGTATCAACTGAGTCAATAAAGCAGAGATCTCCCATAAAGTATCGTTCTAATAACGCAGATATAAACTCAATATTTGGAATGCATTAGACATTGCAGCGGGTAGAAACCTCAGACTAAGGAAAAGAAGAATAGACATGACATACCTACGAAAAAACGTGCATACCTAAAATGTGAGTCTGGCACAAAGATGGCGGCTTGCGGTAGAGCTGCGCGCATTATAATATCAAAATTTTCTTCAAAACACTCAAAGAAACAAGTTGCTATGACAACTGATGTACTTGTTGGCTGTGACAAAACATGGCGACCGGCCGCAGTGAGATATGCTGTATACTGTTCGTTATGCCGAGTCCTTTCTTTTCCTTAGTCTGAGGTAGAAACAAGCAAGTCCAACGTCAATCCGACGTGCCCGGGCTACCAACCTAACAAATAACAGTTTATTCATGAAATGCTTCAGTGGTGCCTGTAATATGCTTTGTGTATTTCTTTACGAAGCCGCTTGCTGCTCGGAAAGTTGTACTGATTTTCTTCCCGGCCAAAAGTGGTGGCGAATATTTTATTGTGAGCGCTGTTTCTCCATTTTTGACTTCACGTTAAATTTAAAAAGTTTCCTACACGAGCTTTTCTTGCTTCTCCTATAGCCAGAAACCCTTCAGTGCTATAAAATAAAAAGTATTACGTTAGAGAAGACAGTAATTTAAGTAAAATATCCGCGGATACATCAAATAAGAGCTTTGTTCGCGTTATCTTTTATGCGAGACATTTTAACGTTAACGCGTTAACATTTTAATGTTTTAAAGAGTCAACTGTTGATTCTTCGCATAAAACCAAACAGAATGATTGGTTGCAATTCTTACTCTATCATGCAGACAATAACTATCTAATTTTTGTTTTCACAAAAGACATACAAATAATAGGATATTTTATTATATACCTAAGTATACGCTGACTTCTAATACGCGTCCATATTCCACAAGCTACAGCATCCAGGCTCTAGCAGCCACTTTTCGAATTTGCATTCGACAAAGCGAAACACCTAACATACTCGTATAATACAAAATTGCGGTTCACGCTCCGGCGAGTCAATACAAAGTAACAAAGTTATGCGAAGCTTTTAACGTGAAGTGAAGACTAAGGCAATGCATCAAGAGTAGGAGATAATACATCGGCGAACAGGCCGTTGCCGCCATTTCGTATCATGAGATTGCAGGCGCCCAGTCTGCAGATGCTCTAATTCTAGTGACGTCATTCAAGTCGCGAATAATGGCCGCCTACAGGGGAAATTGTGACGCGCCGCCAAATGAACAGTGGAATTGGATAAATTGTGGCTTTACTGTTTATTTTACTTTTATTTATTAATAACAATTGGTACACCAACAGCTTCTGTATACAAAATATCAAATAACAATAGATAATAGGTAGTTGAGGGGTTACACAGTTGCTATTTATTTTTATTTATTTATTATAAGGATAATTGCTTTTATTAGCACACACTAAGAGTAGGAATGGCTTTTATTTTGACAGTTCAACAACATTGATTGCAATGGTGCTGTAACTGTTAATGTTGTTGCATATGGAGCAATGGTCCTTACATATGAAATTGGTGTTTTGTCAGACCGGCCCACTTTGATCGCAAATATCTGGCGTTTGATTAGGAATTCCTAATTCAAACTTACTTAAAATTTAGGCATGTGTATTTGTGTTTCCAATTTAGCAATTCATTTGTTTTTGCACCGTTAGATTTTTCTTTGATATTGTTCAGTTCACAATATGGAAAACTTAAAATATCGGGTTATTTACGAATACAAGTTCCACCGAGGCACCAGCGCTACAGAAACAGCTCGAAGAATTAATGATGTGTATGTGGAAGCTACCGTAAAAGAAAACACGGTACGTTTTTGGTTTCAACGTTTTCGTTTGGAAATTTTGACCTACAGAGCAACCCCCGGCCGGCCGGAGACCCTAGTTGATAAGGAAGAGTTAAAAGTGATCGTGGAAGCGAATTCATCGCAAACCACGTCTGAGTTAGCGGCAGGCTTCGGTGTGAGTGATAAAACAATTTTAATTCACTTGAAACTAATTGGAAAAGTGAAAAAGCTCGAAAAATGGGTACCGCATGAATTGAGTTAAGCAAACCAACAAACACGAGTCTAGTGCCGCGTTACATTACTCAACCGTCACAATAAAGGAAGGATTTTTAATCGTATCGTTACTTGTGATGAAAAATGGACCTTGTACGATAATCGGAAACGCTCATCACAATGGTTGAACCCGGGAGATCCGGCCAAATCCTGCCCCTAGCGAAAGTTAACTCAGAAAAACGTACTGGTAAGTGTCTGGTGGACCAGTGCTGGTGTCATCCACTACAGCTTCCTAAGATCTGGCCAGACGATTACGGCAGATCTGTATTGTCAATAATTGCAAACCATGATGGAAAAGCTAGCCGTTAAACTACCGAGCCCACTCTCTTAAATAAATTAGATTGATTGATTTGATTTTAGAGAATTGCTCTATCCCACCTTAACCTTTATTATAAATAAATGAATGTATATTAAAAGTAATATAAATCTTTATTATGATAATTGTAATCTGGAATATTGGACAAGGAAAATAAATAATAATAATTGGATGATGGAAATACAATGAATAATAATAAGTAGATATTATGTCTACGTATATTAGTTAAAAATCATTAATTCAGTATTAATAATTGTACAAATATATTTGCACGCCATGAGAAATGGCAGACATGTCGTGAGCCACTTATTTTTTCGAAGATCTTGCATGCATGTATTGATTTTAATTCTGTATGTATACACATGTTTGAGCAAATAAAATTTCTTTCTTTCTTTCTTTCTTCTTTCCACTGCTGCTTCAGGACAACGCTAGACCACACACTGCACAACAGACAGTTGCTAAATTAGAGGAGCTGCGATTGGAACGTCTCTGACACCCACCGTACTCCACGGACCTTGCTCCAACACATTACCACTTTTTCCGATATTTGAACAACTTCCTGCAAGGAAAAAAAAATATCCGATGAGGTTGTCAAACCGCCTTCAAAGATTTTATTGATTCTCACTCCCAAAATTTTTTCAGCAAAGGAATCAATGAACTACCGATAAAATGGCGAAAGTGCATAGAAAACAATGGTACATAGTTTTGATTGACTAATTAAAATGATTTATTTAAAAAAAAATCGTTTTGCTTTTTCCATACAAAACGCCAATTTCATATGTAAGGACCTAATATTAGCAATATCCTTCAACATGTTTCAGGTTTTGATTGATAGTGTGTTACGCAATTAGGAGAAACAGGAGAGAGATCGCTATATGACATGGACATAGTACAACAATTTTTTGTACCTAATAAAAACGTATTAATTTGAGTGTAAAAATATAAAATTTCCTTTAAAATGAAAAAAAAAGAATAGTCATTGCCTTGTTACCAAATGTGAAATATTGAATGTATTTTATGCAGTACAAGCAAAAATCGGAGCGTAATTAATATCCTTGTCAGACTTTAAAAACGCATCGTTACATGCTGTTCGTGTGGATTGAATTAATTATTTTCGCCTTACGCCCCGATAATTAATATGCCACGTTGAAATATCAGCGCAGAATGGATTCCCATTTCATACCGCCACGCAAATCACATAAAGTTGTGAAAAAATACTGGTGAGGTAAGCACTTAGCTGATGAAACTTGGGCCTAGAAATATATATTTTATTTTAATAAAATATTCTTGTATGAAACGACCGGAAATAATCCTATTTCATCCCGCAAAAGAAGTTTATTGGAGAAAGGTTCGGGTCCAATTTATTTGATGTCAACCTTTGACTGATGCATTAGAAAAGTACCATCTAATGTAACGCTTATTGAAAAGTTAGGTAAGTAAGTAATGTAAGAATAAGCCGCTTTAGTAAACTAACAGAACTTATTAAAGAAGCAGTCGTGAATGGCATTAAATTTATTTTTATTTTATTTTTTTGTTGGCTAATAGCACTTCTTTGGCCTTTCTTTCTATAAAAGAAGAATTTTATTATGTTAAAAAAGTGTCTTTAATCAAAACCAAGAGATTAATTTATTTATGTATGTACTTGAATTCGCATGGATTTATCGTGCAAAACAAATTGCGATCGAGAGACCTATATAAGGGTTTTATAAGATTCCACAATATTATGCGACGCTTGCGGGCCCATCTCGCGTGTGGAATCAAATCTGTGTGACACTAAATAATACAAGAAAACTAAAGCACATAGATATCCCCTAATATTTCTCGAACTAAATACCAGCAGTAAATTGAATTGAGTGCCGCACAGCGCTGACAAAATGGACAAAGCGGCAAGTCCATTGTCAAGAGACGTCCGTCCTGCCAATTCTGTTATTGATTTCATATAGGCCTGTTAGTACTTTCAGCGATATCATCCACTCTGTGTTTGCAAAACTGTGATTAACTCAAGACAATGTTTATGTTCTTTCTCCAAAATTAGCTTAGCTTACCTACTGACAAGTTATACGAGTTCATATAATTGTTTATTTTATTTGACTATATTAGTCATTTTAGTTTAATTTAATTTTTATTTATTATTGACATAATCTACCTACTCATTTCAATGTTTTTTAATGAGTTGTATTGCAATATATGGTTAGCTAGCGACCTCGACAGTTCATCATATTATTCTTTTGAGCAACCGGCAGCAAGTTCGTCATGCTCCCTTAGATGTCAATGCTTGCGGTAGCGTCGGGGGTCGGGTTGCCTCCTTCCCTCAAATATGGCGAGGGGGGTAATGGCTGATCTTTGCGTTATGCTCGTGAACGGGTGCTGCTTGTGGTGACAGGTCAGCTTGCTGACTATGGTTTTGTTATTGTTATTAGAAATTAATGTTTCTTTATTTTACTTCGAAGGTCCTAGTTTATCATTTGTGGCTACAAGTTACAGCTATATACATATAAACATAATGCAGCATTGCATATGTAAGCGGGCACGCCCTTTATGCCAGGAGGCTTTTTATTATGTATTAAGTTCTGTTTGCGTTTTTGTTTTTATTATTTATTTCTGCTTGAGTATAGTTTTAAATATTGGCGTGTGCTAGCTGACATATGGCAAATAATTTTAATATTTATGTGTTTCGTAATGTTAATTACATATTACTATATGTATAGAATCCAGTTCTTCTAACTGAACAGACAGCAGTGCTGCTGGGGAGTTTGTTCCGCCACTTCTTCTTCCCAGCTAAAGCACTAGGAAGTGGTGAAGGGTGGGCGTTTTGGGGGGACTGTCTTATGTGATTTTGACGTTCAAAAAGTGCTGATTCTCAGCCTAATTTGAATAAATGACTTTTGATTTTGATTTTGAGTTTCATTAATTTTCTTGCGCGAAGTAGGTAATTTGATGTGAAAGCAAAACGATGAGAGTATCAAACAGTTTAAATTACCAAAGATTGGTTGATTTTACCGTGTAAAAACTAGACAGTGCCTACCTAAAACTTAGTAAAAAAAAAAAGATGTATCTGCTTCGATTCTAAAGTTCATGATATTAAACCATCTACCACAGTTAGAACCAGACGACCTATTGAGATTTTCACAGAATAGACCGGCAGAAATCTTAAATTGAACATTGATTCGCAACGCAAGTATTCCACGGAAATGTGAGGGGTCGCAGTATTCCGTGGGAATTATTTCTCACGCATTTATGTAGCACACCCCTTCGTAAGGGACGCGTGCCAGTCTTACTTAACAATGACACGTTTATTATTATTTTGTTTATGGATTATGTTACCATGAGGCAACAGATAAGTACCTACTTTTTTGTTGCGAGGGAATCAAATTTGGAACAGTGTTTGAATTTGCGTTCGTTTTTATAACTAGATAATATACTTACCTATTTAGGTAGGGATATTTTATATTTATTTTATTAACTTTTCCTGGTTTTACCAAAATGGGTTCAATTTCTCTTTGAACGTTGAAACTATTATTAATATTTTATCTATGTTAGCATAATTGTTAACATTATTGTGTATGTAGTGGACTCCTGCCTATAAGTGTGATGTTGCCCTATATTTATGTGTCGTGTATTGTATATATCTTTTGATAGAGATCCTGAATGAATAAATAAATAGAATAAAAATAACATGGGGTAACAGGAACCACTTAACCCTTTGCAGACAATATTGAACAGAATCTTCAGTATTGAATATCTTACGCCTAGTTCCTGCTTGCTGTACAACCTTCAGTTTTTCATTGTTAGAGCGTTTTTTAGAACTATCTTTCTGTAGATACTTTATACATACCTACTCATTCATAAACTCACGCGACCTTCTCGTGACCATGGGATTAAGCAGAAACTACAGTATCTACAGTAGTAACATATCAAAAAACCGAAATGTTTTATTTGACGGTCACCTAAGTCTAAATGAGACTGTTTAATTCCATTACCTCGTCAAATTCAATGTTAGTAATCGCACTAATGAGTACCTACAAAAGTACAAACATAACGGCATTGCAATACATTTGATAGCCAATAACGGCGATATCAAAAATTGACGTAGGTAACTGGTTTTAAACGTTAATTTAATTCGGCAAACGCTGCCTTCATTGCATCGCTCACGTCGCGTAATCAGATTCCGGTTTCATTAAAACAGTTGAATTCATTCGCCGTAGTTCCCCACCAACGGATATGAAAGTTCCTTTGCAAATATCATTTTCTGCCACATTTTTGAGCTCCATGTTTTTAATCTTATCTTTCCTTATTTTTTCCTACTGGGCGATGTCCTATTTCGTTGACCTACTAGCTGGATATTTTTTTTCCAATTACTGGGTGTTTGTTTGTGGTAGAGATTGGTACCTACGCACCATATATTTGTGTTTTTGATAAGAAACCATTAAACATTTGAATCTTTACATCATGGTATAATAATATGCTTCGCCTGGTATTCTCTTCCCACGATGGCCTAAGACTACGTCACGATAAGTGTTGCCATTCATTGTCCGTTTCAGTAAATTTAGGGACTTTCTTAATTAGGTAATAAAATAAAATAAATTACTAACTAGCTTAACTATTTAGTAACTCTTGTGATTCATCTTTTTAGTTTTAAATTAATTAACATATTTAATTATTAGTTCATAATTGCTTTGATAAGTTGTAAAATGCATTTTGCTCAGGTAATTCAATCACACACAGTAGCCACACATCGGATTGACAAGTGACATATTGACAGCTCCCCATTTCATCACTATCGTCGTGTCGCTCATATCTATAGCGTTGTTTCGCTCGGTGAGCAAAATACTGTGGTTCCCAAACATTAGTTAGGTACTATAAAAACTGTGTAAAAACTGTGTTTGAAAGATACACAAGAAAAAAAAAATGGTTAAATGTTCCGTACTAAACTGTAAAAACAGAAGTAAAAAAGGCGGAGTAATAAGGTTTTTTTCTTTTCCCAAAGAAGAGATGATAGCAAATAAGTGGCTTCAATATTGTAGACCAAAAACAACAATAAGAACTGGTAAGTATGTACCTTTCTACATATTATTTCATTTATCTACGGTTGCAAATTCCATATAAGGCATAGTTGTGCTAATTCGGCTGTACGCCCGAACATAACCTAACCTAACTAGTTTTTGACTTATTTTTCAAGTAGAGTTAATTGCGTCCTATTAGGTTTTCGTCGTGTACTAAGTTGGTCCATGTTATTATTTTATTTTGTAGTGATTTTTTTTTGGTTGTTCTTTTAGTCCTAATTAAGGACAGGCAAGGGGATCTTGGCCCATACAGCCAAGTCAGATGTATTTCTTTTTCAAGTGATGTTGACGTAGCTTGCCAGATAGTTTTTTTTTTTTCAAATAAGGTTTAACGGCTCTTTCTTCAAGGCCGTTTGGGCTCATCTAAAATATTAAAAATGATAAAAATTGAGTACCCGTTGTATTATTTTTATCTTTTTCCCCACTAAAAAACTTTAAGAACCGCATCGCAACTGATGACGTATACTTAGGCCAATCACGTGACCCAGCTGTCACGGGAAGAGAATACCAGGCGAAGCATATTATTATACCATGCTTTACATTACTTTCTGGTAAACCAACATGTTCCAATTTTAATTTTAAAATCACATAATGTCAGACGTTTTAACAAAGCCAAGAAGGTGCTTATATGCAAATACACGTTCGTTTCGAAGATTCCGAGCTGAAAGGAAAAACTAAACCTTTATAAGATCATTTTCTTGTTCAGTATTCATATAAGTATGAATATTATTTACTTACCTTAATTAAATTATATAAACGTCTAACTTTTACCTGCCGCTTCTCCCGCGTGCATATCCATCGTATAATGTTCCCACTGCTGGGACACAGGCCTCCTCTCGGTGTGAGGGAGTGGGCCGTAATCCACCACACGCGCGTGGGTCCCTTGTGGGTTGGTAGATGTCACACGTATTCGAATGTTTGGTTCTAGCACAAGCCGGTTTCCTCGCGATGTTTTCCTTCACTGTTTTGAGAGCAGTGGTGATGAAATAATTTACACAAAGTAAAGCGCCTATTTGAGTTCGAACCTACGACCGTAAGTCCGACTCGTAAGTCGTGGCCGTTTCCACTGGGTACTCCTCATGTCCCGCGTGGTGGTCGGAAATTATCCTACGGGAACGTGCTACCGGGATACGGGAACTGCCCCGTTGGTCTCGTGGTTGCAAGCGCGACTGCTCAGCGTGGGATCCTGGGTTTGATTCCCAGGTCGAACAAAGTGTTATTGTTTTTACACAGAGGTACGAGGAAAAGGGTGTAAAGTTCACTCATACCTCCATAGAAAAGGGAGGATCCTCCGACCAGACGGGTGTCTTGTCTGGTGGGCAACTGCCCAATGATTGATGTCGAGAAGTTGTATTATGCTAGTCGCGCGGTAAACTCTGCTTGCGCGATGCAGGATTTGGGTGACGTCATTATGACGCGCAGCTCGCAATTGGCGATGTAATACTGCTACATTTCCATTAGGAATTTCTTAGTAACAACCCGGAGTTTGGAATTTGGCGGTGTGATATCCCCGTACCTCGGAAAGCATAGTAAGCCGTTGGTCCTGCGCCTGATCTCTCTCTGGTCGTGTCGGATTGCCGTCCCATCGGACTATGAGAGTGTGGAAAGAGAGAGTGCAGCTAGGCTGTGTCTACGCACACGCTTGTGCACTATACTATCTCCCGCGCCGATGGCTACTCTCCGCTGAGATTGGCCGCCATGGCCGAAATACGGTCTGTAGGACTATTAGGTGCAGCGCAGACGACAGACTATTTGTGCGAATGAGTCTGCGGCACACAATAGGAATGAATTAATTCTTCCTTTTTCATTCATTCCTTTTTGTGTGCCGCAGACGACTCTTTCGCACAAAAAGCCTCACCTTACCGGGATATAAAGTATCCTATGTCCTAACCCGGGTTATGTTTGCCTGTGTGCCAAATTTCATCGTAATCCGTTCAGCCGTGAATGCGTGAAAAGGAAACAGTCACACAGACCGACAAACAGACATAGGTTCACACATTTATAATAATACTAGCTTTTCTTTCTTTTATTAAAACACGTTGCCCCACACTAGGAATTTCTCCTGTATCGTGGGTGCGTTTACAAACATTTAAACTCACAAACGGCTGCAACTTTGTCTGCGATCCAGGACGAAAAGTATCAACATCAACAGTACCATTACAATATACAAAAGACATCGTCGAAAATGGCCCTAAGCCCAACAAACATCTGATGCACATAATAATTATAAACATTTTTTATTATACTAATTGCGAATATCTGTATGAAACGAACATTCTGCGTTCCCTAATGAACAATTAAAAGAGCTGTAACGATTTATGACATCACGTCAAAAATGCTGCCATCTATTAAAATTAGATTTTCATCCCACCATCTCGGAAAGAGTATTTTTAATCTTCAATATCTGAGTGGAAAAGCCGTTTTTATTCTCTAGAGGATAAAGTAAATTGAATTTAGAACATCGTGTGCACTAAGTTTGTGAATTAAAAAAAACATTAAACCTATTTACTGCTACCTCTATGGTGCCGAATATATCATACAACTTTTTTTTAATTTGTTAAAAACTCAGACTCGGAACCTTCTTGGTGTTCTTTTTTCAATTTGCTTTGTACGCGGTTCTTTACGCGGCATTTTTTCACGTCATTGTTAAACCTTATATTAAAAACAAGAAACTTGAAAACAAGTGAAAAAACTAAAATGAGTGATTCTAGCGACGAGGAAGTTTGCTTGACGCCAACAGAATTGACTGAAACTGTTAATAATGCGCAAATGAGCTTTCTCCCTCAACCATCACGCGAGAAGTATTTAAAACAGTACGATATGTTCAACACGTGGCGACTAGCAAAAGGAGCCAAAACTTTCTCAGAAAACGTTTTGCTGGCATATTTTATAGAATTATCCGAGAACAAGAAAGCAAGCACTCTATGGAGTACGTATTCGATGCTAAAAGCAACAATAAAGATGAAAAAAGACAAACATATCGATACCTATCCTAAATTAGTGGCATTTTTAAAAAGAGCCTCATCTGGTCATCAACCAAAAAAATCGAAGGTTTTCACAGTATCTGATATTGAAAAGTTTCTTAACGAAGCACCCGATTCCGTATATTTGGCGGCAAAAGTAAGTCAGTTGCACATTCAGTATCTACTTAAGTATATTAATCTCAATTAAATAGTATACTTAGTAGATGTTGATAGGCATAATTATGCGTTCATATCAATTTTATTCATTTATCTACTACAATACTCTTTACGTTACAGGTTGTTCTTATTATTGGAATAAACGGAGCATGTCGAACTAATGAACTAACACAACTTAATGTCAAAAACATTGAGAAACATTCAGATGACTTACTATTAATTAATTTACCTAATACAAAGACAAAAAGAGACCGCAACTTCGTCATTCGCAAGGAATACGTAACGATTGTTGAGAAATATCAAGCCTTACGCCCGCCTAACACTGTTGCAACAAAAAATACACTTAGGAGATTTCGCTAAAACTTGCGAATGACGCCTTTGAATTCAAAACAATAAAAAAGTAAATTTGTCGAATAATGTCAGTTAGGAGGTATAGGCACTTCGCCGTCGAAATTACATTTAAGTGAATCAGTTTCTTAAGTTTCTCTCTTACTTTATTCATTAATAAGATACAATACAAAATAATATATAACTACTCGTCTAATACTGTTAAATCATTGATTAATTAACTAATATAATACGCTCATTTATACATCGCTATTTATTGCAATCGACGTCTTCTCAGTTCGTCATCAACTTTGAATTCATCGAAGCCTCAGCCATCACATGATTTTGGCATAAAGACTGGTAATCTGTGGTAACGTAATGCAAGTGCGACTCTGAACTCTAATGAATTGGACTCTACTAGAATTTAAACTCTATAGTCAATTGGAGGATGTTGTTTCCATTTTAGTCGAAATTGATCGTTCAATCGCTCTTCTCTTGATAGGGCAGAGTTTGACCAAGACGGTATCCAAGAGTTCGTTATTGAGAGTGTCTTAAAATAACCCTCTTGAAAGTTACACTTTGATTTGAGGGAAAACAATTATTTTCCCTGCCTGTTGCATCTATCCATTTATTTTTAGTTTCTGGATCTTTCGGGAAACTGAAATAAAATGTATTAATTCTTGTGAAACAGGTTCATAATATAATTTCTTATTTAGAACAACTAACAATTATCGATATCCATATCTCAGCACTGCGCACCACTAATGCATCGTTTTGACTTGCGACAGTCAAAATATTTCACAGCTAATTTGTAAAATCCTTAAATATTATAATGAATGCAGGGATCTTTTACTTACCGGTGGCAGGATACGCCACTTGTTCCAAAGTGTGTTGTAATTGTTCTATTTTTGCAAATAAGGACGGAACAATTCGGCATTTTGCAAAAATACGAAATGATACTACACGTTCCGATGCAAACATAATTATGACTAAACGGTGCTCATCGCCGTCGCGCGTATACAGGGTGTCCAAGAACCTGGCGTCCAACTGGATTCCCACGATGCCCCAAGTTCTAACAGAACTCAGAAAAATATTTTAAAAAATCCACCCCATGTACTTACAGAATTATACTGATTTCAAAAAAAAAGGGGAAATGAGCACCCTGTGACATACTTTTGAATGCTGTGACTGCTAATGCTGATAATTTCGATATTTCTTGGAGGTTTTGTAATCTAGGGTATTGCTGTGTCTAAATAGAATGTAAAAATAATGTACTTATTGTACCATTTTAAAATAAAATATTATTTTAACTAAAGGTGATATGGAAAACTATTGAATTTCGCAACTTTGACCGACTGTAGTGTAAAAAAAATGTACCAAAATAGTATGGCAAGTGACGTCAAATTTTGACGCGTTTATTCCTCTTTTTAAAAAGGTATAATACTTACACATTAATTTGAAAAAAAAAATTTTTGATAATATTTTTACTCAACAACCCAATTTTTACGATGTCTTACAGAATTCTTAGAAAGAAAAATTTACGACGAATTGAATCTAACCTCTAAAGAATTACTATTGTATGCTCATAAAAATAACAACAGGCCTCTCAAAAAACAGGTTAGACCGTAAGGGACGGTATGTGCATGCATCTCACCATAGTGATTCGTTATTACAACAGGAGGGAGCAAGACAGAAACTATCTTTGCGATTTGCTGGTTCTTCTTTATGGTACCCCATTATTCAGGTAAGAGTGAGGGAGAAAAAGGTTAGAGGTGCGAGTGAGATAGATAGTGACGCTATCTGGGATCGTGCTATTTAGGATAACAGTACGGTCAGTACGCGTCACTGCCTCCTGCCGTTACTACGCACCTCTCTCTTATTGTTACCATTGATCACGTACTACGATTTAAAGCTTTGTTTATTGGACTCGATTACTCTTTGTGCTCTGGACTTTGAAACGAACTCTTTACGACGACCTTTGCCTGTGTTTGGACAGTTTGTGTTTTGTGTGTGCTACCATGGCGACCTACACTCCGCAAGAATACGCAAATATGCACTACATTTATGGAGAATGTAGAGGTAATGGACGAGCTGCAGCGAGACTTTACAGAGAAAGGTATCCGAGGGCTACGCGATATCCCGACCATCGAGTTTTCATTAATGTGCACAGATCACTATGTGACGGGCGGTTCCCCAATCAAGTAGCTGGTGAAGGACGACCCGTAAATGACTTCATACGCGATGAAGTTTTAGAGGCGGTGTCGGCAAATCCAAGCATCTCTGTGCGAGGAATAGAAGCTGATACGGGGATACCGAAGAGCACAGCACACAGTATTCTCCAAAAAGAAGAATATCATCCGTACCACGTACAGCGAGTGCAAAGTCTTTTACCTCGAGACTATCCGAGCCGAGTCGCGTTTTGTGAAACAATCCTGCAAAAACATCGAGAAGACGAAAACTTTATCGACAAAATTTTGTGGTCAGATGAATCAACATTTAAGAAGGATGGCTACATAAACCTACACAACTTGCACGAGTGGCATGTGGAAAATCCGCACTTGATGCGAGAAGATAGATCCCAGTACCGGTTCAAAGTGAACATGTGGACCGGTATTCTCTGTGGGAATATTATTGGTCCATTTGAGATGCCCGAGAATTTGACTGGCGAATCATATTTAAATTTTCTTCAAAATGATTTGCCAAACTTACTAGAAGAGACCCCACCAGATATGTGGTTCCAACACGACGGCTGTCCAGCACATTTTCGCGTATCCGTTAGAGAGTTTTTGGACGAGCAATACCCGAACAGGTGGATTGGGCGATCAGGAACAATCCCGTGGCCAGCCCGCTCACCTGACTTAAATCCGCTGGATTTTTTTTTCTGGGGAACTATGAAGGAGCTCGTTTATGCGAAGCCCATTAATGACATCGCTGACCTTCGTGAGAAGATAACACAAGCAGTGCAGGTGATACGTCAAAAAAGTTACTCGCGAAACATAAAGCGGTCCTTTTTAAGGAGAGTGAGAGCTTGTATTGCCGCGGGTGGTCAACATTTTGAACATTTATTGTAATAAAATATCTTTAAACTAACATTCTTTGCTTTTATTCTACTGGGAACCCATCTACCTGTGTGTATTTCCTTCTTGCTCACTCTTGGAACCGAAGTAAATAATAGTAGTAACATAACAGTTTCTAAGATAAGAAAGGGTCCGACAGTTACCGTTAGTAGGTAGGCACTTCGTAAAAATTGGGTTGTTGAGTAAAAATATTATCAAATTTTTTTTTTTCAAATTAATGTGTAAGTATTATACCTTTTTAAAAAAAGGAATAAACGCGTCAAAATTTGACGTCACTTGCCATACTATTTTGGTACATTTTTTTTACACTACAGTCGGTCAAAGTTGCGAAATTCAATAGTTTTCCATATCACCTTTAGTTAAAATAATATTTTATTTTAAAATGGTACAATAAGTACTTTATTTTTACATTCTATTTAGACACAGCAATACCCTAGATTACAAAACCTCCAAGAAATATCGAAATTATCAGCATTAGCAGTCACAGCATTCAAAAGTATGTCACAGGGTGCTCATTTCCCCTTTTTTTTTGAAATCAGTATAATTCTGTAAGTACATGGGGTGGATTTTTTTAAATATTTTTCTGAGTACTGTTAGAACTTGGGGCATCGTGGGAATCCAGTTGGACGCCAGGTTCTTGGACACCCTGTATAAGGTCAGTTCATTGCATGGAGTCGACATGTGCCACGCCTCCAAGCCTCTATATCCGTGGTTTTCTTTTTAAATAAATCCGTTCTGCAACTTACCCGTCATTAAACTTTGTCGTGATGGGCATATACTTGCAATTTAGAACACACAAAGTATTTTCCTTCGCTGTTGGTTCTGGGGCGAAAGTTGTATGTATGCAGAATAATCTCTTTTGTCCGTGTACCACAAAACTCTAAGCCACACAATTGTAACGGGAAAACCTTGCAAACATGCAAGTCAAAGTGTCAAGTCTACAATATTTTAACGCATACATATTTCATAATTTCCATTTTATTCTACAATTTAAAAAAATTGTAGAATTGTAATTTTTTTGGTATAGGGCCCAGGTTATGGTCTACCCATGTGCCAAATTTCATCCAAATCCTTTCAGCCGTTTTAGCGTCAAAGCGTAACAAACAAACCATCTCACTTTCGCATTTATAATATTATTTTCATCCCACCATCTCGGAAAGAGTATTTTTAATCTTCAATATCTGAGTGGAAAAGCCGTTTTTATTCTCTAGAGGATAAAGTAAATTGAATTTAGAACATCGTGTGCACTAAGTTTGTGAATTAAAAAAAACATTAAACCTATTTACTGCTACCTCTATGGTGCCGAATATATCATACAACTTTTTTTTAATTTGTTAAAAACTCAGACTCGGAACCTTCTTGGTGTTCTTTTTTCAATTTGCTTTGTACGCGGTTCTTTACGCGGCATTTTTTCACGTCATTGTTAAACCTTATATTAAAAACAAGAAACTTGAAAACAAGTGAAAAAACTAAAATGAGTGATTCTAGCGACGAGGAAGTTTGCTTGACGCCAACAGAATTGACTGAAACTGTTAATAATGCGCAAATGAGCTTTCTCCCTCAACAATCACGCGAGAAGTATTTAAAACAGTACGATATGTTCAACACGTGGCGACTAGCAAAAGGAGCCAAAACTTTCTCAGAAAACGTTTTGCTGGCATATTTTATAGAATTATCCGAGAACAAGAAAGCAAGCACTCTATGGAGTACGTATTCGATGCTAAAAGCAACAATAAAGATGAAAAAAGACAAACATATCGATACCTATCCTAAATTAGTGGCATTTTTAAAAAGAGCCTCATCTGGTCATCAACCAAAAAAATCGAAGGTTTTCACAGTATCTGATATTGAAAAGTTTCTTAACGAAGCACCCGATTCCGTATATTTGGCGGCAAAAGTAAGTCAGTTGCACATTCAGTATCTACTTAAGTATATTAATCTCAATTAAATAGTATACTTAGTAGATGTTGATAGGCATAATTATGCGTTCATATCAATTTTATTCATTTATCTACTACAATACTCTTTACGTTACAGGTTGTTCTTATTATTGGAATAAACGGAGCATGTCGAACTAATGAACTAACACAACTTAATGTCAAAAACATTGAGAAACATTCAGATGACTTACTATTAATTAATTTACCTAATACAAAGACAAAAAGAGACCGCAACTTCGTCATTCGCAAGGAATACGTAACGATTGTTGAGAAATATCAAGCCTTACGCCCGCCTAACACTCCAATCAATCGATTTTTTCTACAGTATCGCAATGGAAAGTGTGTTAGACAGCCTATGGGTACTAATAAAATTGGCAGTATCCCACGAGAAATAGCAACATTTCTTGAACTTCCAGAACCCCTGTTGTACACGGGTCATTGTGTCCGACGAACTTCAGCCACACTTTTGGCTGATTCCGGAGCTGATCTCCTGTCCCTTAAGCGCCACGGAGGCTGGAAGTCCAATGCAGTTGTAGAGGGATACATAGAGGATTCCATCCAAAATAAGTCTAAAATATGTGAAGGCATCGTAGGAGCCATTACACTGAAAGAGCCTCAATCGGATCCTTGGACTGGCCCTTCTACATCAAAAATAAGCCGTTATGAAACACCTAACCATCTCCCTCTCTCTCCAACATTCACGCCAAGGGAATCCGATGAATCGGTACAACTATTAAGTATGACAGATAGTTTACCGAAAAACAGTACACAAGTGACTAACACCAATATTACAGTACCAAACAAAAATATTACACTCAATTTAAATAACTGTAGCAACGTTACTTTAAAATTTTCTTAATTTTATTATACCTTAGTATTATTTTGTTATAATTTAAAGATTATTCTGTAATACTTACCTGTCATAATGTAGTAATTAATACCTAAACTGAAATAAAAGTGTACCTATCTTGTGATTGTAAACGTTTTTTTTTTGCATTTAGTCATTTCCTCGCTGAGGTGGAATGAAAAGTTACGTGTTGCACTCGAGTGCAAAGATTTTTCACCTCGTGCTCTTTTGATTCCCTCGCTAACGCTCAGGATTCTAATTTTGAATCACTCGCTGCGCTCGTGATTCAATTTTAGAATCCTTCGCTTGCTCGGTCATCAAAATTGAACACGCGGTTAAAAAGCAACTTTGCACTCTTGTATAACAAATAACTATTGTTGGGATTTTGGGATATAACATGTATATACAGGGTGGCAGGGACATCGACGCACAAACTGTTACCATGGATTCATGGTAACAGTTTGTGCTGTGCATGGATGTTGAAATTTTTCGTCGGTTATTTAATAGTACATTGTTCACCGAGAGGAGAAAGTGACCGATTACCGTCGAGGGTGTCGTTTAAAACACCCGAGATCGGGAATCGCACTTTCTCTCGAGTGATACATAGTGCTTTATACTACACCTACGAGGAAAATAAAAAACTAAATCTTTACTAATTGAAATGGCGCCAATGGCGTCTGCAATTTTCACATGTTCTTTTTTCAAATTGTTTATCCTGCTGCCGCAGGGTCGCACTGCCAGCCCGACACCATCCAACACACAGCTAGTGGCCAGTGTCATTTTGCGAACTTGGAGATAAAAACTCACTGTAAAAACTTTTTGGCTTTTGATATTTAGGTTACCGGCGCATAGTCTTACCCAAAATTAAAAAAGAAAAACCACGTAAGAAATGGATTTTCATACACTTTTCTCTCCCGCTCAGATGCGTTTTCTCCCCGCATATTTGTTCGATATGCAATGACGTACTTTCTACCGTAAATTTGATAAAGTATCAAGGTACTTTCCAAGCAGGTGTAGTATAAAAAACATTTGCTGCTCCATACACTTTTATTGCCTACGTATCGCACTTATCTATGAAATTGCAGACTGTTTTTTTTGTATTTTTCTGTTTTTGTTTTTTGACTGTTTGTTGTTTTTTGTTTTGTTCTACGCTAGAGGGTCTAGAATCATGTGTACTGAATTCGTGATTACAGTTTGTGCGACGATATCCCAGCCATCTGCTGTATAAATTTAGTTAGGATTAGTTGGGAAGTATGGGTAAAGTCCAAGGTTGTTAAATCAAGAATTACCTACTTAGAGCGGTCGTTTTGAACTACACCTAGATAGAAACAGTAAGTTTTAGGGTTCCGTACCCAACGGGTGCCAACGGCACCATATTAATAAGACTCCGCGGTCCGCCCGTCTGTCACAGGGAACCTACCGCACCGTACTTGAACCGTATTATGTGTACTGACCCTCATTCCATAATAACTATTGACCTCAGTGAAGAATCCTTGCTGTAACCGAATTATAGTTACAAAGCTAGTCATAGGAAAATGAAAAATATGCAAAACTAAATAGAATAATTAAAAAATGTAACCAATTTAGGAAACAACAAAAGCAATTTTCCAAAAATATTCCACTGAGAAAAGAACGTGTTGATCTAATCAATAAATTGAACAACTATCAAATCAAATTAGAAGACAGCAAAAAAAAACTATGAAATTGATACACAGCTAGCTGACATATGGCAAATAATTTGAATCCAGTTCTTCTAACTGAACAGAGAGCTGGCTTGCGGGGGACACTGTTGCGCCACTTCTTCTTCCCAGCTAAAGCACTAGGAAGTGGTGAAGGGCGGGCGTTTTGTGGGACTGTCTTATGTAATTTTGACGTTCAAAAAGTGCTGAATCTCAGCCTAGTTTGAGTAAATGACTTTTGATTTTGATTTTGAGCCCTCAAACATGCCAGAATTAATGAACTCGTGGAATAAAACACTAACATTCTATGATGTCGACAACAAATCAAATTTGCTCGTACGAGTACCTAATTACGATAACACTTTTTAACTTGCTTATTCAAAAATCGAACTTTGTGGGCTTAGGCGTAAGAGACGCATTATTTCATTAGCTCACCATTATTTCATGAATTCCTCTTAGCCATAGACGTAGTACTGATTACATCGATGATTTCAAGTTAAAACTCAAAAGATTAAGTAAAGATTTGAAAGGTGATAAGACTGTTATAACGTAACGTAACGTTCTTGTAATAAGTACTTTAACTTATAAAGTACCTTCATTTAAAGCTATAAACGAAAACAATGTCATAAGCAATACAATATTAGTGGCTAACAATCGTTTTTCAATTTTATTTTTATTTTTTTATATAGTTAAGGCAATGGAGGATGTAGGCCGCAATACGTAAGTAACTTTTATGTAAGTTTGACTGAAGCAGGCTTATAATCTTGATTGTGCACTAATGTGTTTGTAACCGAAGATTATTTAAAATGCCTCGTTGGTCTAATGGTCGCATACGCTTCTGCTAAGCATGAGGTCCTGGGTTCGAATCCCAGGTCGGGTAAAGTCAGCTCGCCGTCCGATAACGACCAGGCCCGGGTCGACGGCGCGTTGTGTTCCACGCGCGCCTCAAAGAGATGTCAGCTTAAAATGACCGGGTCCGCTAGGGCCGATGCCTGCCAGGTTTGTGGGAAAGTCCGAAAGGGTTACCGTGGCCCCTGGCACAGGCAACTGAAGGAACACGGGTGGGTTTTAGTCAGTAAGAGTCTGACACGCCCTCCCGCTCCGCACAGAGCGGGAGAAGTTATTTCATGATTTCCCACTCACAAAAAAAAAAGAAAAAAGTCGGGTAAAGTGTTTTTGGGTTTCACCATCAGGATTTTCTCTGTAGCAGCTTGGAGTCTGGGTTCGTACCCGGTAGATGGATAGTCTCGCCCCCTATTACATGAGACTTTTGAAATGTGGGTATACTATAGTTAAATCACTGCCTTACCCTTTGGGGATCATCCTCAAAAAAAAAAAAAAAAAAAAAACCCTTTGGGGATGTACAGGTGTGATGTTATGTTATGTCTATAAAATAAATGAAATCAAAATAATCCACATTCAAATTCAAATCTTTATTGCCTAGCTCATGTGTGTACAAGATCGTAAAAATAATTATAAAGTTCACATGGACCCTGGCGGGCACAACAATAGTACACAATAAGAAAAGTGGCATGCTTTAAAATCATTAACTAAATAGAAATAAATTTGTACGTTGTACGTCATAATAAAAAAAATTGGTTATATTCGGTTGTCATTTGAAACTTAATCAATTTAAATAAAAAATAATATCACATTTATTTTTAGTGTTATATGTCATTAGAAATAGTACCATTAAAAAATCAAATACCATGACCAATTCAATTACTTACTTTGAAGAAAATACATATCATAACAATAATTGGCATCATTCAAAATTCAATAAGAAAATTGGTTGTCTGTAAAGTCGGTTTACGGACGATAGTTTTACGCGATAACGCGGCGTTCCGTTATTATTCATTCGTTCATTATGTTATATACACAGATGGATCTAAAACAGACCATAATGTAAATGCAGCTTTCTAAGATCCACAGATATACTTCACTAAATGTATTAAATTAAACAAGGTGTGTAGCATTTTCACTGCAGAATGCTACGCAATTTATTGTGCATTACAGCCTGTAAATAGTTTTGTAAATAATGTACATAATATTTTGATAGTTACAGACTCCAGAAGGATTTTGTCTGCCCTACATACTGTAAATATTTATTTTATGTTAGATTATATTTCTTATAATTACACATAAAATCCAAAAATTATTTTAATTTTATTTGAAGGTACCCAAACTAATTCTACTTTAATAGACTTACTATTAAAGTAGAATTAGTTTGGGTACCTTCACACAGTGGCATTCGTGGAAATGAAGTAGCTGATAATGCGGCCCGTTCAGACCATGACGAGGATCGATCCGGGTTGCTCAAGGTTCCATTCACTGGTTACTACAGTATTTTTAAAGAACTTATTAGACAGTTATGGAAAGAGTATTGGGGCTGGAAAAAAAAACTTCCCTGGAAACGAAAGGCAGATGGTATGCTGGAATACAAAATGAATTACCGATTAAACCTTGGTATCATAACTTCAAATACATCACAAGAAGATCTATAGCTGTTATATCACGCATGAGATTGGGACATTGCTTAACGCCAGCTCACCTGAATAGGATTTGCATAATTAATAATAGCCGATGTCAACATTGTGGAGCAGAGGAAAAAAAAACAAACGTCAAAATCAAATGTTGAATGTTAAAACTTTTGTGTTGAATGTTAAAACGACTGACCGGTTGGTGCAGTTGGTAGCGACCCTGCCTTCTGAGCCACTGGTCCCGGGTTCGATCCCCGGTCAAGTCAAACATTTGTGTGCATGAACATGTCTGTTTGACCTGTGTCTGGGTGTGTACATGTAAATAAGTATGTATATCTGTCATCAGGTTACCGTAGTACAGGTTCTACCTAGTTCGTTACCTGAAGTCCTTGTGTGGATGTTGTCTCATATGGCATATGGCAGTTGCAGAAGCTAAAAAGGGCTATATTGGGCTAGATGGAGCACAAATTACCAAGAAAAGACTTGCTGTAAAAAAAGGCTAAAAAAACACCTTTACTAATGATTTCAATTATTTTTATTTTCTTAAGGACACCAGAAAGCGGACTGATTTCACACTCATTCATTAGTGGAGAAGTGTCAAAAAAGTCTTCATCTGATTCTGAATCCTTCAAGATCTCATTTGGCAGAGCAGAAGAAGTAGATGGCTGACATATCGCTCATTCATTTAATTTCGAGTCCATTCATGAGTTTGGTTTTATTTCACTATTTCGTTATTTTCGTTGATTTTAATAGGATAAATCAATATAGGGTGGCAGGGACATCGAAGTGCAAACTGTAAGCATGAATTCAGCACATGATCCTAGACCCCCTACCTAGCATAGAAATGTTTCATCAGTTATCAAAAAAAAAACTGCTGTTTCATAGAAAAGTGTAATTAATACCTAAGCAGTCAAAAGGTATGAATTTTATTTTTTTCATGTACACGTTTGTAATCTATGGTAACAGTGTCAGAATTAAAAACCTTCATTATTGCTTATTTCCTCGTAATCACTTTCTTCAAAAGGGTTCCGACATAACCTCGAACGCGGTTTAATTACATTTTTTTCTTTACGAATAGCTTTAAGCCATAATCTTCTATTTTTAGATCTTTCGGAAAATGAGGTCAATCATTTCTGAGTATTTAGAAACACAACAACGAATAATTTTCGTAAAAATAAAACAAAACCACCTGACACCTTGTATTACTACTTAGATGGTTTTGGGAACTAGCTACAACAGCGCCATTTTGACTGTTACCTTCCCCATTATCACCGTTTATTTGAATTGTTGCAGTCTATCATTCAAATAATTTTTGAGTGATAAACTAAAGCTACGGTTTCTAGAAGAGCGGTGGCCGCCACATAGCGTCTGCAATTTACCGGCAATTGACATCACTGACACGTAATTTATGACAGTAATTTGTTGATTTCCTAGAGAGCGTTTTCTGACACCGTAATGTCAAACCTGGCTGCACGGTTGGCGCAGTGGTTAAGCGATTGACTGCTGCGTTGCGTGTCGCGGGTTCAATTCCCGCACGGAACAAATATTTGTATGACCTGCAAGTAGTTGTTCCGGGTCTGGCTGTTTGTGTATGTGAGTTTAAATGTTTGTAAACGCACCCACGATACTGGAGAAATTCCTAGTGTGGGGCAAAGTTTAAAAAAAAAACATTTTCATGACTGCCGTCACTGCGGCCGCTATGTGGCGGCCACCGCTCTTCTAGGAAGCCATAGCTTACTTGTTTACACAGTTGGTAATAATCAAGTTTCAAGAGCAGTATTTCGTGATTAACCCAATCAAACGCTTCGGAGAGGTCGCAAAAGCCTCTTAACATGCGTTAAAGATGTTTTTAGGGTATCGCACAAAATTCATTTTACTAATGAATACAACGGCTGTCTGTCAAATCACCAATGTACAAAACATTAGATAATTTAGTCATACAGCGTGTATCAGAAAAGTCCATCAAACTGAACAATTTTCTCTATGGGACCCACATCGTATTCGTGAAAAAAATATCAGGCCCTGCAGTCTCGACATAGTTAGCAATAGTTTTCGGTTGCTAAGTGCTAACAATCCAGATGTAAAGATATTTGGTGGTCGCCACACTCAAATTTATCGGTTGTTACTGGTATTTTAGGTAGGTACCGGTAGGTAACAACCGATAAATTTGAGTGTCGAGACTACCAAACATTTACATCAACATTTACATCTGGATTGTTAGGACTTAGCAACCGAAAACGATTGCTAACTATGTCGAGACTGCAGGGCCTGCTGTCCCATTCTGGTTGAAGTCTCGTATGGGACAACTGATAATTTCTTAATTTATGACTTCAATTATGATGTTGGTGCCATGGACAAAGTTGTTCAGTTTGATGTTCTGTACCACGCCCTTAAATATCACAACACATTTCTGAGACACGCTACATACTCATACATGCCAGAAACAATTGGGGCTATGCTCTGTGAATATTCAACCGCTAGGTTCGGAAATGCCCGGGCCGGGGGTGGAGCGAAAACTATGCGCCAACGATAATAATTGGTCGGGAAGTCGGGATACGAGCGATTCCGATCACAATAGCCTTGTTGACCCGACAGCCGATAGCTGCACAGATTAAGTAGGTGACAATAAAATTTTACCTTCCTCGAGAACTGGGCTAATAAATGCAAAATACTTTTTCAAATCCAACTGGTATTTCTAGAGTTAACGCGTTTAAAATCAGATCCTCCCTCATATCATCCTTCTTCAGATTCATTATATCCAAAATATCATAAATATAATTTATAGATAAAGTAATTAAGTAAGTTCCGAAATGGCTAATTCCAGGATTAGCCGTTATTTTCAGTCAAATGAATGGTCTTTGGTGTTATTGACCCTTATTTCACACATAAATAAGTCTCATTTCTCTATCCAACAGCCAAAATTCAATCGACGGTGCTCCTCGTATTATGGTTCTACACACACATTGTCGTTACATTGTCTTTGTAGTATAGATTGCGGTAACTTTTGTTAAGTTAGCATTAACGATCGACGTAAAACCATTAGTAAGTCATTGCATTGTAACTCTTATCTCGGTATGGTAAAATTTTCCGAGAGTTTTATTAAACTCACGGTAATAATTCTAATTTATACTTTACAGCAAAGAGATATGAGTTACATTGCAATGACTTACTAGTGGTTTTACGTCATTCAAATGTGTTCGTGAATGCTTAAGACGCGTCCACACATGTGTCTCGTCACCACCTTTGTTTGTGCGAGGGGAGCTGGCCAGAGTTGATCAGCTGACAAAACACATGTCTTAATTACAGCCCGCGACGCCTATGGGAACAGATTTTGTTTATTATAATTACAAAAATACTAACGGATTTTTTATATGTTTTGTTCAAGACTTAATTTGATGGATTATCCGTTTTATTAAAAATAAACTTTCCAAAAGACGAATTTACGCAACACGATTCCTGCTTTACCGAAACCTAAGAAGCGCTTTCACTGGAAAACATGTCTAGACATGTCCTTTCATTCCAATAATAAACCAGTAATAATTAATTTAAAAAAAACATACAAGGAGGCTTTACTTACCGTGCATGTTGCACCTGTTTGAAATGAAAAAATAAAAAAGAATATAATGACGGCTCGAGGCAATCGATTGCACGGTTTAATTGGTCAGATAAACCGATTATGAGGATGTTTTGGTGTTATAAATACATGTGGAAGAATCAATAAATTCAATCTTGGTTTACCAACTTGCCGAGATTATTCATCTTGTTGTCTGTAAAAGATCGCTGTTAGCGATAACACCGCCCGTTGTGTCACCCTATGTAAAATTTCTACATTTATAACTGTATATGGTTTATGTAAGAGTACCTATTATATTCCATGATATGTATAAATCATCATCATCATCTTCCCGCCCTGAATGTCGATTCTGTAAAAATGTGACCGTGAAGTGAGCGTGGAGTGAGCTGTCAGTGTCATCCCACTGATGCTAGGGATTGACCAACCATTACATTTACAATCATAACCGAGATATTTTTTTTTAATGCTAATTCTGTTGATCGTTTTATATTATTTCAAGGCTAGTATTTATGTGGCTAAAAAAGACTATTTACGGGTTTTTAAATAAAACAGTAAAACAGAAATTCAGTTAGAAACTCAAATAAGTTCTTTTATTTTGATTTCCCAAACTAGTTTCTGACTGAATTTCTGTGTTGCTGTTTTATAAAAAAAAAAAAACTATAAATAATGATATTTAGACACTTCGAAATATTATAAAATGATCAACAGAAGTAACATTAAAAAACATAATTAAAATCTCGATTATGATTCTAAATGTAATGCTTGGTCAATCCCTAGCATCAGTGGGATGACACTGACAGCTCACTTCACGCTCACTTCTCCTAACTTTTCACGGTGAGATGGTTACAGAATCGCAATGCTGGTCCCATGTTACTTGTGGCCATCGCAACACGTTTTCTTCTTCCGTTCTCCCTTGTCAACCCTCACACTAACATTCACTCCCTTCTGTCTCATATCATTCCTCACACAATCCATCCATTTTTGTATTTGGCAATCCTCTTCCTCTGTGTCCATCAACATCAAGATCATGATCATTCAATAATATGATGTTTTATTATGTCTACTTTAACTGTAAGACGTTTAATTTGTTTGTGGGCGAATCGAAAAGTCCTATATTAGGTATTTGGCACATTTTGAATTGTATACAATAAACTTAAGAAAAAATTAAACTAGCGCAACGAAGTGATAAGAGTAAATAAAATGTGACAATTGCCTGATACGTATTTCTGGAGTTTTCGATTCGTTCACAAATAAATTAACTTCGTGCGAATCGCCTACAGAAAATAATATATTACTTAAGAATAAGAATAATTTATTTGCAGAAAATATAGGTGTTACCAGTTGTAAAAGTTGGTGGTTAATGTACAGTCCATATTTTGCCTGTTTAGGGCATGCAAATTAGTTTTACATGATTAGGTACATAGGTAGGGTACTTATTTTAATAAGATATACAAAATATACACCTATGTTCTAATATCATTTTTAAATCAAGATAAATTTAAGTTACAATAATATATAAAAACACAACAAAACTTAAAACCTATTAAACATAACATGTTTTCTATAGATAACATAAATTCTTTATTAGTTGAACTGAATAAACACATGCCACAAAACTAAGTATAGGAAACTTAGAATATTTTTATTTCTTTATGTTGCAGAAATTCTTGTAAACTATAAAAACAATTTTCTATCAACCATCTACGCAGTTTAATTTTAAAATATTTAAATGGCAGTTCCCTTATGGTCTTTGGTAATTTGTTAAATATTGTAATGCACATATGATAAACATTTTTTTTTACTTAAAGTTGTATTACAAAAAATGTCAGTTATTACTTAAAAGTGTCGATTCGCCCGTTTCGGGCGAGTAAGATTTGTGCGAATCGACTAATAAGCCAAATTTAAAGGATCAACTAAATCGTATTTTAGGCAATAGCGCGTACGACAACAGATATACACATAACGACATAAGCACACGCCTTCTTCCAACGGCAGAAACTAATGACCACCATCTGCTACGATCCTTATATACCTCTTGGCTTCGTTTACGTTCATACATCTGAGGGGTAATTCCCGTAATTTTAAGCACGTTCACAGTCTGATCTCAGTCTCAATCTGTCAAAAATACAATCAATTTCCATACATTTTTGACAAGTTTTTGACATTGATTGTCGCTGAGATGAGATTGCGACTTGAATTTGAACGTTTTTTAAGTACGAGAATTGCCCCTCTGGTGATACACGCACCCGGTTGCGAGTACCACGCATCTGACCTGTCTAAAGAGCATCACCAACTGTATGCTCTTCGAGGGCGTCCCCACGTAAATAAATCCTGAATTATGAAAGTGGATAACGCAAGAGGACTTTGAGAATCGTAGTGTTTAGGTAACGTTCTGTGATTATTGCCTACCCTCATGGGAAAGAAGCGTGAGTATGAATGTATGATTCTGTACCCAATTAAGATAACATTTATAATTTGAAAATTGATTCGCCGTGGACTTTGAGTCATTAACACGAAGCGAAACTGACGATATTATTTCATTAGCTCACTAATTTCCAGCCATTGATAAAATTATTGTAAAGTTGTAATTTGAAATTCAAACAAAAACAAAAGATAAGAGAATGTAATAAAACGGTAACAAAAACGTTAAAAAGTAACGTTTGAAATAATAAAATACAAACATACATTAAAGCTACAAACGAAAACCATGATATGGGTACCTTTTTCCTTTTTTGTTTTCTGGAGGAAACCTTCAAAAGGCACCCGACCTCCGGGGTGGGAGGTCGGGGAGTGTGGGATTTTACCTCACTAAAACCACCCCGGTGATCACCATCAGCACCTAGAGGGGGTCCCAGTTCCTCTTAAAAAAACAATTTCGGAACCCCCCTGTGCAACGCCTCACTCGGTGGGCGGACAGAGTCCCCACTCTGTGCGCCCGCGACCCCAAAGGTCCACCTACCTTTACTGATAAGCGGGTTTCGGCGTATTAGGCGCCAAGGCGGCTGCTTTCATCTCCGAGCAGGATCAGCCCTCTCCCGATCCTGCTCGGCGGCCTCCTTCTTGCATGGCCATCACGGTCTCACAGAAGGAGGCAACTTACATCCAATTCTCTGTCTCTGCCAGCATAGGTCTCAGTACTGCCGCAGAGACAGGTCTCACCCGATCCTGGCAACCAGGACCCGCCGTTCGGAGGCCCACTCCTCGAGCGTGTGCTGTGAGGAATCCAGGCTGCCGCTGCAGTGGTGGCAATTTGCCGTGGCCTCTCGCCCAATTCTGTTCAGGTACTCACCGAAGCAACCATGTCCGGTGAGCACCTGAGTGAGCCTGAAGGAGAAGCGTTCCTCTCTTTTCAGCCAGGCTTCGAAGTGCGGCAGAACGGCTTCGACAACGCGCTTGCGCGAATATTGCGGCTGCTGTAGCCGCTCGCGCCACCGCTCTAGCGCGTGTCGCCGTTCCCGCCGCCACAGCCTTACAAATGCGCTTCCTGGCACACTATTCCCGCTTTGGCTTATATCGCGAATCTGGTCGTAGACCTTCGCGTCCATATCCGCCAGGATGTCCAGCGGCGGAAAGCGAGCCAGGACAGTTGCCGCCTCAAAAGATATCGTTCAGTATCCTCGTGCGATATGAATGGCCATTTTCTGCTGCAGTCTATTGACTTTAGTCCTGCAGCGTCGGACGCCTGACAGTCTAGATCGCACGACACCCGCGTAGAGGCGGCGAACTTCCTCCCGAGGACCCCGAGATTGGGCAGCAGTCTATGCTAAGCACCCACTGCCTTCGCAATCCGGGGAACCATGCGCTCGAAGTGGTCTTTGAAGCCCCACCAACTGGACTGTCCAGGGTAAGGCCAAGATACTTTATGTAACGGCGCTCCTGGATTTGCGCATCTCATGATATAGTATTAAGTAGGTAGGTACCTATAATTAATACAGTGACTCAATTGTAGTTCATTGTTGTACTAGAGGGTCTTACTTGTAATGTTTCGAATAAATACCTACTGAGCCCGAACAATACAATACAAGGTCAAATTAAATTAGCTAGCGAAACTCCACAGACGTGATGGGTATCATTTTTATTAATCATTTTATTTCAGATTAAAACATTCCTTAATTGTTAGTAAGTACTACTCTATGTTCGTATTTTTTTTTTACCTTTGCCCCACACTAAAAATGTCTACTGTATTGTGGGTGCGTTTACAAACATTTAAACTCACATACACAAACAGCCAGACCCGGAACAACTACTTGCAGGTCATACAAATTTTAGTTCCGTGCGGGAATCGAACCCGCGACACGTAACGCAGCAGTCAATCGCTTAACCACTGCGCCAACCGTGCCGTCAAACAACTACAATAATTACAATTCATTAAATAAACAAAAAATACAAATTCAATTAATTCGTCAACTTACAAATTGCGCTATTTAATATTATAAATGACACCTCCAGGCTGTCCGTTTGACTGACCGGTTGGTGCAGTTGGTAGCGACCCTGCCTTCTGAGCCGCTGGTCCCGGGTTCGATCCCCGGACAAGTCAAACATTTTGTGTGCATGAACATGCTTGTGCAGACTTTGATTTTCCCTGTGATCGACTATGGTGACGTGTGTTACTTTGACTTGAATGCGGTTTTGCTGGATAAGCTCGACAGATTGCTTAACTATGGTATCCAGTTCATATTCAACCTCAGAAAATATGACCATGTGTCGAGCTATAGGTCTGAGGTCAAATGGATGTCCATTCGCCAAAGAAGAAGTTTGCGTGCTTTGACCACGCTTTTCTCCCTTCTCAACTCTCCCACTCCTCCTTCTTATCTCGTGTCTCACTTCCAATACCTATGTTCTTCTCACGCTAAGAATCTGCGTTCTTCTAACAATCTTCTTCTACTCTGTCCTTCTCATACTTCTGACTTTGTTCATTCTTCCTTTCATATTCAGTCCATTCTTCTTTGGAATGCGCTTCCTCTTGATATCAGGACGGCTACCAGTCGGTATGCATTTAAGCGGAAATTGCAGAGTTATTTTCGTAACAAATAGAGTAGAGTCATCATAACATCTCTCTTCCTTGAATTTGTATATATATATATATATATTTATGTAAGTATATAGTATAGTAAATAGTATGTATGTTTATAGGACTTATTTGTGTACGTTGTTTTGATAGTTTATTTTTTTATCATTGTTAAACATCGCTCAAAATCAATCCTTTCCTTTTCTTTCAATTAAAGCACCTGCCATCTAATCTCTTCACCACCCTTGGTTGACTGGTAGAGAATGCCTAAGGCATTAAGTCCGCCTTTGTACCTTTTATGCGAAAAGTAATAAATAAATAAACATGTCTGTTTGACAAGTATGTATATCAGTCATCAGGTTACCGTAGTACAGGTTCTACCTAGTTCGGGACCTGAAGACCTTGTGTGGATTATGTCTCATGTCTCATATCTGTGAAGGGTATTCCAGTGCACAACCGGGCAATCAACCCTTCTCAATATGGTATTCAGAAAGCTGTTGGTGCTGCCTCGCACGCGGTGCATGAGGGAAGCCACTCTCTCGTACTATCGCCCCAAAGTAGTCTGTGCTGGCCTTAGCAAACATACATACCTGATGCACTGCAAAGGCGAGGCAACCCCAAGAACATCCTAAACCCATTAATGTACAGGACCCGTAGGACATTGAAAGATCTACGCGTATAACAGTCCCTGATGATCTGAGAACAGTCCCATAGGCTAATGCATTTTTATGCACCATGCAAACCTGCGCGCCAGCATATTGCATCTCACTGCCAATGCCCTACGTTCCTCCTCAATATCCAAAAGGTCCTCGGCGACCCAGTGCCTCAGGTACTTAAATTTGTCTAACCGGTGTCTGTCCGTTGGAACGGTTTTCGGACTTATTACCCGACTTGAATATAAGTAGTTCACTCTTCTTACAATTATAGATCCCGCGGACCGCTCACAGATCCCTATGAAAATGTTAAAGGCTCTGACAGACGGGCTCAATAGCATTAAAGTATTAGTAAAGCATTTATTTCAAATAGGACATAAAAGGCACTTTTGAACATCAACATTTAAATTAAAATAGAATTGATTCTAGGTAGTCGCCCCTTCCAAAAGGTGGTTTCGTATGGAGAAGAATGGGCATGAAACTCCACCGTTAGTCTTTTAAAATGTGTTGCAATACTTTGTATACATCAATAATTATATGTGAAGACGATGCACCTATAATAAAATTACCGTACGACAATAGGTAAAAAGAATAAAAAAAATTAGCAATGACAAATATGTTAATTTGTGATAGATACATAGTGCTCACACATTTGCAAACATTTTAAAAGTATACGACTATACCTACCGTACCTACCTACTGTATAACTTCCTGGGGTGGTGCCACTAAATCAATTTTACTGCACCTAGAACGCGCCCAAAGAGCAGTTTTAAAGGTTGCTACTTTTCGTCCATTTATATTTCCTACACACCAGCTGTTTATGGCATGTAAGGTGCTAACAGTACGTCAATTATTTATTTTGAATGTAGTTTTATTCCAACACACTGAACTTTATTTTAACCCAGTACCTTCAGATAGGAGAAGAAAAGATTTGGTTTGTGCTAACTCTCAGACTAAACATGCTTTTGCTAATCGATTTTATTTCTTTTTATTTTATATAACCTTATATAACCAGTAGTTTCTTATATAACCAGTTTAACAGGGTGCTAAAGATTTATAGTTTAAGTTATAATAGGTGTAATTTAATAGTACAGGAATATTTGGCAAAACTCAATTATGCAGACACGGAAAAACTACTAGAAATTTTAAAATAAAATCTATCAAATATCAAAAATCACGATATATTAATCTGAAGAAAAAAAAAGGTAACACTTTACATCCTAGTGCGGGAAAAAGCCGGATTCCTCACTTTCAAGTGCAAAACGTGGCGGATCTCGGCCGTATCAAAAAAGGCGCGTGACTGCTTGTCTATTATTGTGTAATTTTATTACCTTATTACCTCATAAACTTAGTGTCATTGTATTGTTTGCAAATCTATTGTTATAACTTAACTTTGTCTGAATTTGGGACTATTGTTAAACTCACATCGGTAAATACTACTCACCTGTCACACTCACACATATCTTCACACTTTCACACACACCCCCGCACTTTCCACAAATAAAGCTGCTTTTATCGCAATTTACCGTTCTCCTTCATACAGAGATTTGAGTAATTTTCTTGGCAGCTTAGACAGTTTGCTTGGTGCTTTAACACAATTTAAAACTGTGGCCATTATTGGTGACATTAACCTGAACATTACACCTGGGAGCACCGACCCAAATGCTGATGAGTACCTCAATCTTACAGCTTCTCATGCAATGCTGTCAGCCTATACTCTCCCAACTAGACTCTCGAACTGCCTTGACCATGTGATACTCCGCACTCAAAGCTCAGCTACTACACTAATCATTGATTCTCTCATCACTGACCACTCTCCTATTATTATTTTCTGCAACCTCAATATAAAACCTAAAACTCTTCACCTCACCAGATTAAAAATTGACTTGCCTCGGGCTGTAGACCAAATTAATAGCACAGATTTCTCCTTAATCTTTTAGTGTCACAACCCGAATGAAGCTGCGGAATCTCTTGTTTCCATTATGTCCTTAGCCATCAAATCGCACTCACATGTTTCACAAATTTCTAGTAGAAAGCGTATCATTAAGCCGTGGATTACTCCTGGCCTGCTTAGGTGCCTACGTCACAGGGATAAGATGCATCGTAAATTAAAAAAAACACCCAGAGGTTGAGACATACAAATTGATTTTCTGTCGCTATCGCACCTTCTACAATAATCGTTTAAAAAAAGTCAAGCGTGAATATGAACGTTCGGAATTTCGGCAGGCTAGAAATAGTCCAAAAGCTACATGGAAGCTTGTCAAACGGGTAGCAAGCTTGGGCCAAAGCAGAGACTCGGCCTCTGAGCTGCTAAACTGCAGTGCCGAACCGTCGCAGTCTGTGGACAAAGTCAACAATTACTTTGCAACTTGGCGGCTAAAATCGAACACTTTGTCCTCTACAAACATCTCTCGGATAGTCGTCCCAACCTTGAGATCCCGGGTACCGCCATAACGTCTGCACCACAATCAATGGCCTTTCATAGCGGGGATAGTGCTGAGCTGGAAAATATTATCCTGAGCCTTAATGACAATTGTGCTGTTTGATTTGACGGTATATCCCCCTTAATCGTGAAGGCGACTCGTCACATTCTTATTCCAATCCTTGTTTTTACGTTCAATCTGTGCTTTTCAACAGGAACTTTCCCCGATGTTTTCAAAAAAAATTGCCAACAAACTATTTAGTTTGGCGAGTAAATTGTTATTTAACAAAATATGTATAATCGTGAACATAACATAAAAAAATAAAAAAACTGCAGTGGTCCACCCTATCTATAAGTCGGGAGACAAGAACAATGTCGCTAATTACAGACCCATTCGAAAAAGTTATAAACCATAGACTCACCAAAAACCTAAATCAATTTAACCTTCTTTCTAATAATCAGTTTGGCTTTAGGGCTGGAAAATCCACTGAAGATGCTGTACTGGAACTTACAGATACGATTATTGGCCATTGGGAAAATAAATATAAAACTCTTGCCATCTTTTTAGACCTATTCAAAGCCTTCGGTACTGTCTCAATCCCCATGCTTCTTTGAAGCTAGACCATCTTGGTATCCGCGGGATGGCCCACGATCTTTTCAAGAGTTATCTTACAGGTCGTAACCAAATAAAAAAACATGAAAGCTACCTCAGCAACCAGGAGACGATCACCTTTGGTGTCCCCCAGGGCAGTGTCTTGGGACCCCCATTTTTTCTCATATACGTGAATGAGCTGTGTCAGTTATCCTTACCCAACTACAAAATTTTAGCTTATACCGACGACACAGCTCTAATTGTTTATGGCCGGGACTGGACTGAAACTCGCCTCAACTCGGAGTTTGTCTTAACACCGTCATGAGGTGGCTGACAACAAATCTTATCACTCTAAATGTCAATAAGACCAAATTTATGACATTCTCTATTACGAAGTCGAGTCAGCCCCCTAGAGCGATTGAAATTTGTGCGCATACCTAACCAAACTTCCACGCAAACTGTGGCTGTCAACGATTAGAAAATACCCCTATTATTAAATACATTGGAGTCACTTTTGACAGCAACCTGAGATGGAAGCAACTGTAGCTCGTGTGAGAAAACTAATATATATTTATAAAAAGGTATAAGGTAATAGGTGCAGCCGATTTTAGTTGTTTATTAGCTGTCTACTTTGCGCTCGCTCAGTCTGTTCTAGGGTATTGCCTATCCGTCTGGGTGGTGCCGGTAAAACAGTGATGCTACGGGTCGAACGAGCGCAGAGAGCTGTCCTGAAGGTGCTGGCAAGGAACCCGATCCGATATTCGACATTCTCTCTATATACCCTCTGCCAGGTCCTCACAGTCACACAGCTATTTATCCTCCAAACTATCCTTCGCAAACATAGCCAACTTACCTTTGATCCTAAATCCTGCTCTACACACCGCTCGAATAGGGTTTGTAACACTGTTTCTCGTAGAACCGTAGCTGCAAGTCGTCGTTACAAACACATAAGTTCAAAAATCTATTTATTTATTTATAACTTTTCGCACAAAAGGTACAAAGGCGGACTTAATGCCTTAGGCATTCTCTACCAGTCAACCAAGGGTGGTGAAGAGATTGGATGGCAGGTGCTTTAATTGAAAGGATTGATTTTGAGCGATGTTTAACAATGATAAAAAAAATAACTATCAAAACAACGTACACAAATACATAAATAAGTCCTATACACATACATACTATTTACTATACTTTATACTTACATAAATATATATATATATAATTATACAAATTCAAGGAAGAGAGATGTTGAGATGACTCTACTCTATTTGTTTCGAAAATAACTCTGCAATTTTCCGCATGAGAAGGACAGAGTAGAAGAAGGTTGTTAGAAGAACGCAGATTCTTAGCGTGAGAAGAACATAGGTATTGGAAGTGAGACGCGAGATAAGAAGGAGGAGTGGGAGAGTTGAGAAGGGAGAAAAGCGTGGTCAAAGCACGCAAACTTCTTCTTTGGCGAATGGACATCCATTTGAGCTCAGACCTATACCTCGACACATGGTCATATTTTCTGAGGTTGAATATGAACCGGATACCATAGTTAAGCAATCTGTCGAGCTTATCCAGCAAAACCGCATTCAAGTCAAAGTAACACACGTCACCATAGTCGATCACAGGGAAAATCAAAGTCTGCACAAGCATCGTTTTCGTCTTAGCGGGCAAAAAATTCCTCAGACGATACAGGGATCGCAGAGTACCGTTGACCCTTTGACTAACACTAGAGACCTGGCGTTGCCAGCTGAGTGTAGAGTCAAGATGCAAACCGAGATCTTTCACAGTAGGGGTAATGGGTATGACGGTACCATTGAAAATAAGAGGAGGAAGAGAGCTAAGCGTCACCCTACCTATCATGCATGAGCTTCCAATTACAATGGCCTGACACTTCGAGGTTTACAGACACCCCGAAACTATCAGACCACTTTTTGATAGCATCTAAGTCTCGGTTTACATCTGCTATAGCGTCTGACAAATCTTCAACCCGCTCAGCTGTATACAATTGAAGATCATCGGCATATAGAGGATACGAACATTGAAGACAGTGAGTTATAAAATTAATGAAGATGGAGAATAACAATGGGGAAAGAATACCGCCTTGTGGAACACCAGCATCCAGATCACGCCAACTCGATGAGCTCTCATCAACGCGAACCGACTGCTGACGTCCCCGAAGATAAGAAGAGACCCATTCCAGCGCCTCGGACGAAACCATAAGGTGGGAGAGGATAGAAAGGAGAATATCGTGGCTGACGGCGTTAAAGGCATTGGAGAAATCAATTAATACCAAAACGGTAACTTTGGTATCCTCCATGGCTTTTCTAATGTCACCAGTCACTTTAAGGAGAGCGGAGGCTGTACTATGCCCAGGCAACAACAAAACAAATACCAGAGGGGCAATTCTCGTACTTAAAAATCGTTCAAATTCAAGTCGCAATCTCATCTCAGCGACAATCAATGTCAAAAACTTGTCAAAAATGTGTGTAAATTGATTGTATTTTTGACAGATTGTGACTAAGATCAGACTGTGAACGTTCTTAAAATTACGGGAATTACCCCTCTGGTAATAATAATAATATCTGGTTAATACCAGGCGCAAATGCAAAATGAAACTTGACTCCTGGTTAAAATCACTAGATTATGATGAAACAGAGAAACTCATGGAAGTGTGAAATACTCATCACTCCCTCGCACACCCCAACAACCACACACAACACACATGCCACAAACACCACACACACCCCTCGCACTCCACATTAACTCAACGTCAATAATACATCCCAAATCTTTGTCCTGTACTGTTTATTATTTATTTTTAATTTTTTTCCTAATTATTTTTTTGTTTTTATTATCAATTAGCTAAAACAAAATTAACTAAATTTTATTAACTCATTTACCTAAACCACTTTTAGCATGGAACATCATTCCATTTTGTATCTGGAGAAGGGCGTTGGTAGCTGCGCTGCGGTTTATACTTTTGCAGCTATCATCGTTTTACTGTTGTACTAAGTCTTGTGTTATTGTTCCGAAATAAACCTTTTATTATTATTATCCGCTGTAAGCCGCCATCTTGGATTTTATGTGACGTCATAAGCCTATACCCCGCGGAACAGCACGACGCTTCCAACGAAACCTTGTTTGTCAAAATACGGCGAGTAGTTTATGAGGTAACAGATTAACATATATACATGCATACATAAGTATGTACATAGCCTGTTAAAATCATGACCCTCCTTTGGCTTTGTCGCAATTGGGTAAAATAAAACTGCCACGTATCTACACGGCCTAAAAATAAGTTCAACTGAATCTGATTCTTTTTATTTGGGTCTATTAACTTCATCCGTTTTTCTTCCATTACTAATTAACTACACATTATTGGATAACTGTAATGTATGTTTATATAATTCGTAATTACTTTCAAATTAGCTTCAGGTGGAAATTGCAGTCGTATCTTCGTTAAATGGCATACACCTGCGACAAATGTGGCTGGGAACATGAAGACTAAACCACGTGAGTAAAATTAATTTAAATATTTATGCAATTCAAAGTTTTAAGTTACTATTGAATCAAGCCAAATCAATTGAAAACTCTCTCTCTTTCCAATAAGGGACCATTGAAAATATAGAGTATAAGCGAGAGAACAGACGTAAAAAACACAGGTGAAATACCTCTGTTTTTTTAAGTCTGTTCTCTCGCTTTGTTACGCTCATTAGATTTTTCTTGACACGACTGACACGCGAAAGGAGAACGGTCAAAGTCAAAGTCAAAGCATTTATTTCAAATAGGCACATAAAAAGGCACTTTTGAATGTCAACATTTACATTTAAATAGAATTGATTCTAGGTCACCGAACTATGGGTTTCTGCTCTGAAGCCCAATTGCCATAAGATATATACCAGTTGTTAGTCAATTCAGAGTTAATAACCTAAATAGGTGACAACTTGGGCACTGAAGATAAGGAATTCTTGGCGCCCAATAGCCATAATATATACACCAATAGACACCCCTATATACCACTATACGTGGGTCCCACTGAAAGTTTCTAGAAAATAAAAAAAACGGCATGATGTAGAACCTGAACCTAGAAACCTGTTAATATTTTGATTGCTTTTCGAAGTAGTCTCCGTTCCTTTCTAAGCACTGTCGCATGCGATGGAACCATTGACTGAAGCAGTGGGTCATCTCTCCTGTAGGGATTTCTTAAACGCCTTTTTCAAACGCAGCCACGGCGTCTTCAGGGTTCATAAAACGAATTCCTCTAAGTTTTTCTTTTATTTTTGGAAATAAAAAAAAGTCATAAGGTGCCAGGTCAAGACTGTAAGGAGGATGACTTACTAACTCCATACTTTCGATAGAAAAATATTTAGATAGTCCATCTGGCGGAGTGAGCTGGAGCGTTGTCGTGGTGGAGGAGGATCCTGCTTCTTGGGCGCTGCTGTCTAAAACTGTCCAAGACAATTGGAGAACAATGACTGACATACCAATCTGCAGTAACAGTCTTTTTATCTTCTGGATAATTCAGGATAATTTTTGCGAAATGACCCGTCCGTCCAAAGAAAGTGGCAATCACCTTTTTCCCATGACTTCTGCTCTTCTTTACTTTTGTTGACCAATCTTCGAATGGAAACATCCATTGGCCAGATTGTCTTTTGCTTCGTAACAATATATCCAGCTTCCATCACCTGTGACGATGTCATATTACAGCATTCGAGTCACCTCCGTCCTATTTTTTACCGTTATTGATCTTCCGTCAATTTATGAGGTATCCATCTAGTACAAAGCTTTCTGACGCCTAAATGTTCATGTAAGACTTTTTATATTTGACTCATACCAATGCCTAAAGCTGCCCATGTCTGTTGATATGTCACCCTTCTATCAGATTTTATCATTAGCCGCACCGCACTCACGTTACCTTCAGTTGTCACCGTAGAAGGACGTCCGTTTTGCGAATGATCAGTGAGTTAGCTTCAACCACATTTAAACTCATTAAACCAATTTCAAACAGTGGCACGGGATGGAGCTTCGTCGTGAAATGCTAATCGAAGTCTATCGTAACATTGTTGTTGAGTAAGACCGCAACGAAAGTCGTAATAAATCATTGAACGAAAATTTTCTGTCGTCGAATCCATTTCAACACACGACAGACACATTTTAAATTGCCGCCAATTTGTAAAAACAAAATGACATGCTCGTACGAATTCATTACACATAATTTTTTCATCCCCTGCTTTTCTGACTTTATTCTAAAAACGTTCAGTGTGACACCCGTATATACACCGTATTCTGAAAGGTTCTCCTTGAAAAGGAGTTGAGTAGAGTGTGTACCAAATAACTTAATCGGCCCAGTAGATTTGGAGCAAATTGGCTGTGACTGACAGACTGACAGACACACGAGAGATCCTATATGGGTTCCGTTTTTTCATTCAGACGTACATATCCCTACAAAGTCGACTGCAAAAGCATTTAACCGAAAATAAAAGCGGTTATCGCATTTGTCGGCGAACCAAGAACCAGAAATAATAATGTGATAGAAATAACTTCGACCAGTCTCTATGAACTTGGAGAAAAAAAACTTGAAAATGTACTAGAAGATATCAAACACACACATTTCTAGTACTTTCGTGATTTCACGCTACCTAGTTTTCTTTTTCTCCACGTTCATAAAGATACTTGGTGGATTCTACCTATCTTTCTTATTTTATACACTACTTACAGAATCATTTTTTTTAAACAAAACATCGGATGGTGTTCGTGGTACATAGATTGTTTTATTTTTCTTTTTACTGCAAACCAAAGCTATTTTTTATTTTATTATAGTGTATATTAATTACATAACTAGCGAAATGTGGGTGTACTATAGGTACACTTCTGCCCCACCGTTTGCGGAAACAAGGCGTGATTTGGTGATATGTTATATTTATTTTGTAGAGGTGTTTTTTTGTCTGTGTACTAGAAAACTATCATCTGCATTAACATATTTAAAACATTTATTTTTTTGCAGTTGCCGTCCGGCTTCTAATACTACTCTGTAGTTGCCATGTTGCCTCTTTATCATTGATCTATTATCCTGGAAGACCATACCCGCAAAATAAAGCCGAGCGTTATGCATTGCTCAGACAAAGTTTATTAAAAAAAATACCTTTTAATTCAAAATTATTTGCTGGATGGGGAACGTCGCGCTATGATCCACAAAATATTAGCAACTTTAGAGTTGATAAAAGTATTAGCTCCAGTATCAATAATAACCCAATTGATGTCGAACAGGGGTTTTTCGAATGGCTAAAAAAAGCATACAGTTATGTTATGGATAAACTGGTACCTGCAATGTCTCCAGTCTCTATGCTGTATTCAAAGAAAAATAAATCGACAGCTTATAGCAATCAGATGCAGGACGAAATTCCAGAAGAATTGTGCGAAGAATTGCATGGGTCGATATTCGAGTCAATCTTTTGCCCAACTCTTAAAAATGTTCACTTGCTAACGCACGAGGAAATGCTGAAAATGATGTGCAAAGAAATGCATGGTACGATATACGAGGCAATTTATTGCCCAACCAACGAGGAGATCCATAAACCAAAGCCTGAAGGGACCCAGATATCAACGCATGAGATTCACTCACCTATATACGAGAAGATATTGGCAATTTTGTGCAATGAAATGAGTGCGACAATATACGAGGTTATTTATTGCTCACCGCATCAGGAGAATCAAATTTTAACTTCTGAAGGGAACAATAGGCCAACGTCCGAAAATATTCATAGACCAATGACTGAAGAGATCCTTAGCCCACCACCAGTGGAAATGCAAGCAAAGATGTGCAAGAAAATGAGTGACACGATATACGAAATCATTTATTGCTTAAAGTATGAGGATACCCATAGTCTAGAATCTGAAGAAATCCACAAGCCAATGCCGGAGGAAATCGATGTCAACTTACCAATACCTGAAGAAATGCAAGAAATGTTGTGCAAGCAAATGCAAGGGTCCAAATTCGAGGCATTTTATTGCCCGTCGCTTTATAATGAGTCCCAAATGCTTGCGCTTGAGGAGTCCGACGTGCCAACGCAGGAGGAAATGTGCCAACAAATACAAGGGACGATATTTGAGACAATCTATTGCCCAACGCCTGAGGATATCCAATCGTCAACGCCCGAGGACACCCACAATTCCACGTCCGCGGACACCAACAAACAAATGCAACAGGAAAGCCACAAGTCAACACCCGAGAATATTCAGGCAAAGAAAATGATGTGTGAACAAATGAATGGTACAATATTAGAGCCAATCTATTGCTCATCGTTTGAAGATATCCAATTGCCATTACCTAACAATTCAACGTCTGAGGACCCCTATGTGCCATCGCCGGAGGAGATTCAGGCAATTATGTGCGAACATGTACATGGGACAGTATACGAGCCAATCTATTGTCCGTCGAAAGAGGAAAACCATACAACAACTAACGAAGAAATTATACATACGTCAACACCTGAGAACATCAATAGACCACCGTACAACCACTCTCCTAGGCCACCGTATGAGCATACCGAGGAGATTCACAAGCCACCGCACCAAGATATTCATATACAAACACCTGAGAATTCTCAAAGCGCACCGTCTGAAGAGACCCAAAGTTCAACATCTGAGGAGACACAAAGTTTAACGTCTGGGGAGATTCATAGTCCACTACATGAACCTACTATTAAGCCGTCGCACGAATATACCCATAGGCCACCGAATGAAGAGATTCACAGGCCATTGCAGTTAGATATCCCAACATCTGAAGATATCCCAGGGACAACGCCTAAGGAGATATATAGACCGACATCTGAGGAACAAGAAAATAACAGTCCGCTAGTAGAGGACATTCGGAAAACTCGGCCTGAGGAACTCAATAGGCCACCGCAGGAACATACACATAGGCCACCATACGAACAAACCCAAAGACCACTACACGAACTTACCCGTAGGCCACATCACGAACATACATATGAGTCACCGCACGATGCTGACGGTGACTTCTACGTACCAATTTATGATGAAATCTTCTCGTCGGAGGTAATGCATACGCCAACGTTTGAGAACATCCGTAGGCCACCACATGACCATTCTCCTAGGCCACCGTATGAACATACCGTGGAGATTCACAAGCCACGGCACCAAGATATTCATAGACCAACTCCTGAGGATTCTCAAAGCAGAATGTCTGAGGAGACCCCGAGTTCAACGTCTGAGGAGATTTCTGAAATAAATTCTAAGGAGATTTCAGAAATAGCGCCTGAGGAGACCCAAAAGTCTTTGGAGCAGGAAATCCACAGGCCACCTCATGAATATACTCACAAACTACCACACAAACATATACCTAGGCCACCACACAAGCGTTCTCATAGGCGACCACACAAACATACCCGTAGGCCACGACACAAATTTACCCACAGGCCACCACACGATTATACCCATAGGCCACCACGCAAGCATTCTCATAGGCGACCACGCAAACATAGGCCACGACACAAATATACCGGTTGGCCAACTTTCAAATTCAACCCTTTGATTCAACTCCTATATACCACTAAGCCATCACGCAAATATACCCGTACCCCTAGGCAATCGGATGGTCACTCCCACAGACCTTGGCAAGTGGAGACTAATAAACCGAACGAGGAGAGTCATAACCCACTGTATGAACATAATCATAGGCCATCACAGGAGGACAACAATCCAAAGCAAGAGCAAGCGCTGTCCATAATAGATGACACTACCAAGGATCCGATCACAACAAATCGCAAGCAAAGGACAAAATTGTACGATCCTCTAAAAATATTTAATATACTTGATAATATTTTACAATATCAGAAACGTCGTCCAAGTTTCAGTACTGGATTTTTAAGTGGTAACCTATAGTTACCTACTATGTTGCCCAAATCCCAAACATGGAGAATAATTACGACAAATAAACGGTGCTTTTATTATATTTTTTTATTGCTTGTCACCCAATACAATCACCCAATAATCACACCTGATGGTAATCAGGGAAGGTTACCGCATACGGAAAGCTACAATTCCACAGGTATCACAGGTGCGTCACAAAGACGAGTTTCTTGTCTGTGTGATTTCAACAGCACTCCTTAAGGCTGCCTTTCCACTAGAGAGGTGTGAGGATCGTTTCATTTTCTTAGCATTACTAAGCTTTAGTTGAAAAGGGTTCAATAAATATACGTTTTTTTTTTGTTCAAGCAAGGTTAGCGAGCAATTTATGCCCCGGTGTGGCGGCCGCTGCATGGCTGGATCGCATCGTACGTCTTCCTCACAGAACTAACTAGCGCAAGGCACGTTATTTCTAGCACGTCTCCTCTGATACAGCACTTAGCAGTCCTTAGCCCTGGTGGAAAGTATAGACTAACCCGAAACACGAGTTACTTGGCGATAGAACTAAGAAGAGAGGGAAGAGCTGCTTCATAAAGAACCTTCACTTCTTCCCCACTAGGTACTATAATATAAATCCCTAAAAGGAGCTAATATAAGTAATAATTATAATGAATCATGTTTCCTATCTGAATATCTCTAGGTAAAATAAATAAGCTTTGTGTATTACAAACATTACAACTACAAACATAATCACAGACAAATCTAACTATAGGTATTATTTATTGGATCCAGCAGACCGATAATTTTTCACTAACGTCAAAGTAGTTCGCCATTTTCTTTTTATGTCAAAACGGGCTTCAATTTATTTGGCGGGATCACTTTCGATTCGTCGAGTGATGGTATGCAAGCGTAAACCCTGGGAACGCCCCGTCCAGAAGTTAGGAATTCAAACTTTAGTTTTACCTGTCTTTTTTACACCTGACGTTAGTTTATTTGTCTGTTTTGGTTTAAATACACAGCTATCCTACCGAGCTAATTCTTACAGGAAATAATGAGGTAGATTCAAGTAAATAAGTAAGCAGGTAAGTAGATAGATATAAGCCCGTCGGAACCACGAGCGACCATACGAAGCATTGGCTTTTATGGACGTATTATATTTTATTTTGGCGAAACCTCAAACTAACAGCCCGCTTCATCTTTGCTTTGCATAGGTAAAACGTACAGAAACCTTCCCCAAGTAAGTAGGAAATAGAACGTAGCGAAACCCACATTACAATCCATCAAGTAGTGTAGTTTATAAATTATGTATGTACATATGTATGTATTTGTGTATTATTATGTATGTTGTATTGTGTATGTTATGTTATGTTGTGTATGTGTATGTATTGTGTGGTGTTGTGTTATTATGTATTGTGTGTTTTACTAAATAAGAACACAGACAAACGAGTTGGTTCTTTCTACTTATATTAAGATTACACTACTTTGTTAAAAAAAAAAACACTAGTAGAGACAGATTCATTTAAACAATAACTTACAATTCTCAAACTAAAAGCATTTATTTCAATTAAACCACTTACAGGCACTTTTGAATTGTCAAGTGGTCGGTCGGGCAGAAATATGAAGCTAGTTGCCCATCCCAAAGCGTAGTAGGTACCTATGGAGAAGAACGCGCAAGAAACTCCATGGACCCTCTTTTAAATTATATTGTTACAGAAATATTAGTTACATCATTAATGTTGAATATAGGTATCATTATATGTGAGAACGATGTAAATATGACGTACACGTTCAGTGTCCAGAGTACAGCAAACAGAAATTTAAACAAAACAATCCATAAATAAAATAATTAAAATAAGCCGTGACGGCTAAGAGAGGACCAGTCCCAACTGACGGCGCCCGTTCACAAACATGACGCATGGATCAGCACCATTCAGCTCAACCATCTTGAAGGGAGCTAAATGATCCAACACACGCGCCACCGTCAGCGAGACATTTGAGTGAGCATGACATCTGTCAGCCGCCAGGGCACATTCAAGTCAATGAAAGACATTACCCGGTAAATGGTAGCTCGATAGTACATAGTACTCACACTTGTCATATGCAATTATATAATACAAAGGAGATTGAGTTCATACAATGCAAAGGTAGTCTTACAATCTTCAGCAGCTCCAACAGTATTTTCAAATGTTATTCAATTAGTTGTGGTTGTGGAGGAGGACCAGCATTGAGCCAGACATTTTTATCAGCAATATAACCCCCCAACTTATAATATGCCTGTCTGCATAATGTGCGTTTTATACAAAATCTGAATTTCGTCCCATTCAGTTGAAGTATGTACTACCTAAGTATGTAGTACCTATGGTAAGATGATTGCTATTACTCAATGGATTCCAGACCAGAAAATCACTCGAGAACCTTAGAATCTGTGCTTAGGACCATAGATACAAGCGGCAATCGCTTTCAAAGCGTTTCGTATTTCTACAACGACTTTCAACAGGATTGAAACAAATTTTTCGGTATATAGCTTTTATCAATCAAATATCTATTTTTTACTTTTTCATCATCGTTTTCGCTGATAGAATGTCACTTTATCTAGGCTCTCTTTTATAAATAAAGACGCAAAACTCGCACAAGGGACATAAATCTCCATCTAGCTTAGAGAAACATAGATAATCCTAGTGCACTCATTTCACGTTTCGATTCCCTCAAGCTGTGTCGTCCATTATGCCGCGGCGCAGAGCACAAGTTTAGCTGCATATTGAATGAGCAAAATCTCGGCTATTATCCAATGCTGAACAAACTTGCATTTCAACACCGAGTGCTTTTAGTTTTAATCTTGGTTGAAATGGAAACAAATAGAAGAATGGAGATGGAATTCCTTCATTCAATTTTTCTGAAGATCTCAAATTCTAAGTGATTTTTTATTTTATAGTCAAATTATAGGCGAGGACGCTGGCACCCTAAACACAAGTTAAATCTTACTTTGGGTGCCAGAGTTCATCGAAAACACTCTTTCCCTTAGTTGTAACGCTGCGTGGTGTTTAGATAAGTGTTAATGTACAACAGAAGGTACCTAATAAAAAATCTTTCTTTTTTTTTTCTTTCGTTTAAAATAAGCTGTTTTTCGTCTGTGCTTTTATTATATATAAGTACCCTGATTTACACGGTGTAATTGCCTCGGGAATACCATAAGTGGAAGCAACAATGAAAGTTGCACCGTCTAAACAGTGATTAGACGATGCAAGTCATTTGTTGCTTCAATTTTGCTGTAGGTAGGTAGGTATGCCAAAGGCAAGGCAACTTGCATCGTATAAATGGGGCTTAACTTATTTTTTATCCAATACGTTTGAATCATTGAAATATTTTGCTACTGCTTTTAGTGACAGTTATATTTTTAATTAATGTTATCTACAAGTTCTTAGCACTGTAAACGTGCCATTGTATTTGCATGAACGTTGAATAAAAGAAACTCTAGATAAGCAAAGTCATTCATAAGCAGAAGGAATCTGCGTAGTAAATGAACACTGGCGCTGCAGAACGGATTCGCTGAGAAATAGCCGTGATTATTGCCAATTGGATTCATTATGCTTTCACTGAGAAAATCGATTTCTATCGATATTTTTACATAGGTAATAAATGTAGATTCTCAGGTCGTCTATTGAAATATCTGAGTATACGACTAAACGCCGACAGACACTACGCCGACAGACTGAACACCGACTTGACTTTACTTCGACGGGACACTTCCAACGTAGTAGGTATTGTATTTTCCGAGGTACTTATATGTAAATTTATACGGTTGGATCATTTTCGTTAAATTACAGTTTCCATAGCGCATGGTATTTTTATCGTGCCATATATGTGGGTTCTGAGGTTGATAAAAAGTGATAGACAGTTTTTTCTGCTTGGATCTTTTTTACTGGCCGATAGTATTGATATTGCATCAATTTGGTGCACTTCACTCATTTTTGACCATGTTGGGATTTGATCCTTTTCGTTTAACTACGTCCAATTAGTACTTACCTACCTACGTGCACACTCGCACAAACACAAAGCTCATTACTCGCTGTGCTGTACGGGCTGTATTCCTATTGAAAGGCTCAGAGCAACACGCAGTATGAGGTTGTGTTGCCGAACGAATTACAGTAGCTATAAATAAATGGGCCCTCTCTCTCTCTCCTCTCTTTATCATGATTTCACCTTGTGGAAAGCGTTGGAACAAGCGTACCCAGAACATAATGTAAATGTAGTATTTTTATGGAAACTTCACAGATGATTCTTCTTAAGGTACCTACATATTCACCATTTTTCAGGTTTATTTAGCAAAATTCGTATAGTTCCACGGTGTATGCAACCTAAACAATAAAAAATGCTAACATTGTAATATCATCAAACTTCTTCAACTTGCCGCACTTGACTCGGTGGAACGCAGAGCTAAGAAGCTCATTGGCGACGTACAACTGGTGGATGCCAAGCTTCACAGCTTGGCTCATCGCCGCAAGGTCGCCTGCTTGTCGGTCTTCTACAGATTGTACTTCGGTGAGGGTGCCCAAATACTCCATGACCTCATTCCACCAGCCCCCTTCTTGCATCGGTCATCTAGACGCACTGCAAGTTACCATCCTTACCTAGTTGCTATTCCACCAATTGGCACTAAGCGTTTCCAAATGTATTTTGTTATGCGCACAGCAAAAGATTGGATCGCTACTTGCGTCTGTGTTTCCGAACGCATATAACCCTAATCGCTTCAAAGTGAGAGTGAACAGGCTTCTTCTAGGTAAGCTCACTCTGTCGTCGACTCTATCTCTGTTACGACTGACCTAGACTAGAGTCAAGAGCAAACATAATATCTTAAATAAAAAAATCTTTCGGCCTGATCGGCTCCTTGAGAATTCAAAAAACGTAAATGGTTTAATTGAAATACATGCTTTGACTTTGAGTTTGTGTTAGATCTCGTTAACGTAAGAAAAGGATAATATGAAACAAGAAAGTAAAAAGTGCACGTTTTTAATTTTTTAATAAAAACCATTATGTTTTATCTTGAGGGCAAAAGCACCGCCAACCAACGCTGCTAAGCCAGCAAATGACAAGATTCTCTTCAGTGTCTGCAAAAGAAAGAAAAAAAAATTGGACATATTGGCAAAAGGTATTCATTATTCAGTTTTCGATGTTTTTTTGTGCTGTATGTCTGTTTGAACGACTCGAAACTTGAGCATGCCTTCGAACGACACTTGTGAGTATTTTGAGAGAGAGAAGACGAAAAAAAACATGCGGTGGCTGCCGTGGACCTGTAGTGCTTCAGGAATGTTGATCATTTTGCCACCATTATTAGAAAAATAAGTGCATCCCCGATGACGCGTGTACACGGCAGCACCAATAGTACCTATTCTCAGTATGTTTGCAGATCGGTGGGATACCCCGATGCTGCGGAAGTGAATGCATCTCCACCCCTAATTTTAATTGTAAACGTTTTTCTGTGTCTGTACCTACTAACACTAGATGTTAAGTAAAATTGTTATAACCCTATGGACTATGGACTCAGTCTGACGATAAAAGTTTTCTATTTTATTCTATATGTTTTCACCTTGTCCTGCCATTCACGGTTCTTTATGCATCGACTGTAAGGCATGGTGGAGAACGTCACCGAGTTGTACAGAGGCACCCAGAAGTTGGGCAGCAACCAGAATATGAAATCATCCATCGCCTTCCGAAGACGATATGACGGACGAGTTACTAAGTCCCGCATCTGAAAGTAAAAAACAACTGCAAATTAGTGATAAAGGAGGATAACCGGTTTTTCAGACGCAGTGGTAATAATGTGAATTGAAGAATCTTAAAACCGTTGGCCACATTTAGGACATCCTTATGACATTGCTGTTCCTAAACAGACCACCAAGTAGATGTTGAATAATATTCACAAAAACTTCTTATACTAAATAAACTATTTAAATTAAAATATAATAACCTAAAGTAACAAAAAATATGGCATCGAAAAATTCCTCCGCATCGCTGTCCACTGGTAATGTACCCAAGAGACTGGCGGCATTGCCACGTTATATGGCAATGCTAAGCCTCTGGCCAAGGTAAAGGCCAGCCCTTGGGTCACGGGAAGTGTCAACAAGCCGTTTGGAGATTTCGTTGAACGAACAAAGACCATCATATGTTTATTTTAGTAAATGGTTAGTAAAGAATAAGAAATGAGTTTATAAGAACAAGCCTGAACGTGGCACCCGTGACTGAAAAGTTGTGTAAAAATAGGTTGTCACGGGTATGGCTAGTGTGCATGTGATGAGGAGGAATGAGGAAAATGTCATGAGCAAAGTTTGGAGTATGAATGTGGATTACTATAAGAGTAGATAAAGACCAAAGAAACGATGGATGGACTGTGAAATATGATGTGGCTAGAAAATGGGTGACTACTGACTACTGAAATGACGATTAATAGAGAACACAAGAAGACATGTTGAGCCAACCCCAAATAATTTGGCACTAGAATGATGATGGTTAGTAATTGTTTTCCTTACCTCAATATAATTATACATGGCCAAATCGCTGACTGCGAAGGTATCCTCCCATCTCGTATCAGAGAATTCATTGAGAATCTCGGCAATACTGTCGTTGTGCTTTTGGAAGAGCTCATCCAGCAGTGTGCAGTCTTCGAAACCAGCGTTCATGCCTTGGCCGTAAAAAGGCACAACAGCATGTGCTGCATCACCTATTAGAAGAGCTTTATCTTCCACGTGGTAAGGGCGACACTAAGGATAGAAGTTTAGATGTCTTTAAATGCTACAGAAATCGATATGATTTAAACCTAATGTCAGTGATAAAAGTCACATATACGCGCGCTCGAGATTTGTAACGACTATAATGTGTAACCTGAAAAGACTCTCTTCAACATTGCCATAATCAAACCCAGACAGTCAATCTATTTGCGCTCATCGACCCGCATTTCATATTACATTATGTGGTTTAGAGTCTACTGACATAATAAATAAACATAATAATATAGTCTCCTCATAGTGCATTATTTTCAGTAGCTTACACTTACAAAACTGATAAACAGTTTACATTATCACCTTAATAGCAACCAAGGGCGACGGTGCTCCAGCAAAGAAGTCTTCAACAAGCTTCTTTCTGCCAATCAAAGGGATTGAATCCGGGAAGTACTTCTCAAAAAAGGCCAGCAGTCTTTCTTCTGTGTCTAAATTTTTAAATTTGGAGAATGGCATGAATAGCGTTACTGTCCATGAACAATCCTGGTTTGGAAGCGCGATCATCATGAACTCGCCTCTAGGCCAGATGTGAAGGAAGTTGGCTGGCATCTGAAACTGTAGAAGAAATACCTTACAATTCCTGAAATTAAAAACATAACAGAGTAACGGTCGATTTGCCTAAACTACCTATGATTGTTTCCACAAACACTAATATTAAAAAGCCACAGCTATCAATTTCACTGAAATACTGTTTTACCCTGATTCTAACTTATACACAATACAAAATGATTTATATGAAGGGATAATATCTATTTAATTATATTCTGCCACTAATACGACGATAAATCATTGTAAATACACCGTTGTGATGCCATTTATCATCGAAACTTCAACAGATTTAATTTCCAACTTTCAGTTCGAACAAATATTTAGTATGTACAGCGAATCTGACGCGAACAATATGACGATACGAACAATGGTTTTATATTTTTGTTTAACGTTTAATTTGAGCGTAGTTAAATTAGCCCGTTGTGATGAAAATATTCCGGATCTACATAACTTTACAAATCGAAACTACAACACAGATAAGTGTATACATAATATTCTAACGAAATATTTCCCTTGTGGCACTCTCACGACTTTTGTAAATCCCAATGAAAATGTTGATCAACTAATCAAAACTACGAACGGGGCAGATATTTGCCACAGTATCATCGTAAGGTCATTCGACAACCAAGAATGGTTTATCTGGACAAACGTTTACGTGATTACGGTGGAAGACTTGTACGGGCTCTGGACTGGCTTGCTCGACTTGACAAGGGACGTGTTTTGGAATCCCAGAGCAAAGTTTATTGTCCAAGTGAACACTTTAGTGGATGGAAATGAAGGACTTCAGGCAGTGTTCAAGACACTGTTGAAATACAGAATGTATCACGTGGTCCTTTTGCAAAATATAAAAGACAATGCAGTGATTTACACGTACCATCCGTTTGAAAACCATAGTTGTGGCAAACATTTCGATAAAGTCATAACTCTAGGGACTTGTGAGAGTGCAGAGAATATTACTAATTACTTCCCTAATAAAGTCCCCCATGTAATGAAAAACTGCACTTTCAAAGTAGTGGCAGTTGATGATGTACCAAATTTTATTTCTAAATCGAGCAACTACACAGTGTATGGCAAGTTTGTGTCAGGTTTGGAACAATACGTGCTGGATACTATAGCCAAGCGAGAAGGGTTTTTCATTGATTACGAGACTTTCGGAGAGGAAATAACGTATGGAATTGTGCTATCGAATCGTACGGCTACTGGACTTCTAAATTTCATAGATAAAGATGAAGCAGACATAGCCGCTGGTGGGTACATACTAATGAAGAATAGAGTGGAATTGTTCGATTACCTGTGGGGTTTCAACTACGCTGCCTACTATTTATACACACCAGCCGTACGAAGCCAAATATGGCAGAGAGTATACAAGGAGTTTGGAGTAACAACATGGTTGTTAATAGCTGCCGCCACGTTTTACGTTATACTAGTCGGTGAGATGTTGAAAAAAAGACTTCGTGATGAAACTTTCTCGGTTCTTAATTTATGGGGATACTTTTTTGGAAACGCAGGCAGAGGCTTGTCGAGACACAAAAAGTTCCGAATTATAATAATTTGGTGGGCTGTGTTTACATTTTGTATCAGCAACTTTTACAATACAGCGCTATTCAGTTTAATCACAGTTCATGTGCACGAGAAACCACATTCATTAAGCATGGGAAACTTGAAAACTTTACCATACGCACCATGCATTAGTGACAATTCAAGATTGTTTTTCCAGTACGCTTACAATCAGATTTTGCCCCAAGGAAAAGTTATTCACAACTGCGCCACGACTGATAGCTCTTTACAATATGTTGCATACACCAAAAAATATTATGCCATCGAGATGGAAGGCAACTACAAACTGAAAGAGTACCAATATTTTGACGAAATTGGTAAACCTGCGTTGGATTCCTGGTTATTTTCTAGCACTAATGTGATCGTCATGTATCTTGTTCGTGGTTTTCCTTTCATCCACAAGTTCCAGGACTATGTTCATCGCTTATATGAAGCTGGTCTTATAATGAATCATTTAAAAACAATCAACCTGAGAAGTTATAGCGTCATTCAGAGACACCCTAAGTCCTTCACAGCGACTACGCTTCTAGATTTGAGAATACACTTTGGAATCCTCTTGGCGGGCTATATCTTGTCATTTGTATGCTTGTTGTTAGAAATATGGTACAATTACATCAAAGAGGAGAGAAAATTTAAGAGAATGGTGACGGTTAATAATTTCAAGCGGCGAACTGATGGCGAGTTGTGGATGCAAAGGAAGAAGAAAGTCAAGTAAACGTTACTTTACACATAATGTCGTCTGCTTAGCTCCTTATTGTGTAAGTACTTACGCCGCCATTTTCGTCTGCCGGTATGCACAGTTCCAAGTAGCCGTGTTCGATGTACTTCTGGCTGAAGTCAAAGAAGGGGCGCTTCATCATCGCCTTGCGGACTGTTGAGAAGGCGCCATCAGCCCCGATGATCAGGTCAGCGGTGACGTGAACATTTTCGTCTGTATTTGTACTGTAATAAAATTTAGATACTTCGGTTTTAAATTGTATTATTGTGTGACTTGATAATCTTTTATTTGGTGTTGTTGTTGTAGTAAGAAATTTTAAAAATTATATCAATGTTTCAAGACCGTTCTTTATTGCCTTTGTTTTGTGTAAGGTGTATTTAAACATTATTCGCAAAGCTTAATAAAACAATTGACTAAATTAGCGTGTGTCTGTTTCTATTTATTTATTTGTTAATAACCAACATATGTATATAAATTTAGAGATTGCAAGTAGTAACATACTTATAAGTTATTGGTCTGTAAGCAGTTATTTTATGTGTAGGACATAAAATCGTAAAGCAGGTTCCAAATTGAATCTGATATAAAAGACGTTGGAACTTTTCCACATAACTAAATCTCTAAGTAACTGCTTGTCTAAATGCTTCCACGGGAGTAATCGATTATTATTTATTCTGTCGCAATGTATGAAAACCATTACTTTTATTATGTCTATTCGAACACTTACTTCTGGAATGTTAAGGTTCCCTTCTTCAAGTTGGATTCGATCAATTTGTGATTAAAATACCTCTCGACATTATCATATTTCTCCGATTCTGAAATGTTTTATCAACAATTATATTTGAGTATTCAAATAGTTTTAACTAGAAGGTAGAGGTCCCCAGCGTGTCTCATACAATGAACCCCTGACGGATAGACTTATCTATGCCATCAACGTTGCTCTGACTGCGAATGCCGGCTATTTAAAAAGTTAATATGTAGGTACGTAGGTCCTCCTGACGAGCTGAGAGGAAAGTAGCGAAACAAGTTTAAGGGGAGGGTTCGTTCTAATATCTGGCTAATGTTATTAATTCAAAACATCTGGAAAGATAAATGTAGACGGCTGCTAATTTCCATAAATTGATTAGAAAATCTAGCAATGTAAAAGGTTCCTTGTTGATCAACATTGAGGGTTGGTACATACCTACCTATACCTAACGTCAATAGTCGTCTACAAAAACAAAACACGACATTTTACTGACATATATTTACATTCTGAATTAATATTAAGAAACAAAACCAAAATTAGAATACATTGACATATTGAAATATTCATATTATTATTGTAGAAACCTGTTCCTGCTGTCAGGTTTAGCTATCGAATACATAGCTTACAAGCATACAAGCTTGCTCACTGTCAGGGTCAGACTACGACTAGGGGGGGGGGGGGGGGGGGGGTTAGGGAGAGAAATACTGTAATTAAGCAAAAAGCAGTTTTTTGGAGAGGGGACCTCCAACTACAAAATACGTGTACCTTTGCCGTATGCTAAAAATAAACGAAGTGTAGGTACCAACATTTTTGAGCTCGAAACTTTCACTATGGGAGCAAATACGAAATCGCGAAAAAACAATCAGCCCTACATTTATGTTTGCAGAACTGGTCAAAATGTAGGGACCAGCAGATTTTTTTTTCGCGATTTCATATTTGGTCCCATAGCAAAAGTTGTTCATAATGATGAGTACAATGACCCCTTAAGAGGTTGATGGTGTTTTACCAATAACCCTGTATAAGTACTTATAAACAACGTGGTGCTACAATGGCGACATTAATTTAACACACGGGTAGGGCTAGTGGCCAGCAATCATAAAAATATATAAAAATAATATAATTCGTAAATTGAAAACTCCCGCTTGCGCCACTCACAGGACATAGGGCTCTCTCTTTCCTTCAATTCGCCTACTCTTTGTACGTTATTCGTTTTAATTTAATTCATGCGATGTTATGTTCGGTTACCCTGGCAAATGACCTCTGCGCTAGAGTTCTTTAAGTACAGGTTGCTCCAAGATGCTATTTTAGAAAATTGTAAATAAATCAATAAATTATAACGTTTATTGAAATTAAAATAATGTTCATAAAACGAAACGCGAAACCGTATACGTGTGTTAAATTAATGTCGTCATTAATGTGCCACGCCGTATACAAGCATTGTTTAATATCTACCTAAGTGTACCAATAATCAACCTATCCATTCTCTTGTTACTATCATACGGTCTTCATTGATCCTTCTTATTCTTTTCAGGCTTTTTCAATCCTTGTCTCAATCAACGTCCGATTCTAAATTGCAGTTACAAGCATCTTTCGTCATTATTTAACACTAGTTTTTTCAAACTTTTACTTACCTTGTAAAAGCTGCGCGTTTAAATAATTTCTCCCCACTGAGTAAATACTCTGAAAATAATGAAAATGTAAAAAAATTAATCTATTTTTTTTCTGTAAAAATGAAAATTGACACGGAACTTATAATGAGTAATATCAGTTCATAAATGCACTTCAAACAATAGGTATTTTATTTCGTTTAGTCGACCTAGTAATTGTATTACCATTTTTGACAGCAATTCCCCGTAAATTGAACCTTCACTATGGTTGAAACTAGTGATGCAATGAATACTACTTTAACGAACAAGAATATTACGAATACGAATATCAAACTACTATTCGGCGAATACGAATAAGAATAATTCAACAAGGTAATTATATACATCACCACTGTTCTTTTTTTACTAAGAAATTTAATCATATAAATTTACCACTGACAATTTTTTGTTCAAAAAGCACATCATTTGTAAATTAGTAGGCGTTAGGGGATTTGTTTTTTCTGTTGGACATTTCCAGCGGTCGAAAATAATCTTTCTGAGGCGACAGGAGACGGCTTTAATGAAAAATAATTCTGGGCAAGTTTAGGTTTTAAGTTTAAAGTTTAGTGGCTTTAAACTGTTCTAAAAGCTACTTTATCAAGACCCCGAAGCGTCTTGATAAAGTAGCTTTTAGAACAATTTAAAGCACATAAAAAAACGAACCGGAAAATATTGAAATTGGTTCATCTTCTTCAATTATTTCTTGCTATGTGCTATGAAACAAGTAACGATTGACTGATGACAACTTGAGAACTCGACAACTTCAATCATTCAATGTTAGGGGAGTCCCGTCCCAGTCAATAGATTCGTGCGTAGGTGCGTTCGGATACACGGTGCACAGCCAAACCGTAATTTGCGTTGCGTTCAGTTTTAAATAGTTTGTTTTTAATATTCTTCGTGATGATATTCGGCTAATACGAATATTCGGTACATATCTACTATTCGGCGAATACGAATATTCTTATTCGTTGCATAACTAGTTGATACGATCTATACCTGTTATTTAGACTTACAGACAAGTCTATTATATCTTCGTCAGTTTTCAAATCCTTGCTTTTATCAAGTCAGGGAACACAAAATCCCTTTCGAAGCTACGGCACTGAGCAGACTATTTTATTTATTATTTAATTACTTGGTTACAAAGAACCTACACCTTTGACTAATGTCGAGTTGACATCAACCTAAACCGTGGTTTAATGGCCTATTTTAAAAAACATAAAATAAATTAAATAAAAAAAATTAATTGTTAAAGTTTGACATGTCGCATTTTTAATTCGGTCAGGGGCCGTACTATGACATGTTAACACCATCATGATTCCGTTCCGAAAAAGAGATAGTGCTATCGGTCATGTATAGCTCCGTCTCTCTTTCACGCTGGAACAATGATGGAATTAACACGTCATAGTACGGCCCCTGGAGTGTAAAGAAGATGGCTGAATGTCAAATGTGATGCAAAAAAGGTTAGTCGGTAAAAGCAGATTATATCGTGCAATGAGCAGACAAAAATAGCCCTTAACGGGACGTGATACATGACTGTAAGTGGACCTACAAAACTACATAAGTGACATTCAGCCTTAGGCTCAATTTACATTGCCACGGAACAGACGGGAAACGAATTTTTGTAACAAAATGTTACAAAGCGTAATAAGCTTTATGTTTATGGTATAACTTACAAATTAGATACGTGCTACAGCTCGCGCGATAAGAGTTTGGCTTTGACCGTTATTGCGCAGAAATCAGAAATTGGGTATCAACGGGCAATTAGCGGGGTGCGGGGCGGGTGTGTAGGCGCACGCGGTGCTCTGATTGGCGCTCCAGTCGTTCCCTGCCTCTCGCATCGATACGACGTACCGCGCACCTGTTGTACAATCAAAAGTTCAAAAATCCGAAGGTCAAAGCCAAACTCTTATCGCGCGAGCTGTACTAGCAGCGGGAATTCCCTAGAATGCGCGAAAATGTTCCGGGAGATGTGCGACCTGTTTATAGGCTCCTATCTAGTTTGTACGTAACACAATTAACATAAAGTTCATTATGCTTTGCACAATTCTGTTACAAAAATTCGCTTCCATTCCGTTCCGCCGTCCGCGGCAATGTAAATTGCGCCTTAGGGTGGGTGGTAAAGCAATTACGAGGTCGACTATACATACCTAAGTACTTATCTACTTAATAGCTAGAGATATCTTTTCCACGTTCGCTTAATATTTACTTTGAACTATTGAACAGAAAATGTGTGATAAGATAAAATAATTTATTTAAATTATTTTATCATAATCTTACAAGACAACATAAAGATAAAAGCAACAAAAGACAGAAAACTAAAGGCTCCCGCAACAGGCGCGACGCGACAGCGTGACAAAAATTCACCATTCGTCGCGCGACACACGGTGCCTTTGCGTCGCGCTGTCGCGTCGCCCAGTGTGCACGAGCCTTAAAGACCGTGAATGTCGATTTATGAGATATGAGGGTTTATTATACGATAGGTACCCACTGTTAGGGTTAAAGGGGACACCAAAAGAAAGGCCGGTCTAAGGATTTCAATAGTAAGTTAAGTATCCTTATCTTTATGTAATGGAAGGTGTGTTTTACTATATTACGTGAGACGTGTCCTCCCACGTAAACCTAAAAGAATAGGGGCACCATGTCACTATAAGAAAGTAAGGACTTCAGTCAAGTGGTAAGGGCTGCTGCGAATAATAACAAATTATATTTTTATGAGTTAGAGTGAGATTGACTAGTGTGGAAGTAGGGTCGATTTGTTTTTGCTATACTTCCACATTTTGCAGTGTTTGCAGATTTACGAAAGGGTCAACCAAGTACCTAGTACCTACTTGGTTATTATAACCTAGGTATTTGGTTGACCCTTTCGCAAATCTGACAAATTCTATATTGATACATTTTTCAGTTCTATTCAGACTTAATTACTTAAGTAATTGTATCAAGTTCCATATCTCACTATCACCACGGAATACAAACAGTAGACTTCATTAAAAAACCAACCAGTTGTAGCTGGTTGGTACCTACAACATTACACAATTTTAAACAGACGTCACTTTGTAGCTATAAAATATTGGGCAATATTTTTTATCCCTCGGCTAATTTGTTTATTAAAGGCATTAGTTACATGTTATATCTATACCAATATGATAAGTGACTTTGTATGTAACCTACAGAACTACTTACTGACCCGATTCCGAAAATTATTTCATTATAGTGCGCGCAAAATAAGTCTGCGCGCGACGGAAATAATCGTTTGCCGCCATCTCGACGTTTACATAAGGTGTCAAAAAATTGTGCTCTGTTCCGTGTTTTCCAAAGTAAATAATCGCCATATCATATCGTCATATATCATATCGGCTATATCGTCATATAGCCTTGAAGGCGTAGACAGAGGAAACTCTGTCTACGCTTGAAGGTCAAACTCGCGCGCAGATTTATCTTGCGCGCACTCTAATGGGAAGCTACATTATCTCTGAGTCAGGGCTTGTTAACGTTACCAACTAACAAAATAATAACCGTTACGTAACGTTAATTCCAATGTGATACCTAATTAACGTTACAAAAATATAACGTTAATTGATAACATTACCAGTAATTTAACGTTAATTAACATTAACGTAAAATACGATAATAACGTTAATTTTACCGTTAATTTAGCTACAACCCGGTAACATTCACGGTTGTGTGTGTTGTTTGTAACCATACTGACTCGTTCGGGGCGAACGCGGCGTGGTGAAGGCGGAGCGGGAGGGGCATAGTATTCCAGTGACGTACATACCGTACAGAGATATTGTGAATTTGTGACCGCGTGTTGCCGTTCCGCGTAGGTAAACATTTTTGTGCGCTCGCGCAACTTGCTTAGCATTGGATCAGTTTAGAGAATGTTTAGAATACTTTAGAACTTTAGATGCACTGTTGCCGCTCCGCCGCCGGTAGCGCCGTCGCGCCGCCGGCCGCCGCGCCTCAGTCGTGTGTAATAAGTTTATAAGTTTTTATTTATTTTTTCTCTCACAATGGTTTTGTAGCACTTAACAGTTTTGAACAAATTTCAGTTTTGAACAAATTATATAAATTCACATTGTGAGAGCTGGTGCCTGTAGTAGGTTTTAGAAAAACCTGTATTACAAGTCACCAGACCCCACTTAGTGGCATCATACAAATAAGTAGGCAGGTAACATGTATTTCTACTAAAGAATTAAAACAAAAAATTAATATAAAAAAGAAAGAAATTAACTAACACAACAAAAGCAGTCAAAGGGTGTGTGGTGAATGTGTCAGTAAATGGTGGTGAATGTGTACTTGAATGGTGGTTAGTGTGTACGTGAATGTGAATGGTGGCAGGTGTATGTGAATGGTGGTGAATGTGTAGGTAATCATTTGAATACAAGTTTTATTTAATTGAGTGGAGCAATTTCTCTGTGTCCTCATAGGAAAGAGCTTTCAAGTAGTCAGTTACTTTTTGCTTACAACTGGGTTTGTGTAGTAAATAAATATTTTGATCCTTGTTAATAACATTATACAGATAATCCCCTAGGTAACAGAAAAAATTGTGGGATTGCCGTAAACGGAAAAATTTTGTATTGCATACAGTACCTTTCCGTCGTTTATCTTTCAATAGATCCGAGTCATAAACTAGCTGCGAGTGCTTTTTGAGGACCGATTGCAGAACGAAAGTTTGTCTTATAGACAGTACATCCCACTTTTTGTATAAGTCGACTGTAGGAAATCGGAAGGGAAGACCCGCAGCAACCTTAAGTATAGCACGTTGAGCTCTTTCCGCCTCTATCAAGTGCGTTTTAGCAGCACCACCCCAGGAGATGATGCAGTAGTCAATAAGCGACTGACATAAGGCATAGTATACCATCTTGATGGTACGAAGGTCGGCTACATGTTTTAGACTCTTAAATATGTAAATGAGTTTGCGTAATCTCGTTACCAGGATGTCTACGAGGTATACGAGTGTATATGAGGTTTGAAGCTGAGGAATTGGTCTAATGTAACTCCAAGGTATTTAATGTTATGTGTCCTTTGAAGGGGAGGACAAACGCAATACTGGGAGGTTGACCAACACGTGTGAGCCGATATAGACAGTGAAAGTGGGGGCAGCACGTTAGATCGATGTGCAAATGCCACGTATTTAGTTTTTGTGATATTAAGAGTCAGCACATTATTCCGTAACCAAGCAACAACCGCGTTAAGCCCCTCCTGAGCATCACCAAAGACCCCTTCCCAGCTATCACCACTAAAGAATAGAGCAGTGTCATCGGCGAATGTAAAAATTTGACCATTACTCAGGTGAAGCTGGCACAGGGCGTTGATGTAGATCAAAAAGAGGGTCGGTCCGAGTATACTGCCCTGAGGCACTCCAAAAGTCACTGGCTCTTTGTTACTCACCATACCATCAATTCTAACTTGCTGTTTCCGGTTAGATAGGTAGTCCTGGAATAATTGTAGGGGAAGACCTCGTACTCCCATGATTTCCATTTTGTGCAATAAGTGTGGGACAGAAACTGTGTCGAAGGCTTTTGCCAAGTCCAGAAACACCGTCAGACTATTTCTCTTTTTATCCAAGTTCGTTATGACCGAGCTAACCAATTCATGTACCGCGTCATTGGTAGACTTACTGCGCCGGAACCCAAACTGGGAAGAAGAAAGGAGGTTGTTAACCTCGAGGAACTTAGTCAGCCAGTCATTCATTAGGCGCTCCAGAACTTTTGAGAGCGTTGGAAGAATAGAGATGGGTCTAAAGTTGTTGACACAGTTCCTGTCACCACCTTTGTGTATGGGTTTAAAAAAATGTAATGCCTACAGTGAGTTGGTTTGTACGAGACGCTTACAAGATGGGACGTAAAAAACAAAATAATGTCTACAGATATTTTGAACTGAACGAAAATAAAACAGCTAATTGTTTGGTTCCAGAGTGTGGAAAAACACTAAAGGTTACATGTCCCTTTATTATGATCTATCTTACCGTAATAATGTAAGTAATTACCGAAGGTAAAAAACCCAAGGTATTTAGCATGTTTTTGTTAGTCAATGATGTTTTTTGAAGCTATCTAGATCTGAAAATACTTAGACAATTAACACGGTGTCTTTTGGGAACCAAAGCTTAATCTAGGCACCAAGTTAATATTATTTTCAGCATTCTCAAGCTTTTTTGGCTATCTTTTGCTGTCGCACTTTTCTAATAACGTTCAGTATATAGACATAAGTTACTGAACGTTTTTCTTCTGGCACTCGATCCAGTTCAAAAGCAACCAGCCTTGCAAACGCCGCATTTCGTGGGTCGCTAGGTCCTGGTTGGTTAAAATCCAACGGAGGTGAATTGGAGACGTTACACCTTAATTCATTTCCGTTCCGTTCATACATGATTGCACTCGTTAAATCTTCTGTAGAAACTTGTGTTTCTTTCGTTTTCTTTACACAGACTTCTTTGTTTGACGATGCCTTCCTTTTACGACTAATACGACTTACGTCACTTAATATACTTGGTGAGAAAGGTCCGGATGTATCCTCAGGAGAAGACATAATTACCACTATTATTATATCGTAAATTGGAAAACTACCCGTTACTGATCTCAAGCAACTGACAAAAAGAAAATAAATGATTGGACAAAATATAACTTGTATTACGTTATCACTGACTAAATCAGCTCACTGTAGGTACTACCAGCACTTCTCACACGTAAGAATCTGGCAACGATTTGATCGAGCGAGACGGCACAATGCGAAAGCGCGTAAGGCGGCTTAGCTTTGGCGGCCCGCCGATCGCCTCTCTGCGCCCCGCTTTTTCCACCTCACAAGCTTAACCGTTTAAAAATAACGATAAAACTAACGTTATTAAACAATTAACGGTTAAAAAGATTAACGATAAAATGTTTCGAAAATAACGTTAAATCTATTAACGTTATTTTAATATTAACGGTAACTCTGTCAAATGGAGGTAACGTTACAAAAAAATTACCGGTATTTAAAGCCCTGCTCTGAGTGTCATAGGATATATTTTATGTTAAGACCATAGTATAATAATAAAGGGTGGCAGGGACATCGACGCCTAAACTGAAACCACGAATTCAGGACATGATTGAATTTTTCGTCGGTTATAAAAAAAATCTGCTATTTCATAGAGTGCAATACCTACCTACTCGGTCAGAATGTATGGAACAGCAATATTTTTTTTAAATAACCCACCGTTATACATATTACCATATACCATATTATATACATACATAGGTATTTATACATAACAAACCATTGTTTTAGATAACTGCCACGTATACTTCGTTAGGTATATCATTGCGAAATGGTCACCTGGGCTGGGAGACACAAGTCATCAACGAGACAGCCCGTTTCTGTGTTACCAGCAGGGACTGAATTACCCAAAAATTAAGGTACCTTTAAATTTCGGTATGACGTCATACCGATAAGGGTTACCGAAATATTTCGATACCGTTATTTTTTCAGTATCGGAATTTTGAGGTTGGAAATGCATACTGGTATATTTCGGTAGCAGTACCTTAACCTTTATAAATGTATCGGTAGCAATACCTAAACCTTAATAAATAGGGGTTTTCTTTGACGCATCGCCTCGCCATCGCCACTCTGTCTGTCGTTCACTTGCTGATTTTTGCACATTAGGTATTATTAGAGGTTAAACGAACTTACCTGTAAGTGAAGTTCGATCCTAATTATATGAAGGCTTCGTCCGAAGAGATTAGCATAAATATACACATGTAGTAACGCGTAGTACCTACACACCATTCCACACTATTTTGAGAATATTTTGATTTCTTATGCATTTTTTTTTGTGGGTATATTATTAGTCCACTTGATACCTCCACCCGCAATCCGTGTCATTTAGTTTAGAGTCTAGCCCATTCACTTCATATATTTTACGATTGATAAGGGTAGAGACTGAACGAGAGGGTGGGAGGGTTGCTAATCTCTTCGGACGAAGCCTTCATATAATTAGGATCGAACTTCACTTACAGGTAAGTTCGTTTAACCTCTAAATTATACTTCAGGCTTCGTCCTCGAGATTAGCATAAATATACACATGTAGGTAGACTTTTAGAGATATGAATCGTAAAATACAATTAAATGAAATGCATGAGTTATAGCTTATAAAGTATATTGTATTGCTGTAACGAAAAAACAAAAATCACTTCCTTTTACAATTAAGTAACTAAAAGTTTTACTTTTCAATAGAATTATTCATAACTGTTACACCAAAACAATCATTAGACACATTATTAACAGGTCTATTATAAAATTTTGCAAATGTTTGGGAGCTAGGGCTCCATCCAGCAGCTTTCCTAATTCGGTCAATACTATCACCTAATCTCTGCGCAGCAGATGTGGCAGCATGCCGAGTGCTATGCGCAGTGAACGTGGAAGTATCAATTCCGCTTAAGCTTATGGTATGGTTTATCCATCTAGATAACGTTTGTGCACCTACCGGCTTATGTGGCCTTTTAAAACTGATAAATAAAGTATCCATATTGGTACGAAGTCCTTCAGTCATTGCGAGGTAAGCGAGCATAGCTTTTGCTGGACAAATCTCTGTTTTTTTTTTTTTTCAAAACACGGAATAACGAGCATGGGTTGAAATGCCCCAACTCTAGATGTTTTTATAAGGTCGGGAATTTTTATTTTGATTTCATTTGGAAACTTTTAACTAAAGAGCTAACAGAGTAATTAATTTTTTCGAAAGTTTTTCAAAGCTTATGTCTTCATTAGGGTACTTACCATTTTTTCAGATAATTTAATACCAAAAAACGACGTGTCCCAGGTTTCGTTATACTTAGGCAGAGGGACGAAATACTCCTTTAAAGAATCTTTTTATATCTTCATTCCCGGAAATGTTTTCATTAGTAATTAAACTCAAAGCGGACCGGTATGAATTTAATGTTCCGTATTGGGCACCACCGTTATACGCAATTGTTAGGAAGTTCATAATATTTGGAATTGATACCTCATACATGTTCAATTTATTCTCATTACAATAAATGAACCACTTTTTATAGCACCCTTCATATTGTTTATAAGAGTTCTCCGAGAGAGAGTTAAGTACTATATCCATAGATGAAAGTGGAATACCTCTTCTTATCATCGCCTTGCGGATGAGATCCCTGCCACCAGGGTAATGCTGTTGCGCATGTGGAGACGGCATGAAATTGTCAAAGCATTTACGGCGTATGCATCCGGATCTCTGTGCCAGGAGACGTATCTTGGGCATTTATTATTTAACTGACTGGCGAAAAGATCTATGTTTGGATTACCAAATTTTGTTATAATTTTACGATAGGCATAGTCTGCAAGTTGCCACTCAATATCAGGATGCGTACGTCTCGACTCCTTATCTGCTTCAAAGTTCTCTGAAGAGCGAAAACATAAATTTCTACGTTCGCACCTTTGCCAAAGTTGCTTCGTAACGTCAGTCAAATGGGGGAACTGGATACCTCCCATCCTGTTGACGTAGGAAATAGCAGTCGTATTGTCAATTCGAAGAAGAATCTGAGAGTTAGATACATCATTAGCAAATATCTTAAGGCCAATATAAGCAGCCATAATTTCTAAATAGTTAATATGCTGGCTGAGTTCAACGTCTCCCCACAGGCCACTAGCTCTCTGATCACCACACGCAATTCCCCACCCCGTTGTTGAGGCATCAGAGAAAATTTCAAGGTCATACTTATCCCTTTTGATTTTACAAACAGAATGATCGATAGCATGATTCCACCATTCAAAGTCTAATTTTAATGAATTTGGTATATTCATAAGTGTTTCATAAATTATTGTTTGAATTTTTTAAATTAAGGAATTAACATCTTTCAAATTATAGATTAAATTATTATAGAGCCAGCCATACTCCACAGCTGGGCAGGCAGATACTAAAAGACCGACAAAGCTAGCGAAAACTCTGATTCGGCATTGTTTTATATACGAAATTCTTTTAATTTCTAATTTTATTCTATTATTTTTTTCTCTTGGTAATGTGACCTGAGACTTTCTTGTATCTGCAACATATCCTAAATATCTGCAAGTGTGTGAAGGATTGAAATTACCTTTTTCATTATTTATGATAAAACCAAGGATCTTAAGGAGGTTTTGAGTTTCTTGCAGGTTTTTATAACATGTTTGCTGATCATGATCAATGAGGCAAGTGTCATCTAAATATATAGAAGATAAATATCCACGTGTTCTTAATAATTTCATCACTGGTTTCATAACTTTTGTAAATACAAACGGAGCAGTGTTCAAGCCGAAAGTTAAGATATTAAATTCATAAATAGAATGCTCAAACTGGAACCTGAGATATTTTCGATCATCTTTATCAATCTTAATTAAATAATATGCGTCTTTTAAGTCAATAGTACATAAGTAACAATCCCTTGATAACAGTTTTAGTACAGTTCTCAAGTCTTCTAGTTTGAAGTGATTTGTATCAATAAATTTATTTAAAGATTTTAAGTTTAAATTAAAACACAACTTTCCGTTTGGCTTGGGTATTAAAAAAACATTTGACAAATATTGGTCGGACCGAGCTTCACATTCTGAAATAGCTCCTAATGATAATAAATTGTCGATGGCTTCAGTGAAGTGTGCCCTTTCCGACTCGGAATATTTCCGAATGCTAGGTGGTACTAATTGAATTGGTAACCGTGTAAAGGGAATTTTATAACCCTTTATATATGAAAGGATCATTGAATCATGAGTGATCATTGACCATTCTTTATAAAATAAGGACAATCGACCTGCAGGTTTTACCGTGTTTAGCGACGTCTGTAGTTCTGTCGCTGCTGCGGATGCTGAGACTGCTTGAATGAGCTGGCTGGCCGATTGGTCGTCGAGGTCATCGCAGGCTCCTTCATCCTTGGTGGACCCGTCGGCCTGCGAGTCGGACCCGGATTCTTCCAGTTTAAATTCCTTGAAGGATTAGCTGTGTTCTGTGTAAACTTCTTATTAACCGGTTTAGGTGGCGGTGGTTTAAGATCTGTACCAGATTTATTGATGGCTCTTGCAGTTTTTATGGTTTCGGCTAAGTTCTCACCGAAAAGAAGCTTATCAATTTTTGTATTTTGTAGCTGCTCTCGAACTTCTTTCTTTACAGCATTCAATAGGAAATTTCTCCGTGTCACAGAGTCAGCGTATTGGCAGTCGCAGATGATACGAGTAGAATCCATCAGAAGTTTGAGTAAGGCGGTGTTTTTCTCCTTAGCAGACAATATAAACGTGATGGCTTCTCCTAAGGAAGTAGGTAATGGCTAAGGTAAGTTGTTTTTGTTTACCTTCAATGGCTTTATCGCACTTAGGAATAATATCTGACACAGCTGCTTTTATTTCTGCATTCAATTCTGGAGGATCAATCAACATGGCATTTTCAGGAGTTAAATAATATTCTTTAAGCTCCATACGCAGGTCTTTTGCTATCCCCGACGTAGTCCAATGTTGAAATCTAATCGATAAATCTTTTTGTATATTTTTTCCATATTTTTTATCTGTTGTAGGATCAGTGCCTAATATATCCAACAGTTCATTATCAAGTCCCGAGTCTTCTGTTGCAGGTATCGTGGCGTCTGCAAGCGGAACAGGCTCTGGGACTACGGGCGGTGAAGGGTCCGCAGGGTCCGGCGCAACTACCACGACAGACTGAATTTGGACAGAGTTTTCATCGCGGGACGTGCTGGGGAGTGGATCAGGGTCCAGCTCCACCTCAGGTTGCGTTAAGTCTACATCTGATTGTAGCACGGGAGAAGGTTGATCTAGGTCTGACATGACCGCTTCATTGTTAAACAACCCGATATATTCTCCGTCAGAACAGGAGACGTAAAGTCCATGTAGCCTGGCAATGTGAGTCAATATTATATTGTAAGTGACAGTCCCAAGTTTTTATAACAATAGAACAATAATAAAATAGAACAAGTTGTTCAATATGTAAAATCTTTAATGTTTTCAATTTAAAACACTTGTTAGTTACATAGGTAATAGTCTAAAAGACTGAACTGAATTGTTAGAAATTAACAGTAAGAAACAGTCCCAATGCAAGCAAGTACTCGTACTATCCGCAAACTATTATTTCGTAAAGAATAATTAAATCTTGTTTTGTCTGGCTCGTACCTATTAGTAAAAAAACAGTCCCATTGTACTGTCCGTAACACTAATTCTTCGAGTAGAATAAACTATAATGTTTGTACCTACGTACATTGTTGTTGGTAGGTATTTACAAGGTTAAACAAAGTAAACAAGACGTGTACCTAATCTCGTATACTTACATTTTATTAACAGATGAAGATCGTTATGCAATCAAATTGAAGAAAAAAATAATAACTACAGTAGTGGGTAAGTAGGTCAACCACTGATTATTATAATTATGGTTCGAAAATAAAACATAGCTACCTTGATCATCTAACGGAGAACGGCGGCGGCACAAACTTGTTGTTGACGATAAAAGCTGTGAGTCTCAGTCATCCGAGTAATATAATAATAATAAGTAATATAATCACGCGATCGACGCCGTTTGCGTCTTAATTTTCTTTGTAATCTTCTAATTTTATGTTTTATACGATCACAATCATCACCTTTTCTTTTAGGCATTATAATATTATAACAATAACACTATATTAACTTTTAAATAACTGTAATCGCGAGCGAGTGTGGATCGGCGCAGCACTAAAAAGCGAAATGACACGGATTGCGGGTGGAGGTATCAAGTGGACTAATAATCTACCCACAAAAAAAAATGCATAAGAAATCAAAATATTCTCAAAATAGTGTGGAATGGTGTGTACTACGCGTTACTACATGTGTTTATTTATGCTAATCTCGAGGACGAAGCCTGAAGTATACACGGTACACGGTATTGCTTTTAATTTCCGATCGGAACGACACGAGCACGACTGTGTAAGCCGGACTAAGCCGAGTGCCTACCTAAAGTTTTCTTATCATAAAGGCGTAGAGCATATACGTAAACGTAAGTACCTACAAGTTTATTTATAAAGGTATCGGTATAGCTCAACCTTTATTATAAACCAGTACCGGTATATTTTTGAGGTATCTTAACCTTTAACCGTAACCGCTTTTAGTCCCTGGTTACCAGTAGATATTAGTAGATTATTAACCAAGGGGATAAAGCAGTGTCTTCTGTCGCAGGTGACGATTTAAATCGAGAGCGTAATGAAGGACCCGAGGTTTACGCCCGAGCGTAGCGAGGGTGTTAAAAACTTAAATCACGAGCGAAGCGAGGGATTTAAGACGAGTCCTGAGTGTAGCGAGGGATTTAAGTTCACCCAAGACTAAGACAGCTTTATCACCGAGGAAAATACTCTACTTTTCGTACCATTTGCGAAAAAATTTACGCAATAATAATATGAGATAAGCATTTATTAAAAATAATGACAATTAAACGTATTTTTAGAACATTAACTTATTTATAAAAATAAACTTAACATGTAAGTATTTGAAGAAAAATCAAAAACGCGGCAAATTCCTAGACTAATATGTTTTTGTCGGAAAAGCAAAGGCATCAAGCTCATACGGCCTCGTCGGTTTTCGTAATTTTATTTAATCATAACTGCATAATAAATGCGTACTCCTTTTTCAAAAAGATGTATAATGCTTTATATACAAACTCAATGGTGTAAACACCGATGTAGTTTAGTATAAATTTCGGTAAGTAGGTATTCCAAATTTAAATCACATTCTCCCCCTAGAGGATGAATGAAATTCAGTACAATTTTCTTTCCCTGTTTTTAACAGATTAAAAATGACTATTGTTATGTTCGCTTTTTGTGGCATAGAATGTCACTTTTTTGAGCAAGTGGTACGAAAAGATACTATACTATATTGCAGTCTGTGCAGTAGTGTGTAGTATTAACTCCCCAACCACCTCTAATAGGAATCCAATAAAACAATGAGGTGATATGATAACTAATAATTACGTAGGTATATGTTTAAATTGAATTGTTTCGTTTGATTAGATAAACGAAACGACAATTTTAATGCCTTAGATATATTTTTTAACAGAACGGTGACTGAAAACGTTTCCATTATTTCGTATTTTGTTGCAATAAAGTGGCAACTGGATAGTGACGTAAGCATGTGTCAATCCCGGAATGCTAATTGCCAGACCATGTTTCTTAGACCATGGTTATAACGATACACTTCATGCGACACTTCTTCGGACAGAAGATAGTATTTAACAAACCTGCTTGGTATTCGCATCATACGGTATAACGTAGGTGGATCCATCGGTCCTGTGGATCCGTCTGCCTGTCATGGGGATTCCGTGTTCCTTGACCATGTGTGTCTCCAAGCCCACATCTTTCAGGGCTCGTCTCCCGCGCACTGATAGCGCCAAGTTTATGGACCTACCCCTGGCTTGAGGAGTTTCTCTGATATCTAGAACAAGAAGAAATATGTATATGCACAATATTTTATTAGTAGTTCGGCACCTAATTTAGGTTAACCCTGGTACCACAAAAGGCACAAAAAAAAGGCTAAAATAAATTCCAATAATAACTTTGATAGGGCCCAGATTATCTTTTTGATAATGCATCATTATAGTAAACGAAATCCTCGACTTACAGTAATCGATAACAAAGGCGTTGACCATAGATAACATATTGGTTAAATCACAATTCTAACGTGCACTAGGCATAAATTATATAGATAGTACCTACACTTAGGTGCATTACATTGCATACATTTAGTACCTACATGTATCTTCGATACCGTGACAGTGGGTCAGACAAATTCCGCTTTTATCCATTCAGAATAACTTATTGGCCAATTTAATCCAAAGTTGCCAATAAGTTGAATTCTAAATTCAAAGTCTGAGAAATACCACAAGAATAATGCAACAGCTGTGGCTTAGAATACCAACCTTCACGGAACTCATAAAGACGAACTCGATGGCCCCTCTTTGCAAGATACAGTGCTTCCAGCGACCCAACCTGTAAAATTTAAACACGAGTGTTAATCTCCCAGATTCGAAAGTACCTATTGAAGATCGTATTAAGTAGGTACCTACCTGCTTGAAATCAAGCGCAGAATTATGATTAAGTAGGTTCGTGCCTCGGAAAGCACGTTAAGGCGTCAATTATGTAGATGTTTGAAAGTCAGAAGCCCAAAAGTCTGAAAACCAGTCCTACCAAGGGGTATCGTGTTACCCAGTAACTAGGTTGCGGAGGTCCGATAGCAATCGATCCATGTAAAATACTGGTATTCAGCTGCATCTGGTTAGACTGGAATCCGACCCCAACATAGGTATGTAATTGGGAAAGGGATAGGCAGATGATGATAAAAGGTTGCCTGAGTCTGACCACGTCATAGGTCGTAAGCCATTGGAGTAGCTACCAATACAATGTTGGAAGTCAAAAAAATACCTCATTATGTTGTATTCCATTAAAGATAGACAAAACAATCTAAAACATGTAACGAACTTAATAGTCAATGGATTTAATTAATGATTTCTAGAAAACCAATCCATTAATTCATTCATCTTTTACTTACTTTTAGAGAGTCAACAAAAAGTGTCACGAAAATCAATTCACAAACACCTAAGTGCCTATTGCACTGGACTAATGATGATGACCTAGTTTTTCCTGGACAATTATGGTGGATGGCGTGAAAGATGACATGACAATCAAATAATTGACCACTGAGCTGAGATGTTAATGACGGAAAATGTGCACGAATGGGGTGCATTAAAATCTGACTAAAAAAGAAACCCGATTTAGATGAAGATAAAGTTGTAGAAGACCAAGTTGCTATCTAATCAAAACCCGGTTCGTGTAAAACACATGTAATGAAACAGTTATCATGTAAAACCCGAAGTTGAAGTCGAAGTTGTTGACGATTATGTTTACTTAACTAAGAAAAAATGCCCAGTTAGGGAGATCCAAATTCCAATTTATGCTGCACAGGTCGACGCCATCACGCCAACGTCGGTTGTCGCTGAAAACCAGCGCAAGGACTCTTGTCTCGCAGGTCTCAGCATTATGCTGATGCTGGGAGAAGTGGGCCCAGTGTTAAGTGCCGCGACTTATGAGTTGTTAGGTCGTAAGTTCGAACCCAGTCAGGCGGTTTACTTTGTGTAAATTATTTCATCATCACTGCTCTCAAAACGGTGAAGGAAAACATCTTGAGGAAACCGACATGTCGGCAATAATAAGTCTGTGTCGACAATCGATCAATTAGGTTAATTAGGTACCTACATAACGTGCCCAACCTAATTGATCGATTGTAGTCATCAAATTTTAATTGAACCAAATTGTTCCGTGAATGTCATACTTATCACCAAAGAATGAATTTATTCACCGATCATTCTTGAAGTTGTTATCTTTTTGGTGGCAACTAAAAACTTGCAGTCTTGAGTAACAATTTGCAAAGTTACTTCCTAAATTAATTAGCTGTAGGTAACCTCAACCGAATGCTGATCTTCGGACAAGACAGGTTCAGCAAAAAATAAAAGAAGCCAAGAGTAGGGAGGTGTTAAACCAACAACTAAGTAGGTACGTACAGACGTGTTCAGAACACACACTTAACGTACGTAGGTATAGCGATTCGGTAGATCTATTCATTTTACTGATGGTAGGTAGTTAGGAATTGGGTATAGCTTACCTACCTATGATATTAAAATGTTGCTTTTCATTAATATTTAAGTATCTACCTCAGTACAAAAAATTCACAGTTACAAAGTATTCTGCGTACTTAGGTACCTATACCGAGGTAGGTAGAAAAAAAATCACTGCTTCATTCAACACCTTTAAAAAACCCATTTCCATGAGAAAGGAAGTCCTACCTACTTAGTGATATCGAAAAAGAAATATATGTATAGGTACATGAGCCATCCATGAGAATAAGGCCATTAGGCACACAAAATTAGGTTTATCCACGGATATCTATGGGTTCATCATATAAAAAGAGACCTTCGTAATAAGACCATAGCTAATAATAGCCATAGAATCTATGAAATGTTTCAGCAATGTAGGTACGTTTTCTGAACGCGTTACGATCGATTTGCAACAATTTAATCCACACTGTCAACAGGCTACCTTAAAATAAATACAATAAAATTCCTGATAGCCGTAGGTAGGTTACTTACCAACCCTGCACCAACAACCACCACATCCAGCTGCTTCTTCTTTGAATATCCATTCTGTAAAGTCGCCATTTCTTCACTATTTACAAAACGCAATAAAACTTAAATTTAAAATATATTTCCACTTATTTTCGTATAATAAATAATCACTCAACGACTCATTTAGCGTTGTTTATTAGAAGCTGTCTAAAACACGAGTGGACTCTGGCCTTCGTTGTGAATACTTTGTGAGTTCCCCTAGTCTCTACTCCGTGGGTGTGCGTGCGATACTGCGTCCGCGCCGAGTCTCGCCCCGATACGGTTTCGTTAAATTGACATTTGATCACTGCGGGCAGTCAATTAATTTCGGTTATGTAGTCCATTGATGAGTTAAAGAGTTGATAGGCCATATATTTGCGAGTTGAATAGCTAGTGATTGTAGAGGCCTATGTCCAACGTAGGACTGGTAAACAGGAAGCAGTATTAATTAATTGCATGTTCACGCAAAAGCGAATTACCTAGATGGTAGTTTTAAAAAATGAAGACTACAAAAATTTGGTAAATTGTTTAATTCAATAGACTTGATAACCAAACTCGTTACTGTTTTGTTCACACAGGGTGTGCACTGTGCGCAGGTATTCGAAAAAAACGTTCATATAAGTAGGTAGGTACTTAGTAAGTAGTCAAGCTGGTCTTGTGGTAGTCCTGGGTTCGGTCTCGGTCTCGATCCCAGACTGGGTTGTGATTTTAGTTTTTTTCCATAAGGGAAAACCTAACCGAAGTTAGTAGGTGAATTCCTCATATTAGTAATCAGCTCGGTTCGTTTCGTTGCCTCTCTTAATAGCCACTATAATAAATAAGACATCTACTAGGTATACCTACTGTTTGTTATTACATTATGACTGTAGATTAGAAATTCAAGCTAGGTAATTTGATATAAAGCCACAGTTTTGTGTTACAGGAGATCAACTGACCGTACCGGGTTTCGGCATCGAATTCTAAATTTAGTATTAGTAGTAGAGTAGTAAATAAAAATATATTCACTAGGTAGGTTTAAAAGACGGCACGGTTGGCGCAGTGGTTAAGCGATTGACTGCTGCGTTACGTGTCGCGGGTTCGATCCCCGCACGGAACAAACATTTGTATGACCTGCAAGTAGTTGTTCCGGGTCTGGCTGTTTGTGTATGTGAGTTTAAATGTTTGTAAACGCACCCACGATACAGGAGAAATTACTAGTGTGGGGCAACGTTTAAAAAAAAAACTTAAGGCCGTCACGCGGTGCCTTTGTTCGCGTCGCGTCGCGTGTCTTTTTGAAGGAGCCTTTAATTATGAGGTCTGGACCACCATAGTTATTTCATTAGAATTCAATAACAATAGCTAAGTAATTAGGTAGGTATACCTGATGAAACTAGCTAGGTACCTACTGTTAGTGAAGTACCTACCAACGTTTTGATAATACGGTTGAAAGTTATTCGATCTGAATATGTGGCAGCAGCACTATCTATAAAAAATATCAACCGCACAGGGGCTTCGCGCAACAACCCAAGTAAAAATTTTTTGACATTTAAAAATTATAATAAAATAGGTACTTACTTATTCCTCGAAGTATCTCCCTTTGTTTTTTTGTTTTTATGTCCGAAACAAGATCGGCTTTTAGATCTAGATTGCTATTCTCTCAATTGAAAATGACGTAGCTCATTCGTTAAGATTATAATGTTTAAATGAAGATTTTAGGGCTGGGCATTAGGGCGGTCCTTGGGGGCCCCCAAATCTCGAGACGTACTTTTAGTGAAATACTAAACAAGGCTAAAATATGGAGGCCCCCTAAGTATGCAAAATATAAACGTAGTCCTAAAATATCATGATATTTTATTCATGAGTCATGGTCACGACAGAGGAACATGTAAAATAGCTTTGTATTTGTATCTAAAAAGAACATTTTTACGTCCTCAATTTATGAGCTAGATAAGCATCGCAGAATATTAGATATAGGATTGTAGATTGTACACTACACCTTATTCATGGAGTGAGATCTCGTCAAAAGCACACCGGGTTTGAACACACGATCTCTCGCTCGCAGTCCGCCTTTTAACCGCTGGGCTATTGTTGCTAATCATAAACAACACAGTATTATTTTGATTGCATTTATCTCATTTCTGTTTGCGCAAACAAGCATAGTTAAACAAATACTTACTGAAACACTGACGATTTAATTTTACGTAAATAGGTTGCAACGTATGAAATTATCTAACGCAAATGGAATTACGATTCTACAAAATAATAAAATTAACCGTTCTTGTCTATGTCACTATTAGATTGCCTATAATAAACGCGGATTAAAGTTGCAACCCAGTTAATCATAATATTTGTCGAGGATTATAACTGGTATAACCATAAAATAAATAAAATTCTTTTATTTCATGCAATAACAAAGTTAAGGCGCAGATAAACGACTTTTAATGATGTTATATTGAACATCACGTTTAAACTTCTAGTCTTATTTCTTTGAAAAAAATATATGTTATACTAGACAATTTTATTCATAATTTGATATGTGAAAATGTGAAATTATATTTTAATAACATAGTGTAATTAATTTGTAAAGTATTGTCTAACGTGGACAAAAAAACGATAATCACGCAAAAACTATGGGGCGTATTTACATGAAACTTTAATCATATAAAAGACAATTTAATGACCCATATTTTAGTATACGGCTTTTATTTGTATTGTTTTTGATAAATCAAGGTGGGTTGTTTTTTCGAATAATCTTGGTGCGCGTTGAAGCGGGGCTCTGGCGGGCGACGGGCGGCAGTGTATCGCTGACTTTGTCTGACTTTAGTCGCGGGGCGCGACGCAAACTCCTCCCACTCGCTCAAGGGCGCGGGCAGTTAATGTCGCCTAAACTAATCTTAATCTAGTACAATAAAAGTTAAAGAACGAAGGCCTCCTCAAAATTCGCGCCCTCACGCCCCTAGCCACCGCAGGAGACGCCATGGGCGTCGGCCGTACGCGCGGGCTTGCGGACGGCGAGCAATGGGTAGCTCGCCGTCCGATAAGAACCAGGCCCGGGTCGTCGGCGCGTTGTGTTCCACGCGCGTCTCAAAGAGATGTCAGTACCAATGACGCGGTCTGCTAGGGCCGATGCCTGCTAGGGTTGCGGAAAAGTCCAAGAGGGTTACCGTGGCCCCTGGCAGAGGCAACTGAAGGAACACGGGTTGGTTTTAGTCAGTAAGAGTCTGACACGCCCTCCTGCTCTGCCCAGAGCGGGAGAACTTATTTTATGATTTCCAACCCACAAAAAAAAAAAAAAGTACTAATGACGCGGTCTGCTAGGGCCGATACCTGCCAGGGTTGCGGGAAAGTCCGAAAGGGTTACCGTGGCCCCTGGCACAGGCAACTGAAGGAACACGGATGGGTTTTAGTCAGTAAGAGTCTGACACGCCCCTCCCGCTCCGCACAGAGCGGGAGAAGTTATTTGACGATTTCCCACACACAAAAAAAAAGGCGAAAGCCTCCTCCAAAGAATTCCAGCCCTCTCTACCTTGGGCTATTTGCATCCAGCTTGGGCCAGCCGTTTAACTGATCTCGTGCGCCCATCTCGTAATCGGTCTTCCTCTGTTTTGAGTTTGTTTGCACTTCTGCCTGCATAATATAGTAGCTGACTTGAGGTAGTATGTGTCGAAAACACGTACAAGTCCACAAGTTTCATAAAATGTATAGTTTGTTTGCACCTTGCACTTGGTTTTATACACTGAGTTTTAAAGTGATTACCCGACTGCGCCAGGCGGAGGGTTATTTACCTACTGTTGTTTTTCTGTTTTTTAATATCATTCAATCACATTTCACACACTTTACACGTTACATTTTTATTGATCGGAAGTCACTTTTTAAAGTATTTCTTAATTATTTTATACAGAGCCGATTTTTACCGTGGTACTGTGGCGCCCTCTCCAGTAAAACCTTATTCCGCGTGTATTATTGCAATAAGAGTTTTGTCATGTTTGTTAGGAAGAAAATTAAAAGCTTTAAAATAATCCTATAATTATAATTTCTTTATTCACTTATATTAACCTACTTTCTTAGTTTCACTTTGCTTGAAATATGTATTCCTTTTATTTATTTTTGTCTCAAACATATTTTTGCTTAACAGAATCAAACTTCAAAATACCTCATTCTCAATTAAAACTATATCCTAATGGTTATAATCACAAATTACAATATATTCACAAAGAGACGTAAACAGTTGTCCTTTCGCAATAAAACAAGATCGTTTTAAATGTCATAGAAAAAATGCGCTTATTGCACAACAAAGTTGTTTACAACGGACAGAAGTGTTTTTCCATCATACAAATTACAATCTATTCACAAACAGACGTAAACATTTGTCCTTTCGCAAATAAACAAGATCGTTTTTAATGTCATAGAAAATCTTCTGCGCTTATTGCACTCAGAAATGTTTTCCCATCAAATATGTATGTAATGCGTCTCAATTTAAACAATCATGAAATATGTATTTGTCACTACCGTTTTTATCATTAAAGTAAAATGAGCTTAGACCAATAGCAGTGGTACCTAATAAGGTACCACTCATTCATTCATTCATTTTTTTTTCATTTTTGCGATGAACCATTGTGCGATGATGTATTCATCATCGCACAATGGTTCATCGCTACAACGGTTACAGATCTTACTATCTTAACTAGCGCTTACGGACTGCCCGAGTTGTTGCAGACTCAACCGGAGCCCATACATAAACAACGCCATCACCACCGGTCAGGGAACGGTAAATATAGACGGTATTTTACGTTGAATCCCATATGATCCTAAAATTATACAGTAAGATATCGTACTAATCTCCATTGCCGTGTGAACAGGGCCATACTCAGAACTCCTCAACCATCGCGTCAATTTACAGCATAAGTGCTAGTCATAAAAAGACTTAAAGTTAACTAAGGGCTGATTTTTCAATAGTCAGATAACTTGTATCTGAAGAATAAATCTGACAGTTTGACATATTTTCTATACAAAAGCTGTCAAACCACAATAATATATGTAGGTATTCCTCTGATACAAGTTATCGCACGCATTTAAAAGATTTATGCTAAAAAGAGTAGCAATTATACATTGTCATCACGGACTGATAATACGTCTTAAAATTAATAAGTTATGCAAAAGAGACGTTATTATTATCGAATTTAGCCTTGATATGTTAATAACTTTAGACAATTAACATAAAATGCAGAATCATGGAGTAGAATAGCAGATAAACGACATATAAACATACATAGATAAACTCGCGCATTTTTCCCTTGGGGACTAAGCAGGAACTATACATATTTTTTTATACCAGTGTTTCATTTCTACGACATGGACATGGAGAAAAGAATCTTCATAATTGGACGATTAAAAATACCGCGTCATAAAACACAGTTCTGATCGGTGACTATCACAACGCCAAAACTTTATCGCTAGATAATTTACTTACATACAATACGTCATTATCAAAGTAGGAAGATTTAAAAACTCATATTACTAGGCATTGACGAGACATCCTCAGAGGGACTTTGGCTCGAGCTGAACGAACTAAGAGTTTCCCGTGTCTCCTCTTTGATCTTCAAATGTTCCGTGCTCGAGGGAGGTCGGGGAAGTAAGGAACGGTCCTTGTCTTTGTGATCCTTTGATTTCTCTTTGCTGCTGTGTTTGTGCTTGTGCTTATGTTTGTGCTTCTTCTTTTCTTTCTTCTTCTTCTTTGCCTGTAATTTGTATTGAATTTAAAGTCGTAGTTTCAGTTCTGAAATTGCTTAATTTTACTTAATAAAAGAATATTTAAAGAGGTTAAGTGACAGAGGATTGCTCCATCAAAAATTTCTCAGTAACAACAGCCCAGAGTCTGGATTTGTGTCCGGTTGATGGCAATAGGCCCGCCCTCTATTACATCGGACTTAAACATAGATGGTGTGAAATGTGCGTGTACACACAGACCCAATCCTTCTGGAAATACAAGTTATGGGTACATATTTGAATGTCGAACATTAAAATACCTACGTGTAAAATGTCAACGTTCAAAACATCGAAAATTTAAATATCGATTGTATCGTAATATCGAAAATTGTTATTCCTAAGCTTAAAATGTCTAACATTGAAATGCCGAGAGATAAAAATATCTAATGATTAAAAATATCGAAATCAATATACCTGAGTTCAAAATGTCAACATTTAACGTTAAAAATACAGATATTGGATATTTCAACAATCATTGTTGAAATTTCCGATAAAATATACTAGGCGAGTTGTCGCCTAGTTTATTAATACTGTGTATTCTAGTAGTTTTTGGCACTCGCCGGTCGCTGCCGTAGCACGCTCGCTTCGCTCGCTCGGCTCGGATCGTATGATTCGTCATTCTGAACTGGGTGAAATAGGTTAGGTTAGAACTGTGACAAACCACGCGCGAGCCGAGCGAGCGCAGCGAGCGGTGCCGCGGCAGCGGCCGGCGAGCGCTACTTCCAAGTTACTCACAGAAATGTTTTCACGTGTTATTTAAGACATTCGATACTCTTTACTTCGATATTTAGGTCATTAGATACACTGTACTTCGATATTTAAGCCTTCCGATGTCACGTTTGTCGATAATTAGATTTTAGATATTATATTAGACGTAGGCTATCTAACCACTCGACAATATAAACTTACGTTATTTTAATTTTCGGTTTTATGGTCGTTCGATATTTATATTTTCGATGCTTTGAACATTGACATGTTAACCGTAGATATTTTAATTTACGATATTCAAATATGTACCCCAAGTTACGTTTATGTTATTTAAAGACTTTCCACGAATGATGCACAATTTTGTTACAAAATTTCCCTTACTTCATGCATAGCGTCTTCTTACTACAACATGAGCCAGTATTTTTTTCCGAAGTTCTACAACATTTTCTATTCTATTTTCTACTTACCTTAGGAGCTCCCATGTCATCCTTGTCGTGTCGGAACATGCCTGGTTCGAATCCGACCGGGCCCGAAGTACCGGGTATACCAGGCAACGCGACTGCGTTGTCAGTCATAAACTCGCGTTTGTTATCATCCTGGTTGGAAATAAAAACAATTATTGATAATGTATCTGTTTAGCCTTCAATGATACCTCTGAGTTTGTTTCGCCCTTTCTTCTCAGAGTAGTCCGATAGGAAACGCCGACCTCATCTAACTTTTAAAATATGATTGACGTGTAAAAGTGTTTGTACAAACCTAGATACAGAAATCATTTATCATTAACTATTTTGAAGAGGCAGAGATAACCACACGTGATAATTGCATGAACTAAAAAAAACATCCTTAACATAACATAATCAGCCTATAATATTCTCACTGCTGGGAAACAGGCCCCCTCTCTTCAGAGAGGGAGTGGCCCCTAATCCACCACGCGGGCCCAGTGCGGGTTGGTAATGTCACATGTCTTCACATTTTTCTTTCTAGGACATGCCGGTTTCCTCACGATGTTTTCCTTCACCGTTTTGAGCGCAGTGGTGAAGAAATTAATTACACAAACTAACGCGCCTGACTCGGTTAGAACCCACGACGTACAACTAGTAAGTCGGAGCCGTTACTACTGGGCCACCACTGGTCTAAAATCACCCTTATTGCTACGAAATAAAGGCGCTGTCATATCAAATTGTTACCAGTCATGCGGGTGACTTACTACGAATCACAAAAAATGATCTAATACGTTTTAGGTATGTTTTTCTATCAGTTCATGATATTAGCTATATATTACATAATATAATATAGCTATATTATACCAGCTCTTATCATCTTTCATTGTAACAAAAAATAAGTTAGTTTATTTTAAATCACTTAAATTAATTCTCTTAATTGGTACGTATTTTTTTATCTGACGTAATTATGTCTAAGCTGTGTACTTCTTTAAGTGACCATACCAACAGATATATAAATTCTTTATGTATTTATTTATATATTCTTTATTGTACACCACAAAAAACATAACAACAAAAATTAAACTGAACACTACTTAATATTTTATACAATGGGCGGCCTTATCGCTTTCTGCGATCTCTTCCAGGCAACCTTGGAATGGACAGAGATTTTCCTGGACATAAAATGGGGCTGTTGTTGGTGCAAATAATAAGTATGTATACAATACACTAAAATAGATACACATATATACATATCCTAAATAATATATACATAAATACGTACATACTAAATTTATAAGCAACGAAAATAAATGACGACTATAGATAATTACAATTATGAGAACACGATCACAACGACAATTAATGTTCCTTCACGAGTCTTTTAAACACAAGCAATGACGGCGCGCGTTTAATTTCAACTGGCAATGCATTCCACAAACGAGCGGCCTGGACAGTAAAGGATTTGTCGAGGAAAGTTGTGGAATGCATAGGCATTTTAAGCTTCAAGTTATCTGATGACCTTAGAAATTTCGTGTGGGAGTCGCAAAGAAACTGGAAACGTTTCTTAAGATAGAGGGGTGGAAGGGGAGAAGAGCACATTAAACAAAAGAGAAAGGATATGAGCGTTCCGGCGAAGGCGAATTGGTAACCACTTGAGCTTCACACGAAATTCGGAAACATGGTCATATTTGCGCAAACCGAATATAAATAAATAAATAAATATCGTCTGACATTGCACACAGCACCATCTAGTTCCATGTTAAGCACTTAACACTTAAGGCTTGCGTTATGGATACCAGATGGTTGATACACTACTTAAATACATTTTTTTTTTGTAAATACATACATATTATAAATATACATCCATGACTCGGGTACAAATGTCCATATTCATCATACAAACATTTGCCCCTACCGGGATTCGAACCCAAGACCATTTGGTTTCGCTGACTACACTTAGCCACTGTAGCCACTACACCAAACGTGTCGTCAGATATGAATCTTATACGTCATGTCGTAGGATAATTTGATACTTCGAATTTTCGCGAAAATCCTAGGGGTTTTGCGAAAACGCGGATAATTAGACATAGGCGAAAAATTATCAAATCTTACTGGACAAAGTCAGGACCTAACCTAACCTAACCAACAATAGAAGGGTATCTGGCGCTTGGCGGCCGCTGCCGCGGCACGCTCGCTTCGCTCGCTCGCCTTCGCGCGCTAATGGTCACTGTTCTAACCTTTTTTTTTTTTTTTTTTTTGTCGCTGAGAAATGACATTACGCATCTCCGCTCGTCGGGGGACGAGACGGAGTATGTGGGACTCCCTGCCAGAGTGGCAGTATACCCACTAAAACTCAGCGGTGTTCCCGCCACGCCGTGATGGGAGGGCTATGGGAAATTGGCTCAGCCTCTGCTTCCACAGCCCTCCCGGCGTATGCCCGCCTAGCTGGCGGGCCCCGCATGCCCCCCATTTAACTGGGGGGCTACGGGAATGGCCGGGAACACCCGGCCACTCCCGTCCGACGCTGGTGGAGGCCCGTGCAATACAGGCAAAGGGCGCCCCCGCACCCACCGCCTGCTGGCCTCCACCCGGGAGGAGCCGGAGGTGACTACCAGACCGGCGTCTTCCTCGACCCCTCCCCTCTCCGGAGCGGCGCCGCGCGAGAGAATCATCCCCCGCGCGCGCGCCGCTACCTCCCTCCGGGACACGACCGCCTGTTCCGCATCGGCGGCCCTGCCCAGTCTACGCCCACTCACCTCCCTCTGTAAGCAGAGGAGGAGTGGACGTATCTGCCCTCTGTAGCCCGGTTCCCTTCACCGACCATCAAGCATGATCGGCGATTGGAACCGCGACCTTTCCCCGCTTGTTGAAGATTAGCCGCCAGCCCCAATTTTCCCCCAAAACCGCACTGGGAGAAATTGGAGCCGACGTTGCCCAGGGTGCGCCACGAGGAGGCTCTTCAACATGCACCCCTCACTGTTCTAACCTAACCTAACCTAAATTTTTCGCCTATGTCTAATTATCCGCGTTTTCGCAAAACCCCTAGGATTTTCGCGAAAATTCGAAGTATCAAATTATCCTACGACATACATAAATTTTGAAGCCGCTCAAGTTTATCGAGTAGGTCTTGGGTAAGGTCAAGATAGCTGACATCAGCATAGTCAAGGATGGGTAGAAGAAGCGATTGTGCAAGCGCAATCTTGGTGGCAGTCGGTAAAAAATTACGCAATCTTTTCAAAGATGCAGCGGATGCAAAAAGCTTGCGGCTAACTTCCTTTAGCTGGGCAGTCCAAGAAAAGTTCTTATCAGTAAATAAATCGTTGGAGCACTATATATAAATAAATACACTGGACAGCAAATAAACCGGGCCACCCGCTACCTTGGAACTTTGATTCGATTTTCTCAAAAAGTATAATTATAACCTACAACTATCAAAGTTATACCTACAGAAAGTGCGTTTCATGATGATTAAAATGACTATAAATTTATTCTAAAGTATCGTCAACTCACATTGTAATCAACCAACAAACACAATGCTAACGATTTGCTCTGTTTTGACTAGAGTTTGCAATTAGCGTAATTTTTTTATACAATGAGGGTAGTCGGATATGTCTTATCATTTCTTTAGTTTTTGTCCATAGTTTGCTCAGACGCGTGTATTTTTGCTACTTTTTTTCGATCAATAATGGATACGACACCTCAGGAAGCAGCTAAAGCTGTAGCACTACTTCAAGCAGGCACTACTGCATATGCTCTATATACCTTATCGGCTATTGTAAATCTGGATGCATGCCTTACTGCGTACTATGGTATAGTTGAATGCCATCTGCGATACGGAGTTATCTTTTCGGGCAACTCAACAGAAAAAGAAACTGCATTTAAGGCACTAAAAAGATGCATACGGTCTATTTTTAAATTGAAAAGCACGGATTGCTGCGTGCCATATTTTAAACAATATAAATTATTAACCCTACCAAGTTTGTACATTTTAAAAATGGCAGTGTTCGTAAAATTAAACCCGTATCGCTTCGCACGAATGGCTGACGTATTTCCACGGAATAGGCGTGACAATAGTAGCCTATGTATCCCTAGTGCTAGAACAACTCTGATGCGCAAGGGTGTCTGCTGCATGGCAAACACGGTGATATATAACAAAATACCAAGTTATTGGAAGGACTATAATTTAACATTATTCAAAAAAAGACTTAGGAACTTTTTAGTAGACAAATTTTATTATAGCGTTGAAGATTCTTTATTGGAAAAATAAATTGTTTGACTATTTTTTAAATTGTATTTAAATAACTATTAGAAATTGTGACATTAATTTTATTATTGACTTTTATTATTGATGAATCAGAATTATTTTATGTATTAAATGAATTGAATAGTTGAACATTGATAAAATTAGTGAATAATGAACTAGAATTGTATTATGTAATGGAATAGTAAATATGTATTTTAATTGTAATCTCTATACTTTTGCATGCCTTGTGATTGGCAAAATATGGCTGTTTCTGTATTTATATTATGTACCACCATGACTTTTACCTGTATTTGCAAAATAAAATATCTTTATCAGGCGTTGCGCAACTTGAGGTCGCTCGAAGACTTCGAATCAGCAGATCTTCGGTGCAACGAGTTGACAGACGATACCTAGAGAGTGGAGCATTCGATCGCCGTCCAGGTACGGGCAGACCTAGGGCTACATCAGTAGCAGATGATCGTTATATCAAACTTACTGTTCTGCGAAATCGCCGCCTCAACGCAGTTCAAGTCCAACAAAGTCTGCGTGACGAACGCCAAGTGGTTATAAGTTCAGATACCGTCAGAAGGAGACTTGCTGAACAGAACCTGACTCCAAAGAGAGCTGCAACAGGCCCAGCATTAACGGTGGCCCACCGTCGAGCACGACTTGAATTTGCTCGAGAGCATAGGGATTGGACGTTAGAGCAGTGGGGTAATGTAGTCTTCACTGATGAGATCAGAGTAAGTCTACATGGAAGTGATCGACGTCAGAGAGTATATCGTCACCCTGGAGAACGTTATTCTCAATGTTGCATCGAGGAAACTGTTGCTTATGGAGGAGGATCTGTAATGGTCTGGGTCTCATCTCGTTAACCGCACATACAGCGTTAGTTTTCATCGAACCGACGGGTCGTACACGTGGATTGACTTCTCATCACTACATTACTGAAATCCTCGCAGACCATGTGATACCTTACGCAAGATATATCGGGCAGGATATGCAATTGATGCATGATAATGCACGGCCTCATGTTGCTCATGTGGTGACCCAGTATCTACGCGACGTCAGCATTCGTACGATGGACTGGCCAGCTCGAAGCCCGGACTTGAATCCGATAGAACACTATGGGATGAGCTGAAACGTCGGGTTCGAGCCCGGGTACCTGCTCCAACAAGGCTTCCAGAGCTGCGAATCGCAATTGAAGAGGAGTGGAATGCAATTCCCCAAGATTTCATCGTCAGGCTCGTGAGGTCGATGAATACGAGGATGCTGGCAGTTATCCGAGCAAGGGGAGGGAATACTGAATACTGACCAAAAACTTTTTTTTTAATTTTTTCTTTTTATCTGGTTTTTTTTTTTATTTTATGATTACTAACGATTAACACGACTTGAAAACGACTCTTCTTTGTAAGAGCCTTAATAAACACTTAATAAATTGATTATTTCCAATGAGTTTCCATTCGTTTTAATCATCATGAATCGCACTTTCTGTATGTATAACTATGATAGCTGTAAGTTTTATAATTTTTGAGAAAATCGAACCAGAGTTCCAAAGTAGCGGGTGGCCCGCTTTATTTGCTGTCCAGTGTAAATATTGAAAACACACAGCACAATGAAAAGTAATACTGTTTAGCACAGAGCAAAAAAAAAACAATCTGCCCAATTGCGAGTCGGACTCGGACACGAAGGGTTCCGTACCACTGTACAGGAGCCGTACTATGACATGTTAATTCCATCATTGTTCCAGCGTGAAAGAGAGACGGAGCTATACATGACCGATAGCACTATCTCTTTTTCGCAACGGAATCATGATGGTGTTAACACGTCATAGTACGGCCCAGTACGTAACTCTAGATATTTAAAAAAAAACACGTTTCTTATATTTAATTTTTAACTTTATTCTACTTTTATTATTTGTTGTTATAGCGGCAATATAAATACACACTATTGGAAAATTTCAACTGTCTACCTATTACGGTTCATGAGATACAGCCCGCTGACAGACAGACGGACGGATGGTGGATGCTTAGTAATAGAGTTCCGTTGTCACCCTTTGGGTACGGAACCCTAAAAATAACACCACTGTTCGACAAAGCAGATCGTTCACTAAGCACCGTTTCTGTTTAGTATTAAGACAATATCATTGTCATGACATAACATTAATTTTAATGTACTGAACTATTTCTTATAATATACTAGCTGACCCCTCGAACTTCGTACCGCCTAACATTATTTTTTTTAATTTTTCTCTACTTATGAACCATCCTCGTACTTCAAGGAATATTCTAAAAAAAGAATTATCAAAATCGGTCCATCCGTTCTTGAGTTATAAAATTACAACGAAAAGTGGCATTGATTTTTATATATATAGATATAGATTTGCAGAGATCTACTTAATAAAAATCTTATACCTTTATAATTTTTAACATCCTATAACCAGTGTACACAATTTATCTTTTTTTTTTCAGAATGGTAGAACTTACACTGAACATCCTGATGGGCAGTTCACTGGGCACACTGGTGACGTCGATCTTGACATCTTCCTCCTTGATACTGGACAGTGGCACCGGTAACATGTCATCTAGAGGCGCGTGTACCATCCTGTCTAACGCAGACATAGGCAGACCTGTGCTCATCGGTACTTCAGGCTCGTATTTAACCTAGAATTATTATTTAAATTCGAAAAACCATAACACCAAGACATGTGGAATATATGGGGGAAGGCCTTCTATGCCCAGGAGTGGGACAGCATAGGCATAAGGAAAAAAGTTATGTGGCTACAAGAAAATAGCTTCGGATCTGTAATTTGAGTGTAACAGCCAATCTGAAAAGTTGAGCTGTTGAATAATAGAAAGAGGTTGCACTTGAGGTGCAGGTATTTTGCGCGGAATGTTATTCATCGGACAGACCCTAGCAGCGAGGCTCAAATATCATTCAATCTTGTTACCGATGAACCGGATTAGTTGATTAAAAGATGATGAAAAGATGATTTATTCATTCTACTTCTCCCATTTTATCTCAAACTCATTGTTTATGCCACAATGAGATTTAAAAAAAACCGGCCAAGTGGGAGTCGGGACTCGCACACGAAGGGTTTCGTACCACGAGGCAAAAAACGCCTGTATGGAGATCCCTTTAATTTTTAACTTGATTTTATTTTTAATATTGGTTGTTATAGCGGCAAAAGAAATACATACTGAAAATTTCAACTCTCTTCCTATTGCGGTTCATGAAATACAGCCCGCTGACACAGACGGACGTACGGACGGACAGCGGAGGCTTAGTAATAGGGTTCCGTTGGAACCCTTTGGTAACGGAACCCTAAAAATATACTCATCAATATTATCATCCATATACTCACATCTTCAAGTTCCTGCTTAATCACAGGTTTAGGTTCCAATTCCTTCAATCTCTCGCGTTCTCTTTCTCTTTCCTTCTCCTTTTCCCTCTCCCTCTCTCGTTCTAACCTCTCGCGTTCTTTATGGTGCATCTGTTTCATCATGGCCTGTATCTCTGGCAGTGGTACACATATAGGCCTCTTGAGCCCGTACAACGTGTAGTACAGGTCTACGAGGTCGCATCGAAGTCTTGCGTCGTTCGATAGCTGACAGTTTACGTTGTTCCATAGTCTGTAAAAGGATAATGTGATGTTACTTTTGCGTTATATAGATTGCTTGGATATTTCATCTAGCATTGCAGCAGCAAGGACATCGAAGCGCAACCTGTTAGCACAGTCTATGCATCGTACAGTCGTCCGACGATGACGTCAAGAAAGGGCAATCGTGAGTGGTGTGAGGGGCGAGACGCGGGAGGCGCGAGCCCGAACCGCATACTGCCACCGTGTCGTGTTAGTAGTTCGGGGCACGACTTTCAGGGTTGACGATTTCGACTTTTGATAAAATTATTATTCGGATGAGGATATTTTATATAATTAAGTTCAAGAACAGAAATTACAAATCCAGTAAATCTAAAAATCGAAAATATTTATCAGTCGCCCATTTATAAATATATGTACAGTTACAGTTCCATAGATGAGCGGCTGATACACAAAAAGACGATATTTTGATAATTGTTAAATAACAATAATGTTGATGACGATGTTGATCTCAAATAAATAAATTAATATTGTTTACTTGAGACAACCCTAGCTGTCGCGACAATGCCTAGACGTTGTCGGCATTTACCACAAGATCAAAGGCGTTGTCCTACTGTATCTTTTTATTTATACTGTGCTGTTACCATGGATTCATCAATACCTACATGATTCTGAAATATCACGTAATTTTTTTTCTAATGCTGTTCCATACATTTTGACCGCGTAGGTCTTCTTCACTATTATTATCATTTTTCTATGAAAGAGGTTTTTTTTTATGAGAAATGACGAAGATCTACTACACTAGGGGATCTAGAATTATGTGCTGAATTAATGGTTACAATTTGCACATCGATGTCCCTGCCACACTCTATAAATAAAGATACAAATGAAATAGTAGTTCTTTTAATAGCAAAATTAAATAAGAACGCGACCTAATTCGCGCTATAACTCTAGCTTCGGGGCGACTGATCTGTTTAATCACTTAGGACTGTACCGGGTACAATGGTTTACTGCTTCGGGGCGGTTATACGCCTATATTCTCATCCATACGAAATATTATTTATTTAACCATACCCACTCGTCAAGCGATTAGTAAACTATGTACACACGGTCGTTAAAAAGGCATCAAGTTATAGAAAGATTGCCCAGGTGAGTGACAGGGCCAAACTTTTTCTAATAATCTAAATGCCGTATTGATATTATTGGCATTACAGAAAGTTTAGTAGTTTTAAGGTGTATTTAACCCCTTAAAACTATTTAAAAAAAAAAACTAGGTAAAAATAAAGATACATACCTATGCACAACAGCCTCTGTGTCCAGCCGATGTCTCTGGGCTCGTTCAAAGGGAGGCATGTTGATGAGCAGGCGAGCTAAGCCGTGCCTCACGCAGGGATCGGCGTCACTCTCTACTGCCGTCAGTAATGATGATAGGTCCTCAGGTTTACCGTCCACGCGGACGAAGTCTACTAGACACTCGAAGGCGGCTAGTCTTACGTCTGTAGGGAATTTGTGGTTATGAGAATCTTGTGACTAAGTTCTGCGGTCAACTGCACGTCAATGGTTGTACCTTGAGAGCGTCTTTATATCGAAGCAGTAAGGGCGGTTTTCGTAACTCAATTGTTACTACAGACGTGGGGTTAACCGTACGGACATAACTTGTAAGAAAACAATATAAAGAGGGACTTGGACATCCAATCTGCTGCAAATTACGGAATAAAATTAAATATCACCTATCTATTTTTTTTTTTGTAGAGCAAGTCCGTTTTGCGAAAATCTGCTAGGATCTACCGTTTCAGCAAACACGATTGCCCGTTGTAAATATTCAGTGACAGTTTTTTTCAATCATTTTTTTCAATTCATCAAATGTATAAAGTACTTTTTGCCGACATCGTATTAGTAATTAGAACTCCTTACCAATATACTGTCCATACGCCGCATAAGCTCTGAACACGGTCGGTATGCTAGGCAGATGCCCGCATTGCTGCAGCCGTCTTATAGCGCGCAAACAACTGACAGTCACCGTGTTTTTGTAACAGGGCAACACTTTCTCAAGGTTTAGCACTCGGGTTACCTCTTCTAGGACTAGTCTTGTGTCTGCTGATAGTGAGTCAGCTGTTATGGGAGCACCCTGGGGAAAAATGTGTGTTTTATTATTTATTTATAATTGTATAATTTAGTACAACAAAGGAGATGTTTGATTTTGGGCCACCACTGTGTACACTACATAGATAAATAGGAAAAAAATAGGGGAATTTCATAAAAATACTAAAAAAATCATTTTAAATAGGGTACAGTGGTACAAAAATGATAATTTAAAAAGTTTTTTAATAACATAACCTCAATTTTAGGGCGGCCATGACAGTTGTGTTAGACATGACGTTTGACAGTTTAAAGCACAGCTCACTCCTCTCCTATGAATTATCGAAGTCCAGGGTATATTGATAGGCACTAAAGAATGAAGCAGTAGGACTGATAATAAACAAAACGTTCAAGCCTTAGTTACGTTTCTTGCTCCTTTTGACACCGATATAACCAATCTCTAACTGCTCGAATAGGTGATAGAAGATGTGCTGCCGCAGTCGAGTAGAATACCCTGTAGTCTTATTTTATCGAAACCGAAACCCAAGATTTTCGAAATTTGTATTGTTTCGTTTTATGGCAGCTAATGCACGTCAATCAAATGTTTTTGTCAAAATGACATTTTTCGCATGCTGCTAATCTGATCCACCAAATTTTATGTTGTGTTGCTCTCCTTGGCCAAGTTAATTTGAGTATACTTTGAAACGAATTGAAATTAAAGAAAATTAACAATAAAAAACGGTTACAGTAATACATACTGATATTTACATATAGTGTACATAGTGCTGGCCCAGGCTCCATACATTTCTGGAACATCTCCTTTGCCATTAATAATAAATTAAGTGTAACCTGTCTATTACTCTGTCATCTCACAGAACCATTCATACATAACTTCTAACTCAAGTCTAAGGTCTAACTCAAGGTTGCACGAGCGCGTTGAGCATCGTCAATATACACATATCGCAACATATTGTATAAAGAATTGGGCACTAAGGCACGCTGGAATGAAATTGTTTTATTGCTGTAATCTTTAAGACACTTAATGTTCCCGCAGACAGGCGCGACGCGACGGTACCACTCGTTTCTGGTAGAACAATATTCATGAAGTTTTCAAAGAAATTGTTCCACTAGAGTCACGTCGCGCCTGCTGCGGAAGCCATTATATACATCAATGTTTTTGTCTTTTCCTCTGACGATCTCTGAGAAAAAATGCTGAAACAAACCCGGGATAAGGAATGGTAAAGAAAAACCGCGCATTATACTAAAGAAATTATTATTATCTTACTTAACATTAACAATAAGATTGCTATTCGCACTTTTTTCAGATTAAAGTTCATAGAGAAATAGATATACACGGTGACATTTGAATCACAGTTTTGCTAGAACAAACGTTGTTTAGACCATGGTCTACTATCATTCTACAGCATCAAATATGTTATTAAAACAAACTAATCTATAGGTTCTCAAATTAGTCTTATGTTGCTCAAATGTTTGAAACATTAACCGTAACATCAAAGTACTCATCGCGGTAGCGATATGGCATTAAACTACTTAATGAGACGCGCCGCGCGTCGCGGCCGCAGTGTCTGTGTTGTAGGGCGTAACGATAATCCCGACTTTTTAACATTGCCTTTTTGTGTTTTTTCCGAAAACCAATGACGTTTTTTTTTACTATTGGATGCTATAGAATGGTTGTATACCATGGTCTGAACAACGTTTGTTCTAGCAAAACTGTGATTCAAATGTCACCGTGTATATAGATTGATGAATAGTTATATAGATGGATATTAAAGATAGATAGATGGATGAATGGATGGTTAGATATAGATATTCTTTATTGTCGACAGAAAAGACGAACATGACACAAGGGGGTTTATTTATAAACGTTGCTTAAAGTAAAGAGGCGTTTAAACATCAAAAATCTATGGTTAAACCGTCGCTAATCACTACTACAACATACATTAGTACTAAACAAACGGTGCCGGCGGTCTTATCGTTAATTAAAAGCACTTTCAAGATGCTTATTGGAATACCCTTAGTGGACATAGAATAGACATTAAAATAATAAAAGTATTTTTATGTTACTTACGGGCTGCAAAACTGATATAACAGGCGTAATGGTAGCGGCTAAAGCATCGACCAACGATGCCTTATAATAATTGTCCGAGAAATGGTTCTTCGAGTTGTCATTATATTTGAACAGGTCCAGCAAGAATCGCACCACCTCGGGCGGGCAGATGCCGTGAATGTTCCTCAAACCTGTAGGGAACAAGCGCAATTGTAGTATTCAGTTCCAAACAAATATCAACTTTGGGAGAGTTGAAATAATATCGAAAATAAATAAGCTTTACTACATGAATCCATTCACTTGTCCGCGTCCATTTTCATAGCTTGAGCTAAACTATTATTGGTTAGTTTTACGCACATCCCTCGCTACACATCCTCACTCATCTCTAATAGAAAAGGGTCCTAATGCTCTCGCGGACCAGTGGTCATTGAAATTTCGACTTTAATTCAATAATCAGAAAGTTGATATTTATTTGGCCGTAAACTCTTGTAATACTTACCCGCCATAGCCACCGGTATAGTCTTCTGCAAGAAATAATGCTGCAAGTTGTCGAAGGCATTTTGTTTGATGATGTGCGGCGCCGCGAACGAGCCGAACATCTTGCGGAATATCGTCAACATGGCCGGCGGGCCCGCCCATGAACTTATCATGGCGTTTGCCACCTACAAATAAATGGAACTTTTAAAATATCGGCGTCTCTTTAAAAAGAAGCTTAAATATCGTACTACTTTGTTTTGCAATGCTTATTATATTCTGAAAAGGTTTTTAACGCTAAAGGGATGATTACAATTTGTAGTTTATTTCTAGCATAGTGAAAATTATTTGCACACATATTGTTCGTCGGCAAAATGGCAGAGCTTCGGAAAATTTAAGAATTCCGAAGCGATGTCTTAGTTTCGTAGCATGTTATAAGATCGAAAGCGGGATTGAGAAGTGCTCAAAAGCACAATCGTATATTTCTGGTTTAAGAAAATGCGAGAATAGAGTGTCAATTTGAAACACTTGCTCGCTCTTATAGCTTCCAAACTCTTGTCTATACCTAATCTTAGTATACAACAGCTAAAATGATCATTACCTTAGTCAAACAATGCGCAGCCCTGCACCGAATCTTATAATACGTCTGTTCGTTCTCTATGACGTCAGTAAGCGCCTTCCTTGTCGCTGGTTCTGGGTAGTTATGTAGTGCGTCTATAGCCTCACTCTGGGCCGTGACGTCACGCTCGTGACGTAGCTGGTACTGCCACTGGTAGTCAGGCTGAGATATCACGGTACCACGCAACAGAGACATTTCGGGGTCCAAACGGATCCATAGGACGGGTGAGTCGCTAGAAAAAAATTGATATAATTTTTTTTTATTGTTATTTTATTTAATATAGGTTTGCTTTTGACTGACTCTAGTCTAGGTCAGCGGTGACAGAGACAGAGTCGACGATGGAGTGAGCTTATCCAGAAGAAGCCTGTTCACTCTCAGTTTGAAGAGATTAGGGCTGTATGCGTTCGGAAACACAGACGCAGGTAGAGAGTTCCACTCTTTTGCTGTGATTTATTGTGTTTTTTTTATGATATATGGCTGTTTCGGCTCAATTTGGCATCAATTTGAAACACGGATTCAAATGCCTCATAGAAATATTTGTTCAAGTTTTCAAAACTGTCGTAAAAACTGAAGTATGTACATTAAATTAAAGTATTATATCGTAACGAATTAAATTCGAGTGCGGACGCGTTTGTCAAGTACATGATGTAGATGGGCCAAGTGAAACACTGATTTTGTGACGGTACCTAAATTTTTTGGACCCAAAATTAAGCCACCCATAAGTGAACTACAACCCCTTGCTTGCTTAAAAAATCAAACCTAAGCATTTATTTGCTTGACTATGGGTAATACATGAGGGGATAAATACAACAAAAGTTCTTTAAACCATACCCTACCTTAACAGGTATGCTAAACCAAGAAGTTGATATAATACGTTGTAGTTACACATCCGAAAGTTTGGTCTAGTTTTATAGATATTCTTGTAACTTACTCCATAGCAGACAGATCCATATCGACCTCCTCCCCAGTACACAAGGGTATCTTCTTCTTCTTGTTCCTCCTACTCTTGCTGTGGCACGTGATGTCCGCTTTCACCACCGTGTTCTCTATCTGTAGCATATGCTTGAAGGTACCGTCTAATTCTTGAAGTTGGACCAGCAAAGGACCAACATATTTGCGTATGCCGCGCTCGTGAACGCAGTCTTGACGGATTTCTAGTTCTACTGTGTTTCTAGAAGAATTATTTGTTTGTAAATATATATCCAGATCAAGTCCTCGTCATATACAAAGTGGCGCGTACCTTATCACATTAGATTATACCACGTATACTGCATGGTATACTTAGACGATGTACAAAATTTGAATGAAATCCATTCACTAAAAAAAAATCTGCTGTTCCATACATTTTGTCGAGCTACGTGTAACAAAATTTAAGGCACAGCTGATTTGTTTTGTGAATGGATTTCATTCAAATATTGTATACCGTCTAAGTATACCATGTAGTATACGTGGTATAATTTAATGTGATAAGGTACGCGCTACTTTGTATAAGCGATGTCGCGCTCGGTAGCGATACTAGTTTGCCAGTCAAGAACCCAGTATCGCTACCGAGCGCAACAGCGATATCGCTTATGTATGAATAGGACTTCAATCATATGTTTTTGGACACGGAATAGTATGTAAATGGAGACTTCAAGCAATTTTAACGAGCACATTCTGAACTACACTAAACAAAATAACAAGTCTTTTTACGATCGTTGGTTTCGTGGCACACATTGCTACAACTAAGAAGTTAAAGGAGGGACTGTCTGCATATGCAGTTTGTTTTGCATTTTCCGAATGGCACTGTGTTACACCGTATAGGGCTTGTAAGCCCCAGCCAAGGCATTCCGAGGCTAAACGAAATCACGAAAGGATTGGATAAAGTTTTGCGTTTTAAAACCTTACCTTTTGCGATTGAACACGGAGGTGAGTTGAAACTTAGCATGACCAGCAGTTCGTACCCACTGGTCCACAAACACCGCCATATCTTTACCAGTTACAGTGAATATCGCTTTGACGAAGAGATTAGTTGACAACAACAGATGGCCCCAGAGGCCACTCCCTATCTTAGTGTTGGCCGCATTCGTGGCTAAAGACAGTTGCTTATTGAATACTTGAAGCAGCAACTCTTGACCGATACGCTGTTCTAACATCCGTAGTACCAGGTGAGATTTTTTGCGCATTATCTGAAAATTGTATTTTATTTATTATTTATTTATTTACAAACATACGCTACCATTACAATCTCCCAATTCGGTAGTGTAGTTAATTAACAATTCTAGAAATCATTTACAACATATTAATATCCGTGCCAACAAGATTTAAAAATTAAAAACATAACACATGTAACATTACCATTGTGAACTCGCTCAGTAATCATGAGAAAAGATCATATAAAAATAAAAAAATGAATGTAGGTAAAGTTATTCTTCTTTTTCCCACATGGAACACTGTGTTTGGAGGCTGTTTTTGTAACTGTTGCCTTACAAAAACTTTATTAAAAATGGGGGTTTCCCAGTTTGACTGATGTACAATTGTACCGTGATGAGAGCACACTTACCTCAATATATCGTGGAGACATTGTATGTACGTTTCTGACAGGAAAATAAAATACATCTTTGGCTTCCACACGCGCTCCACTCGCTGGCGGCTGCCACGGATCTAGGACTATTCCGCCATATTGTTCTTCATATCCTACTACCTGAAAAATAAAATAAAATATTACTATTATAAGAATACATGCATTTTTCATCTTGTGTTAAAGCTATTATCTGCCAGATAAAATAGAAAAAAAATAAAAGGGAATTATCCGAAAAATAAACTGGAACATATCTGGGAAGTGATTAATCAGGACTGAAATTTCATATTTGGAGAACATGCAACTGACAGCTTTGAAAAGCTCCAACCAAAGCTGCAAAGGTACAAAGAAATATGTAGTTAAAAAACTTTAATTAAAGTTCAATTATTGCCCTGGCTTTCAAAATTAACAAAGCTTAAAAGATAACAGAAAAATATTTAAAATCTCACCTCCTGCAACTCCTGGTGTATAATATACCTGTACTCATTATTCCCAAAACACTTCTTCGAGTACAGACCACACATATAGTCAGGTATTCCCTTAGCTAGCCAGAGATCTGACCAGTTTTGCATAGTTATGAAGCAGCCAAAGAATTGTTCGGCCACTGCTTGCGCCATGGCTTTGCGACTCATGTATGTTTGGTCTATGATGGCAATGGAGTGAAGGAGGTGTGTACTTAGGATTGACATAGTTGTGTATGCTGTTGCATCGTCTTCAGTCTGTGAAAAGAGGTTTATGTAAAGGAGGAAAGCCATTAATTTCATAAATAATTATTTATCAGAAAACCAGAACTAAGATAGATCTAGATACAATGAAACATTTAATAAGTGTTGATGAGCTCTCCATTTACTTATAGCTCTGTGGTTCCATAAAAAGGTTTGGGTAGTTGTGTTTGAACTGTGAAATTGTTTTGTTTTTCTTTTGGTATTACATAGGCAAATAAGGTGGCTAGGAGAGAGAAATCCATGTATCTCATTCATTCACCTTATTTCTAAAATATACTTCTGTTATTAGAGGCTACGAGAACCCACAACAAAGCTACTTTGAACAGGTAAGTTTCTTTTTACTTACTTCATCAACAAAGACTTGCTTGTAACAAGTATATGGATATCTAGTAGAAAGTGTTTCCTCATAAAACTCGAATGCCTCATGTAAATATCGCACAGTATTCTTCAATATTTGCAGCAAGTTGGGCAAGCAGTAGTGTGTCACTTCATTCATAAATGGATCTACATATGTTTCAAATGGTCTGAAAAAAAAAATATAATATATATAAACTGTTTTGCTATTGAATGAGGTGGTAGAAGTTGGATAATTTCCATATAGGCTATTCCATAGGGACATTGGCTATCTAAGATTCTATTGAAGCTACACTGAATTGGACATAACAAAAAATCATTTTATTGTTCACTATGGGGAAGCGCCAGGTTGCCAGCGAAATTCAGTTTTTCTTAAATTTTTTGTAATTTGTAAGTGTCAGGATAAGATTAGTGACTGTAACAAGTATGTATAATCATTAAAATCATCAATACAACCTTTTAAGTTCATATAATCTTATTGATTGATATTTTAGAAAAAATGTACATCTTTTTACTAAAAGAGGTGATAGACATAATTATAGTACCAGAAATAGGGACCTATTAGTTCAACGAGGTTTCAGACTGGCTAAAGTGGACTCATCTTTCATGGGGTACTGTTTAAAATGTTACAATAAAATACCTCCCCGCATACTTCAACTGAATGAGACAAAATTCAAAGTTTGTATAAAACGCACACTATGCAGCCAGGCATATTATAAGTTGGGGGATTATATTGCTGATAAAAATGCCTGGCTCAATGCTGGTCCTGCTCCACAACCACAACTAATTGATTAACATTTGAAAATACTGTTGGAGCTGCTGAAGATTGTAAGACTACCTTTGCTTTGTATAAACTCAATCTCCTTTGTATTATATAATTGCATAGGACAAGTGTGAGTACTATGTACTATCGAGCTACCATTTACCGGGTAATGTCTTTCACTGACTTGGCGGCTGATAGATGTCATGCTCACTCAAATGTCTCGCTGACGGTGGCGCGTGTGTTGGATCATTTAGCTCCCTTCAAAATGGTTGAGCTGAATGGTGCTGATCCATGCGTCATGTTCGTGAACGGGCGCTGTCAGTTGGGACTGGTCATCTCCTAGCCACCACGGCTTATTTTTAATTATTTTATTATGGATTGTTTTGTTTGAATTTATATTTGCTGTACACTGGACACTCAATGTGTACGTCTTATTTACATCGTTCTCACATATAATTATACCTATATACAAGATTAATGATGTAACTAATATTTATGTAACAATATAATTTAAATTAAAAGAGTGTCCATGGAGTTTCTTGCCAGTTCTTCTCCATAGGTACCTACTACGCTTTGGAATGGGCAACTAGCTTCATATTTCTGACTGACCGACCACTTGACAATTCAAAAGTTCCTGTAAATGGTTTAATTGAAATAAATGCTTTGAGTTTGAGTTTGAGTTTTATGAAATTGTCATTCAATAGGATTAATTATTATGAACTTGCAAAATTACAAAAACGTAACAAAATTTCAATTTCACGGGCAACCTGGCGCTTCCCCCTTAAATTAAATACTAAACTACTGATAATATTTTTTACAAAACTCACCCAATAGCTAGTGCGATGTTAGGAGCACATGCGGGAGTGTTGACCAAGTAATGGAAGGTCTTCCGCCTATGGTCTGGAGTGTAAATCACATCAACAAGCTCTCCACAAGACACTGCAGTCAGGCTTTCATCAACAGTAAACTCTAGCTTCCAAGTGCAAGGCTCTGCAAAGCTGTCCACGCATGGGAACCAGAGACGGGCTGAGTGTCCATACGTAAACATATGAGCTGATTTCTGATAGAAAAAACATGAACATAGTAAACATCATTTTGTTAATACATGAGTGTATTTTTTCTCTTATACTTTTTCAATCATAAACCTTTTGACAGGCACAAATTATGTCCAGCATGTGACAAAATTTAAAGATGACACTGGCATGCTGGTCACAATGTAGACTTCTCATCTATTTGTGACTGTAAAGTCAAATAGTTATTAGCATAGTATTTTAGTTACCTCTACCAATGATCCATCTCCTTCAGGAACAACAAAGTGCATTCCACCCTGAGGAGATTCAAGTGAGAACTCAATACCAATCCGTAAGCCCCTCCCCTCGCCTACTAAGTGGGACGCATCATCCGGAATCTGAACATGAAGCTCCCCCGAATTGTGATCCGGATCTATCTTTTGGGCAGCAGATAAGTGAAACTGAGAGAAGACTTCCAAAGATCTCCTGAAATTAAATTAATGGTAAATGTTACTGAATAAAGTGTACTGAAGAATGGTTGGTAATGGCAATTGCACGTAGTTAAACGAAAAGGATCCAATCCACAACATGGTGAAAAATGAGTTAAGTGCACCAAACTGATGCTAAAAATATCAACACGATCTGCAAGGAAAAAAGATCCAAGCAAAAACCACTGTCTCTCAGTTTTTATCAATCTCAGAACCCACATGTATGGCACGTTAGAAAGACCATGCGCTATGGAAACTGTAATTTAATGAAAATGATCCAACCATATCAATTTATATATCCCTCAGAAAACACAATACTATGTCAACATCTCAAAAGTGACTTTGTGTGGATTGGATCCTTTTCGTGTAACTACGTCCAATTAAAAATTAATTTTTTTTTGTCTCCTAATATTGTGCAACTTGGCCTGGTGGGAGTCATAAGCAGGTGATAGGACTAGTTAATAAACAAGCGGTAAACGGTAGCCTAAGGGTTTTGTCACTGTATGAGTATTAAGAAGCAGTCATTTAGCTGACTGATACTTCATGCTACTCTTCTAAAGACTATTTTCTATACTATTTTCATATATTTTAACATAGGTACCTATTATATTATTATAAATTACCAAGCTATTTAGAAGGGGATGAAGCTAACTTAGGCAGCTACTAAAACAAGCAAGCTACTTGTATTTAAAAATTGTTAATTTCCAGGTGTAGAGGGTAGCTATAGTAATGACAGGTAGATAATTATAATATTATCATTTTCTGTAGTTTTTGCCTACCCCCATGCGAAGAAAGTGTGAGTATATTTACTATATATATATATCACTATATATATATAGTATATGTTTGAGTAAATACAATACTTACGTATTGTGGTCAGCTTGACAAATATCCAAAAATGGGTCAAAATACTGGAAATTGGCTTCATACTGGTCATTGAGGCACACCCGGTAAATACGACACTGTTTCGCATTCAGTCGAATGTAACGGAGATTATCTTTTAGGGGGACGATGGTTAGTTCTACAAATCCCTGAAAATAATAAAATATAAAGGTGTTTTTATTTCTACTATGAAAATTAAGATAAGGGTTATTTTATTAATAAATTAATGATATTCCTTACAATAACGCTTCTCCTCTCGAAACTGATTCCTGTCAAGCTAAGAATCTGATGGGCTGTAAATAAAAATACTTGTAAAAATTATTAAAAGAGCTCCTCAAATTATAACACTGTGGTATAAACAAACTAAAATTTCATGATACTTATAGTTTAAATGGACGACAATTGTCGCCCGTCCGTTCCTTCTTCATTGTTGATAAATTTATTCAATCATTTCTTCAGTTAAAAGGTTCATTTAGATTAAATTATTAATTTTTCTTTCGTGAAAATGTATCACAACACATTTTAGAACACATCCACAGAATAGAATTGAACACAGACCATAGAGTATAGTAACTAAAATGACACAGACCAATTAGGAATTGAAGAAATATACAACAGACAAGACAATAAAGAATTGTTTTTTTTACTTTGCCGGCTTAGATATTATGTATCTTTTCGGAGGCTCTATTTTCTACGTATCCTCAGAATGTGAACTATGTTTTATGAACACGTTATGAACATAAAGGATGGCAGCGCTATTCCTGAAGAAAAGTACAGCTAAGCAAAAAATTCTATAAACGGAACAAATGTTTTTGTCACCGTTCTCAAAATAATGACATTTCAAATAAACAAAATTCACAATTTCGTATATTTTTTATTTCGACCATCAAACGCTGATCAGGTACGTAAGAAGTGAAAAATTATGAATAAAACCATTCTTAGTGCTAGCAGGGAGATTATCTATAAGATGTACAGGCGATGTCTGGCGGAACATGAGGCCCATATTCTATCCGATCTTGACAATATGAGTTTGTTTTCTTGTTTTTTAAGTTTATTTACTCAAAAACAAAGCATTGTAGTAGGTACTTACACGTTAAAAAAATATATATATTTTTAGGTTCTTCGTATCAGTTGCATACCGAGAACACGTCCATGTTCAATTAAACTTATATGAGTTAATTATTAAGTACGCTTTATTCGGTTGCCGCCTGGCTGCCATACGAACAGCACAGTGGCGCCCCCATTATATCCAATCATACTTTTTTGGGCTCACTATTTAGTAATAACAAAAAAAACTAAGACACGGTCACCTCTAGAGCTGTCAAAACAAGAAAGAGATGAAATGATAGAAACTGAGGTCCATTGCGTTATTACGATTATTACTGGATTATTGTAAAATTCGTTGCCGCTGGATACTGTGTTAAAACAATTAGTGTTTTGTGTGAAAGTTGTGTAATTAAAAGTTACAAAAAAACGAGTTTTCATGTTTATTTTCGGTTTGAATTATCAAAATGTGGGACTCACCATACTTGACTTGTTTGGTTTTGTATATATTTTCGTTCCAAATTATTGTCAGTAATTCACGCACGTCTAATGTTTGGAAATTGAACGCGGAAGAAGACCAGATTGTCGACGGTAGCACACTGGCGCAGGTCAGTCAGAATTCTAATAATATGTCGGTAAACTTTTATATAATCAATGCACTACTTATTCATCAACCGTATGTACCTTTCATTCTGTTATTCTAGACGTTATAATGCCCATGTTTGCCTTGAATTAATTTTCTTTAGTGTATTGATTATTCTTAAATGATGTTTCTATCATAAGGGTACAGTCTGGCAATGTTTTGTTGTAATAATATAGTTTTTAAGTGTGGACTTCTTCTAGGATGAATCTGATAAACCAAGAATGGGTGAAGAGGACCCTGTCTTTAATATAATAACATCTACAGTGTACTATGGTAACACATGGACTAAACATGGCTTTGATATGTTTTGCACAGATTGTCAAATATATGAACAGCAAAGGTAATTTATTGAATAATATTATGGTAATTTATTTATCATAGAGTGGTTTTTATTGTTTAATATTTTGTACATCTGGCTAGAGGTTATCTCATGTATAAAAACTTGCTTGGACAAACATTTTCTATGAGTCCTTGGAAAATAACACATGTATTTAGACAAGTGTGTCTATAAACTATAATGTTTATCAATCATGTTAAGAACTCTCTGTTATATCCTATTCACCAGACTTGAAAATATGATTATAATAACACCATTATTTATTTAATTGAACTACCTATTTGGAAAGGAAAATAATCAACATTTTTATTTGTCATCATTGACTATTGTTCCATAAAAATAAAAATAAATGCTATAGAATCATGTTTGCCTTTTCAAATAAAAATAGGATAAAAAGAGAACAGTGTGAAATAAAATAGCTGTAGGTATCTGTTTTGATAGCTGATATACCTAATATATATGCATTTACTTTAAGTAGTGCTAGACTGAATGCTCAAATTATTTGAAACCATTTTTATAAACAGAGAAACTTAATTACTTTTAAACAGTGAGATGACACTGAACAAAATTATTCAACCTTACTGCAAAGTAATGTTTACTTTTATGAACAGATGCTTGCATTAATTAGATCTATAGGGTTTAAAATTTCACACATGCACACACAAAAATACATTTAAAATAAAAAGAAATGTTTTTCAATGTAATACTGGGAGGCCTTTTCCCAGGAGTGGGACAGAGCAGGCTAGTAAAAAAATCATTTGAATACAGGCTGTACACATCATATGGAAGCATTTTTTTTCCAAATTTAATTTTCGAATATTTATTGCAGAGCTGGTGTAGAGAACAGTCATGAAACTACACCGGCTGAAATAAATGGTGATGCGGACGATGAGTACTTAGATTGTGGCAAAGCTGTAAATTTTACATACTATGACAACTTGGTTGGAGTGGCCAGACGGCATAGACACCCAAATGTACCTGAACCACAGGTAAATATTATTGGATTTTACTTTTTAGATACTTAGACAGAATTTTTGTCTGGTTATGCTAGGATTGTTAGCCAGTTTTTTTTTTTTTTAATGTTACCCCACACTATTTTTCCTGTATTGTGGGTGCGTTTACAAACATTTAAACTCACATACACAAACAGCCAGACCCGGAACAACTACTTGTAGGACATACAAATATTTGTTCCGTGCGGGAATCGAACCCGCGACACGCAGTGCAGCAGACAGTTAATTTACAATTAATTTTATGTGAAGAGTGTATGTTTATAAAACATACATTTGAATCTAATAACCACCATGACAGTTTTACTGTACCTATTTGTAAATTAGTTTTTGTTATGAAACATGATAAGAATATGTATTATCTAAACTTTATTAAACTCCTACATGAAATTGCCATACAAGACTGAGTTAAGAGTTAACAAACATGGAGCAACATATTTCTTATTTTCACACTTATCTGAAGGTAAGCAGCTGCAGGTCAAGTTACCACAAACTGTCAAATTTCTCATTCGATTTTGAAGGTCAAGTTACCACAAACTGTCAAATTTCTCATTCGATTTTGAACTTAACTGTCAACATCTGAAAGTTTAAAATATTTTGGAGAAAGACAGTTTCGTATAAGTAACCTGATTTGCTAGCGACTATACTTGGAAGATTTGTTAAATGTTACTTATTTATAAACTTTTTTTATGATAAAAAGTAAACAAAGAGAGTAGGGGTAGGGAGTATGTAAGGATCGTAGCAGGTCGCGTTCTGTATTTTCTGCCTAACCCCATGGGACGGAGGCGTGAGTTTAAGTATGTACTATGATAGTAAGTAGTAAAAAAAAATACATTTCAGCAGTAGGAAACTATAATTGTATCATAACATCTTACAATGGCTGCAAAACTAAGCGAAATCATAATTAAATTGGAGATCAATGTAATGTAAGGAATCTTTAAGTCTCACAAACCAATTCCCTATTTTTGTTACTGTATGACAGACATTGGAAATAGTCGTTGGAAAAAGTCTCCAGTAGATACTTATTTGAAGAAATGTCAATAATAATAAATAACATAACATCAGGCCTGTATCCCTGAAAGCTTAGGCATAATATAAAGTTTTTTTTTTTTTTAATTGCATAAGTACATGTTTTTGTAGCTGACTGTACTCACAACCAAACCAACCATTTTGGTGTATTTTCCCATTCAAATCAAATTATAAGGAAAATATAGTGAAACAAACACAATGACATTAGACCTGTAATTGGCTTTCAGACTAATTTACTGTCCTTAATCTGTTTGTTTTAGCTGTAAGTCTCCCATGTTATTTAAATAAATAAATAAATGTATATTTTGACATTACACATATTTCTTTCCTCATAGTATATTATAAATTACCATGAAATTATGAATATGGGGTACCTACCCCATATTATATACATATGCGGGTGAAACCGCGGAGCGCAGGAAGTAATTTATAAAAGTATCTTGTCACCCACCAAGCTAAAAAGCATGTGCGACTAAATGTGTCGCCACATATTGTCATTCCGAATATACGTTTACGCTACTATGTACGCATAACCAACGACAGCCTAGCACCGCACTTAAATGATTCACACCACCTGCTCGAAAATGTCAAATTATATGTCAAGCAACCTTAACCCAAAGTGAGTCATTAGTGGCCGGGGGCACAGCCGGTCAATAATGTTGTACTGGATTTCATTATGACCCGCTGGTCAATAATGTGATTTGAATTTGGAATCTCACATGCTCAGCTAAATTGGCAGTATAGTACTAACAAACACCCTTTGGTGCCAGAAAGAGGAAAGCTATTCTCGAAACCCTTACTACGCGTGGATGATATTCTCGATTTCCTACAAAATCATAACGACTGCTTCTTCATAGGCTATTATTTTCTCACAGTAGGTGTAAAAAGTAGAGTATACTCCTCTGGGCTAAATGTGTCTTTGCCTTGGGCTAGCTTGAATCTCGAGCGCAATGAAGGATTCTTGTATTAACTCCCTCGCTTCGCTCGTGAGTTATAACTCCCTCGCTGCGCTCGGGAGTTAAATCCCGAATCCTTCATTGCGCTCGAGATTCAATATGACGCCCGTGACATAAGACACAACTTTAGCCCCTCGGTGCATAATCTACTATTATTTCTGTAAGTAGGTTTGAACAAACACTTTTACACGTCAATCGTACCTATTTTGGCGTATTATATACGGCGTTTCCTATCTGACTACTCTGAGAAGAAAGGCCGAATCTAACTCAGAGGGCACTGCCTCTTTTAAAGTCCAGACAAAATCTTGGTCAGATCATGTGAAGGCTATAATCAGCAGCGTGAGCAGATCGGTGTCTGAAATGGTCTTTTGAGGAAAGAACAGATTCAGCAATCGTGCAGCTCAACTCAGAACTTAAGGAGCTCAACGATTCGACGAACAATACCAAATAAAGGTCATTTGGGTAGGCCGCATAAATTACTCAAACTGACAGATCATGATTAAACTAACTGAGAAAAATACACAAAAAAAAAAGCAATGACCGACATAGTTCTCACATTCACAATAATTAGAATTATATTATAATAATCTTTGACGACCATGTAGATTGGTGTCTGAAATGGTCTTACTATTTATTATGGTATAATGACTTGGTACAGAGAAGCTTAGACACAGAAAATTACCTCATTGCAAATCCCAATTAGGAAGGGAACATAACTTTGGTCACTAAGTATTACATTACAACTATCTTTGTAGGTGTCCCTCATATTCCCAAAGAAGAAATCGAACGGTTTGTCGCCGTCCGAAATAAATGGGTTCGAGAAGCGTCTAAAGAAAGCAAAGAGGGAGAAACCGAAGTCAGTACAGTTGTACAACCAGATCGGGAACTTCTGGAGGATCAAGGGGGACACGAGACAGTCCATCGAGTGCTTCAGGCGCGCACTGGCCGTGTCACCTTATAATGCGGAAGTAAGTGTCCTTTTTAGATAAGTACTATCGAGGAAGTTCATATCTAAGCAGTTTTAGAACAAAATCCCGTGAACACGATGACCGCATCTGTTTTACGTTAGTTACTGTTAGCGTCCGAGCGCTACAGGGAAAAATAGTCCTAAAGGTGCATAGATATGAACTTCCTCGATAGTACCTATTTAAATGGAAAAAAAACAACGTTGCCAGAATTTCCGGAAGTCTGTTATCATTTCACGATTTCTGATCTTACTGATTCTACTAAAATATTGTGTAACATACGCGTCAAACTCGGGTTGTAATCAACTGTTTTTTTGTTGTCTGTCAACGTGGTCATCTACGGGGCCCAAGTAATTAGACAAGACAAGACGTACCATCGGTCGAATGAAAAAAAAGACCCTGAAAATGATATTATGAAGCAAGCAAATGATCGTTATTATTATTTCTATGTAGGTAGTTTACCAGGAAGTTACAGTCATTTGTAGGTTATTGTTCTAAGCCGACTATGAAAAATAACAACTGCGGAATGTCATATTTACCTAATCAGCACAAATTGAAAGACTGCTTATTATGCAAGTTCTTGTATGAGAATATTCATTTTATTTATTTAGTAGCTTCTGCCCACGACTTCGTTGTCGTGGAAGTCGTAAGATATACAGTATAGAGTAACAGCCACATTTTTTTTAAACTCCCTCGACCCCGTCGCATCTCATCGCCTGCCCGCGATATTATTTCGTTTTAGCTTACCGTTATTTCTGGCTTTTTTTTCTTTTTTCTCGGCTCCTAAGGGTCGTAGCATGATGTTAAATAACCCATAACCTTGCTCAAGAATTGGGCTATTAAAAGCAAAGAGGTTTTTTTTTTTTGTAAATTCGACTGGTATTTCTAGAGATTAAGCGTTCAAACAAAATTGATGTAAACATAAGTTTGCGGAGTCTGTCGAAACCAGCATACTCAGATTCAGATGCATTTCGTTTGTTTGTTGTTAGGTAGATAGGAACCGTTGCATGTAGGTATGTATACGTTGACAAAACCGAAAGTGCATGTAAGAATGGTACGTGGTGTTCTACAGGGTCAAATTTAATTAGCTAGCGAAACACTTTAGACGTGATGAGTATCAATATCTTAACACGATGAAATAAAAATTATTTGATGTTTTTTAGGGGCCTACGACCGCTGGTAGTTTTGTTGTACATGAAGTCTCAGTTAAAAAATATATTTTATCGTGTTTAGATATCGATACCTTTAGGGGCAACGACCGCTCTGGTAGTGTTGTTACAAGAAGTATGTGTTGAAAAAATGTGGGTCAGTGGGTCGTCTTATGTTTTACAGTGTTTAGAAGTATAAATAAATAAATAAAAAATTAAACTGATATTTCAAGTGAATATAATAAATAAATAAAATACATCAACTGCGGTCGATGACCCCAAAAAAAAATATCATCAAATTAATTTCTTTTTTGTTTTATCATGTTTAGATATCAATACCATCACGTCTGCGGAGTTTTGCTAGCTAATTCAATTTGCCCCTGTCTGTATAGTTTCTGTCCCTATAAGAAGAGGTGAGATAGAAATCCTAATCTTCCCAGTGTTCCCACTGCTGAGATTCAGAACTTGTTTCTGTAGGAAGGAATAGGCCGAAAAACAAGGGGCTAACGTGGTGGAGAGTGCCGAAACAAATTGCACAGATTATAATGCGCTATCTGAATTTGGACCTTTGACACGTAATTCCTTGTTCTGTATTAATATCTTACTTGGTGGCAAATTATAGTATCGCAAAATCTTAATCGTCCCTACAACAGTATAAATGAACTTAGTACCTAGGTCGGTAAATGCGTATAGTTTGTGTCAACAAAAGCCGAAACTAATTTATTATTCGAATGTAAGTAAGTACCTCAGTAGGTACTTAGTTATATTAATGTGACCATAGGGCTTACCTCGCTATAAAAGTTTTATGATATTTTTACTATTCCGCGGTCATTGGACACCTAATTAATGACTCCACTCACTCATACAAAAGTAGACAAAGTTGAGCTATAATTGAAACCAATTTATAAAAGGAAAGGTCAATACATTAATATTATTGATCAAGCCACGTCATTGGTATGATGGTATCGCATATCTTGATGTTAGGTTTGACATACATATTAACATCATAGTATACTATCACGTCTGTTTATGCCGAAGGGGTTGGCAGAAGAGTAAGTGCAACTGAAGACTTAGCCTCGCAGGAAGTCAAACTATTAACTACAGATACTGCGAATTTCTTGATAAAAAACCCTATATCACATTACCCAAGCCTGGAAATGAACCCAAGTACCCCACGGCCAACTTAGAGTTGAGATTTAAAAAAAGGAAAATTGTCTATGTCTAAATAGTTTAGAGACCGCATTCTCACATAACTGTTTACATGTACAGAAGAAGATAGTACTTAATACCTGATACGTAACGCTATAAAAAAAGATAATTGTAGGATTGCTGTGTTCAAAATGATTTACGTTGCCTACCACACGTATGGCTTCGCTGTTGATACGAAGTAGTGATGCGACTCGAGTCAACGAAGAGAATCTTTATTCCGTGGGCGTCATTGAATGTCATTAATGTATCTATGAAAAAATAATTATTGGGTTTTTCCTTACTTATAAAGTGGTGACCAACGTTAGTGCAATTACCAAATACAAATTAGTATTATTTATTGAACTTTTAAATGATCTTAGTATACATGTAATTTATTGATGTCCAACGAAATCTAGTTTTACGAAAGCTCTAAATGATAAAAAATATTTAGGAGAATGCGGAAGATGTAGATGTTATGAAGAAGGCCGGATTAACTTCAGTTCTTACGCATTTTTATCTGTACAATATTTTGAAATGTAAGATTGGAGCCGGAGCGTTATTGTGTGCTCAGCATCATCAGCGTTATCTTTGACTGAAGATAATAAAAATAATAAAGAATCTTTCATTAAAACCTTCAACAAATATAATATCAAGCACCCCTCAACCCCAGGTCCTGCTAAACCTCGCAAGGGTACTATTCACCCTGCAGTATTTGGATGACGCGATCTACCTGACGCGCCGGTCGTTAGAGGTACAGCCGCCTGATCGCAGCGCATGGCAACAGTACTTCACGCTTGGCGAGATATTCAAAGCATATGGACACTATCAGGTATGTTAGAGCTTCTTAAGAAAATACCCTATTTCACGCATGTTTTACTGATAAAATATTTTATGAATCTTGAAGCCCCTACCACACTACGGCACAAAGGCAAAAGTTATACCTACTGCATTTGATATTCTTTTTTGTTCTAGTAAAAAACTTATCAGCACTCAAATTTTGTACTGTTACATACCTAAGTGTTATTGTGTAGAAATATAGCCATGTGTGGATAAGTCTTTCGACACATAAGTTAACAGTATTTGGTGAAAGGGTCACGTTGTGTGAAGTGTAAAAACCCAGTCGTGAAGACCTGAATCATAAAAATCAATAGATTCATTGATAAAAATGTATGCCCTTGATTACAAATCCGACTTGGCAAACCAAGAGGTTTGTTTTCTTAAATAATAAACAAACCCATGTTATAACAAGTAGTATTTATAAATGAGTGATTTGAGCTTGACTTAAGTTTGGTTTCGCTTTGACCCAGCATTGTAATCCCTCAGGATTTGCAAACGCATACTTCATTGCTGCTTTAAAAGGTGTGTGACTATAAAACCTTGTGCAGGAAGCGGCAATGCATCTGAGGCACGCTCTGGACTTGAAACCGGACTATGAGCCCGCTTTGGCTGCGTTGAAAGACATCGAGAATACGCCGGAAGCTTCCGTGCATGTCTATACACTCCTTATAATTGTGTGTTTGGTAAGTGTGTGTTTTTTTTTCCTCCGGTTCTTTTAGTTTTAGCACATGTCCTGGAGACTGGTTCGTTTCGTCACGCTTTTTTTTTCGCTGTGCCATCTGCGGCTGCGAAGCGTCTTCGTTTTAGTACCTACAGCTATTTTGCGTTATATTTAAAAACTTCACAGAGCTGTGGAATATAATTTTCTTCTAACTTACCGTTCATAAATACATCAGTTTGATTTGATAATCGACCACAAGTTTCAGTAGCTACGTTTGAGGAGTGTAACAAATATCTTACAACAAGCCTTTGTCCCTATATTTTTTGTCGTTCCTCATAAGTTTGCTGATAATGAGGACTTCTTTGAAAGAGTGTATTAGTATAAAAATGAATTCATTCATTCTATATTCGAACTTTTCCTGATGCATCATAATTCATACCCTAATGTTAACACGATAAGCGTATACTTATATAATTAATAATAACAAGTATAAGTTATATTTAGAACTAATTAAATGCCCAAGATACGAAACAGTAGTGCGGTTGTTCGTAGGGAAATAAATGATAATAATACAATATCATTCGTTACGTGACCGCAGCGGAAGCAAGGTTTACCATATCCGAAACCACATTATTGCATACAAACATTACTTGTTTACTGATATTCCGACAAACAACAAATATTTGTGCCGAGCAATGTTGATATTTCCGACGATTTTACTTAGCCAAATGCAACATACGCTCATCGGGCGTTGATAAATATTCAACGAGTTTGAGGTTCTATCAGCTATCTCTATACTTACTGTCGAATTTTGTAGGATACAATGTGAGAACTTGAATGTTTAAATAAAGGATTCGTTTAGTAATAATCAGTTTATTTCTTTCTATAGCTTAGCCTAGTAATCTCTGCTACAGACACGACCGGGAGTGAGAAGGGGGGAAGTTGATAGTTGACATTAGGTTCACAGATTATAAAAATACTTTAACATACAAAGTCATCATCATCAGCCTATAATGTTCCCACTGCTGGGACACAGGCTTCCTCTCTGTGAGAGGGAGTGGGCCGCGGGCCCACTGGGTTGGTAGATGTCACATGTCGTCGAATTTTTGGTTCTGGCACATGCCGGTTTCTTCACGATGTTTTCCTTCACCGTTTTGAGAGCTGTTGTGATAAATAATTTAAACAAATTAAAGTGCCTGTCTGGGTTCGAAGTACGACCTACAACTCGTAAGTCGCGGCCGTTACCACTGGGCCACCACCGCTCAAACGCGGATACAAAGTTCTACACACTAATTGCGTAACACGGTTTCAATCACAATCCGAAATATTTTTAGAGGGATGCGTAGCCCGCGAAATTCAAATTTCCTTACGTTTTTTGTAATTTGCAGGTCAGTTTCAGGTTGTGAGTTGAACAGAATATGATTCGCGAACGCAACAAGCATGTGTATTTACAGAATTATAATTATTAAAATCATCAATATAACCCTCGAGTTCATATAATCCTATCGAATGACAATATCAATCTTACCAATCGATAGGATTATGATAATTTATGAAAAGTAGTGACAGCCTTTTGGCAATGATCAATAAAATTGATTAACATTTTAGTCCGCGACTGACAATAGGCCTCGATTCGAAGCAGGTAGGTAATAGAAATCGTATGTAAACAAAGTAAAACTCAGGAATCGAACGTCATTTAGTACATTGATGGCATTACATAAAATATTACACACGATTGCGAAGTGTTACTTGCTCGCAATAGGATTTCGTGTCAATGCCAGACATTTTTTTTCTGAAGTTTTCTTGTGTAATATCATACATTACACCACGCTTTGTTTACTATAGTATAGTTGAAATCTCGCTGCAGACTTGGTCATAAATCATAATCGGAGTAGGGATGTGCGCTAGTTGCGCGCGCTCAAGGCCATTATCGATAACAGAATCATTAAGGTTATCACGTAAACATACTGCATTCATTAAGTACGCAGGGTAACTAATGAGTACTAATGTGTTTTTACGAGACTTCCTTCTAGTAAATTTGGTAATAAAATAAAAAAAAATGTGTATTTATTTCTATCACCCATTTATAAATATATAAAACTATCGATATCACTCATCGACTGCAGTAATACACAGGACTACGTGTGGGCGTGGCCTGCCCATAAAGCGATAAAGAGAGCGAAACACTCGAATGATTTATGACCGAGTCTGCAGCGAGATTTTAACTATACTATAGGTGTACTATAGATACATCTGTGCCCAACCCTTACCCTTCTTCCTGTGTAAAGAAATAAAAATCAATCAATCATTTATTATGTTAAACATGTACATTACATGTTCATTTATTGTGTTTACAGTTAGTATATTGTCTGAATTATGTGCACTGTGTTTTGCCAATATATGACGTACATAAATAAGCAATTACAATAAAGGTGGCATATAAATAGATTACATTTAAAAAAAAACAATTTAAAATATGTCAGTCAGGTAAACAGGTCATTACAATTTTAGATAAATAAAGTAGTTATAGGTCATAAGTGTTTAATTAGCAAGTCGGAATCGTTAAACCTCTGTTTATCAGTAGTATTTAATGAAATAATCAGTAGTAAATAAAAAAATAAAAAGAAAGAAAATATATTAAATAAGCCTCGATAATTTTGAATCTGTTATAATCTCCGAACACGAATGTCGCGATTCACGGTTGCTCTAGTACAATTGTCCGAAGACGTCGGCAGGCGTAGGAAACGTTGGCGATATAATTATCAAGAGTTCGTTCTTGCTGGAGATATTGATACCTGAGATACTTGAAAGGCAACAGAGAGAGAGAGATGTGGAAATAAAATAGGTACCATTAAGGTCATCTTAGCCCAGTTGTAGGACGAAATAATTAATTTCGGTAACTCTCTATACTAAAAGTCTCCATTTTTAAATGATTTCAGGTGATGGGAGTATTGCTGGTCATACTATCATCAGTGGACAGTGGCGGTGATGTTGAAGAGCACAAGACTCAAAGGCATTTCAACCGAGCTATGGCGATGAGGTCCCTCCGCGGCGTAGCCCTTCCCGGGTCTCGCGGTCGCAAGAAAGGCGGGTCCTAAACGTACATCACTAGCGATAACCTGAGTTTATGGTCTTTGGTCGTGTTCCTAAATTGAATTGTTAGTTTTTTTATCTGTAACTGCTCAGAACATTGTGTTCGAAATTAGTTTTTTTTTTGTTTTGATAAGTGTTTTGATGTGTAACTCGGCGGGAAATGTCTGTGGGACTGACGCCCAATTAGCAGCCCTGTGTGAGTGGAAGGGAATGATAAAATGGGGTAAGAGAAAGGACGAACACAGATATGTCTACCAAATATAAAACTGAAATCCTAGTTTAATTAGTTCTTAAGTTCTGTACCTTTTGAATGTGATCCGTGTTGGCAATATTTTTTTACGCCATTGGATCCGTTTTGTTTTTGATTTCATGGAGATCGTAAACTCAGGATGATTGAACAACTCCCGTTACAAACATTTAAGGCTTGATAAAACAAATTACGAGTGATGTTGTCGTATTATAGCTACAATGTTTTTATTATAATCGCTATGATCCGTGGGATAAAACTGTAATATTGTGGTACTGTTCTGTTAAATTAGGCTTTTATTTTTATTTTTACCGAAAATAACATTTTGTATTTCATCAAGTTAACTAACTCGCTATAAGTCTTTTTGAAATGTTATGGAACGTGTTATAGAGGTTACCAATATGTAAGCCAAATTGATTGCTTCACTATGACTGATACGATACTAGCCGTTAAAACAAGCGCGGATGCGAAAAAAAAAATACTTACATTGTTCTGAGTTCTGCCTTAGATTTAGCAGCAAAGGGAAGGGAAAAGGCTTGATGACGCAGCAAGCGGTGGAAGACTTGCCTACCTAGTCCACTGTGCCACTGTTTATGTGTTCAAAAACTCCGTTGACGAGATTTGTAAAGCGTAGCATTGTAAAGAATTGAGCTGTTGTGGCGGCATCTACAGCGCCGCATGCGAACTACGCATCATCCTGACGTCACGCAAAATCCTGCATCGCGCAAGCAGAGTTTACCGCGCAACTAGCATATATACAACGCCCTGACATAAATCGTCGGGCACTTGCCCACCAGATATCTCTATACTGTAAAAGTTTGTGCATGTGTCTGTCGATGTCCTTGGTAACTGACACTGCTGTTTGATGAATGCCTTCCATTTGGAAGCACCCAAGGTGTTATTGCGTTGGCTATTGAATAGTATTGGGAAAAACAGGAATATAATAAAGCTCTGGCTATACTGAAGCGAATGCCGCGCGGATTGTGTTAACTAACTTGTATGGAGGTGGGCAAACTGGCGCAAATCATCGCGTTACTACCTAATCTTTTGACGCGCGCAATTGCGTTCCGTGCGAAATTCACCTCAGTGTGGCCAGAGCTTAACTTTTACAGTCAGGGAACTAAATAAAACTAAATTGTAGACAGAATACGAAAATTTGCCGTGTTAAAGCCATTTAGGGAATTCAGGAAAAAAAATATGCTGTTCCCTACTTTTATGTTTGCAAAACTCGTCAAAATGTAGGGACCAGCTGATTTTTTTTTCGCGATTTCATATTTGTTCCCATAGTAAAAGTTGTTCGTAATGATGAGTACAATGACCCCTTAAGAGGTTGATGGTGTTTTACCAATAACCCTGTATACATCATTTGCTAAGTCTGTTCCCTGATTACCTGATCAGAAAATATGACCAGTTAACTTGACGACAATATACCTATACCCTTATTGTGTTGTGATTATAACTAACTTGAGATGCTACGACAGAATGTTAAAGGCTGGTTGTGCTAATAACTTATTAATATTATATTTATGTATTTACGGTTTAATAGAACAGTACTATCAATCAAGAGGCTAATGTACAAATATTCTTTATGTAAATGTGACCAGAACGGTCTTGCCATGTCTTATTTGATCTCTGCTTGTAGTCTTCATCACGTCGACATAATACTGATGTGGTGTACCCTTTTAGCAGTTTGGAAATACATTAAAAATGGCTTTTCAGTATATTTACCTTTCTATAAAATACAATCTACAAATCCGCTCCATTCTCGTTTAATATTTGTATCTTAAGGTAAGAATGTTCTTATTTTTATCAGGAATAAATGCTTTCTGTAAGCAATAATAGTTAAATACTATTTGTATTTATAGTTGTTAATATTCGAATAATAAACAAGCTCGAATTTCAAGTAAACAGTTATAAAGCGGAGGTAATAAATAAATGTTGAATAGTGCGCAGTGACGTATTCTACCCAAAATGAACAAGAAAGCTGCTAATTATAAGGTATGGAGGGTAGAGGTAAGGAGAACTATCTCTGTGTATAAAAAGTGTCCGTTAAAATGTGCTACTTAAGGGTGGCACCATAGCCATCGGGTAAATTTTAAAAGCAATTTTAGGTTATGTTTACAAAATAATGTTGGACTACGTAAATTGTTGAGGTATGGTATACTAAACTACTTATCACTAACTACTCTAGTCACTAAATATAAAATATCAAATTTTCTAACTTGGCATACTTCAATCTGTTAATTTTCTAACTCGGCATACTTCAGTCCGTTAACAACTGCTACATTCATACCAAACCATTTGCCTACGCTAGCGCCATTTTGGAGGGTTTTTGAACTATTATTTACTGTTTTAAGCTGGACACTTTCAACTTTCACCTTTTATGAGATAGTTCTCTCCTAACCGCTACCCTCCATATTATAAGGAGTGTACACGTAATCCGTCAAGTTTGAAGACAAGAGCTGGTTATGGCGTGCCTGCCTTGCAACGAGCGTATCACTTTTTGCAACCTAGTCATTCACTTAGACAAGTTTGGCCCGCGATGTCGGGGCCCTGTGTGTGTATTTCGTTTAGTAGTGCATGCAAATAAACTTGTTAAGTGTTCGTAGCGTCTAAGGATTTAAAACGGAGGAGCAAGTCTTAAATTCGAGATTGGTAAAAAATGTACCTGTTTTCAGTGGTTCTTTTGTTAATTTTTGACTATTTATAATACATGATTGTCCTAGCATCTATGTTTGTATTTTTTCTGACCTCTTATACGGGCTTTACACAGGTGACGACACACGACCTCCGCCGAATTGCCAGTTAAGACTGAGAAAGTAAAGAAAGAAAGAAGAGAAAAGAGAAGGTAGGTTTCGACTTTTGTCGTGCGGCGATAGGTCGCATGTAGCGGGTGACTAAACACGACCGTGAAAATGCTTAGTCGCAGGCGATCACCTGCCGCATGAAGGTAGACATTTTGATGCAAAATGAACTAGTCACCAGCGACTTTTATCGACCTGTGTAAATGGGGTGGCGATTTGGTAACCAACCAGCCGCACGGCGAAAATCGACCCAGTGTGAATTCCCCATTAGGTATAGTTGAAGTCGGCCGTAGACAGTCGGCACTTGAAACCGATGACATACATATACCAGCCATATCAAGTTGCGCCACAGTACCGCCGTCAGTCCTCAGATTGATAGAATACTCTTTATGTACCTACAGTCACGAGCATAAATAATATATTAATATGGACAGCACGGAAATAACCGATTTCAATGAATCAAAGACAACTTGTTACCATGGATTCAGTACCTACCTACTTATACATGATTCTGAACTTACTTGCGTATTAATTTTTCGTCGGTCGTTAAAAAAAGAAATTGGTTCGCCATATATTTTGATCACGTAGTAGGTAGGTAATGCGCACTTTTCTATGAAAATAGTATTTTTTTTGATAATCGACAAAAAAATTCTACGTCTAGAATCATATTTGTGCTGAATTCATGGTTTCAGTTTGCGCGTCGATGTCCCTGCCACCCTGTATAAATTCACTACTCATCAAATGTGTTGTATGAGTTTTACTTATCTATTTTTTAAATAAACAAAAGCCAATTAATTGCGGAAGTCATAAGGTATCGTTTAACGAATATGAATGTTTCAAATTAAAATGAAATATCTTTACCTGTCGTGTTTTGTTCAACAGGTAGGTATGTTTTTACCCTATAAGAAGTTTTTGTAAAATATTTGAAACAAAAACGTAAAACAAAAAAAAATGTTTTAAAAAAGTGTATTCAGTATCTCGCATTTCCTCTCCGGGCTCTAATGACTGCTTCCACGCGGTTCCTCATGAAACGGATGAGTCACAATCTTGTGTTGTGGGATGTTATCCCACTCTTCTTGTACCTATAGCTGTTTTAAGCAGGACAAGCGTCTCCGGAGCCGGATCCCTCGCTCTGACTCGTCTCTTCAACTCATCCCATAGGTGTTCCTTGGGATTCATATCCGGACTTCTTGCTGGCCAACCCACGACTTCGCTCAGGTATTCTTCTATAGTGCCTTTTTTTTTTTTTGTGGGTGGGAAATCATCAAATAACTTCTCCCGCTCTAGGCGGAGCAGGATGAGGGCGTGTCAGACTCTTACTGACTAAAACCCACCCGTGTTCCTTCAGTTACCTGTGCCAGGGGCCACGGTATCCCTCTCGGACTTTCCCGCAACCCTGGCAGGCATCGGCCCTAGCGGACCCCGTCATTGGTGCTGACATCTCTTTGAGGCGCGCGTGGAACACAACGCGCCGTATGAGTCACAATCTTGTGTTGTGGGATGTTTTCCCACTCTTCTTGTATAGCTGTTTTAAGCTGGACAAGCGTCTCCGGAGCCGGATCCCTCGCTCTAATTCGTCTCTTCAACTCATCCCATAATATGTGTTCCTTGGGATTCATATCCGGATTTCTTGCTGGCCAACCCACGACTTCGCTCAGGTATTCATCTATAGTGCCTGCGGTATGAGCTCTGGGTTTGTCCTGCATAAAAATGAACTCTTCGCCAATAAAATGTGCGTAGGGTACCACATGAGGCTCCAGACACTCTTCGATGTAACGTGACCCATTTAATGACGGTAAGCGAGGTCCAGATACAAAAGGAAGTTCGTTTTTTCCATCGCCCCTCCCCAAACAGTCTATGAACCGCCACCGTAACTGACTCTTTGGTCAATGCAGCACTTCAAAACGCTCTCCTTCTCTTCGATACACCTTTCATCCGTCGTTACCACACAGTATGATCTTACTCTCGTCAGAAAAGAGAACTGATCCATTGAAGGTATGACCAATTTAACTGCTACACGTGCAAAGTTAAATCGTGCTCTTCGGTGGTCTACCGTAAATTTCGGGACATTAGCTGGTTTATGAGGTTTCAGGCCACGCTCCGCCAATCTTCTAATGGTAGAATCGCTCACAGTCAATCCTCGAACCTCAGGCCACTGCTGCAGTTGGATAGAGTTAAAGTGACGATTTCTTAGAGAAACTGACGCAATATACCGGTCATTTAGCTCAGACGTGACTCGATATCTACCAGATCCTGGACGACGAGTAAACATACCAGTCTCCCGATCGCTGATACACTCTATTGACAATAGAGAGGCTAAGATGCAATCTTAAAGCCACAACACGCTGACTATGCTCTGAATCCAGCAACGCTACGACTTGGGCGGCTTCCGTGGGCGAGGTAGGTATAATAATAATATGAGACAACATCCACACAAGGTCTTCCTTCAGTTCCCGAACTAGGTAGAACCTGTACTACGGTAACCTGATGACTGATATACATACTTAAATACATATAGGTACACACCCAGACACTGGTCAAACAGATATGTTCATGCACACAAATGTTTGACTTGTCCGGGGATCGAACCCGGGACCAGCGGCAGCGGCTCAGAAGGCAGGGTCGCTATCAACTGCACCAACTGGTCAGTCAGTACCTATCCATATTTGTTAGGAAAATATCTCTTTGGTAGGATGTCACAGAGCTTAGCTTAACAATCACTATTAAAAAAACTACATTTTATGCAAAAAAAATTGTTGAATGCAGAAATTCCGAGGGAATAGGTACACATGGAAAACAATTTCTACATTCATATAATGGATGAAAATTCGAAAACTTAAATTCACGTTTGGAATTGTGGTAGGTAACACCATTGTGTAAACTTATAGACTAAACTGCTGCTGCTATTTTGACAGGCTGCGGAGCGAGTGTCTAGCAATCCAACCGCAACCTAACGAAAATAAAGATCGCTTTGCTTTTGACAGTGATGCTAAATCAGAGGTAAAATAACTGTGAAAGGACTAAAAAGACGTTCTTTTCCTCGTTTAACACTCAATTTACGTACTTGAACAAACTTTCTTCAACAATACTAAATAGTAGGTAGGGTAAGGTGGGGTACAATGTTACAAAAAAAATATACTGGAATGTAATGAGAAAAATATTGTATTAATCAGCTACTTTTTGGCATGGCCATAAACTTTAACAATCTCTCTTTAATTAAAATTAATCAAACATGAACAATATTAGCAACTACTTAATTTAAATTGCACTTTAAAAAAATCAGCCGATCGTAACACTGAGCCCCGTATCTGGGGTAGTCTGTTACAGGGTAAGGGGCACAATGTTACAACATAAAATAATGTAAAATTAACAAAATGAGAAACTACTAATAAATATTAAACTTCTTTAAAATATTCTTTGGGAAAGTATAGACATCAGTCTGACGTTTAGTCTTTCTTTCTGCAACATTAACAAGAGGAAGCAAAATTTTAATATCGTCTAACGATACCGTTGCCATATCCGGTTCAATAGGAAAATGGAAATGATTGTCAACTTTCCCACTTCTACGTAAGTAGCTAACGTCATATTCATTATCCTCAATATCTGTCAGTAATTGTCCAACATAATGCTTTACTAGTTGTTTTCCATCAAATTGGACGACTACAAAATCGTTCTTCTTCGGTTTCACGAAGTGGTTTAGTGGCAGTTCGTCCCCAGATGTTAAACTATCAGAGGAAGATATCGAGAGGTTTTCTACATCAGTCTCATCATCACTAAATAAAACTCTTTTAATATTTTCGTTTGTTTTCAGTTTCATTATGAAGACCGTAATCTGTCTTCCTCTTACGATTTCGCACCATTTTCTTGCAATCCCTTCAAATAGACAATAATAATATGTTAATTGGGGCTGACTGTTACACTGTCACACAGTGCCCCGTAACACAGTGCCCCGGAGAGGCAAACCAAATAAAAAAATTAAATAAATATTTTTGGTTATGTTTACAACAAACTAGTTAACGGTAATATGTAGCTAAATAAACATTAAATAAAGGAAAACTACCATACCATACCTTAATATATTACGTCCTAAAAGAAATTAAAAAAATTAAAACTATTTTTTCGTCGTTTAATCACCTAAAAACCTTTTTTGTTTGTTATTTTTCAAGTACGGTACAAACTGTGGCGATGACAACTGTTTAAAGATGGCTGCTTGTGAGCTTGACAAACGTGTATACCAACATCATAAAACTAAAAGACAGGGACGGAGATATGTGCGTTGTCACATTGTACCCCGTGTAACACTGTGCCCCACCTTACCCTACGTTTGATAAAACCTACATGATTGATTTTTCGCATACCGGTAGTGATTAATCGGTGGTTTTTCTAAGAGAACTTTGGATGGAAGAGTTAACACATCGGATAGGTTAGGTTTGTTTTGATTATTCATACAGTACCTACAACTCCTACAAGGAAGTTTTAAGGCGCTGCCCAAACGTAAGACACCGAAAACGCTGTTTTTTGTCGCACAGGTAGGCGTACTTACCTATTGGTATCTACATATTACAAACCAGAAAAAAATTTAGTGTATTGTCAAATGTTCAAAGAAAATAGGTACTAATTCAAAAATATTTCACAAAATAAAATAGTAGGCATCATGATAAAACAAAGCTCAAAAATTTGTTTTCGTTGCATACTTCTCGAAATTTTAAGCATAAACTATCATATTTTATGTGAATATTGTTATTAAAGGGAATTCAATCAACTACTGTAATACCTACCGTACCTACCTAAAAGTTTTACCACTGAGCCGTGCATTTCTTATTTACTTATTATAATTATAACTGCAGAATTACCTACCCGCTTGGCATGCCCTAGAACATTGGAATTCCCCAACGACCGGCGGCTCACACAATGACGCATCGCTACGCGCCAGATGGCCGCACTGAACAAAACATTTTTTTGTTTACTCGTTGGCGACGGGCGTAATCTCAAGTTATGTTTTTGTTAGAGCTTATGAATGGCCCTTTCGGGTGGTGTTAAGTGTTTGTTGACATTTCGTCTCTAATTTATTAGAATAATTGGTAAATATTGACTATGGTTGAAAAATAACATTATGTGAACTTTAAACATTATTATTTCAAAAAGTAAAGCGATACCATATATATTTTATGGCTTTTATTGGTGGAAGGGTTCTATCTTCATACGAAAAAAAATACAAACACACCTCATAGTAAAAAAATATTTATTTACAGGCATAAAACTGGCACAAAACATTTGCCGACGGTGAAAAAATTTTCAACAAAATTAAATAAATTATTACGACTATACAGTTTCACGAAACTTAAAAATATAGTTACTATCTGAAAGCTACATTCATAGAGGAACTTATGCGTAAATATTAAGTGCATAGGTCTATTCAATACAGAAATACATGGGATAGATTGAAGGAATTCCCACTTACGAAAAAGCGTACTTAACATTTCTTGTCTTTTTTGTTCAGTGAAGTTTGAGTAAAGAAAATACAATAAATCTAACTATATTCTACAAGAAATGCCCTTTCCAAAGAGGTATCACACATGTTATTCAATAGCCATCGAAAAAAAATACAAGTAAAGAAATGTCACAAATCGGGAATATTGACAAATCACAGCGTCACGTGACACCCATAAAGCCCGGGTTACATTGGATATACATCACAGGTTAAAAGCTATTGTTTGCAAAAACATGTGTGATACAAATAATAATGAGGAGTCACAGGTCCCAATCCCGGTTTCAATGGGAGGATGAATGCAAGAATTTTTATTACCCGACTGCAAAAAAAGAGGGTAATGTTTTTCCAATGTATGTAAGTAATAAAACATGTGTGATACAAATAATAATGAGGAGTCACAGGTCCCAATCCCGGTTTCAATGGGAGGATGAATGCAAGAATTTTTATTACCCGACTGCAAAAAAAGAGGGTAATGTTTTTCCAATGTATGTAAGTAATATTCGTTGGTACCGTCTACACAGATGGACCGATTTTGATAAATTATATGTCGTTAGATTTGTCTTAGCAGCCAGAATGTCACTGGGTCAATTCAATAAAATAAAAAACAAAATGGCGGCACCACATAGCGCGTTTACAAAAACTCCCGAAGTGGTCGGCTACTGTCAGCGGCGTTTACTTACTGCATCGGCTCATCTTCTCCCTCCTCGATTGCCTGTTGCAATAATAATTCCGACTCCCTGTAAAAGATAACATTTTGGTAAGGATCTAAAATAGGTAACCAAATATAATAAATAAATAAAAAACAGAAAAAAGCACAAACATTTCGCTGAACTCCAGGGAGCGTCGGCTCCCGCGTGCGCGCCCTAAACCACTCCCAGCAGTCCCACGCGTGCCGCGTGGACGCCCACGACCTCCACCACCACGCTTACCGTTAGCGTTAGCATCCATTTCTAAACTGAAAGCAAAGTAAACAAAAAATAAAGAAAGAGCAAAAAAAACTCTTCAAAAAACATTCCAACAACATCTTCAAAACAAACAAACAAACATAGTTCAAAATAAGAAATCAATAAAAAACAACAAAAAAAATTGACCGATGACCGTACGAAATTTCTCCGGTGTGATCCTAGCTTTACGGTGGCGGCCATCTTGACAGTTCATTGATTTATGATTTCCGCCGAACCGTTGTACAAAAACTATTAATCTTATCATAATTTTGTCGATTGCGTATATGTTTTGCTTGAAAACTATTATCGAGTAACTATTCAATGCGATAGTTGTTTTACTTTTTACACAGAATTGGTCAAAATTATCAAAAACACTACAAAAACATTCCGACAAAAGTCCGTTGCGACTTACACGGCACCGAAAATCACACAGAAATTGAAATATACTTACCTCTGGGTAAAACCCCGTTGCACACACATTATCTATATTATAATTAACCAATAAATCAGTACTTTACTCAAAAATACGCACCCGTTAGCAAAAATACGATGTTTTTCTTGAACAGATGTTATGTGTGACGTCGCAAATTCACGGACTGACTTTGACAATTTATTTTTTCACCACAGACACATTTTTGTCGGCCAGTGATGCTTTTTTTACGGCGGATATTCTCGTTCGTTCAAATAGAAAAGAGAGAATCGATCCAAAACACAGAGGTTAGAAGAAATAAGCAATAATATGACGACACAGTACTATCACCCCATATGGGGCGATGAGCCGCCAACGGGTAAAAATTTCATCACCCCATTTGGGGTGATGCGCCGCCAAGCGGCTACTTTTATTTCGTGGTCATTCGATTCAACTAACATCAAACGCATTGCTGTTTTGAACACAGGACATAATTATATACCGCCACAGATCAAAGAATACAAGTATAGGTACCGCTCAATGACTAAAGAATAAGGCTAAAGGTTTTGAACCTTATTACCTCATAAGTATAATGTACTCTTTGCTTTTTACCGCGATGAGCTTTTGTCAATAACCTAAAAATTGCCTCATATCGCGCCTGGTGAACCTCAGCTCACCCTCAGCTGTAGCCCGCCAAATTCAAATAATTTTTTTTTACTCTACCTTAATTCTTAAGCTTTTTTTCTACACGACAAAGTTACTTCTTGTATGAATGATAAAACGATAACCTAACATATCCGAGGTGAAGTGCAAAAATTATCAAGCTCGCTTCGTGAAGCTGAAGATGCACCCCTTTGAAAGTAAACTTGCCGGCGCGCATGGGTGGTGGTGTGAGGACGAACAAACAAGGAATTGCAACAACATTATCTATGACAAAAATATCTAGTCTGCGGATTCCTATGAAATTACTGTAAACAATGAGAACGTAAACGAATTATGGAAAAGAATCGAAGTGGAGAATTGGAGACAATCCAAATACCTACTTTGTAAGAAATTGGGACAGTGCAAGGAAAAAGATTAGAAAGAATTAACATAGTTTATTAAACTTATTTAAAAGCGTGCAGGCCACTTAAACTAAATAATTTATGATACACAGACAGCATTAACGGAGGGAAATTGTATAAAAACAACCATCAATAAAAAATTATAATGAATTTATTATAAAATGTATACATGTAACTGAAAAAAAGTCCGCCGCACTTTCACGTTGAGCCATCTCAAACATCTAAGCAGAAATGAATGTCGAATATTCATATGATAATGTACAATTTGAATTTTTCAAAAATAGTCAATTGATCATTACTTACACCTAGTTAACCAAAACATTAGCTGTTTGAAATAGCGTGGGGACATTAAAAGACGTGAGAATGGTTTCTTGATCGTTATATTATTGATGCTTAGGTATTAGGCAGCTATGTCGTGGATGCCCAAGCGAAATAGATCGTGTTGTACAAAGAAGGAGTCTCCGAGTGGCTTCAGAACAAACGTTTGCATGTACGGGTGTGGGGGATCGTCGTCGCACTGAAATAAACATACATTTACATTTCAATAGAGAACACTATTATGAGCACATACAGTGAATTGAATTTACAAATTCTTAACTAAAGTAAAATCCAACTTAGAAGGCATACTATTCTATCAACAATTACTTAAACGATAAACATAGTTGGTTGCTGTGATTAACTCAAGACAATGTTTCTGTTCTTTCTCCAGAATTAGCTTTCAATGTTTTTTATAATGAGTTGTATTGCAATATATGATTAGCTAGCGACCTCGACAATTGATCATATTATTCTTTTGAGCAACCGGAAGCAAGTTCGTCATGCTCCCTTAGATGTCAATGCTTGCGGTAGCGTCGGGGGTCGGGTTGCCTCCTTCCCTCAAATATGGCGAGGGGGGTAATGGCTGATCTTTGCGTTATGCTCGTGAACGGGTGCTGCTCGTGGTGACAGGTCATCTTGCTGACTGTGGTTTCGTTATTGTTATTAGTAATTAACCGTTTCTTTATTTTACTTCGAAGGTCCTAGTTTATCATTTGTGACTACAAGTTACAGCTACATAATTATATAAACATGATGCAGCATTGCATAAGTAAGTGGGCACGCCCTTTATGCCTGGAGGCTTTTTATTATGTATTAAGTTCTGTTTACGTTTTTTTATTATTATTTATTTCTGCTTGAGGTTAGTTTTCATTATTGGCGTGTGCTAGCTGACATAATTATGGCAAATAATTGTAATGTTTTGTGTTTCGTAATGTTAATTACTTATTACTGTATAGAATCCAGTTCTTCTAACTGAACAGAGAGCAGTGCTGCTGGGGAGTTTGTTCCGCCACTTCTTCCCAGCTAAAGCACTAGGAAGTGGTGAAGGGCGGGCGTTTTCGGGGGACTGTTTTATGTGATTTTGACGTTCAAAAAGTGCTGATTCTCAGCCTAGTTTGAATAAATGACTGATTTGATTTTGATTTCACATGTTAAGGTTTTTAAGTAGGTATGTAGTTCCCACTTAGTAAGTATTTAGAAGCCAATATTAGTTTTCACCCTAAGGTAATAATATTATTATATTAGCACACGGGATGCAGTCTGGCACTTCATTAAACTTAACTAATAAATTTTAATGCAATTTAGACAGAAACAATAGATTTTGATGAATTGATTAGAGGTCAGAGGTCTGAACACATCTGTCTCAAGACAGAGATGATTTTTTACATCATTTTACAATTATATAGTTGTTATTATAAAAAAAAGCCAAAACAAAGGTCAATACTATTACTTATCACACCAGCAAATGAGCTTGAGGACATAATTGACGCGACTTTGTGCCTTAAATTGACAGAAAATTGTATACTTAGTCAACCTCGTCATTGCTTTACCGCCCTAAAGTTAAATGTCACAGTCACATGCACGTCATAAAACGACAAGGTCTAGTTTATATTTTCGAGACCAAGTAGATTTTTGTTTTCAAAAGTGGGCGACTCTAAATTATGATGTCGCGTATGATTGCTGCCCGTCACTGCCGCGCTACTATAAATTCATAGACATTGTCAATGATCAAAGTCGCAAAAGCGATGAGGTATAATCACACGACAAGGCGCGCAATGTGGGCTTTTTACTGCTAGTCTCATCGGGCCACTGGCCGGTGCCGTCGTGTGGTCTTGCGTAATCGTTTTTAAATTGAGCTAACCTTCTACTGCTATATCGCAGGCCACATTCAAATAGAATAAGATAAAAAAGATAGCTATAACATAAACACTGGTATTACAAATTCACAACTCTTGACTAGTCAAGCAACAAAGCTACCTATCTCTTCGACCTTATCTTGGTCATCTTTTGTTGTTATTGGGACTGTATCCAATTTACTATTGTGTGCTTATTCATTGAATTTATCTGAGCGGATTCATAATCCAATTGTATTGTAGTTATGTTGCAGTGTTAAAAGTTCTAAACTAAATTAGTATGCACAGGAAAACTTACAAGAACCCTTATTTACAAGACATGCATAATCAGCCTATAATGGTCCCACTACTGGGACACAGGCCTCCTCTCCGTGACAGGGAGTGGGCCGTAATCCACCATGCGGGCCCAGTGTGGGTTGGTAGATGTCACATATCTTTGAATTTTTTTCTGGGTCATGCCGGTTTCCTCCTGATAATTGTTTTCTTCACGTTTTGAGAGCAGTGGTGACGAAATGAAAAACACAAAGTAAAGTGCCTGTCTGGGTACAAACTATCAACCTACAAAACTCGTAAATCGGGGCCGGTACCACTGGGCCACCACTGCTCACAGAACATGATGAGCCTTATTTTAGAAAGAGATTGTATGATAAGCGGTTTGGTAGTGCAGAACTAAAAGCACTAGGGTCTACTCTTACTTTGTATCTGTGGATAATAGAAATTAGACATTGTGCCAGCCTGAATGTGTTGTGTTCTACATAAATTGAGTTTGCTTCAGTACAAATGTTTGAAAGTATGCATGAGGTAGGTTGTCATCCGTCTGTTTCAAATGCAAATTATTTATGTAGGCATTCTTACATGAAATTTTATTAGAGCATGTTTTTTTACGAAACCAACCTTTGGCCGAATAAAAACAAATAGAGAAAGTATTCAGGAGACAAACTATTTTGGGATATATATTTTATGGGACAGAATATTTCCAAATATGAAAGAGATATCCCAATTACATATTACTACTAGCAGTCACAAAGAGTTGCGTGCAATTGTAACACATCCTAAAAATCATGCACATTAATATATAGCAGCACCACTACATTACTGCATCAATTTAGATAGGTAGCATTACAACTTATAAAATGTCTGGTTTAAATCTTTTAATTTGGTGTTAAATAAGAAATTTATACTTACTAATATAATTAATAAAATCATACCTGGAGTTGTCCAAGCACATTTATCAGAACTCCACCATCGAACATGGGCTGAGAGTCAACAGCAGTTATAATCCTTCCAATTTTCTGAAATGCTAAACTCTGAAATACAAGAACAGTAAGTCAGTAACTTGTGATACAAATTTATTTTGCCATTCAATTGTAGTAGGTATTAGAAATTGAGATAAATGTAATGCGTAAAAGTAATCTGTCCAATGTTCCAAATGATTGATTTGATACAAGACTTGACTTAAAGAAGAATCGTTATTCATTCAATAATTGATACTGCATTGAATTGTTTTTTATTTTCAATATGACAAGTCAGTCATTGAACTAAGATAATTAATTTGTTAAGGCAAATGAACTGCAGACACATACATTTAACTTTTCCATTATTTTAACTGCACCTTGCAACTGTACGCCCTCAAAAGTCATGAACGACGTTTCGACCTGAAATGAGATATATCAAAAATATAATGATACATGCTAAATCAATATTACTTACAGTGGGGCTCCTTCAAGGATTACTGAGTGAGTGACTCATATTTGTTTTGGTTATACTAGAAATGCAAATTTACTGTTCTTGGTTGTTAGTCACCTTCAGATGAAAACATGTTTTATTGAAATTACTAAGAAATTGCGATATCGACATACAAAAAGATATTATTTCGGCGGGACCAACGAGTTAACCTAAAAGTGAAAAAAAATAGAAAACTGTGATTTAGATAATTTAATTCTATCTAACAAGTACGAGTTTCAAGACAGAACATATCTATAACTAGAGGAAATACTTACATTATACATATTCACTAGGTTTGGTCGCTGTGCCGGATCATCGAACAGTGTGTAATATTGCTGTACAAATCCTTTGCCAATTGCATCGTATTGCGGATTGAGCGCCATTATGACGATATATATTTACCTAAATTCCACTAAAACACCGTAAAATCACTTTCAATAATAAAATACAGGCCTTTTAAGGGGCTTTTGCATACCCTGGAGGCTTTCTTTTTGTCACACAAGAAAAAATGGCAAACCGTTGTTGGTGTTGCCCGTATTTTGTACAGGTCACAGATTAGAGAAACAGAAATCTTCAGAAACATAAAATGTGAATTTTCTCATCAGGTATACTATCAAGAATATCAGTTAATTTCGTTAATTTCATTCACTCATTCGTTCACTTGTGCTAAAAGGCGATGTCTCTAAACTTGACGAAAAATTAATCATCATCATCAATTTTTTAAATAAATTTTGTTACCACGTAAGAAATTCTGTACGGAAGACGAGGCGGTATGGTCAAAAGACTATAGCCTGCCCTTTTGGGCGAATAAAAAAAAAAAAAAAATTTAATAAATTTTGACATTGACAGTTTATATTACATATTACATACCTATGCATACCTATCGGAGATGGTAAATCTCGAATGCTAAAGTAATTTGTTTGTTTCTCAATATTGTGCTTGAAATCAATTAGATTCTTTACTCCTAAGTGAATTTATACATACCAACATGTCTCTAGCCGATGAACTGCTTGCTGACTTGGAAGAAAATGATGATGGAGAACTTGAAGCTCTTATCGAAAGCAATAAGATGGACGAAGACCATGAGTTTGCCGTGCCATATCCTGTTATTCCAAAAGAAGAAGACATACAAAACGTATCCATCAGAGAATTGGCTAAATTGAGACATTCAGATCGATTGAAACGGGTAACTCAAATTGTTTACTACGTTAATGATTTACATTTATATAGTATGTAGAAAGCGAAATTAATATTAATCTGTCCGGTGTGTTGTTATTTCAGGTAATGACATCAATAGAACACAATATTGGTAATAATAGACAAAAAATCGAAGTGACAGGGTTGATGGAGACAGACCCGGAGTACCAGCTCATTGTAGAAGCTAACAACATAGCTGTTGAGATTGATGGAGAAATTGGTAGGTTCTCATTATCTTGAAATCGCAAGCAATCCTTTTTAAAAATAACATTGAATTCCTTTACCAGTATTAGAATTTATAAATGTTATGCACACATTGATTGCCTTAGTATTGTGCAATAGTGTGTTCTTGAGTTCTCATATTGGAATGCCAAAAATAAAGCTTGGCATAGCAACTACCATCAGCCTAAAACGTGAAAAAAAAAATTAGGCAAACATAAACATAAGATAAAAATTATTTTTCAGCTATTATCCACAGATATGTTCGGGATAAGTATCAGAAAAGGTTCCCAGAGCTGGAGTCTCTAATCATATCACCGCAAGACTATATCCGTTCTGTCAGGGAGCTTGGCAATGATTTGGATCAGGCAAAGAATAATGAGACACTTCAGAGTTTCCTTACGCAGGCTACTATTATGATTGTGTCTGTAACTGCATCAACAACACAGGGGTAAGTAGTGCAATTGAACCATTCTTGATTTGAATATCAAGGGAAATCAATGGTAGAAATAATTATGTAAGTTAGGATAGTAGTGAATTTATACCAGCAATTTTTTTTTGTCTTTAGAAGTATCCATATGTTCAAGTAGTTACTATTATTTTCTTTCTGTTCATAGGCCCTATAATCCGTAATTATATCTATATACAATATGTAACATAACAAGACCTCATAGGTACGCCCCAATTAGAGTATCGAGTTAAATGCATAATACAATGACCAAAACATTTTTTTTAAAGCTAACTATTGTTATTAATAAAATCGTTAGCCTAGCATTACTTTATGCACTTAAAATTGAGTCTTATTGCCTTGAAATATGATTTCATTTTCTTTGGCTCAATCGGCAGTCAGTATTGCAAAATACATAAATTTAAAAATAAATACCTATATTAATAGTTACTGAAATCGATTCAGTATTCAAACTACTTTAGGACTTGCGTTTATTCTGTTACACCTTGTATAATGTAGAACAGGAAGAAAATAATAGCATGTATGGTGTTTTTTCTTGCGCTGACCAAGACCTAATCTACCATTGATGTTATCTTGTTTTATCGTGTATAAAATTGATAATCCTTTTGTATCATATTTATATGTGTGTCCAAGCCGTGTGGTAGTCGTGGTGCTTATGCTTATCATATTTCAGGAAGTTATTGACTGAAAGCGAGCTTGCTGAGATTAATGATGCTTGTGACATGGCTGCAGAACTGAATAGTTTAAGAGCCAATATTTACGAATATGTTGAAAGCAGAATGGCTTTTATTGCACCAAACATAACAGCTATTGTTGGTAAGTCTAAGTTTAGTCAACCTTGTAAGTGTTTTACCACTTTCTATAACAATTCCCAGTAAATTGATACTTCACTAAGGTTGAAACTATCTAACTCTCACCTAGAGAAATAGGTATTGTCGTTTTATGACGAATAATTTGTAACCCATTAAAAGACACCGAATGAGACAATAGAAGTTTTATTGTCATTACGTTTTCTTTTTGGTTTATTAATCAAATAAACAGTTTACATGCATTTTTTTAACCTTTAAACACCACACAAACCATCGCGGGTTTTACGGCGGTATGGCCAGACACGGCAACTCAGTGCCACTACATATTAATTATTAGTTAATGAACAATTAGGTAGGTACATAGATTTTTTCTTTTTTTTTTTCTAGATTGCACTTCAATCTAGCAAGTTTTTTTTTAGTACCTTTGAGCAGTTCTTCGCATTTATCACATTGCAGTTTTCCATAGGTAAATCATTCATATACGATGGTAGCGTGCATTCCCACGTCTACGCTCCATAAGCATTATTAGATTTAGGTTCGATAAATGTGGACAAGTAGGTCAAACAACATAACGACTTTAGTCTTACGTATTTACGAATATTACTTAAATTATGGTAATTCTTACTTATAACACGTCTGGGGGTGTTTAGTGTCCCGTAAAGTGTTAAGCTGGTAAAGCGATTATGAAGTGGACTATATATTTTCATATTAGTCTCGAACTGTAATGATAAAGTCTATTATTCTAAAGGTTTTTGATGTGGCTTTTTAATTTAGCATAACTCATATATTTTTTTAGTATCCAATTAAAATACAAAAACTGCTATCCTATGTCAAACAGTAAATAATGAAACTGCATTCATTATTTAATTATTAATTATTAATTTCAATTCATGGATGTGTATTTATAATATGTATGTATTTACGAAAAAAAAAAAAATGTATTTAAGTAGTGTATCAACCATCTGGTATCCATAACACAAGCCTTAATTAAGTGCTTAACTTGGAACTAGATGGTGCTGTGTGCAATGTCAGACGATATTTATTTATTTATTTATTATTCATAGGCAGAATATTAAGAAAATTAATTAAACCAACCAAATTAATTAAACGTCTGTATTCTCAAAATACACAATTTACATTTTATGTTTTGTTTATAGGTGCATCAACAGCAGCAAAAATCCTGGGTGTGGCGGGTGGTCTATCCAAGCTGGCTAAGATGCCAGCCTGTAATATCCTACCTTTGGGACAGCAGAAGAAAACCTTGTCGGGATTCTCACAGGCTACTGCCCTACCTCATACTGGCTTTATTTACTTCTCAACTATAGTTCAGGATACTCCACCTGTAAGTATTCTTATTAATATTAGAGATATCTAAGATTAGTAATGAGTTTCGGACCCAAGGTTCGAAATCTGGCAAGCATGCACTTTCCGTGGTGCAATATGTTTATCCCCACTGCATAAATAGGTACGGTTAGCGCAGTGGTTAAGCGATTGTCTGCTGTGCTGAGTGATGCAGGTTCGATTCCCGCACGGAACAAATATTTGTATGACTTAGGAGTTTTACTTTTTTATTTGTCTTAAAATCTATATTTACGAGGTCTCCGTGGCTGTGGCAGTTTCCTCTGTGTACTTGCCCTTGTCTTTGCCGACGGCTGCCAGCCTTCCCTTTGCCCTTCGGTCAAGGATGAACTTACGGTCCTTGTTCATCTTTAGCTTGACGATCACGCACTTTGAAGGAACCTACAAGTAGTTGTTCAGGATCTGGCTGTTTGTGTCAAAGAGTTTAAATGTTTATAAACGCACCCACAATACAGGAGAAATTCCCGGAGAAGGATGAAAAAAATAAAAATGTATGAGATGCATGATTTATGAATGTTAGAAAAATTTATGTCTTAGAACGTATCACATTCACCAATCCGCACTGGGCCTGCACGGTGGACGACTATGGGTCATTCGTAGCAGATCGTCTCTGCTTCCCGACAGTGGAAACATTGTAGGTTGATTATTGATTGTCAATAGCTAATTAAAACAGTTTGTACCTTGATACATTTTCTATCTGTCTAATAATCTGGTTACTTTTTTAGGAGCTAAGGTACAAAGCAGCGAAGTTGGTATCGACTAAAATCACGCTAGCAGCTCGCGTTGACGCCTGTCACGAGAGTACTGATGGAAGCATTGGTCGGATGCTGCGAGAATCTGTTGAGAAGAAACTTGACAAATTGCAGGTAATACAAAAAAAAACCAACTGGACAACATGAAAGTATTGATTTTAGTTTAGTTTCAGAGCGGAGTAGGGTCCGCTAGGGCCGATGCCTGCCAGGGTTGCGGGAACGTCCGAAAGGGTTACCATGGCCCCGGCACAGGCAACTGAATAGGGTAATTACTCCTAGGGGGAATATAAACCAATAAATAACCAAACTTTATTGACTGACTATAACCAATTTGTCCTTGGCCCTTGGCTATCAACGAATTACAATGATCTATTCAGCTGAAACTATAGGCCTGAGTTTTTTTGTGATTTCCGTCTTCTTTTTTAGTATCATTTTACATACTACTTTTCATTCTTCCAAGGAACCACCACCGGTAAAGTTCGTGAAACCCCTCCCGAAGCCTATAGAACAGAGCAGAAAGAAGAGAGGCGGCAAGCGAGTGAGGAAAATGAAGGAACGCTACGCCATGACTGAGTTCAGGAAGAACGCGAACAGACTTAACTTCGCTGACGTGAGTGTAACGTTGGAGTTTTATATTATTTTCGTGTGATACAACATTGGTTGGTTGGTTGGCGAGCAATGGATAGCTCGCCGTCCGATACAGGCCCGGGTCGACGGCGCGTTGTCTTCCACGCGCGCCTCAAAGAGATGTCAGCACCAATGACTGGGTCCGCTAGGGCCGATGCCTGCCAGGATTGCGGGAAAGTCCGAAAGGATTACCGTGGCCCCTGGCACAGGCAACTGAAGGAACACGGGTGGGTTTTAGTCAGTAAGAGTCTGACACGCCCTCCCACTTCGCCCAGAGCGGGAGCAGTTATTTGATGATTTACCAACTAAAAAAAAAACGGGTTCCAAATGGATCCTTCGTATGATACAAAGAAAATCATCTAAGTTTCACTCAACTAATTGCAGTCCGGGATACCTCTTCGCCTCTTATGGTCTCAGAACCTTAAATATTTCACGGAATCTAACAATCAGCCTTTAAATAGTGGCACCTTATTAAGCTTAATGCCTAGCTTACTTCATGTGCAAACTTTCTTTCTAAGAAAAGCAATTTTCAGGAAATGGGTTACTGTGCATGCCGTGATAAACGTAATTACATAGCCATTTTAATGAAACAGGTATCATATCGGCTAAAATTCTTGGCATTTCTTGACAGAGAAACCGCCATTATTAGCGGATATAGTGAGAGCAGAGCTAATGAAATGTACGCTGATCGTCGAAATAATTGATGGTATTATTATCTGCGCTTGCGTTCGCGGAATCCTTGGAGTAAATATGACGTTGCGCTCAACGGTCCGAGGCAGATGCGTTGAATTTAAAATCGTTCGGCAGAAGTGGTCCGTTTTTTCGCGCGACTCAAATAGACCGGAACTCGACCTGTTGAAGCGCGTGGACGTCCGTGCCGGCCCCGTTGCGCGTGCGCTTACTGCGATTATTGCTTATACATACGGTTGACGAAGATGGCTAACTAAAAATATATGGTTTTAGAGTTTTTTTGATTTAGGTAAAGATAAACTTAACTGCCTTTGGGAGAACAAATTGTTTGTACTTTTAGCAGGCTGTGCCTAAAAATATTACAGTAAGATCTTTTGTAACGTAAGAAGATTTTGTCCAATATATTTGGCCATTTGCCCTGTTCTGTTTCCATAGGTAATCAAATTCTTATGATTGTCCCTTACAAACACAACAAAAGTTACCTAATCCAACCAGAAATTATGGCAATAGTTATATCTTGGTATAAAAATATCTAGAGCAGTAACGTAATATTTGGCGCATGAGTTGAGATGAACAATACATAATTTGTTTTCATTACCTGTGTATATCCATCGAAGCAAGACCGTACTGCATTAATTATGTTTATTCTATATGATATCAAGATAATTGGGTGAATGAAAATGTAGGTTTACGTTTATGAACCTCCGACTAAATTATGTTCAGTCTTGTCTTATTAAAAATCGGATTGATGGAACCTTCTATGATTATTTTTGTCGCTTTGCCAGATGGGTGACAAAGTCGTAAGTGAGGGATGTCATATCGCTCTTTATCCGACAGTCTATATTAGATAGGTACCTACTCAAAAAGAAAAGCAATACTAGCTTCATCTTTCTGACTGACCGACTCCTTGACAATTCAAAAGTGCCTGTAATTGATTTATTTGAAATAAATGCTTTGAATATGGGTTTGCAGCTTTTGTTTCGAAAGCATGAAAATCTCCTAAGATATTCACCAGGCTACACAGTCGTGTGTCCGTCTCCCTGTATAAGTATTAGTGCACTTCGCTGGCGGCGCGGCGGCGCCCGCTTTAATGCCAGCACCTATCGACAAACCATCCATTATAATTCCATCTGTGTTAATATTATTCATACGATTTAGTATCAATCAAGGCGTTTTCTAAAATTGTATGAGATTTATGGACTATAAATAAAATATAATTCTCATTCTGTTATGAATATTTAATAAAAGGCGTTATGTCTTCCGTTTGCAAGATTTCTAACCGATTTTGTGAATAATTATTCTTATTTATTTATTAAAATCTCCCTTACAACTATCGTTACAGGTCCTATACCTAATGTGACAGCGCGGTCGTGAAAAAACTAGTAGTATGCACTTATAAGAACATCTAAATATCATCTATGGCAGTTAATACGGGCAGTCAAATGCCTGCAAGTCTATCAATCAATATTTTTCAGCCATGACAGCAATTGTGGGGGCCTGATGGCAGTCCCTCGCATTTTAAATAGGTACTAGATAGAATTTGCGTTGAAGTTTCAGATCCAGGGGTCTATCTGCCTAAGTTTGCGCCCTCACGCTCCTAGCCGCCGCAGGAGACGCCCTGGGCGTCGGGAATCGCAGGCCGATTCCCGGCCACCGTAGGCGCGGGCTTGCGAACGGCGAGCAATGGGCAGCTCGCCGTTCGATAAGGACCAGGCCCGGGTCGACGGCGCGTTGTGTTCCACGCGCGCCTCAAAGAGATGTCAGCACCAATGACGGGGTTTGCTAGGACCGATGCCTGCTAGGGTTGCGGAAAAGTCCAAGAGGGTTACCGTGGCCCCTGGCACAGGCAACTGAAGGAACACGGGTGGGTTTTAGTCAGTAAGAGTCTGACACGCCCTCCTGCTCTGCCTAGAGCGGGAGAAGTTATTTGATGATTTCCCACCCACAAAAAAAAAAAAAGGGGTCTATCTGCCTTCCTCCTCCTGCCAGGGTTGCGGGAAAGTCCGAAAAGGTTACCGTGGCCCCTGAAGGAACACGGGTGGGTTTTAGTCAGTACGAGTCTGATACGCTCTCCCGTTCCGCCCAGAGCGGGAGAAGTTATTTGATGATTTCTCACCCAAAAACAACAAAAAAAAGTGGCTGTCTGGGTCGGTATGTTCTGACTTTTCCCGACTAACTTAAGATAGGCAATTCTCATCTTTTCATGAACGTTCGCATTCTAATCTCAGTCTCAATCTGTCAAAAATACCTCTAATTTCCATACATTTTTGGCAAGTTTTTGACACTGTTTGTCGCTAAGATGAGATTGCGACTAGATTTTGAACGTTTTTAATGTCGTCATAATATTCTACACTCCCTTATTTAGGCTCTTAATTCTACAAGCTTCAACCAGGAAGCTATAGAAGTTATGATGTTTACTGTCCATCAACTTTCTTTGTGTACTTACTACGTACTAGTATAAACCAACAGGAAAAAGTCCTCTCTTTAAGGGAAGTTCATTTCCTTCATTATTCTTTAATTGCGATTATATACTGTCTGTATCCAATAGAATAGGAAAATCCATTAATAGTACATTACTGCAGCGGCCAGCAAAAGAGGCATCGATGGACGAACGTGTAAATGTGGGTACACATTAAGTAAGTCCATCAATGCCTAGTTCTGGCCAAGGCTTATATAGTACTTTTCTCAAATAATGCGCGGAAATTAAAATACAATTACTTTTCAAAATCAATGACGAACAACAATAATTTTTCCCGCGTTAAAGTGTTCATGTGTATATTTTGTTTCAATAAACAGCTTTCTATGTGCAAGCCAGTTCGAAATTTTAATAAAAACTTTGATAATTTACCTCCTTGGTTGCCATCTTTCGGAGTAAATGATCGTTCCGTTTTTAAATTACACGATAGATATGAGTTTACTATGTAAATTATTTGGCCGCTAAACCACGACAGATATGGATTTTCAAACAACTTTTGCCGGCTACTGCTCGCATGTATTTGGCCAGTACAGCAATTTCGATTTATCTCGAAGAAGGTTGTCAAAATAATGCTCAAATTTCCAAGCATGTTTGAGAAAATATTGATAAGTTGGACATATTCTATAACAGGTAGTCGCAACTCGCAACTGCTCCGAGGTATTGTAGTAATGTCGTAACTACCACAGAAAAAAATAATCATCAACATCTGGCTAGCCTTTTCCCAACTATATTGGGGACAGCTTTCAGTCTAACCGGATGCAGCTGAATAGATACCAGTATTTTACAAGGAGCGACTGCCTATCTGACCTCCACAACGCAGTTACTGGGTAATACGAAAAAAAAAATATTTCCATTATATTTCCTTTTCAACAATAAAAAACTAAGCCGTCGCGGGACGCCTGGCAGATGACTGTGAAACATCGGAAACGATTCTTTCATACTTACTTTCGACACGGTTGGCGCAGTGGTTAAGCGATTGACTGCTGCGTTACGTGTCGCGGGTTCGATCCCCGCACGGAACAAATATTTGTATGACCTGCAAGTAGTTGTTCCGGGTCTGGCTGTTTGTGTATGTGAGTTTAAATGTTTGTAAACGCACCCACGATACAGGAGAAATCCCTAGTGGGGGGCAACGTTTAAAAAAAAAAATTACTATACAAAATAGTATAGTAAATAAGTATGAAAGAATGGTTAAATAAAAGAAAAAAATAAATATGGCATAATCAAAAACATATTGGCATAATATTCAGACTTTTTTAAAGAAATAAATTGTTTCATATTTAAAATATAGCGTGGCGACGCGTCGCCACGGCATGCGTCGCCACGCCAGCAATCGGTTTTACGTGCGGCTATAGATATTTCACATCAAATAGTTATGAAAGTATATTTTTATTCGGGCGTGCATATAAAAAACACCAGCCTGTCCTAAGTTTTCCCCTACAGGGCAACGGACAAATCTCACATTCGTCATTGGTGCGTATTAGCCAAACTTAAAAGCAAAACAAAACACTAACACAAAATTTCTTTCTCAGATCGAAGACGACGCTTACCAAGAAGACTTGGGGTACTCTCGCGGCACTATCGGCAATTCCAGCACAGGGCGAGTACGTCTGCCTCAAATAGACGAGAAGACCAAAGTGCGCATCAGCAAGACTTTGCAGAAGAACTTGCAGAAACAGCAGCAATATGGCGGCGCCACTAGTATTAGGAGGCAGGTCTCCGGTACTGCTTCGTCTGTGGCGTTTACGCCGTTACAGGTTTGTGTTTGGTTTTTCTAGTACTTATAGTAAAGTGATACCGTGTGGTGTCATACGTGTATGGTAAATGAAGAAATATAATGTTGCCTGTCCCCCGGGAGTAACGTAACAATAAATAATTTAAAGTTTGAAAAATCCAAAGGTAGCCTCATAACGCTCATTTATTTTTATAAAATAATGACTTTATGACCGGACTGACTTTATGACCGGACTTTTTATTTTTTACGTTCGCTCTGAATTTAGGTAGATTTACAACGAATCACACTTATTACACCAAGTTCATTTGCATTTTAGATATTATGATTCTGCCAAAGTGAAATTTAATTTAATCAATGTTATTTGTTACAATGTTTTTATATGTATAAGAGTTTTAACAAGTGTTTTATAGTGCGTTTGTGTCTAATCATCGCACTGTACACTATAATATGTATATGATACCTCTGATTTATAACAATTAACAAATAAAGCACTACCTCAACCGCTTCACGTTATGAGGCGTGCAATATCTAATTTGTCGGGCGAGAAGGGCAACAGCTTTATCTTGCAACATTTCCCCAACCTCTCTGGTGCTTGACCAATCTAAACCAATATTAAAGAGAAAAGATTAAATTTTTTGTATGTTTCTTTGTATTTATTTATTTATTTATTTACTGAAAAAAATACATAACCGATTAAAAAAATATTTCACCTATAGAAAGCTACATTATCAGCGAGTGACATGGGTGGTATTGTATTGAAGAAAATTGCAATAATGTAACTCAAGGTACCAAAAATTTGCCTATAAAAGTCATTATTTGGCGTCCGCTGCGAAAACTATTGATGATACATAAAATAATATGCTACATATTTATAGTACTCATCAGTACCCACAAAAAAGTCTATGACGCTATATGTCTTAACTATTATAGGTAAGTCACAATAACAGTTTTGTGTTCAAATTAGTCAATCAAAACATATCGATAGATGATGACAGTCGTATAAAAAACGAAGGAATAGCGTAGTCAGGAAATGTGGCTGTTATTTTAGTATATTGTTGTGTCCTACGACTTCCACTCGACCGAAGTTGTGGGCAGAAGCTTGAGACTAATAAACTTATGTGACCCGTTGGAGATACTTTAGGTTCATTTACTTAACAGCACTATTTTACAATCACTACGGGCTCAAAACCTTTATTGAAGCCGTTGTATCGGTTTATTTATAGAATACTAGCTGACCCCGCGATCTTCGTACCGCCTTACATTTCTTTATTTTTTTTAATTTTTCTCTCCGTATGAACCATCCTCGTACTTCAAGGAATATTCTAAAAAAAGAATTAGCAAAATCGGCCCATCCGTTCTTGAGTTATAAAATTACAACGAAAAGTGGCATTGATTTTTATAGATAAAGGATGCATACCTACCTACACGAAATGTGTTTACATGACTACGAGATTTACACATTTTAGACCGTTGTGTAATTATGATTAATGAATGTCAAATGGAATTTACCTTTCGTCATAATAAAAAGCAAATTAAATATCTGCACTGCCATTAAAAGTTGCGTTTTGATCGATATTTTAACTAATTTGAATGTTTCGCAAATATTGAAAAACAAAATGTCACATTGAGTAAAGTTGCAACAATATTATGCATGTGTTACATAACATAAGTAACAGTAGGTATTGCAATACTGTTCTTTATGTAATTTGAATAATTGAATAAAGAATAGCAAAAATAGCTGTGGGGCATGTCCTCAATTAGGCAGGTTCATGGCCATAAGCTTAGGGTCGTCAGGTCAGCTAAATTGCTATCCGGTTTTTCTATAACAAATCTTAGGCTGCGTACACACCAAGCTTCTAGTTGGCCGCCGACTGTGAAAATGTATGAAAAACAAAGGACAGTCAGTGGGCGACTGAAGTAGACTCACCTTTTCATATTTTTGTGTTCGTGTTATTTTTTGCGTCATGTTTACTGCAAATAAACACATTTTCTTTCTTCTTTCTTTCTAAGTGGGTTCTTCATACATTTTGGACCCGAAAGTTGGCGGTTTTGTTGTGAAATCCCATAAGCGTGGCTATATACATTCATTAAAATCATGGTTACACGAATGTTTGCTGAATTCAATCAATAGGAACCTCTCGATTGCCATTAAATCCTCATAGGAATTAATGCGGATGTATAATATAACAGCACGGAATATAGGAAGTTAAAACTGTTTATGTACTACAGTGCTGTTAGTTAGTAGTAGTACTACTTTGAAAAAAATGTCGTCACGGATATGTGGTCTTTTGGGGTAAACAGAGGTATTTGATAAAGAGTTAGAGCGGTAAATGTTTGACACTTGATTTGTCAACGGAGCAGGATACGGTAGTTATACAAATTATGGACTTTTGAAGGCATAGAGCGTAAGATGTCACTCTTTAAACTGATAGGGTTTTAGGTTGAATGCGCAAGCGCCGCGCGCCGTGGCATAAAGTCCACTGCACTGTAGTATTTTTTCTGGTAGATATTTTTTAGACCCGTATTTGTAATTGTGCTGAGTCGGACTAATGACCTATATGGACACAGAAATCGACATCGTCGACGAGTTCCGTGTCATCGTTAAACCAAGCACATCGTGGTCTTAATCACAGTGTCACTATTTCTTTAAAATATGATATTTTTTTTGTATAAATGTTGTGTACCTTGTTTTATCTTTAAATTTAGTATCATTTAATTGTTCCTTCCTGTGTTGTGCTATAATATTCCTGTTGCGTGCACAAAATAAATGATTTGTCTATCTATCTATCTTAACTTTAGCTACATGTATCACTACGCTTTCTTCTTTCTTGATAGCTTGCTAAATCTAGTAAAAAGATTAATTATGTTGGTGTGTCACGAATATTATTAGTTATTCGATTATGGCCCATAGATATAGCGCTGTGATTTATCATGTTCTGCCCTGCGGATATGCCGTTTTATGGACACAAGATTGTCGGATACTTGTTGCATTTTGTCATGGCAATAGCGGTCATTGCCCTTTCCCTAATTTCTCCCCGTAGGAACCCAAACAATAACTATGTGTGATAATAAAGATCACGATAGATATTGATTCAAGACGTTAATGGACTTTATATCAGATTTTGAAATAAAAATGCAAGAAAATGTAGGTGGGTCAATGACCGCTATTGCTATGCTAAAACGCGACAACTATAGTAAATATAAGCATGGCATAAATTCAGAGTAGAGGTAATTACATTTCGCTATTTCAAAATGCAGTTTTTTTTTGCATATTTAATATTTTTTTAATACCTTGTTCTAAAAGGTAAAACCTGAGAACCAAATTATGCAAAATGCAATAACTTAGTAGGTATTCTTCTTTGCGAATGTCGCTTTGCTCAACGTTGTTATGTGAACCGATTTTATAACACCTTTGAGCATTTTCTCGGATAATATTCATAAAGGTTTATGTGGCGAAATTGTATATACAAAGATGATTTGATTTTGGAATATTAAATGACAATAAGTAGGGGAATTTATTATCTTATCTGAACAGTTTTTGTACTTACCTCTGTAGGCTAAGTGTACCCTAAAAGAAGATTTTTTATTCTTTCTCCGGCACGACATTTATTTTATAAAAAAGACTGTATTGTGTAATCTTTAATAGCGTGGTATAGGGACCGATTAAGAAATATCACCCAGATTTTGCCATGAGTGGCGTAAGTCCATGAATTACTTAGGCATGCTGTTAGGTAGCGTTCAGTTTAATGGATACCGCTGAATAATTAGGTAGATAAAATTATCAAGTCTGTCGAAATCGAATCCAATCCAAGTGTCGCGCACTAGTCCGGAAAACTCAGAAGAAAAAAATAATTTTGCACTGATGCACACTATCTCGATTGCATTAACTACGAAATACAATATAATCATTTTGTTGGTTCTAAATACATTTTCTTTCTTTCTTTTCTTTTTCTGGTAATTTTCCTTGATCATCGTCATCATCATCTAGGGGCATCGAACGTAGTTGCAGGAATAAATAGGTAGTCTTGTCCTGTAAATCTCAGACTTGACCCTTACTGTCCAATTAAAGCTACAAGTACTTTATAGCAATCAAGCTTCTTACACCGTGAGCTGCAACGGTCATGCAAGCGGACCCAACAAAAACGCCGTACCATAAACGTTTTAAAATTACATAACTACTCGTTGACTGTTGTAAAAAATGTGTGTCGTTATACGCACTTAAAAGTCGCATTGTTTCAGTGCATTGTCTCACGTATTCATTTACTTCTTAACGTACATAATACGAATAGAGACATCTTCTCATTATCACATAATCGTTTTGAGATTTTTCTGCATTCTTATCTATATGTAATTGTGATTGGCAATAGCTGTTTTTAGGTGCGACCTGAAATGTAAACAATGGATGTGTTTTTGGGTACATAACTTGTCTGTGTCTGATGTTTTAGGAAGGAGTGTAATATCATACTCTCACGGTTCGATAAAGGCTGCTCCTATTAGATTGCTAGTCTATTCTTTTGACTGTTTTAACGTATTTCTATAAATAATACTCCATCTGCATTGGAATTCTTATTTGGCTCGGTTTAGTCTTATTCGATAACAATTGAATCTCAATTTTAATTCCTTTGCATATGACTGAATTTAGTACCTATTTATAACAACTGACCGATCGCACTGCAGACAATTTTCAGGGCTCTACATATTTTTTTTGCGTTTCCTGCCTATAGATCGTGAGATTAAATCATTATAAAGTCGTAAAAGATTCGAAAAATTGGAAATTGATATTAGAATACTTTCATCAGAATTCATAATTTTGAATCTAATTATGATCCAATTAAAAACACATTAACACTCTCTTCTACGCAACTCTATAAATCTTTTTTGCATAATTTAGAACACGCATATTGTTATTTTATCTATTTTCTATGCAAAGAATCCTCTCTATCAAGGTACTATGCAAATATCTTGTGTCGATTCTCTTACCTAACTCATACCATAACAAGGGACCCTTTCTTCGGTCAATTCCTACGCTAACCCCAATATGGTTCGATAGTATTAGGTATCTGATTCTTAACTTACCAACTCACCGGTAAACATAGCACATCCTACATCCAACTCGCTGACGATTTCATTCTAGTCCTAAATAACACCAAACCTGGCTTCATAACAAACATACTGGCAGCTCATTAACGTCAACATTTTTTACATTTCTACCCGTCTGCGAGGATCATTATATCTTTATATTTTCCGCATCACCGCGTTTCCCATTATTAACGCCATTACGTACGCCTCAAGAGTCAGGGTTGCTAGGACAAAAAAATCGACATAAACTATTAATTCGATCGTCTATTAACCCATCTTGTTTTGGAAACCCCCGGTATTGTTCAGTAAAAACTATAGCGTGCTTTATATATTTCGTTTGAAATAAAACGCTTACTTGGTAAAACTTAGGTACTATTTTAATATTGAACAAGACATGGAAAATACTGCTTTTACGGCGTTGGTCTTGTGGTTGCCAGCGCGAGTGCTGAGTCCTGGGTTCGATGCCCAGGTCGGGCAAAGTGTTATTGGGTTTTTCCATTAAGAATTTTTTAGTAACGGCCCGGAGTTTGGAAGTTGGCGGTGTGTGATACGCTCGTGCCTCGGAAAGCACGTTAAGCCGTTGGTCCTGCACCTGATCTCTCTCCGGTCGTGTCGGATTGCCGTCTCATCGGACTATGAGAGTGAGGGAAGAGAGAATGCACCTGTGTCTGTGCACACACTGGTGCACTATAATATCTCCCGCGGCGAAGGCTAGTCTCCGTTGAGATTGGCTACCACGGCCGAAATTCCGTCTGGAGGACTGCGCTGTTCTTCTAAACTACTTACTTCGCAACGGATTTGGATGCTGTTTTCACCACCATTTAGAGAATTTGTTCCCGAAGATTCATGTGCACTATATGTATGTTATTGCTAAACTTACCTACATATTATAATAAAGAAATCTCGATGTTTAGTCAAGTGGTAAAAACCCTTGCGATGCAGGGGCGGATCGCTAGTAAATAAATAAAACAGAGTCCAACACTTTTCAAGTTTGTAGAAAGGCTGAATGTGTATAGTTGAAATCAGACTTCTGGTAACCCTAATTACAGACAAGTCGTAACTATCGTATCTCACGTAGATCTCCGCCCTTGAGTGGACAAGAGGAACACGAGTTCATGCAACTTTACAATACCGTTTTAAAGTCTAAACATTGTCGCATCATAGTTGTTATTATGAAATGATGCACTTATGTGTGAGCCATAGGCTAAGGACACATTGTAAGATTACCTCATCTTAAAACAACTGAAGTATACACACGTCTAAAAACTATCAAAATATTGCAAGATTTCCTGGAGAGTAAGTAGCACATGGGCTGGTTCTAATTTTGGATCGCTGCAAAGCGACGTAGTCCTTCGAGCCGGATATGGCCACCTCTTATGTGCTGCTAGATAAATTATCATTTTCTCCATCCATTTATTTTTCCCTGGCAGTACTTGCCTACTTACTTTCCATGCTTACATATTTTCTTTGAATTGCCTCTCTTGTTGTTTTATACCGCGACAACCCGACTAGATAAACACAAGTATAACACCTTCACACATTCATGAACCTCTATCATAAATAAATATTCCCACATTTCCTAACATCATAACTTATAGTAATCGAGCCAGCAAACAATTGTAGAGGAAGACTAGAGGAGCGTCCATAAATATTTGTATTGCACGTAAATCTTCACGTTGCGGTGCGCACACGGTGCGGTCTGCACCCTAAGTCCTAACAGTAATGTGCTCGGCCCGTAACAGTCTATGTAACATCTTACGGTTATTTAGTAACGATCGCAAATTCTTAGGCATGCTACACATTAGTTCGGGTCGGCATTCATCGGCACAGCCGGGCGGTGAAAACGAACAATTATGTTCGGGGAAGCAAGCAGGGCTGGCTGGCTAAGCCCCGAGGCGGTCAGCCGGTCGGTAAAAATCAACTGTAAAGGAAAACATATTTTTTTTTAATGTAACTTATCTCATTGTTATTAAGTATTTAAAATGATACCGTGAGTTTTATACAACTCTCTGCAATCATTCTAATTTATACTCTATAGAAGTTACATTGCAATGGCTTATTGTATGGTTTACGTAACGAAAAAAAATATCATGAACATGCTCCATAACATGCCACATGTTATGGAGCATGTTCACGCGAAGGTAGATACCGGACGGAGTTTGCCGATCGGCAACAGCCGAATGAAAGCCGAAATTATTTAGTAAAAGTTTCGAGTCGGCTTTGTTGTTAAACAAATACTGCGGAATCAAATGTGCCGAACCGAACAAGTGTGTAGCACGCCTTAACCTTCCTTTTATGTCGGTTCAACAACCCAATCAATGATTCGTTATGTAGATATCTGTGATGCTTCAAACGTCATGCATCATGATGTTAAATCTTTTCTAAAGACCCCATTAGTTTGTTTATTATCTTCTCCGTAATTAATGAATGGTATTGCAAGTTAATGATTGCATTTCGCAATATTTTATTTAACCTACTCTTTTATCTACAGAGTACGAATCTATGTCATTTATAAGCTTATATTTTGGTTAAATGTATCGTTTTCCGAGATGTCTGGGTTTATCTATGGATTCTGTTTTTCTTTGTATAGGTAGCCCAAGAATTGGCCCTACAAATATTCCATTAATTTTGGTTCATTACTTCAATAATCTTTTAAACAAAAATTACTACCTCGTATAAGTCGACGATGTTCTTGTAGTATCTTAACAAGCTATGAAAAAGTTCGAAACCGGTTAGGTATTGCCGGAAATTGTATTAAACTGCATCAATCGCCATCTGCTAACTGGCGCCACTATTGAATTCACCACTTATGGGGGATGCGCTATGGTAACCCGCGAAATTCCAATTTACTTTAGTTTTTTGCAGGTCAGTGTCAGGTTGTATGTTGATCAAAATATGATTCCCGTCCGTAACAAGTATGTATTAACAGAATTATAATCGTATGAATTATCAATACAACCCTCTAAGTTAGAATTGACCTCAAAAGTTATCATTTCATGAAATAGTCATATTCTAAGGCAATATGAACTTAGAGGATTGTATTGCTTATTTTATTGATTATAATTCTGTTAATACATACTTGTTACGACCGCGAATCATATTTTGATCAACATAAAACCTAATACTGACCTGCAAATTGAAAAAAAACGTAAGATAATTTGAATTTTGCGGGCTGGCTTTACGCTTCCTCCCTAAGGAATGAACTAAACGTTGAACAGTTTATCTTGGACCACGGCGAAACACAAAACTAATTTTAAACGTACTCATTATGCCCCCTACCTTGGCAAGTAGCGAAATCCTCGTTACACTGGGCACTTCGTACAGGGTTGAAAGATGAAAGTTTATGTTCAATCTCGATAGATGGTGTTGGGATCAAACACGTACCTACGCGTAGCTGCGGGCAAAAGCTAGTACTTATATTTTTCAGTATTATTGCCAGATGTTAGAGTAATAATAATAAATAATAATAATAATAATCTTTATTTTATCCAAAAACATACAGAATTTTAAATACAGTTTGATATTTAGTGTAAAAATATATTTAAAGTTTGTGTTGAAGCTCTGTACAAAAATTATACTCTACCTCTTAAACTAGGATATACCTGTATTTTAAGAGACAACTGGTGCGGCGGCGGCGATGTGATACATCTTCCTATTAACAAAATTTGTCAAACATAGTTATTAGCTTAAATTAACCTACTGTATTCCACACACCTTTAAGGCACCTACAAACAGGCGCGACACGCGACGCGAATCGCACATGACACAAAGGCACCGCGCCTGTCGAGCGACGAACGGTGCCTTTGCATCGCGTGCGATTCGCGTCGCGTGTCGCGCTTGTTTGTAGGAGCCTTAAAGTGCGTGGTTCAATACCTACACGTTTACTGGGCGAGGCCGTGCTGTTTATATGGACCATGTCATTTACCCTACTTAATAATCAGGACAAAAGCAGCCATTTAATAATACTGTTTTAAGGAGCTTATGAACTGAAATAGATAGGTATCGTGTTACATAGAAAGTAGAAATCTAACATATTCAATGGTGCATCTGCGCCCGTAACCTCGCGTTTATTTATAGTAGAACGCTTATTGAAGGCATATATATAATGGTCAGTTAGAGTATTAAGATAAGACTATAAACTCATCAGCATCAGGTGTGTACTGTTGCTCAAGTAATAACACTTCGGAGTTTGGAAGTCGGCGGTGTGATACCCCCTTGCCTTGGAAAGCACGTTGAGCCGTTGGTCCTGAGCCTGGTCTCTCCGTTCGTGTCAGATTGCCGTCCCATCGGACTATAAGAGAGAGGGAAGAGAATGAACACACTTGTGCATTATAATATCTCCCGCGTCGATGGCTAGTCTCTGCCGAGATTGGCCGCCATGACCGTTATTCGGTCTGGAGGACTATTATTATTAATAACACTCGCATTCAAAGGTTAATATGTCAGGAGACGCGGTTAATTCATAGCATATTCATTGGTAACTGGTAGGAAAGAATACATAATACTGATGCCACCAAGGGAAGAATAGATGCTAATGGGGGCTGATAGTCAACCCATAAGTTGGATATGAACGTCTGAAATAATTAGTTACCCCCCTTTACTATAGCATTTTTTTTATAAATGAGGTCGCTATATCCAATTTATCCAGGCGTCTTTGCAGGAGGTAAATAAACAATAAAATAAAAACTTTATTCGGTTCAGAAAAAAAACGGTACACACAGCAGCAGGTCAAGGTACCACAAACTGTTAAATTTTCTCATGCGATTTTGAACTTAACCTTTAACATTTTAAGGTTTAAAATCATTTGGAGAAATTTGACAGTTTCGTATAACCTGAGGGGCAATTCCCGTAATTTCAAGAACGTTCACAGTGTGATCTGTCTCAATCTGTCAAAAATACAATCATTTTACATACATATTTAACAAGGTTTTGACATTGATTGTCGGTAATATGAGATTGCGACTTGAATTTGAACGTTTTTTTAAGTACGAGAATTGGCCTTCAGATGCACAATAGGTATTAAAAAAAAAACTAGTAACAGATTACACACGGCTAGATTTTCACAAATTCCCTGGACACCAGACTAAGCTTACCCGTGCCGTGGGGTCCAGTTTCTTCCCAAGTAAGACAAACATTTTCATTTATTTAGGTGAAGCAAGTAATTATTTAAAAAATAAAAAGAAAAGAAAAAAATAATACTTAACTAAAAACTTAAGTGCAATATAATTAAAAAGTTAACTAACTACAATTATTATCTTGTAGAAGGTACCTAGTTATGCTAATGACTAATGAATGACCAATATGAGTGCTCGTCTATTCCATACTCCAAAGTTGCGAGTTTAGCATGTAGGCGAGCCGAGAAAATTACCTATTAGTATTTCAAGCGATCGGGTTAGGACAAGACTTTCTCCGTTTATATTTCACTGTTGGTATTTGTGCTATGGGAATGGCTACGCCCTTAGGTTAAACGATCGACTGCCGCACTCAGAGACGTCACTTGAAATTAATCAACTATTAACTTTGATTAACCACCATATCTTGGCACATGTCACCAAGATTGAACCGTTTTCAATCTGACATACTTTTGTCTGACAGCGTTCCAATTTATACTGGTCATTTAAAGTAAATGATTGATTAATTTAACGACTCTGAGCACCGGGGGTAGAGGCTCGTTTAGATTTAGATATACATCAAAATAGGAACACTAGCTTACAGGTTTTGAGATTACCTTGAGAGGCTTTTACTGCTGTAGATTTTTCGATAAAAACTTATCTATCATGAAATAATTATGATAACTAGCCGGCTTTTATGGGATAAACGTTATCGGCTGAAAGCTGCTTTTAATCTAGGCACTAAAATTAAATCTTCCATGAGTTAATTGCAATCTCTTGCTTCGCTGAACATTTTAAGTGTTCTCGTTATGCTGTCTGAAAAAGATGTTGCTGTGTTCATTTGTAAATGAGACTGGCAGTAAAGAAAAACTAGTACAAGAAGTAGTAACAAGAAGACGAATTAAAAGTCGCTTTTCGTGTCTCACTGTGTGACCGCGATCTTCTAAAATACGCAACGGATTTTGTTGCAGTTTTCACCATCATTTAGAGAATTCATACCGGAAGGTTTGTATTACAATAATACTTATCTTATAAAGAAATCTTTTGTCAAGTCTAAAAAAGCGAGCGATGCAGCGGATCGCTTGTTATAGTTGTATAATGTAGGTACACTTTCCCAAAACTACCACTACCTTAGTCTATTGATGCAGGTCCACGCCCAGACGTTTAGCACAGATAGCTGGGCCAGTAAATATACATGCATTTATCCATTGCCCTCCGCCCGGCGGCTGCGCGGCGGCGGCGGCTCGCTTGGCGTTAACCCGCAACATTGAGACCGTTAGCTGCCTGATAGCAATCACGAGATTATGCCCCCATCGTACACAACACAAGTGCATCGCCTACCTGATATACCGTAAAAGCTGTAGATAAGTGCATCGATTGGTATTATGTATCGAATCAAATTTCTAAAGCGACTGTCGAGGTTTCTTGGCGGAATAGACTGGTTGTATTCTACTGAATATGTATTCGTTGGGAATAATTTTCAATAACAATATACGACTCCAGTGAAAGCGGCCACACTAACATCATTTTTACTATTGTTTAAGTTAAACCTGAGTGATACTTATTTCTAGCACACATTCGTGGTAATTGAAAAGAAATGAGCATTGCCATCGATTACTGAGTAGGTCAAACTCCTTGGAAACAGCAATCATAACAGTTTTTTTGTGGTTTCCTCAGATACAAAATCCTATTAGCGAAACTAATTTGTAAGTCTGATCGTGCCGCAAAAAAAAATTGCTGAATGGACTGAAGTTATTCGAAATGCAATTTAGAATTTTATGAACTTCTGTGATTGTTTAATGGATGCGCTGTCTGCTTGTCTTGTTATATAAAACTAAGTATAAAGAACTCGTGCCGTACATCGCGTGAACGTTTGTATCAACAAATGAAGCGACACGACAGAGCGCAAAAAGCCTCTTAACGTGATAAGCAAGAATTAAATGAATGGTCATTATAACTTGGCATTGCCTTACGCGTATACTTGCGTACGAGGCGCATTATTGCTGCGTTGTTATGCGAGATAATGACAGAATCATAAACGGAATGCCGAGTAATAACGAACTGATTGAAACTACGGGTCACAGTCGTCTTGTTAGTGAGAAATATTGTAGATACTTACTTCTCCTACATTATGGAGCTCGTTTGAGAAGAAATTACATGGCGGGTTACTTTGTAATACAACGCGCACTTCCATGAAAGCCGTCTCATCACTTACAACGTGCTTAATTGATACATTACGTCGATAGTTGCTTACCTTGTACACCTAATGAAGTGTTTTCTATTTAAAACCCAACTTGTGTTACGATGATGCATCCTACTACACCTTTAAGCAGACCAAAACAAAACAAATGCAAGCGCATTATCCTTGATACTGACAAATATGTCTCTTGTTGCATTCAAAAGACTAAAACGATTTATTTGTTACAGGGTCTCGAAATCGTGAATCCACAAGCAGCTGAGACGCGCATCAACGAAGCAAATGCCAAATACTTCTCCAACACTTCGGGATTTCTGTCCGTTGGCAAGAACACAACATAGAGACGATTTCTAACCCCTTTGTGTTAAATTAGAAGTTTTGTGAATAAATTGCGTTGACTAAGAACAAACTACGTTTTATTATAGTAATATGTACCTACTTCTACCCAGTTTAGCGCAGCAGCTGCTTGTGGATTCACGATTTCGAGACCTACAGGGTCTCGAAGGGACCTAGAGGGTCGTAAATCCACAAACAGCTGAGACGCGCATCAACGAATCAAATGCCAAATACTTCTCCAGCACTTCGGGATTTCTGTCCATTGGCAAGAACACAACATACAGACGATTTCTACCCCCTTTGTGTTTAATTAGAAGTTTGGTTAATAAATTGCGATGTCTAAGAACAAACTACGTTATAATATAGTAAGTATGTACTTACCTACTTATACCCAGTGTAGCGCTAAGTTGGCCAAGAAAAACGTGAGCGTATCCATAAAAGCGATTTCACCCAGGCTCCGTGTTTCGAATTTACTTAGACGTTGGACGTTGCATTGTCAAATAGAAATGATTCAACGTTTAAATGGACATTTGAATACAACATATTTTGCAAGCAGCCGCAAGTGTTTATAAATTTTAATTACAATTAACAATCCATTGCCAAGTCAATGACAGAAAGTCTGTTGTGATTGTTTAAGAAATCGTGTATTGTACTTTAGTTCGGTGATAGACTTCGAATTTGGAATGACATTTGAAACAATGATCCATTTATTTAAACGTTGCACCTGTTTGAAAATAAATTAGCCTAAAGGCTTAAAGTAATACACATGTAGCCAACGCTTTATGTAAGGATAGTTTGCATTCGTCGTGTAACTGTCATGTCCAAAAAGAGATGTTTTTTAGGTCGCAGGTTTAAGTGGAGCGTTTTTGCAGTGCTTAAAACGTGCCATGTTTTTTGACCTACAGAGGTACCGGTTTGAACTATTGTATTTGTTCCATTACTTCCATCTTTTGTTGTGAGCGGATTATTCGTAAGTACCCGAAACCTTGAGAATCCTATAAGCGTCAAGATTTATTTTAAAACATCTTATAAAGGTGCCAAGGCCATCATCCTCTATTGCATATAAATTCCAATCCATTGTAAGTCAAAATCAAAATCAAAAGTCATTTATTCAAATTAGGCTGAGAATCAGCACTTTTTGAACGTCAAAATCACATAAGACAGTCCCCCCAAAACGCCCACCCTTGAAGTACCCTTCACCTTTTAAGTATTATCAGAAATAGAAAAATGTTCACACTTCGCAGGTACATGGGCCAACATAAACAAATTCCTAGCATGCAGCTGATATATCTATCGTCCGCCATTACTGGCATTGATAAATCTGACCTACAATCAATCAGCAAAGGTCTACCTTTCACAAACGCTGTGTTTATCACAGATTAACATCATTCTGTGCCGTTAATACAGTGGAGTCACGAAGGAAAATCCTAGAAAATTATGGTACACTTGGTACTAAACTTCTATTTAACACAATAAGAGTTCATCATTATCATCATTAGCCATCTATAGCCATCTTTATCGCTCACTGTTTTATAGTGATCACTGAGATCAGCGGTCACGATGCTATTATTATGGTTAATTTGCATTACTTAGGCCTGGTTTTTCAATAGTCAGAGAATTTTTATCAGAGGAATAAATATTGTGGTTTGACAGTAGGTATTTGTATAGAAAATATGTCAAACTGACATACTTATTTATTCTTCAGTTATAAGTTAACTGATTATTGAAAAATCAGCCCTTAGACGATAATTCGGTTTTATTAAGCTGCTCCTTAACATGAATGGATCCATCCTGATTAGGTACTACAGTTTACGCACAGTCATTTTGGCCAAGACCAAATCTACGAAAATCTGCAACTACCTTTAGTTGAAAAAAATACCGGTTTCACAAACTTTTTCATACACTAAACAAGTCATATGCTATTCAGTGTTTTGACTGGCTACATTCAACCCAGAAAACCTTAAAGATTATGCATCACGTTTTCTAAACTATGGCTTTAGAGCTAAATGAACATGAAAACGTTTGCAGTTAGTTAACTGCAAACGTTTTCATGTTTTCATGCAAGATCTTTAAAAATAATTACATAACAACCAAACTCAACACTAATCGCACATCAGGCGGACATGTGATTGTGATTAGCAATAAATTATGAAGAATATTCACAGAAAGGTCCGTTCTACTTCTGTCACTTCCTTGTATTTCAGTTCTGATTACGCAAGTTGTGCACTGGCCGCCTGTGTTACTAAACAGATTGCACAGACTTATCCACATTCCATACATTTTAATACTTATGACGAGTACTAATGTTCTTTATCGTTATATTAAATAGCCCGTTTTTATAACACGGTGTGTAAAATGGCCAGTTTCTTAATGAGTAGTCATTAGGTTAGGCTTTGGTTTGATGCGTGTCGAGGATGTGAAATGTCTTCAGAGAACCTAACATTCAGAATAGATTAGTTTTTTGGGCACAACACATCACACAGTAATTTTTCCTGAAGTATTAGCTTTCAGTTAATTTCAGTCTGCCCTTATAACGCCGGTAGTTAGTCTACTTCTGAGATTTGGCTGAATTTTCTTCTTTTAATCCTATAACGGACAATTTTATAAAACGAATAAAAATGGTGGACACAAAACTTTGTAGATAAACATAATAATAAAACAGCAACAATAATAAAATAATAATCACAATTAAACGTACACTTGAAATCCATCGTCATTGCCCCTGAAGTTTAATAAAACTGCTACCTAGTAATAAAGTTGAATGTAATAAATAGCAAAATAAGCACAACATACTCGTAGAAGCAAAATGTAGGTAATAATTATTATCTGTGTATGAATGTGGGAGTTAATCAATTTCGCGCGTATTCAGCTGCTCCTGCCTAGTTCTCTAGTCTATCAAATGGACAGTAGAAAGCGTACATACGATATCAAAATACCTACATCTCTCATTTAATTGAATGAGCCATTACTTTTATTTTTATTTTATGTTGTTTGGTAAATTGACAGTCGTTGTTGCTTCTACCTACTTATTTCCGTCAGCACCGGGCGGGTAGTGCCCGTGTCGTGGTCTATAGGCTTTTTTCAGGGCTTGGGCAGAGCCATTTTCCCATCTTAGGTACTCGTAAGTACATTTTTTCGGGCTTGGGAAGAGCCCTTCTTTACAGGCCATTCTCAAACTGGAAGCTTATGTATACTGCTCATTACATGCATAATGTTCAAATAGTAGTCAGTCAGCTGTACACTGGGCAAGCAGGTTTGAGAATCAAGTACCGTATCTTTAATCTTGTTTGTTTGGTAGTTTTTTTTAATGGTATCCCGGAATCGATAATGACGGAAGGGAAATCTCCCAACTCGTTTTTCTCGTCTTGTAACGTCTTCCTTAAAGTTTTTGACGGGTGATTGTTGATGAAGACGAATGACGCATAGTAGGTTGTGGATATTATCGTGCCAGTAATTATTTGAGAGATCCTTAAGAGATATTAAGTGTACCTACCATTTTAGTAGGTTTTATCCGAATATACACATCAAAGTGAAGTGAAAAAAAAAGTGTCTAGGGATCAAGCACGTTTTTGCTAGTTATCTACTCAAAATCAGGTTTTTAATTATATTTTTTGTAACTCCTATGGATATTTTTTTGTAAATTTTGTCATTTGTAAAGGTAAAATAACACTTATTATGGAGAGAAAACTTCTTATGGAGTTATTTGAGCCAAGAAGAAATGATCAGACCCCTGGGAATGTTGGAAGCTGGTTCTCGGCAACGTGCTCTGGGCTCTACCCAGAGTGTTATAAGTCGGCTTTGGACACGTTGTCGCATCACTGGCAGCGTGGCATATCTACAAGGAGGACGAGCTCGCATCACCACGCGCTGACAATAACATACAAATTACTGCTCGATGAAATCTTCGAATAGATCTTCAGGGATGTTAATGAGTGATCAAACCATAAGAAATCGCTTGCATGAATTCAATCTCCGTTCCCGTGGTTCCTTTGCGGACACAATTTGTTGCTTAATTTCTGCTGACGCATGATAATGCACGTCCACACACTGCTAGAGTCGTTGCAAATACACTTGCCGCAGCTAATATCAACGTCCTACCATGCCGCCAGACTTGAATCCCATTGTGCACGCATAAGATATGCTTTAAAGAAAAGCTCTGCCAAATATAGATGCCGTACACACAAAAAAAAAAAACTTTTTCGCTTGTTACAACAGACGAGGGCGGCCATTCCGCAACGTGATTTGGATGAACTCAAATTGTGCATTATATTGTGTTATACTCGTTAGCCGCGGAAATACGGGCTACTAATTGATTATTTTACGCAATAAAAAGCGTTAAAAACTAAAAAAAAAATCTTTTCATCATATTTTAATCTCAGGATTAACTAAGTTTAAGGAGCAATGGGTAGCACGCCGTCCGATAAGGACCAGGCCCGGGTCGACGGCGCGTTGTGTTCCACGCGCGCCTCAAAGAGATGTCAGCAACATTGACGGGGTCCGCTAGGGCCGATGCCTGCCGGGGTTGCGGGAAGTTCCGAAAGGGTTACCGTGGCCCCTGGCACAGGCAACTGAAGGAACACGGGTGGGTTTTAGTCAGTAAGAGTCTGACACGCCCTCCCACCCCCCCTGGAGCGCGAGAAGTTATTTGATGATTTCCCACCCTCAAAAAAAATTAACTAAGGTGAAAAAACCAGTATAAGCAAAAATCGCGGAAATATCTTTATTCATGCAAAAGCAGAGGGAACTTCGTTGATCTACACATACGTAAACATTTTATAAAGACATTTTCATTTCATTTCAATAGGGCAATACAATATTTAAAAAACATACCTTGATCCCTAGACACTTTTGATGTGACTATTATAGCTTTTACACTGATCAACCATACTCCATCCGGAAACTTATTTTCTCGGTACTTAGTTAGGTACCTATCAACGAGTACATAGTGGAAATTCATTAAAACACAATTTCAGGTGGATGCAAGGACATCGTATATTTTCTACAGTGACACAACACAATCAGTCATAATAGACATAAGTCTAATTCAAAAACATATGGAACAGATTAATATACCAGTATCAAATCTAAGTGGCCTCCAACAGTACCTAGGGGTAGCACTGTAGTATTTCATATGGATTTAAAACTGCAGTTTACAGAAAGATTGCTTAAAGTGTAAACACCAATCAGGGCTAGCTATAGAACTATCAACTGCACTCACCACTAACTTATATTCTCAGAAGAAATCGTACGTGTCGATGTTCAAAAACGAAACTTTCATCAGACACAGACAGCCTGCTCCCTTCTACGTCATAAGTACGTGTTCCTTTAACTCTACGTGCAGTTGAATTAGTGGAGTAGGTACCTATCTACCTAAGTACAAGGGAGTGCAGTAGGTACGTAAGTATTTAAACCTCGTCCACTCGTCTAGTTCATTGTTTCACGGTGTTACTACAGGTCAAGGACGCCCTGTTACGTTACTATTTACTTCGTTACGAATGCAAGGATTATTATGTACCTATGTAGGTAAAGTTTATATTGGCTTCGTGTTTTTGTCCACGTATGTCGTAGAGCGTAGGCTTTGGTGCGGAAAAGTAAGCGGCATTGACTGTTTTGTATTTTGGTCTTTCTGAACCAACAGCCCAAAACTACCGAACTTTAAGGGTCAGATTTTCTTTGTGCCTCTGATGGTCAGATGTTACCTAGCAAAAAGATAATATCACTCTTAAGGCAAGATTGATTAATCCCCTGTTATACTACACGATATTTAGGGCCCGATATTTAGTTGATGTGTTTTTTGTATAGGGGACTCTTTTTCCCTTTCTCTTACTACACCATCCCGATTTACGGAAAGGGTCCCTGAATATCGCGTAGTGCAAGAAAGCTTTTAACTTAAGATTACAAAGACAAAAACATCGTAACAGAAATTTTGAACCGTGTTCATTCGTAATCATATCCTTTACATTACAATCAAATATTACCTATAATGTAAACGTAATGTAGGTGCGTTCTTATTTCTTTAACAGGTAGGTATTAAAGTATCAATCAATCAAACCTGGTGACATAACCTTGCAAAGCAACCGGTTCATATAGTTTTAACCACAGTCTAAAATAACGGACATTAAAGCCTAGATATTATGTTCAATCAAGAACTTTAGTTTCGCAATGTGCAGAAAACGTATTTGTAATTATGAATCTTCCTGTTTCTATCATTGACCCCGATCTGAGTTATGGAGGATGTTGATTTAAGATACGCCAAACTTAAAATCAACGCATTTCTTTTACCACGCAAGCACTTTTGAATTTACAAGGGGTTGGTCTGTCAGAAAGATAAAGCGAGTTGCCCATTCCAAAGCTTAGTAGGTAGGTACCTATCGAGAAGAACGGACAAGAAACTCCACGAACGCTCCTTTAAATCAAAATATTGTTACAAAATATTGGTTAAAAATATTAGATATACACATCATGTGAGAACGATGTACACGTTAAAAGCGTCTATAGTTAACAAAACATTTTTTAAATTAAAATAATTCATGGCAGCTAAGAGATGACCATGGTCCCAACTGACGGCGGCGTTCACAAACACGACGCATGGATCAGCACCATTCAGCTCAACAATTTTGAAGGGTTCCGAATGATCCAACACCATGCGCCACCATCACCGAGACATTTAAGTGAGCATGATATACCTACTCTCAACTGCAACACACAGGGACAGAGATCTAATCTAGAGCTTTTGAATTCCTGTTTCTCAAAGACAATCCAATAATGCTGACTGGGTTTCATAGATTCTGTATGCATCGATATGTGTCACCTAAATAAATGAAATTGCTCTCTAACTAAATGCTAATATAAAAAAATGGCGATATATCGATCGTAAACCTAGATATGTACTCGACTTCGTTTAGAATTCGACAAGTCGACTCATCTAATTAATCTGTTGTCAAATCCCATGTTAAGAGTTATATTAAATTGGTTCTAGGCAATAAACGTTGCATAAAGTTTTAAGTAGGTAATATTTAACCATAATTTTTTTGACGTTTAAACATCACTTGACTATATTATAACGAACGACTTGCATTATACTAAGCAACGTTTATAAATAAACCACATAATATGGTTTAGTGTTTGCTAATCACATCAGCTAATCTTAGATTTGAATCATTGTTTGAGAAGTAGCAGATTCACTGAGTGATAAGAGACTTGGCTTGATGCTTTTAGAAAATGCGAGTATTATGAAAATTCATTAAATAGCAAATATGTATTGGCTATTATAATCATCGTGCAAATACATGACTCGCAAGTTCTACGTGAAGCAGAATAAAGGTACATAATCTAGACCGCGCGGCTAGATGAAGCAACGACCTAATTGTCGTGATATTTGTCTTCATTCTTCATTATCTTCGTCATCATTCTTCATTATCTTTTTTGTTAGCTAATGTCAACCTTCAGATTTCTGGCCTAAATCCTAGAATGCAATGAGCTGATCTAGGCCTCATTAATTCAAAGCACGGCAGTTTGAATTGGAGCACTAACTTGTAGCGAAGTTGAAGTCAATTTGCTACCTGTGTAATTGGTCTTTTTGGTTTGGACCACGACTGATCCGTTTCTGAAAATTGTAGTTGTTGCAACTGGAAGTCTTGGATATATTTCAAATGTTACCGACCCAAAATCGGAACGTGTCCCCTAATAAATCGGGTTAAACCAAGACTCAAATCAGAAAGAAACAAGTTTCATAATTACCTTCACAAGAAGGAGGATCTCCCGTAACCTTACTTTAAACAGAGCACGTGCTGAGTGAAGTGTTCCAGCCATTCGGCCGTGATCGATTTAATTAAACCCTACACGCCCGCTTGTTTATAACAACAAGAACAGTAACATGTACTTACCTCTGTAATGGGTAGACCCTGAAAGGAAGGTATACTGTGGATCTAAAATGGTATAGGTATAGGTTTCTACGGGTATTAATTTTCTTGGATGACTTTAGCTAGTGAGTTAGATGCTGCGGTCGGTTTTTTTTTGTATAATTGTATGTCTTTGTGTTCGCCAAATACTCTCACTTACCGCTTTCTGCTTTAAGTATTATAATACGACGAATGTGCTTCGCAATTAATGCCAATTTTATGCCAAAACGAATTAAATAAACATTAAATTGTAGTAGCATTATAATGAATGAAGTTTCTATTTGCTTGAGTGTCTTTTTGTCGACTCTATGATTATTTCATGAACATAACACATTTAAGTTAAACATGAAATTATTATAAACCGTTTCAGCTGGAAAATGAGAGTAAATTCCAAATTGAAAATCGTAACGTTACTTTCGTGTACCTCTCACGCTTATTAAAGTTATTTTGATAAAATTACGACAACGACAAAACTTTTACCGAAATAAGGTTGTTTTCGATTTCTTTGGCATTTTGCCCACAAGCAAGATGTCGGCCGCAGTGTATTTACACCTACAAATAGGGTTAAGAATGTCTGTAGGTAACCTACTATGTGGTATGTAAAAGTTGTTTATGAATCTATTGCATGCAGGACATGTACAGCTCATTTACTGCCACCATATAAATTAACAACATAACACCTCACTGCACTGCGAATGCTTAGAAATTATTCTTAGAAAACCTAACAGCCTGTGTGGAATATGTATGACATAAAATACCCATAAAATCGACAATACACTCTCAAAATATTTATAATACCTCGAAGACTCATGGCTTGCTGGCTTGCACTTGAATAGTGCGTGGGCTTGCATAAGGACGACCGCTAGTAACGGCCATTCTACGTGCTTCGAATGTATTTCCAAAGCAAATATCCAACATTTGCATATGCAAATCACAAAGGTTTTACTTCGACTAGCTTTGCAACACCTTCGTCTATTATCTCCTGAGTTCCAAACTGAGATCTGGTTTAACTTGTATCTGGCGCTCGCCTATTGTGCGACAACGGATTGCCGGTGCAGCGTTACGTGATGTCGTGTAGATAAGACGCACCTAACAAGAAAAGAACGTTAACGGTTCATTGAAATCGAAAGAGTACACTGTACGGGCTGAGTGAACGCATGTACCAGGCCCGAGAACAGGTTCCGAGTGGCGAGCGAGCAGCGAGTCAGCGACACATCCCGAGTGGCCCGCGAGGTTACCGCGCAGTGCTCCGCCGGCCGCTTATCTACGTGCGCGTGCACATCCGATACCTACCGAACGATCGCGGGAAACAACCGCCGCGAACTTTAAACCAAAGCCGCTGCAGATAACGTTTATTTACAACTAAACGATACCAGTGCTTTCATATTAAATCAAAACTTACAAGGATATTGATTATGAAAACTTGATTCGGATGGTGTTTGAAGTGTTTGTGCAACCGGCATTTGAATAGCCGTTTGATAGTATGTTGCGGAGTGGACTGGCTTGATTAAGTGGGTGTAGCCATGGCGAGCTTCGAAGACCTTGCCATCGACTGGGCGTCGCTGTGTCAGGATTGTCCGGAATGCTGGACAGAGTCAGGTAAACGAACCTTTTTGACAACCGTCCCAAATTCGTCTCTAACTTTTTTTACTGATGTTTACGGTTCGTTTGCAGTTACTCCGAGACATGAATCAAGGTTTCCATTAACTGTCCATTTTTGGTAATGTGAATCACTTCGCTAATTTGCTGGTGGAGTACCCTCGTTTGCGGAACTGTACCATGCCTAATTAGCGCTCCGAATTCTAGCATTTTAGTTGCCATATCAGTAAAATATTTAGTGCTATATATTTCGAGTGAAGGTAATCCACCTTGGTTAATATATTGGGCAAAGTCGAATTAAAATTAACACACATGCATCAATTTAAGTTGTTCGTAATTAAGCAGGTAGGTAGGAACACAAGCGGTTTAATTAATGCACGGTCCAAAGCGGCGACCCACAGGTGCAATCAAAAGTAAATTATCGCTGTTTTTCGAAAGACAATGCCTTTTCTATATATTCAAATATTTGTACTTTAGGTAGGTACGCCCTGTTTTATTCCGGAATTATCGTACGTATAAGGTATCGTTATATTATATATTTCGGTAAATTTCACATTTCGCCCTATTTTACATTCTGATAATAAAATTTTAAAGCATTGCTAACTAGTTAAATGAAACCGATAAGACTAGATTTTTTCAAATTGTGTGTAGAACAATAAAAGTGTCATAAAATGCCGACTAGTGCACGTAAATGTGTCTGTCTGCATGAAAAAGATAAATTCGTGCATCTCCGTGCTAATGTAATAATGACTTATTTTGTCGAATTTATTATGTGTGTCGTTTTTGTCATGAACAGTAATTGCACTGCACTTTCAAATACTGGTAACGGCAAGCGAAATTTTAAGAATTCTGATACTTTCTGTATCTTATACAGAAAGTACACATTATTAGACGTCGTTGTATTTTTAGGCCGTATTTACTAGAGAGCTGGCAAGACCTATGGAATCTTTTTGGTCTTCTGTAAATTGATAGTAGCAAAAGAATGTTCTAAAATGATTATTAGAAGAATCCATCTTGGCATCGTAGCAGGTGGCGTTCTGTAGTGTCCGCCTACCCCATTGGAAAAAGGCATTTATTTTTGTAATAATTTATCCTCCGTCAGAATATACAGATAATAAAGTTTAGTAACTCATCAATATCGTCCTCATCGTAGAAATATGTAGAAAATGCAAATAATCCAAAAGACATCAACGCGATACAAGAACTTATCTTATAAAAATCTTAGTTAACGACATGCACAAAAGCAAATATTTATGCGTGATGAATTGAGGATTATATGCCTATCTTGCCTTTTAATTTATTTTTATTTGTCGCACGTACGCAGAGCGGTTATCTTCATTGAATTAACGCATATTACGCATTATAAAACAACATGGATATTACCTACGATATGGGAATTCTTCATAGACCGCTACAATGTAAATTTTGAAGCAGAATCCATAACACGAACGCTTGGCAGTTGTTCTGCTAGTTAATGATCGAAATGAGAAGATATTGGTATAAACGTAGCTGCAGGCTACAACCCATCTAATAATGCACTAGTTTTAAATTACACGACATGGGCCAGCCCATTCCCGGTCCACAACTCATTATTTCCTACCATTATTTATTGGTTGCACGTACTGAGGCGCGGTTATCTTACTCGTTCTAAATGAAACATGTCGAAGCGTTGGTTGTGCTGAGTGCAGACGCTTCGCTGTTAACACTTTCGTGAAAAAGAAACGTGTGATAATGGTGCGTTGACCTTGGTAACGTGTTGCGTCTCAGGTTCGTTTAGTGTTGCACTGGTCACGCTTTCCGACATTACTACTCATAATTGTGGAGGGTAAATTAAATTGTTTTTTTGTTAAGTGCTTTTATTTTTGTTGTCGCATGTAGGATTTAATACCCCTTCTGCATGTTGATGATAGAACAGTGAAAAAATATTTACCTATCTCTTCTTCTGGTACCTCTAGAATTAATGAAGAATTGAGAAGAGTATACTGACTAACTCTTACGCTTGTAGAGAGGTTGTGGGTTGGAAACATGGACAACCAGTCACACCATAGTGCAAGCTGGTTAACTTTTAACCTATCATATTTATGGCAGACGTGGCTACAAGACTAGACTTTCTTGGAATTAATTGAAACTCAGACCAGTCCGGGTTCAGATTTCTGCATTTCCTTTGAGGAAAACGGTTATTAACTTTTCTGTTTCACAAGATATAGATAATTGAATTGATATTGACGTTTATTTTGAGAAATTGCTAAATGTGTGTTAAATCTAAAATCACCTATAAATCTAGATAATTTATGATGAAATGTCATTAAAATAAAAGCCATAACATTTACGACTAAAATTAAGTGAGTTTCCTTTGAGTTTTGTAATGTTGCCAGCAACTTGTATTTCGCACCCATTACCGAATGAGAGGCCTGTTAAACATGTTACCATGCAGAAAAATGTTACGCACTTAAAGCAGATTTAAATCAAAATATCATACTTTATCTTATGTTAAAGATCTCGAATACCACCACACACACACCACTGCTTTGGTTGGTATTACAAATCGTCAGAAAATATATAGATTATATTATATTATTATATAAACCGTATTAGTGCGTTTGCTTTAATTAATTAAAACTACATATCAAGATTTCTCTAAAAGTGTTAAGAAAAGGACGAAGAAGAATAGAGTATGAGTTTTCCTAAAAACGTATCCTAAACAGTGAAAAGTCAACACAGTATTCACTATTTTCTGATTCGACCTTTGACAGGAATTTCAGTTTATCTTGAAAGAGTTGGTTCAGTCAAAGATCAACTCAAATAAATAAATGATATCGACGTGTTGCTAGTTGCTCAGATATTGTGGAGTTGATAGTTGAGTCTTTGTGATAAGGCCATATTTTTTACATATTATTTGTGGTATATAACATTATTGGTTCATTAGCGGTCAGTTGTCAATTAAACCTATTTCTTGCGTAACAACTTCTATCGAAACCGATTATTTCATTATCATTAGTCAGTTGTGTCTCTCCCAGGGCTCGTCAGATGTATTGATTCGTTTTACAGCTTTTAATTAAAACCAACAAGTATCATTAGTGTATCTCGGAAGCCTCCATAAAGCAGGGGTAGAAAGTTAGGGTCGTGTTGCAATATCCGCTATTCAGTTACAATGTTAGCGAATTCAATCAAGACAGCTGCGTATGTTATGGACATAGGCTTTGATTTGTTAAATATTTCTGTGCCTACGTTAGTTTCACTTAATGTTTAGTCTAGACAGCCAGGTATGTGTCTTGTTTATAAAAATTGTAGGAATAAAATAGTCAAATTAAAATTGTACATAAAAAAAAAAGTTGGATAAAGTCGACTATTAAAAAAAATTCATCCATAGCTATCTGTGAATTATCTGAGTCTTAGGTATGTACACGGGTATACATACCATAAGTTGAAGTAACAATGAAAGTCGCGTCATTTGTTGCTTCAATTTTATTGTGAGTGGCCAAGAAACTTGCAAGAAATCTGTGTAGAACAAATGAAAAGCAACTTCTATCAGTAAGAATAGTTAGAATGTTCAATATAATGGATCGACTTAATTTTTTTTCATACATTGCTTGAAATAAGATTAATGGCTACATCAGTTGAATCTAACATGGCCGGGATTTTGCATAGCCAGTTCTAAATTACAAACGTTGCGGAACGCTTTCTTGCAGATAATATAAAGAAAACCCAATTAATCATCACAACACGAAGTGAAACTAAAAACTGTTGAACGTGGATAAACGGCCGTCGTTTTCCACGAGAAAATCATATGAAAACAAGTTAATTTGATTTTAATGGTGTGATTAATTTAATCAGAGTGGTTGAGACTGGCAGTTTTACTTAGGTTGGAATCTGACTAGAGTATTTGATCTTATAGGGAAGTAAAAGTAAACTATAGCTAGATGGTATTATTAGTAGGTATAAAGCTACCAATTTTAAAGAACTTTTTTTTTGTTATTATTTATTTATCATTAAGGCACATCAACAACTCAAACACAAACATTTACAAATAACAGAGAACAGAGACATGGACTAGTGTTTACGTCAATTACAGACGTGCACAGATTATTTATGCTGGGCTTGCTCTTGACTCTAGTCTAGGTCAGTGGTGACGAAGACAGAGTCGATGATGGAGTGAGCTTACCCAGAAGAAGCCTGTTCACTCTCACTTTGAAGAGATTAAGGCTGTATGCCTTCGGAAACACAGACGCAGGTAGAGAGTTCTACTATTTTGCTGTGCGCATTACAAAAGACATTTGGAAACGCTTAGTACGAATTGGTGGAATAGCAACTAGGTAAGGATGGTAACTTGCAGTGTGTCTAGATGACCGATGGAAGAAGGGGGCCGGTTCAATGAGGTCGTGGAGTTCTTGGGCACATTCACCGAATGAATGATGTAACTACTTTTTTGTAACAATATTTTGATTTAAAAGCGTGTCCGTGGAGTTTCTTGCACGTTCTTCTCCATAGGTACCTACTACGCTTTGGAATGGGCAACTAGCTCCATCTTTCCGACTGACCGACCCCTTGACAATTCAAAAGTGCCTGTAATTGGTTTATTTGAAATAAATGCTTTGAGTTTGTGTTTGAAATGTCACTAGTTTTTTTTTTGTTTTAATGAATTACACAATTCTTCCAACTTTATGGCGGTTCAGAAGTGGGCTACTCGATGTGCAGTACCCCACCCCTCACCCCCGCGGTTACATGTATTTGTTACTGCGCAGCTTCTCGCCTCATGTTCAGAGCTGTCGTAAAGTTTGCATCTGGCTATACCTACCTAAGTTTTGGACGAAGTTATAGATTTATAAATTGACACTACTTATAATGTGCGTGTATTTGTAAGAAAGAAAGAAAATACGTTTATTTGCGGTAAACATGACGCAAAAAATAACATAAACACAAAAAATAAGAAAAGGTTGGGGGAAACATGCTTCACGTCCACGCAAAATGGCTATCGCTCAGCATTATGCTGCGACCCTATGCAAGACACAGCCCCAGCGCTGGTTTTCAGCGACAGCTTGTACTTATTTCTATTTAAGTAAAAGGATATCGAATCCAAAATTCTAGCGTACAAAGGTTGAAGTAGGTACACTTCTTAAGGTCACTCGGTGTGTTGACGTCACTACATTACACATTCACATACAAGAATGCGACTTTTCAAGCAAGGACCGTGTCATCTTGCGTCCTTTAAGAAACGGGTGGAACTCTGTGTACTTATTTCTGCGAGATTATACGTGATCATAAAATTTTCGAGGGGCGATATTTTGAAACCTAAGCATAATAACAATTTGATTCTTTGTACTGCATTAAATACATTGAACGCAAAAACGTGATTCTGTAAATAACTTATGTGAAAATTATTATAATTTTATAATTCCATGTAAAAATTACTTCTTAGTTTTCAATTTTATATCTTTGTTAGAACTCATGTAAAGATTTGATGACTCTGCTATGTAGGTATGAGAGATGCTGTGATACCCAGTGCTGTTTTTATTACAAAAGAATATTTTCTGCAAATAAATTATTCTTATCATAAACGTGTAAGTTTTCTCACAGCAAGCATTTTCCTACAATTATTTAATGTACTTAGTTCTCTAGCTGAGTCTGTTTTGAATAGCAGACATATTATTAATCGTGTATACCTGACTGATAAAAAATACAATGGAACACGAGGTAAATAGAATACAAAATAATTATAAGCAAAATTATTAATGGGTATCAGATAATGTTCTTAATAATAGTCCTGTATTTCTTATCCTGTACTAATTGCCCGACGTACCTCGCAATATAAATGGTTTATGTGAATAAACCATTTGGAACCACCATTTTGGACCATTTTTTTGAATTGGACTGTTACGTGAGTAACAGTCCAATTTATTGTCGCCTTTCCTTTAGCGCCATCGTCAGGATCTCGTTAACCATATAAGTCAAATCAACTCTTATTTTCCGTTAACACAAACCATTTAAAATTCCTGATTAGTGAGGCAAACTTAAGGTAATTAATTAAAACGTTTTTGCAATCAGGTGGGAAACTACTTTCTATCTTAGGAAAACATGACACGATCACATAAAAGTTAGTGTTAGTTCTTATTTCTGTTTCGGTTAGCGTGATTGGAGCTAGCTTTTGCGAAGTTCCGTCTTCCGTATCGATGTTAAAAACGGAATAAAACTGTTTTTTTTAATCCAGATTGTAATCTCCTCATTAGTTACTCATTCTCTTTGGAGATAGTCAAGCCGACGAAGATAATTTCATTATCATATCGCCAACTGATCTCCGTTTCGCTCAGCTGTTCGATAATTCTTATAAAATAATGACAGAGCTCACAGACTGCTGACGAGTTAATTGAAAGGTACGTATTATAATTGCTAGAGATTATTTCACTTTCGATTCACACCCAAAAGGTAGTAATTTATTTCATTGAACATTGTTCTTACGCCAATCATTGTGGGCGTGAAACGGTTCTTATTTAATTAAACCCGGCTTTAGTTCACACGCTTGTTTCTGGCATTGACTTAAGACCTTATGTCAGATTAAGTAGGTAAGTACTATTACTATTCGGTTACGGAATAGATTCTTATGGGCATTTTGTGTACGTAGCTTACATAGATCAAAAGCCTACGCAGGCGGTCAACAAATTGATTGCTGAGTCAATGGCAATGTTGCCATTTATGGGCAATTTACATTGGATAAGATAAAATGGTAGTTTTGCTGATTCAACTGGGTTATAATAAGGTGGTGTTGTTTTATCGTTAGCCAAATAGATATGTATTAAGTCGAACCTAAGAAATTATACGTAGACATTCATCAACATCTGCCTAGCCGATTCCAAACTAAGTTGGGGTCGGCTTCTAATCTCTCCTGATGTAGCTGAATAGCAGTATTTTACATGAAGCGACAGCCTATCTGACCTCCGCAACCCAGTTACTGGGTAATACGATACCCCTTGGTGAGATTGGTGGTTAGACTTTCGGGCTTCTGACGACCCGTAACGACTGCCAAAGATCCAGAAAAGACCGTCGGGACCAACGGCACGGAGGGGTCTTGAATATGTAAATATGGTCATCAATCCACAGACCAACCACGGTAAGCGTAGTTTAACCTGATCGCTCGGCCCTTGCGGCTGTTATTACTTAGCCATAAGCCTACGTAGACATTGTGAACGAAAATTCTACTTAGACATTGTTTTTTTTTTCTGTTTGCGAATAACTTCGATATTTACGAAACATTGGGTCTTCAGCTTAACCCAAATATTTTGATCGATGGTGCCGGTAAATAACACGTACGTGCCGCTATCTTTTCAGTACAAAGTGATGTGAATGAACTTAGCCATGGAAACTATTAGGTAATGCGTGCTTTAGCTTACAAACGTCAAATAAAAGTGTTAATATGACGACAAACAGGTGGCGAAAATATCTTTCACTTCAGTTTTATGTGTGTTTTATTTAATGCCTGCTACTGCTGTATGTACTCCTACTTTCACCAACTTTATTACTTATTACGATTTTTACGAGACAAGTAACTTTTTACAGGACCTAAAAGTCTAAAAGAATGATACTTAATATAAAAATATGTAAGACCATTCTCTTTCGGTTCCAGTACGGTTCGTTCGTAAGTTCTCACGACTGCAAGTGATCGGTGGGCCTGTCATTGACCCAAGAATTAGTGGACCCAGAACTTTATAAAGGGTGTCCAGCAGGAATTTTTCAACTTTAAATCAACGTTACTCATTTGTTAGCGGGGTTAGGGCCGCGGAGGGGGTGGCGCTAGAAGCTACGTTTCTGCGGATTTGTCAGTCGCCATGAGTCATTGGTCGGGCGCGCACCGCGCGTACGCGGTGGAGCAATATTTAATGAACGGCAATTCGCCTATTCGAGCGCGTCGTGCTTTTTGTTTGCATTACAACATTCGGCGATTAAGCGATGGTCCGAGTACGCAGCTTATCAGAACGTGGGTGCAAAGATTTCGAGAAGAAGGGACAATGATCAATAGGCCGCCGCCAGGACCGTCTACGTCGGCAGCAACACCAGAACGAGTGACACAGGTGCGTCAAGAAATTCTAAGAAATCCAAGGAAATCAGTAAGAAAGATTGCCGCCTCTACAGGCATTAAGAAGTCAACTGTGCATACGATTTTGAAAAAAAAACTAAAGCTTCATCCCTATAAAATGCAAATTGTCCAAAAATTAAATGAGAACGATTATGTTTCAAGGGAAAGGTACGCCAGAACGGCTTTGGAACGATTTCGAACCCCGAGAACACTTGGAAACATATTGTTCAGCGATGAGGCACATTTTCACATCGGGGGTTACGTAAACAAGCAAAATATGCGTTACTGGAATCCCAACAACCCAAGAGAACGTCATCAGAAAAGTTTGCACTGCCCTAAAACCACAGTATGGTGCGCCATCTCAGCTCATGGAATAATCGGACCGTATTTTTTTAATGAGGGGGAATCTGTGAATTCCTCTGTATACTGCCGCATGATTGATGAGTTTTTGGTGCCGCAATTGCAAGTTTTTCCAGGGCGCAACAATAGGACACATTTCCAGCAAGATGGGGCAACCCCGCACACTTCTAGGGTATCCATGTCGAAGTTAAGGGATATTTTCCCTGGAAAATTAATAAGCAAGTACGGAGACATAGCCTGGCCACCACGATCGCCTGACTTGACGCCTTGTGATTTTTTCTTGTGGGGATACCTCAAGTCTAAAGTGTACTGTAATAATCCCCGCACCATATCTGCCCTACAAGAAAATATCCGGCGTGAAATTGATGCAATCCCCCAAGCACTGTGTTCGCGCGTATTCGCCAATATGAGGGTTCGCTTACAAGAGTGTGTTGCGCGAAACGGACGTCACTTGGAAGACATTATTTAAAAAAAATAAAATCCGCAGAAACGTTCTTTGTTTTAAAAATAGAATACATATTTTGAATGTAATAATATGTTTTTTATTTAAGTTTAAAAAACAAAATTTTCCGCTGGACACCCTTTATGAGCTCCAATAGGTACAACTTTATTCCAATGCTGTTCGAAATGATTAAATTGGTTCTAATAATTCGCTCGTAAATACATAATCACGTTTCTCGGTCGTGTTTGTTTTTTTGTTTGCTTTGTTTTCGTCAAATTATTGAAAATGCTGAGCATATTTCGTTGTTCACACCTCTGCCAAACCCTTCGGGTAAATACAGGCGTGATGATATTTGAAATAACGATTCAGCAAAGTTATTTGATAACCTAAGTGTTTCTTTGCCAATTAACTTTAAACGGGCAAGAGTTGCTGAGCGAATCATGTCTCCAATTTCATAAAACCACAAGACCAAAAGTTTAAAAGGCAACATTTTGTACAATGATCAAACGAATTACTAGATGCCTTTTTCAATATCAAAGCACTCTCTTCAAATAACTTACATGTTTTATTAGCTTATCTGTCTTTCAATAAAAAGTAGGTAATAAATGGATGTTCTATTTTACAGTATTAATTTCATAGCGGTAACAATAAAATGATTGTTTTTATAGAATACAACTGCACCTGTCTTCATGTCATCTATAAGTGATAGGTGTGATATGTTATACGCCATTATTTTTTCAATACCTAACTGTATGAAAAAGCTAAGCTACGTATTTCATAGTGAGTGATTGTGATAGATAACACTATCAAAACCTTTGACTTGATTGATGATCGTTCATTGTCATCTGTTCTGTGCTTTTCTGTGACCTCTTTTTAAAATAAACGTCATGCAACGGATGGTCATTTCACAAAGATTTACCCTTTTTTTTTTGTCGCTGAGAAATGCATTACGCATCCCCGCTTGTGGGGGATGAGACGGGGTATGTGGGACTTCTGTCGGAATCCGCCACCGACAGTATACCCACTATAACTCAGCGGTGTTCCCACATCGCCGTGATGGGAGGGCCATGGGAAACCGGCTCAGCCTTTACTTCCGCAACCCTCCCGGCGTATGCCCGCCTAGCTGGCGGGCCCCACATGCCCCCCATTTGACTGGGGGGCTACGGGAATTGCTGGGAACACCCGGCCACTCCCGTCCGACACTGGTGGAGGCTCGTGCAATACAGGCAAGGGCGCCCCCGCACCCACCTCCTGCTGGCCTCCACCCGGGAGGAGCCGGAGGTGACTGCCAAACCGACGTCCTCCTCGACCCCCACTCCGTCTCCGGGTATCAACTTCCAAGTGATGATTGAGTCTTCTTACTTTTTCCAACAAGGGACAAAAACGTCACTGGAATGAATAATTAGCAATTGGACATGGTCAAACAACCGTTATAATGTAAGTGTATCCGAATTCTTAGCTCATTGCCTCTGTGTATCACTTTTGAATATAAACATTAGCATTTGAATGGCTGTAAATCAATGGAGTCGCCTACTTAAGGGCCTCGGCACAAATCCACTGAATAACTGCCTTGCATGACAACTTATTTGTTAAGTGGAACAAATATTTAAGCTTTAGAAAATGGGCACAAAGTTGAAAATAATATGACAATGCTCTGACGAACGATGCTAGCAAATGGTTTATTTATACAAATTAGTAGGATGGTTCTCACAAACGGATAAACTAAACTTAGATGATTTTTGTTACCAAGTTGAAACCACAATGAGTGGGCTACAGGTATTCGCCTTTGTCTCTAAGGTCGACTACACATTGACAATTAACTCCATGAGTGACTCTGACGGTAACTTCCATCACGTAGGCCGTTGTCGGTTTGATTGTCACTAAACAAGTACTTAATGATATAGAAAGGGAACTTATAAGACGAACGAATAAAAAAAAACTTAGCGACTGATGATGAGATACTGTATTAATAATTTGAGCGATATGAATTTGAGTAAGCGAAAAATTTACTAAACTAACAACGAATATTGATTAATAATAAAATCCAGAACGAACTTACTAAAAGTGGGTTGTGATTAATCCATTTCAGATATTAAAATTCTAGCCGTGTGACTAAATGACTAAGGGAGCGACTAGATACACAGAGAGGGCTATTCAATATTAAGGTAGAAACGATTTTTCCCATTGAGGTTAGGTTAGTATAAATTTGCGCCCGAAGAGGCCCGCAGTGGCGGGCCGGCACCAGTCGGGGGTTGCGGAAGGATCGTACGTTCCCGCGACCCCCGGCGTAGGTGTGAGATGGAACACCGGGGTGGTTTTTAGTCAGTAAGAGTCTGACAGACCCCGCCGCCCGCCCCAGGGCGGCGGACATCCATGAGGATTTTCCACCCAGGAAACAATAAAAAAAAAAAGTATAAATTTGCGGAAGGATCGTACGTTCCCGCGACGCCCGGCGGCGGCGTAGATGTGAGATGGAACACCGGGGTGGTTTTTAGTCAGTAAGAGTCTAACAAACCCCGCTGCCCGCCCCAGGGTGACAGACATCCATGAGGATTTACCCCGGAAACAAAAAAAAAGGTTAGGTTAGTATAGTTTTATAGTATTTTTCAAATTGGTTTTCTATTCGAAACACTTCATTTAAGATAAAATGCCGCTCAGTGTAATTAAATCATTTATCGAATATTGAAAAAAATGCAGGACGTAACGTAGACACTCAAACAAATATTAGGTCGCTGAAATATAATGAAGCTTCGCGTTTTGTATTTTACGTAAGTAACTCAAATGAATGTTTGTAAGTTGCTGTTCTGTTGATTTCTCGTCACTCGCTGTCAGTCGCTCACTTAGTAATACTATAACGTACATTAATTATTGTTGTCACTTAAAACTTTAATTTACAGTCACTCGTTTAAATACTACCCATATAGAAATACTATTTAATGTGGCGTATTATCACTCTTCCTTAAGATACCGTAAGATAACAGATTTGTTAACACAAATGCACTTTAAGTGATTATCTGACCTTTGTCTTCTAACAAAGCTGAAGTGTCTACATTCACGATACGTAAAACTAAATAACAACCCGACGATAGTTTTATAGACAGACATCGTTAAACGAAGCAATAAGTGCGTTTTATAACACAATATTATCGCTGAAACAAAGATCTTCGTTGACGATAAACCGATTGAAAAGATTTCTAACGTCAAACAGAATTTTATATGCATAATATGAATGAATAATGAACATTGAAATTATCGTATACGTATATCTAAAGCGATCGTATTTTTCTTACGTTGACCGTTGCGATGTAGGTAATTTACATTAGATCTCCACACGTCATAAATGCCACGCTAATGATTCTTTTTACGATTGTCTTCTGATGGCTTTCAGAGTAATGCGAGTCAATGCACTCGTTTTTATTTTGTTTTTTGTATCAAGCCATGCCTCTGTTTTCTTTGAATATATTGCTATTTCTTTACTTACCTATACTGCTGCAGCTGAAGAGTTTGTTTGTTTGAACGCGGTAATCTGTGGAACTATCAGTCGGGTTTGAAAGATCTTTTTGAAAATTCAAATTCTTGAAAAAGGATATAGGTTATTTAAAATCACGCTACGACTTAGGAGACGAGCGAAAAGAAAAAACGTAGTAAATAATGCTAAGTGAAAACGAGGTAATAGCGCAGGCTGGCGATATTTCTCACGGAGGAAGTCACGGGCAGAATCTAACCTAGTATATCTAGACTCGGAAGCCAGAAGTACTTAAGTCAAATATTTTTTTATGCAAAAATTTTACAGGAGACGGTTTAATTCGATTGGTGTGAAAAAAATGTACTACGGTTAATGTTTTTATTATTTATTATTACACAATTATGAACTAGTTACAAATCAGAGTATGGCTATTTATGCTTTATTTATTATTTACTGAAATATCTGACTTAAGTTTCTTTGAACATCAAAAAATTGCGACTTAAGTGTTTAGTATCGTACTATAATTACTTGGCTTATTTATTTTATTTTATGATTTTAAAATAAACTGTGAAAAATTATGGTTATTAATTAAAAATGTATAATATAATTCGTGCAATAAAGTCAAAAACTAACAGTCACTCTCTTCTGAATCTCGTATATCTGGATCAACATCCTTGGTATCGTCAGTAGTTACTAAATTCTGGTAAAAAGTATGGAAACATTCTGGTATTAAAGTTAAAAGTGATATTATATCACGTTTTTTTTCGACACTTATTGGTACTGGCTTGTCAGTAATCTGCATCAAATTAAACTCCTTATCTCGTCGCGTGTTCCGTTTGAAATTAATAGTTTTGAATGATTCATCTCTAGAAAGAGATGTTTTGTACTTTATGACGCCGTACTCAGAGTCATAACTCAGCCACTTTACATCATGCCACTTGAAAATATTTCCGTCCTCGTCTTTCTTTCGGGCTACTAAAGGACCTTTCAATAAACTAGCGAAATCAAAGAAATCATTTTGTCGCATTTCTTTAACGGTAAATTTTTTGCTACTCGATCTTACTAACTGCATCCAATCGTGTGGGTGATAAATTTGTATTTCGGTTTTTTTCTTTTTTTTTTCAATAATTGCATGGTCTAAGTCAACCTCCATATGTGTATGACCAGGTATCATAAACTTGTGATGTATTAACTTCATTGAAGGTTTTACAGTCAACAAGTACGTGAACATTGCAGCCACGTGAGTGTTCTTGTTTTGTCCTCCACAAGTGTCAGAGTACAAAATCACTTCTGAGATTTCTTCCGGTTGTTCTCGTAAATATGCAAACAAACAAGAGGCTATTTGATTAGCACCGCGACCCGAAATACCCTCATACCACATATGGTGCGTTGACATTCCAGTTGCGTTGTCATGTATTGTAAGGTTGAAGGTCCAAAGTTGTCTTTTATAAAAGGCTACAGATGATTGTAAAGCTGGGGTTGGCAAGCATTGCTGTAGGTTAGGTCAAAAGTCAGGCATTTGATTCTGTTATTTGTAATTGCGATATTTTTATCACACTGCTTCTCTTTGTACGCCATATCAGCGGCTAGCAGATGAGAGTCGCGTTCTTCTCCAAGGGCTAATTTTGTGATCTCGTCCATAGCAATATTTAATTTCATTTTAAACAGGTCGCATGTGTGACAAGTGTCCACTTTTGGTTTTTTGAAACTTAAATTTAATTTATGAAATTCTTTGCGGTATATCTTATCACTCACAGGATTTTCATGTGATTCTGAATAAAGAGAATACATTTGCGATATAGTCAAATGCGATGGTAAATATTTGCGGGTGCTTTTACGTCTAGTGTAATGACTTTCATAGAGTGGAAACGAATTGATATGATTAATCACCTCTTGAATTTTTTGTTCTGAATGTTTGTTTGCTGGTGTAATCTTTCCACGTTTGTCTGTTGGTATAATTCCACTCGAGGTGCCACGTTTCTTCAAACCGATTAGTTTGACAAAATTATCACTTATAGATAAGGTTTTTAGAAAGCAACCTTGACACACGGATATTTTTTCACTATTGATGTTAAAATGATACGTATAAGTCCACTGTCTATTTTTTTGTAAACTAGGATCTTCGACCCGACGACGCTCGGTTTTTTTCTCTCGAATGGTAATCAAAGATGAAATGAACGCTGCCCTTAAATCATAAGACCCAAGATTCCAAACCTCTTTGTGAATTATAGCTCGTTGCTCATCACTTATTTTTTGACGACACTTATTTCGACAATTAGGTAGTTCCTTCATTTGACGTTTGCCGATAGTTTTTCCAGAAGCTGTCGAATAGGATTGGCCTAAATTTCTTTTTATTTTGTTTTCTTTCTTCCTTCTTCTACAGGGCACAGTTTTGCTTTGTTGTTGTAATGACGTATCTTCAATATTTTCAGGTACTTCATTTTGTGGTGCTATCTGTACATCTACTGATGCATCATAAACAGTGGTGTCCATCTCATCTTCATGTTGTATAAGCAAACTAGGACTGTCTGGAAAGTAGGTAGGATCAGCAACAGAATCGTCACTAGAATAGTCAATAGCAGCTTCATCATGAGTAATTTGTTTTTGAGTTCCAGATGTACTTGGTTGCGGATTAGTGAATGGGTCTTCATCGCCTGTAAAAGAGGGAAATGTAAACTTTTTGTTGTTATGGGTTGTAATTGTGTCAACAAAAACTATACATTTATTTTGCATATTGCATAAAAATGAAAGGAAAATATTCAAAACTTACCTTTATTCTCATTATTTAAGGCGAGATTTACTAACTTTCTGGCTCTTGAATCCATTATAAATACAGTTAATGCACTTCACCACTACGACCGTCACACCAAAACACTAATGGAGGAATACGTATTTAATTTTACTTCACTCACAACGTTCGTCAACTTTTTATCAAGCACTTCAAAAACGAGGGTAAAGTGAGGGTAGATACTTGAAAATATTATCGACACCAAAAACGGATCACTGTTACCAAGTTACTTAAGTCATTCGTTATAAGAGTTGTCATGCCGGGAAAAAAACTTAAGTCAACTTAAGTGGTTTTTGTCGCCGCTTGTTTTGTTGATACGACTTAAGTTTTATGGTACAGTCGACTATTGCGACTGAATGAAGTGACGGTGACTTACGTGCTTATTCCAGTCAACGGATAATACAAAAACATGGGTGCTGTGACTTTTTACAATTTTGAGCTAAAATTGACTTAAGTGCTTTTGGCTGCCGCGTCTAGATATATAAATACGTTAACCGAGTTTACAGTAGGTACCCATGTCACAATTTATTGTTTACTAGATTTATGTAGTTGAAGCAATTACTTCCATTGCAAGCGGGTCTATATATGGTGTCTTTGCTAAGGTTCATTTGGTCAAGTTTTTCTTCCTAGTTGCCTGTTGGTACGCTGTCATCTGGTTTTTATGAGTCTTCTCAGTTTTATTATCTTGTACTTTCAGGAATCTGGTATAAAGTTAGTTTCTTAAATGTCCCTATTTTCAAGTAGCACCTACTTAATTGGAAAGTTCATAATATGCCTACTTATGTACCGTAATAATCTCAACCACAAACATAATGTCTATGATCTCAATATAATATACTTTCTGGGTTCCATTTCCTTGGAATTTTCACACTCAATTATTTAAGTTTGGGTTCAACATAGTTTAAACAATTGGTGACGCTGCACGCAACTGCTTAAAATAGTGGCATTAACCTCAAATACATTCCCCAAAAGTTCCATGCATTCAGATGTTTTATTAATTCCTTCGTTAGTTTCTGTATGACCAGCTGCTAAATGAATATTATTTTAGGCCATGTCGTGACTTTCTTGTTGTAGACGTTATAAACCATCGATAGCTAATGGGCACTGCTGTTAGCTTAATATTGTCTTTATTGTCTATATGGGAATTCAAATTTGCATAAACGGAAGCCTTTATAACTTCTTCTGTATTTATTTTCAATATAACCGAGCGTATAACCTACTGCTACTAAATTAATACAGTCTTTCTTTTTATCAAATCTAAGATTAACAAAACAAAAAGTTGGTCTGGACTAGCTCCCAATATTCAAATAGACAATCAATTGAAACTGTAATATGAGAACCAGTAAAAATCTGAATATACATTCTATTTGCTTATGAGGGTCCATGCTTCATCGGTTTTGCTTTTTTCATGTCTGCCTCATTATGCCGAGATAACGTTACATTTGCGGAATTATGTAAGTAATATTACTGTACCTATTGATAGCTATTCACATAACTACGAATATAAAATTTTTTTATACGTCTTACCTAACTATCGCACGAAATTGGAAACCCAAATTGGAACAGGGATCAATAAAATTGTCGAAATTAATAATATCCGTTGTTACAATATATATAAACTGGTCACGAGCGTCCGATGGCTTTTTACTAATGAAGGAGAATGTTGTGCCATACTCAGTAATTAGAAGTATAATCTCAAGCTAATGTTATAAAAACTATAGTATATCCGGAGTTCGTGGTTCAGTGAATGATTTAATGTTGTCTGAATTACTTGAATAATTCATGAAGTTTCTGTAATGGTGCACTTTGTTTCTTTGCGCGGTTTTGATGTACATATTTAGACAATTGCTTGTGGAACCGGATATAAAAGCTAGATCATGAGTTATTTTATTACAATTTCTTCACTTATCTGAACACAATAGAAAGCGATTAGCGATCACAAGCTGTCTGTGTTTCTGTCATGATTACCATTTTTAGAATTAGTCGATAAACTTACAATAGAGATTTGTCTAGCATTCTGTTCTGCAGTAATCATTCAGTTTTCATTATTCATCAGTGTCTAGTGAACATTTATAGATTGTTGCTCTATGATCCTCTTGACCTCAATCTCATCTGAAAGAGAACCGTATGATTTGATAGCCACACCTTAAACTAATAATTTAATCTTTCTATTGCTTATAAATTTAAAGGTCTTAGTTAATTCACTGGGTCTTTAATGAAGAATCAATAAAGACAGTGGTCTTTATTGATTCTTCATTAAAGACACACACAAATAACATTTCAACGTTCTTCGATTTGAAAACTTATTGCCAAATGATAGCTTGATTACATAACAGATAATGATAGCCAATATAATATAAGTATCAACAGTAAGTTCGCTTTCTTTGTCTATCTGCCATGTTACAAGATGTCCAAAGATGGTAATCTTGCTAATTGGCTTTCAAAATGGAATGCAAACAGTTTAATTACGAATTTCCCAACGCACTTGTGAGTTGTTGTGAGATGTCGTGGGCAAATATGTCAATTACGATACACGTATTACAAAAAATGTTGGTAAGCTTTTTAGCGATGTGAATATAAAGATGTCAATAACATTTGTAGGAGACTTTAGATAGTATATTTTTTTACTCTAAGGCGCGTATGCGCGTCGTTTTTTATTATTTAAGCACCTAATCTTTTTCATTCCTTCTTTCTTTTGTATCCTTGTCTGGCAGAGACGAAATGTTTCAATATCAACATAAAATGCGCATGGGAATATTGATTTTAAGTAGGTAAGAGTTTCTGTCTGTTTCTGTTGGTGGTCTTAAATTCACGGGGGTGTAGTTACACGTTCACGTGCATACGTTGGTGTACACAATAATATTTTGAACTTTAAATATCAAGGAAGTGTGAATTCAATATACTTCTTCTCAAGGTTTAAAGTCTCAGGTTTGAAAGCTGCTGTGTCACATGTGTGACACTCATACAAAACTTCCGTAAATCTGTTTTCATTTACATTTTCTACGGTCTGTCTGTTTGAAATTGATTTAAAATGACTTCTGGATGGCTTCTCTTGATTAAAATGAATACAGTCACTATAATGAAAGGATGCAGTGAATGGAACTGTTTGCTACGTTCTCATCATCATCATCATCATCTTCCTGCCCTTATCCCATTTTACTTGGGGTCGGCGCAACACGTTTCGTCACGTTACGTTCTCATATTACTTACTTAATTTTTTCTGTGTAGTATAAAACATTTCAATTTAATGTAGAATTACAATATTTTTCTCGTGTTTCTATTATGTTGTTTCGTCTTAGTTTTTAATGAAGATTATTCAAGGAACAGGGGGGGTACGGGTGTGGCATAATGTGTAGCATTTCAAATGTTTTGGAAGCTACCTTACAATAGCTAAACTGTACATGAAAACCCTGAAAACGTGCTTTTTGATGCCGAGTTCTATTTTCATGGTTCAGGACACAAGCTCGGTCACCTTATAATGAAACCTGAATAGCATTCACACCTTTATAACCTTCAGGCATTGGACAAAAACTAGTAACAATATACCATCAATAAAGCTTCACACATAAATCTCATCACGCCTGGGTCATGTAATATATCACATATTCACTGTAAATAGATCCTATTGTCTTCGCGCGTGATACAGTGCCTCACAAAAACCTTTCGGTCATTCTTTTGTCTAAGTTTCCATTGTTTTAGTTTTCAAATGTCCTCTCCCATGAAGTTACGCAAGTTGGCGTAACTTGAACCTTTTTCGCCCTATACTCGTGAGAGCCCCAGGGTCCATGTGCTGTCAGCCGAGGCCGGGATACTGCAAAACCACTGCGATGTCAATGGCCACGCAATGAGCAATCAAGTCGCCCCTACTATGTAACACCTGTTTGGATCAAGTTCGCTTTCATAATTTCTTTGCGCGATAAAACAGTTTTTATTACTTCATCTGTTTTTGTTAATCGTTATGCTTATGGTAGTTACACAGCCGGTCATATCTGTAGGAGAAATTGTAGCATGTTCTTTGTGGACTTGGTGAAATAATCAGAATGCTTATCTTGTCCGTAGTAGGTAACCCAAGCAGCGTGTTTACTAACATGAATACAAATGAGTAAACTGCCAAAATGAGATTTGGGTTAAACCTCTAATCTTGATGAAAACACTTTTTACCCATAAACGAGTATCTGTAGGCTATTTAGATTTATTAAATGAGTTAAAATGTCCAAATTCGTTTTGCTATCCCAGAGTAGGTTCACGCCTATCTTGATTTGCTCAAATGACGACACGCACTCACTCGTAAAGCTTGTAATATAGTTGATTCGTAGTAGTATTGCTAGGGAGACAGGCAGGATGTGGACTGGTGTATCAAACAGGTCGCAGCGCCCGCGTTTGTAAGAGACACCTTGCTAATCACGGACCGCATTCCGCTCTATTGCCGTCCACCTTGCAAATGCGCAACTAATCGTCATTTTGTAAATCTTTTAGGGTTAGATTAGATATATATCCTAACTTCGTTGTAGGTGTTCTGGACTAGCTAAGCCCTACACTGCGGTCGAATGGGGGTAATGAGTTTTTTTTTCCACGAATCAGGTAAGAGTTTCGTAGCAAAAGTTGTTTAAAATTACGGGTAGAATCACCCTCTTGACGGATGCATCTGACTAATTCGCCATCCTGTATACGCTGCAGGAATACACACCAGACGTATAAGTGCAAATAAGATAATAAATTATATATAGGAAGGGTTACGTAATTGTTATCAGCTGATCCCACACTTTACAGCCCACACCCTAAGCCTTGTACAACCCGGATCCTCAACCTCATTGCCTAACATATATCACGTTAAACGTTACATCTTCCAGGATCAAAGTTCATCTGTAATTTTATTAGTAGAATCTAATCGTGAAAGATGGTTATCGTCGACTTAATGTGCTGTGGGAAGCTCGGTTAAGTGATCACGACGTGTGCCATCTAGTTAGGTAATGTTTTTTGGCGAAGAGTTGACGTCTGCCAAACTATTCTGTAAAAAAAAATACAATATCAAAAGGTATTTATTTGGAGTATTAAATGTATATGTTCTGGAGTTCTACGGAAAGAAAGAAAGCAAAGATGTTAAAGCTGTTCTGTAAATTTCACGGTGAAAACATAGGTGGAGTGAGCTTGAAATTAGCTGTCATTCCACTCGATGCTAGAGATTGACACCGTCGACAACTCACATCAAGCTCCCTTCACTTAAGGCCAGGTATTCCCAATTTTATATCACTTTGATTTAATAATAAACAAAGAAATCGTGATTTTTTTAAGCCAAAAAAAAAACCTATTGAAGTATACTTTATGTACTTTTACAATTTGTGGTTCGAAACACGATATCGTAAACTTCACTCGATCAAAAAAAAATCCGAAGAACAGCCTAATTCGATATTTTTTAAATGTAATTCTTGTTTTACTCGAAGCTTATAAAAGTTTTACTACTAAAAACCATATCTAAAAAAAGATAATAACATATAGAAAATTAATTTGTGGTTACATTTTGAAAAATAGCTTAATTCTTATAATAACACATTATTATTATAACACAGCGGCTCGCGTTCGTCATTTCAGTGAATCAGTCGCCCGCCAGGCCTTGTCGAGGCCGGACCTATGTCCCTTTTTCTAGCGCGCGCCGCGCGCGGCTATCACGTAGTGTAAATAAAAGAAATCAGTTATTCGTTTTCGTTAGTAAACAGAAGTAGGTATGGGGAATAAAAATAAAAATTCCAGGAAACCAAAATCAAAAAGAAAAGGCTCCAGAACGATGTAAAATTATTCGCGTATACTTCTTTGACATAATCTTTTTATTATTTGACATTATATACAGACAATTCAAATTTTTCACCTCTTTATTATTGGTTGTAATGGCAATCATATCACTTGGTTTTAGTAGGTTTTTATATTTTATTTATCCTTTTGATACATTATTATTTTGTAAATGTGAGGACTTTGTAGGCCTTGTAGACTTTAGATCTGTAGACCATTTTTCATTTTATCAAGTACCTGGTACTTGTTGACAGGCCTTTTTTTTTTTTTTTTTTTGAGGGTGGGATATCGTCAAATAGCGTCTCCTGCTCTGAGCAGAGCAGGAGGGCGTGTCAGACTCTTACTGACTAAAACCCAAGCGTGTTCCTACAGTTGCCTGTGCCAGGGGCCACGGTATCCCTCTCGGACTTTCCCGCAACCCTAGCAGGCATCGGCCCTAGCGGACCCCGTCATTAGTGCTGACATCTCTTTGAGGCGCGCGTGAAACACAACGTTCCGTCGACCCGGGCCTGGTCCTTATCGATCGGCGAGCTGCCCATTGCTCGCCGTTCGCAAGCCCACGCCTACGGTGGCCGGGAATCGGCCTGCGATTCCCGACGCCCAGGGCGACTCCTGCGGCGACTAGGGGCGTGAGGGCGCGAATTTTGTCAAATAGGCCTTGACCACACGACAGAGGTAGGTCGGCATCCGGTAATACCGGAGTGCCTCCCTTTTTTTTCGTTTCGGGGTTGGAAAATTCTCATGGATGTCCACCGCCCTGAAGCGGGCGGCGGGGTCTGTCAGACTCTTGACTCTTACTGACTAAAAACCACCCCGGTGTTCCATCTCACACCTACGCCGGGGGTCGCGGGAACGTACGATCCTTCCGCAACCCCCGTCTGGTGCCGGCCCGCCACTGCGGGCCTCTTCGGGTCTGGGGGAGAGTGAGGTGTTTGACTCCCCCCGCGACGTCTAAAAGGGGCGCGCGTGGAACACTACGCGCCGCCACCTCGGGTCCTAGTGTATGGGGGGCGACGGACGTCCCCGTGTCCGTCGCCCCTGGACCCATTTATGGGGGCTGGAAGAGGGTGTTGTCCGCCCTCCGCCGACGCCCGGTGCGCCTTCTGCGGGCCGGGTGAGTGGACGAGATCTCCCTCTCCCTTTCCGCAGTCTCTCAGAGACAGTCGTCTCGCAGAAGGAAACCACCGCGTCCCAGGACTCGTCGCTGCCGACCATCGACTCGACTACGGCCGGCAGTGACAAGTCACTGCCTACTTCTGAGATGAGGGCACGGCGCGGCTCCTCCCAAGCAGCAGTCCCCCGGCAGTCGACGCAGTGGTGACACCTGGCGTCCGGCTCCCTGTTTATGCGACACAGGTACTTCTCGAAGCAACCATGCCCCGACAGCACCTGCGTCGCCCGAAACGACAGGGAGCCATGTCGCCTCCCGAGCCAGCGCTCGAGCACCGGCCGGATCGCTTCGATGGTGACGAGGCCGGCGGTAGGCCGAGAAAGCCTGTCCCGCCATTCCGCCACCAGGACCTCGTGAACCTGAGACCGACGCAGCTCCATGTGACGCTGCATCGGTCCCTCGCCCCGCACCCTCGCTTCCTCGCGCCACCGATACAATGACGCGAGTACTTTCGCCTCGAGGTCCCAGGGCGGGGATCCGGCCAGTACGCAAGCCGCCTCGTAAGAGATCGTGCGATACCCCCTGATGACTCTACCGGAGTGCCTCCCTGATGCAACTCCAGGACAGGGTATTGAAAGCATTGGCGATGTCTAAAGACACCGCAAGACGACCCCACCCCGGGCCACAGCACGACAGGCCTACGCTGTTCTCCCATACCTACTGTCATTTGGAAATATTGTAAAAGCCAATTATTTTTAAAAAGAGTAACGTTCTTCTCTATAGGAAACGACCAATAGGATCCGTACACCTAGTTTCTGAAGTTTCATAAGTACCCATGTAGGTTTATGTGAAATAAAATATTTTGATTTTTATTTTTGATTTTGAATTGATTTCCTTCCATATTTACTCAATACTCAAAAACTATAATACTGATTTATGAAAAACAGTCGTTTTGTGTTTATAATTTAATTTAATTTTGTATTAAAAATAACTTGAAAGTAATTCCATTTTGTTTTTTTTTACTCACTTTATAAAAAGGAGGAGGTTCTCAATTCAGTTGAGTGAAAACCCCTTTTTACAACAACAAAAAAAAACCGATATAAAAATATAAACACTACAAAGTGCAAAATAATACTTTCGTGACTAAAAAGCAAAAAACTAAAAACATCGACTTTCGAAACTATTATTTTGCACTTTGCAGTGTTTATATTTTTATATCGGTTGTTTTTTTTTTGTAAAAAGTGTTTTTCACTCAACCATAAACACCATACTAAGAAATGTTATGTGTGTCACGCGTGTGCGTGAAGGCGAGTGGTGACAGCACATAACATTTCTTCTTTTTACACCACACCCAACCAACCACCACCACAAGTGAAGCGCGTGTCGCTTAGTGAGATGCACTTTCTTTACGAAACTAAAATGTCGAATAATTGAATAAAATGTATTTACAACACATCAAATTAATTTTCGGCCTTTGCGATTACTACGTATATCGGTAAACAAGAATCATGGATCAAGTCGCGTATTTTATTATTTTTTAAAACATATTAATAAAATAAGTTGACCTACTGCCTATACAACGCGCTTACCTGTACTGTGACACTTCGCCACTCGGCGTTGGGTTCATGTAAGTTCACGCAGGCGACGTAAGCGCACGGCTTGCGTCGCGCAAACGTGGTAGCGCTAAATGCCTACTTTGCCTGGTCTACCTGGCCTTAAGTTGTCACGGTGAGATTTTGCAGAATAGATCTGTTGCTTACATTTTTGTGTTTTACACTTCAGTCCTTGCTTTAACATCTTTGCTCTCTTTCTTTCCGTAGAACTCCAGCACATTATATATATTTTACACTCCAAATAAATATCTTTTATGATTGAATACTATATAAAATATGCCTTCTTATTTCATATAGAACGTAATCATTAATCACTTTCATTATTATTATTTCCCTGCTGCACCTTTGCTTGTGTGAAGTTTGTATCGCTTCTCAAGGCTGTCAGTTTTTTATCTAAGATGGGTTATATTCGAATTCAAACATGTATCTCTAAGGCTTATTATATCATCATCAAAAGAAAAAGGGTTACCTGCTTCCGTCACATCTGACACCGAAAATCACGCAACTATAGCGTTCGTACGAATGTATTTTCCCACCCCACACAGTACGATGTCAACACGAACAGGCATTCACTGTTTATCTCAATACTTGCATGGTATTCGATAATTAATTAACATACTTACCTATTCATTACTAGTATTCACGCAAATATTATAAAATCAACTAGTTATACGAACGGCATATTCATTTAGCTGATACATGCTATTAACTCGAAACACAAATTGGAGCACAATTTAAATAAGCCTATTTATGCTAATGTTATAGCAGGGAATCGGCTAAATGTTTGTCTGTTTAGTTCAAAATTTAACACGTATTGTAACCTATTTTATAATCCGTAAGCCGCACCAAAGGAGAATAAAAGAAAAACAAAGGAATACCTTTTCAACTTCAAAACAAGTACAATTTTTAAATTAGTTATTGATCAACTGTATATTGTAACAATAAATGATGTAGTGCAGCCGTAAGGGATGATAGGCCCAATGCTTGCCTAAATCAGAATGTAGATTATAAAAACTTTTTACCACAAGATTCGGTTCAGGTCCCCTTCGAATATCATCTTGCTCAAAGTTTAAAATTTTATATTCCATGCAATGTTCTCCTACTCCTTTGAGGTGCCAAAGCTATCATTCTCAGCCAGTAATGTATATTTACAACATTTTTGTTAGTTACTTTATTGTCAAGTTTAATATTATGTCGCTTTTTCCCTCCTATAGTAATAATATTTTCGTTCTTTGGTGTGCTTTGTATGTTCATACTGGAACCTTTTTTTGACTTCCTTCTTTTTTTAAACTTATTTTTCATTTTTGACCTGCTCTTCTTTGATTTTCCTTTTTATAGGTTTAGGCTTTTTATAAATTTTGGTCTTTTGTGTTGTACTCTCTGATATATGCTATTTGGTTGTCTGGTCTTCTTCTTCTGTACTTTTACCGTTTTCTTTTGCTCCTCTCTCTCTTCCCTACCTGGTTCTTTGGGAAGTATGTTACGGTGTTCTTTATCACTATCTGGGCGTTCTTCACTAGTAGTGCTTATATTATCTCCTTCACATACTCCTTTGTGAGCTATAGTTAGATTTTGAGTTTCGGAGATAGCTCTTTGTAAATCACATAATGTGTTGTAAGTTTTCCCGTCAGAGCCGCAATAATATACTCTTGCGCGTTTCCATGGGCAAAACACTGCTCCGTGTAAATGTGGAATACATACAAAAAGAACCGTGGCAGTAAATTAAAATGACAAACTTAAAAAAAAAAATACTTTGCCACTAGTAATGATTTCCCATAATAGGTTGTGGTAATAAAATGTAAAATTTAACTGTGTAACATGGGATCCCGATCTGGCTATCCATAGGTAAGCAAAAGTTAAAACTCTATATTTTCGTAGAAAAGACACATTTTCTATTACCCAGACTTACTAGTAAGAATATTCATCACGACTATCGTGTTTTCGAAATATTTTCTAACGTATAAGTAATATTAATGCATGACTATCAAGTTACGACTGATGTTGGACTGAAGCAATTACAAATAACATCAAGAAATAAATGATACTAATACAGTTGTTACATTGAATACATAAAAGTAATCATGGGTTTTATGTGTTTTAGTGAAAACTGTTATGCTAATTGCTGGTATATTTTAACTGCGTACCTACGTAGTCTAATCCTATGTGGCAACACATTATCAATTGTTACATTTGTGGTGAGAACTTGGGCGTTATTTGGGGTTCTACTATGTTAAAATTATTGAATTATAAACCTGCTTTCAAAATAATATCCTGCGTTCAGAATCAGATTCGGAAATCGATACTGTGGATAATGTGATATATTTCTTTAAACCTACTTCCAGAACAGTTTTTTTATTTATTTTACAATTTTGCAAGACCTACGCAATACCTACACCCACACAATTGCTGCTATACAATGCGGAAGACTTGCTGCTGTCAAAACTGACGATTTGCGATTGATGAATTTCATCCTCAGAGTCTGAAGTTCTTCATCAAGAGCAGTCAGGGCTACCACTGACTAATAGACTGACTAATATTTTTACCATGACATAAGCTAATATTTAAAAGTAGCTCAAGGACAGAAAAAGAAGAAGACCACAATTTTTTACTGAAATCAACTTTCCTTGACTGATTAACCACACCAATTTTAATCCAGAACTAGACCCTACTATAAAGATGGAGATAATTATGGAACCACAACTAGAAACGTTCTGCAAAACATTTTCGCTCAATCTCGCTATGGCAGAGGTATCTGATGTCTTAATGAGACTACTTCGGGGTCTTAAATAATCCACTCACAATTAAATACAGCCGAGGGAAAAGGAACGCGAAATTATAACTAGTGCAATAGAATAGGAAATAGCTTTGTTTATTTTAGACACATATTTTGTATAACAGACAAACACTTACTAGTACCTATCTTCCCCGAAAAATGGATTTAAAAGTAATTTTAAATCCATTTTTCGGGGTTTTTTGTTTATTTGTCACGTCGTTTGTTCTTCTTGGATGTTTTTTTTATTGGCATTCTTTGTGTATAGATATCGATATCTGGTTCCGTTCTACAGTCTCGCCACATTAAAGTAAAGTCATGTATCTGTGCTTCCCAAAATGCACAAAAGGTTTCATATATCTTGTTATCTGTGCCGCATATTGGACCACCAGGCATGCTGCACTGATCGTGAAAAGCGTTCACATAGCCGCACAATAATGTTAATACTGCTGCTACTGGAACAATCATATTAAATAGTTAAATATTTCTTTGTCGAATATACACACAAAACTCTTCCATCAATCAAGTCTTCCTATTTGCAGTCGACTGCTGGACAAAGGCCTGGCCAAGCTACGGCAAATACAGAAAATGTATGATTATTATTATTTTTATAGTAATTAAAATAATATAGGTACTAAAAAATACCAACACTGAGAAAACATGTCGTTCTACGCCAATCAGAAATTGACTATAGGTATCCACTTATTTCAACCAAGTAATCGATTGTAATTGGACATGACTTCTAATTTTACGGTTATTTATTTTAAATATACCTAATTAATGAAGAATTTAATTTCAGGCCAAAGCACAGAATAGCCAATGCTTCAGTCATAAGAGCCCCAAATCTCTTGCTGAAGACCACAAATCAAACAAAACTAAACTGTTATCTTATTAGCTATGAACAAAATACATTATTTGGTAGGTATTACATGTATTACGTTGCTCGGGTACCTAAAACCAAACATCTGCGAATATATTTTGCGCACAATATTTTTCTAACTGGGTCCTTCTTATCTCCTTTCATTTCGTAGTACTACTAAAAAAACAGGATTTTTTTGCTGATGTGCTGTACCTAATTATACGGTACCAGCCTTCTCGGTGTTAGTACTCTAGCTGCTAGTACATAGTTATCTACTTGTATGTCTGACAAAATATTTAATTATTGTATTTCTGGCAACACAGACAATAATCGACGTTATTAATCATCTGCATTACGTTATTAAAGCCAAAATATATGCCATTGCCTTGTCCATATTCAAACATTGCTACATAGGGATGGGAATCCGATGGATGCGGAGATAGTAAGTAAGTATGACCAGTTCCTACTCTCTTCGCATCCATCAGATTCCCGTGACCAACCGTACATTTTGCGTTTTACATTGCCGTTTCCCTTAACTGGAACGCTTCCAACATTTAAAAAAGTGGAGCATTAAATCGGTGCAGGCACAAAATAAATGACCGCTCAATTTAAACAGCTTTATTAACCATAGGGACCTATCCGGTGAAATGAAATATCTTCGATTTTCTTAGCCTAGTACGAGTATTTTTATTGGTATTGTGACCAGCATGGTAGGTCGGATTCGAATGAACTAGTTGGACATGACTGCAATGGCTTCCTCCTTATCCACTTCAACATTGACTTGATGATATCTGCGGTTTATCACATTCTGTACCACTTTCGATGACGCAGTCTGCACTGTTAGGGAAACTGAAATCAAAATTTGATTACATGATTATTATCATCATCATCATTGGCAGCTTTGTTCCACCGATTGCCGAGTATAGGCCTCCTCCTTTTCCTATAAAACTTTATAAATCTGGTATTACAGTTTAAAAGTCAGTGGATCTTGGTGATTTTATTTGATCACTAATGCAAATCGCATGCTTAATAGAATACTGACCTAATAGAGCTTGAGTCAAAGTTAGGATTACCGCATTTTTGTTTGCACAGGAACCAGAAAACATTGATTAATTAAATCAATGGTTTTTAGAAAAGTAGGATTATTTATATTTAAAACTGTTCATTAGATATTTATTATATTGGTGAATAAGCCTACCTCTACTAGACCTCGAAAGCAAAACATTAAACGGCGATTTCCCAGAAATCTACTTTTTTGAGTTAAGTCAATATTCTAGTATGCACGCGAAATGTTGAGTCCACATGTGTCGGTCAAACGCGTTTAGACGTTGATTCAGCTATTGCCCGTTTCCCTGCAGTGAAGTCCTGTTGATAGAAAAGTTACAAAGGCTTGATACTTGATTGTAACCTCAGTAATACAACAGCAAACCATATTTCTATTTCATGTGTCCCATTGCTGACGGCCTCTGCCTTTTTTTTTTTTTTTTTTTTTTTGAGGATGGGAAATCATCAAATGACTCCTCCCGCTCTGGGTGGAGCGGAAGGGAGTGTCAGACTCTTACTGACTAAAACCCACCCGTGTTCCTTCCTTGGCCCTTTATGTTCCGGGTCAGCGGTACCCCTTTTGGATGATCCCGCTTTCCCGGCAGGCTTGGGCCCTAGTGGACCCCCTCTATGATGCTGACATCTCTTTGAGGCGCGCGTGGAACACGTACGCGCCGTCCAGCACGGGCCTGGTCCTGATCGGACGGTGAGCTGCCAATTACTCACCGCCCGCAGGCCCGCGCCTACGGTGGCCGGGAGTCGTCACGCGGCTCCCGACGCCCGGAGCGTCCACCGCGGCGGCTTGGACGGGAGACTCTCTCCCTCTCCCGTCCCGCCACCTCCTTCGCTAGCATGACTGCTTCGCAGAAGGAGGCGACTGCCTCCCACTCCCCCTCGCCCCGGACCATGGCTTGAACCAAGGCCGGGCGTGAGAGATCGCCGCCGCTGCCGATCGCCTCTACGAGGACACGGCGGTGCTCCGTCCATGCAGGGCAGGCCCCCACCGTATGCTCCACCGTGTCCTCGGGGCGATCATCGCAGTGGTGACACCCGGGCGTTTGCTCCCGCCTGATGATGTGCAGGAACCTCCCGAAACTTCCGTGTCCGGTGAGGACCTGCGTCAGGCGGTAGGTGAGGACGCCGTGACGCCTCTCTAGCCACTCCTCAAAGAGGGGTCTTACCGCCGCTATCGTGGCGTGCCCTACGGCCTCTGCCTTATCCCTTCAACTTCCTCTTGTCTTTGTCATTATAAACGCATTTCGCGCGTCATTATTACTTTAAAGCATCAACTTACTATTCACAGAAGGTTATTATTAGTTTTTATTTGCACATACACACCTATTATTAAAAACCACCACCACTGGATGCTTCTCATAGCTCACAATATTGAAAGTCGGATTCATTAATGGCCGAGAAGGCTGATTATGCGAAACAAATGAACAAACGGTACAAAATTACACGAATTATTGATAGCATTTTAATTAAACTTGCTGGCAGTAATAAATAAATTAGGCATAGGCTTGGGGTACCGCTGACCCGGAACATAAAGGGCCAAGGAAGGAACACGGGTGGGTTTTAGTCAGTAAGAGTCTGACAGTCCCTTCCGCTCCACCCAGAGCGGGAGGGGTCATTTGATGATTTCCCATACTCAAAAAAAAAAAAAAGGCATAGGCTTGCATACAGACCTATATAATCGGTTAAACTTCTATTTTGTTTTTATTCTACAGCCGTTGAAATCTATCACTTCTCGGATAATAATTTGTGTTTATTTTCTAGAGCAGTCGCAAAAAGCTTAGGTACTGCTTTGTTGAATGTCATATTAAAAACATTAAAATTATCTGAAGGGCTCTGCATGTAGGACTCATATCACTGCTTCAGTTTTTCAAAGGACCTAGCAAGAGCCACATAAATATGACCACATACAAACAAAAGTGGATTGTCTAAAGATATTTCATGTGAATTTACAGTATTTTCTAGTAGGTTTGCTGCTGCTTATTCCTTAGGGCTTATAGACGTGACAGCGTAGTGATCTAAATACAGTTTAACCGCTACGTAACTGTCATCTTTGACCTCAATGATATTGACAGTATTTTAGGAACAATATTACTGGCAGAAAATAAGATATTCATTTTGTACTATAAGTCAGTTAATTTATTTGAAGAGCTAGCAACAAGAGCTGACAAGTGATGTTAGTCAACTGGTATGAATATTGATATTATTGATGCATTTTGTAATACTTGTTAGGAATTAGAAGCAATTGTAGATTACTCAAATCAGTCCAAGTTGAATTAGTATTGCAGCGCTGGTGGTGATCTACTGTCATCCATTGAAGAGTCCCATTACCACTCTCCATAGTTCTTCAGTTACAATTATGTGCAGTAGTTTATAAACTAAGCTTTGTACGTTTTCCTGAAAATACGATGAGCTCCCACAATTGTTCTCTCTTTAAGACTTCGGGGAGGCCACCCACCAGAAAAATGACGGTTGGTATTCATACGTTTCATATCTTGTCGAACTTTTTTTTGCAAAACATCAAACTCCTTCTTGAATCTGGGGTTTTCATCGCCAAGTGATTGAATGAGAGTAACTAGAGATACTGAAATTAAAGATTTTTTCTTGAACGTTACTTTACGTTGGAAATACTTAAGTTACTTTTTGGCATACAACAAGGTTACATTATATTAAAAATAATCTCTAAGAGAAGGCTACAAAAACATCTTCATACCCGATTTGTCCGATGAACCAGAATAAACTTACCTACATAACTGAATGGAAGTACAAGCATACTAACTTGTGCCTCAAAATTTTCTGGGACTTGTAATTCTGGATAAAATTCTTAGGGGAGATGACACATTATCTTAGATAAATAACGAAAAATATAATGAATTATACGTACCAAAAAGTAGAAGCCATATCCAAATTGTACCGTGCATGCCTAATCTTTTAGTAAGTAAATTGCATGTAGCACAAACGGGAGACCATTATATTTGGAGAGAAGTAATCAGGAATTACAAAATGTAATTAACGTGTACTGCTTGATTAAGAGCTTTACTTAATTAGTTACCTTTTATGAGTCTATTCGAAGGTTTAATTTGTTCATTTAGTTGCCTATCATATAACAGGTCTGCAATTGTGTTGGTAAGTTCACTTAGTAAATCTTGGCTTCTTTAAATTGTTACTTTTCAAACCAGACTTGTTTCTTTTATTCAGTTATTTTTCTTAATGCATGCCGCTACTAATCTCGATATCAACTTCTACCGTAATGTCCTTGTTGCTCGTATAATACCTACTGTTTAATTTTGTTGTATATGGTTGAGAGCCATGTGCACAATATTTATGTCGAAAATACTATGCGGTTCTCATTATGATTGTGTCAAGACAATGGTGCCGATTCCCTTGTTCACAAACTAAACTAAATTTAAGTTGAGTGCATCTTTTTCTTTCTATTTCATTATGAAAAGGACAGAAGATAAATTTTAGTTTAGTCCTGTCAAATTAATCAGCGCCTGACACTACTCCATACAAGTTTGGACGTGATTAAAAAGTTGACTACTAAAGTTACATCAAATTACGTCAGGTGCTGACTAATTTGACAGGACTAAACTAATATTTATCTTCTGTCTTTTGCATAATGAAATAGAAAGAAAAAGATGCACTCAACTTAAATTTAGTTTAGTTTGTGAACAAGGGAATCGGCACCAATGACTATTTTATGATCTTATCAATCTTGATAATCTTATTAAATCGTTTAATTTATTCATAGCAACCACTGTTTGTATTCGAACATAGTACCTATCATCGCTAAACAATAAATTCGTAAAAACAAAACAGAGGTGGGATGCGGCCGACGAACTGACAAGACGTCGATTGCAATAAATAGCGATGGATAAAAATGAGCTTATTTTATAATAGTATATTACCTATAGTCCATTTTGTCAGAATATTGTTACAGAGTCGTTACATAGATTTAAAAGAGACATACAAAGAGGAAGGGGGAGAAGAGATTAGTTAATTATCAATAATTTGAGAGTACTATAGTTATAAATTATTTTGTAATGTATTTTATTAATGAATAAAGATTATATTATTTAAAATAAAACACGTGTAGGAACTTCGTAACTCCAATATAATATTGTTACTTACGTATTGTGTTTCCAGTAGTTATTTTTAAGTTCATAAAGTGCTGGTCCGTGTCGGGTACCAAAAGACTAGCATTTTCATTTATTTCATGATCATTAAAAAATTGGATTAAAAACACTGCTATATTCGTTTAGGCTTAACATTAAATAGATTTTTTGTTTCTTCTACAGCTTTCGATACTTGTCTTGCCTGCGTTACTAACATAGGGCCCAGAGGAGGCAATCCAACAGGCTTAATGGCCCTTATTTTCTCGTGTTTTACACCTCGATTCTTTACAAGTTTCGTTAATAGCTTTCCGGATCCAGTAACTACTGAAAAGAGATGGACTGAGCTACAGATTAAGTCAATTATATTTTTTGTAAATTAAATTGCTTTCGCCGGTTTCACATGGCGTTTTTTTGGGACCCAGCGCTGGTTGGTATGGCACTCCCTAATATTTAATCTTACCGGTGGGGACTCCTTCAATTGTGGGAACACCAACTCATCATCATCAGGCTATAATATTCCCACTGCTGGGACACAGGCCTCCTCTCGGTGAGAGGGAGTGGGCCGTAATCCACCACGCGGGCCGAGTGCGGGTTGGAGATGTCACTTTTCTTTCGAACTTTTGGTTCTAGGACATGCCGGTTTTCTCTCGATGTTTTCCTTCACCGTTTTGAGAGCAGTGGTGATGAAATAATATACACAAAGTAGAGCGTCTGTCTGGGTTCGAACCTGCGACCTCCACCAACACACCTGGGAACACCATAATTTATGCAAAAAAAATATATTTAAAGGAAATAAAACTATTGCATTTGCATAGACACATTTATTTGGTCGAAAGTACAAATAAGGCAAAGCAGATGACCGTTATTCTGGCCTTTTGAGGATGGAGTGGTAGTAAGGAGAACTCCATAATGGGTTGATTGTCTACCCGCAACCAATCTACAGTCTACAGGACACAATAAAAAGCAGTTTTTTTAGATTTCCCATCATATAAAGGAGCCAGAAATAATTTTCTGGAAACCCAAAATACCAAGTTGACTGAAAGTCTTAAACAATGCAATTTGCTATATAAGTCTTTCTTTGTGAGCAGGAGTTGTAATTTAAACATTTACTATGGTTGACTATAATGTGCGTTTCAGTTTGTTGTATGAATATTTTTTGTTTTATTTTATTTAAGTATTAGGGACAAAAAATAATTGCATGCAGTTTACAGATAAAAATACTTAAACTAAGATTTAACGAGCATATTATTATTTTTATTTTTTTGAACTGTATGCGAGGTTAGTGCGTTTGGTTTTTTTACGTTTACATGTTGACGAAAATTAATTGTTGTATAATGTTTCTGTGTATCTATTTTGATATTGTATAAGACGTAGTGAAGTTTTGTAGTTGGTGATGTAGTGTCAGGAATCCGAATAATTTGCGTATGAAAATTCCATGTTATTGTCAGAGCTACTGCAATGTATCTACTTCGTGTACGTACATATAATAAAATAAGATGAAGTTTCTTAATTGAAAAATAAGTGTAAGCATGAATTTAATCTATACTAATACAATATAATAATATTATATAAGTAGAGGAAACATTTGTTTGTATGTAATCTCTGAAATTACCAATTGGATTTGAAAAGTTCTTTTTGCATTGATAGCCTCATTCATGAGAAGGGTACGTGCTATTTAACATCACGCTAGGACCTTTGGGAGCCGAGCAAAAAGAAAAAAGCCAGAAAGGACGTTAAGCGAAAACGAATTAATGGCGCGGGCAGACGATGCGATGCGACGGAGTGGGTCGGGCTCGGGGAACAAAAAATTTCACGCGGACGAAACCGCAGGCAGAAGCTAGTGCTAGATCATACTGTTACGTATAAAAAAAACTATTCTAAATATTTAAACGCCCAATCGACGACAATCTAGTACACGATGGCTTTTAATCGTATATAGTATTTAGCTAAACAACATGTAACAGTTACAATTTTATTGTGAAAAATTGTAAGCACTGCTATAATAATAATAGCTGTCATAATCACTGTCACCTTCACCTTCCGACGACGGTTCTAGGATCGCGGAGAGGTACTTTCCGCTGCAGCTTCCCTCGTGCAGCACTGCCAAATCTGTATCCTCGAGTTTGGCCCAGATCAGCTGGCACATGGTCATGTAGGTCTTCCCATCGTTGCCGCAAATAGGTCCTCTTTCTTTGCAACCTGCTTGGCGGGTCGAACTCCATGTTGTGTGAACTAGTATTAACAGACCTGCTGAACATACATGGAGTTGTTGAAAATTTTCCCGTACTTACCAAAATATTATACAAAATTTATAATATTATACTATTGTATAATATCTATAATAGACAAATTGTTGAATATTATTAAGACCGATATGAAATACTAAATATAATGAATTACCTCATTTCGATAGAGTTTATTTGAATTAGGAAAGATTAGTCGGTTTTCTGTCCGGTAAAAATATCAGTTCCTAGTAGTGGGTACCATATTGCTTCATATTCAGTCAATTAAATTTTACGAATTCACAGTAAAGGTTTTGGATTGAGTTCGGACTCACTAACATCCTCTTATCCAAACTTTATACTTAAGTATAATAAAATAAAATATATACCTAGTAGGCACCCACTTTCACGGGGGTCATACTGAATGTTTTTAAAATAGGCCAGTTATAAAAGCCGATGTAACAATTATTTAAATTTCGAATTAGGAACTCTTTGGCAATCTGTAGATGTGTAATGAATTCATGCCATTTGTTTTTACAAATTGGCGACAATTTAAAAAGAGTCTGTCGTACTTCGAAATGGATTTGCCTAAAGAAAATTTTCGTTCAAGATTTATTACGACTTTCGTCGCGGTCTTACTCAACAACAATGTTACGATAGACTTCGATTAGCATTTCATGACGAAGCCCCATCCCATGCCACTGTTTACAACTGGTTTAATGAGTTTAAACGTGTTCGAAGCAAACTCACTGATGATTCGTGAGAAGGACGTCCTTCCACGGCGACTACTGAAGATAACGTGAGTGCTGTGCGGTTAACAACAAAGGAGAAATTCCTAGTGTGCCAAAATAAGTCATCCGATGTTGTTTGGCTCTCTTTTTTTTCTAAATGAAAAACTTCGATTCTGTTTTTTGATTATGTTTATTTGAACCTTTAGAATTTTATTGGTCAAGTCGAGAAGATTATATCGGCCAAATGGGCGCCGTCACAATTGATTGCCATACGGGCTCGTTATATGGCATTTTTCATCACTTCGGCGAGAACTTCGGGCGACAGATTCTCGCACTCGTGTCGAATGTTTTCCTTGAGGGCTTCCAGAGTCTCGGGCTTGTTCACGTAAACACGGGACTTCAAAAAACCCTACAAAAAAAGTCTGGAACGCTTAAATCGGGCGATCTTGCGTGCCAGTGCAAATAGCCAAAACGAGAGATGAGGCGACCCGGGAAGCTGCCTTCAGAATATCGGTTGTGGCTCGCGCAGTGTGTGCCATTGCTCCGTCCTGTTGGAACCACATGTCCCTCAGTCCTAATTCGTCCAATTGCGGCAGAAAAAACTCGGTCAACATGGCCCTATAGCGCGCACCGTCCACTGTTATCGTATGGCCAGCGGCATTCTCGAAAAAAAATGGCCCGATGACTCCTCCAGCGTGAACAGCGCACCATGCAGTCACTTTGAGCGGGTGTAACGGCTCCTCATGCATCACTCGTGGATTTTTGGTGCCCCAGAAGCGATACTTTTGCTTGTTCACGTACCCGCTGAGGTGGAAATGAGCCTCATCGCTCATTATGATTTTGGTCGAAAAATCGCCCACTTCTTCCTCGAGATTGAGGATGGCTTGGGCGTAGGTTACGCGCGTTTGGCGTTCGGCAGGCAGCAGCTGATGCACGGACTGGACTCTGTACGGGAACATGCGCAGGTCTTTGACCAAAATTCGCCTTAGGAACGTCCGGCTGATGGCTAATTGCGTGGTACGGCGTCTGGTCGATGTTTTCGGCGACAGCTCGACATCCTCGGCAACAGCGGCGATATTCTCGGCAGAACGGGCGCTCTGGGGCCGGCCACTCTTGGCAACGTCTCGTGTGGTCCCATACTCTTCAAAATTGGTGGCCAAACAGCGCAGTATTTGCGCAGTCGGTGTCGGACGGCCGGGGAATCGGCGACGGAATTCGCGCTGCGCGAACACCACAGACGAATTGTTACGCAAAAAAATAGACACGATTATTCCGCGTTTTTGGGGAGTGTATCGCTCCATGGCTTGTTCACTTGTATTCTGCATCTGTCTAGTCCACAAATGTCAAAACAGATTTGACATTGGCGGCCATTTGCAAAAATGAGAGCATCTTCTAATTGGGTGATTTCTTTTGGCCAACCTTGTATAAGAAGAATAAGATAGAAGGGTATATAATGATAGAATGGTGACATATCAACAGATAAGACGACGATATGATGTTATGAGTCAAGTACAAAAAGTCTTACATGAACATTTAGGCGTCAGAAAGCTTTGTAGTATATGCATACCTCATAATTCTCACGGAAGATCAAAAACACCGTCGTTTAGATTGGTGCCGCTCAATTCTTGAAAAGTATGACGGAGGTGATTCGAATGCTGTATATGATGTCGTTACAGGTGATGAACGCTGAATATATTGTTACGAACCCGAAACGAAATGACAATCTGCACACTGGATGATTCCATTCGAAGATTTGCCGACAAAAGTAAGACGTGCAGAAGTCAAGGGAAAACGATGATTGCCTCATTCTTTGGAGGGACGGGTCATTTCGCAACAATTGTCCTAGTAGATAAAAGTACTGTTACTGCAGATTGGTATGTCAGTCATTGTTTACCAGCTTTCATGGAAAATGTTAAACAGCAGCGCCCAAAAAGCAGAATCCACCACGACAACGCTCCAGCTCACTCCACCAGACGAACTGTCGAATATTGGTCTATAGAAAGTGAAAGTGTGGAGTTTGTAAGTCATCCTCCATACAATCCTTTTTTTTTTTTTTTGAGGGTGGGAATCATCAAATAACTTCTCCCGCTCTGGGCAGAGCGGGAGGGCGTGTCAGACTCAAACTGACATAAAACCACCCGTGTTCCTTAAGTTGCCTGTGCTAGGGGCCACGGTATCGCTCTCGGACTTTTCCGCAACCCTAGCAGGCATCGGCTCTAGCGGACCCCGTCATTGGTGCTGACATCTCTTTGAGGCGCGCGTGGAACACAACGCGCCGTCGACCCGGGTCTGGTCCTTATCGAACGGCGAGCTGCCCATTGCTCGCCGTTCGCAAGCCGACGCCTACGGTGGCCGGGAATCGGCCTGCGATTCCCGACACCCAGGGCGTCTCCTGCGGCGGCTAGGGGCGTGAGGGCGCGAATTTTGCCTCTCCCTCACGCGCTCCGCCTCCTCCTTCGCGAACATTACTGCTTCGCAAAAGGAGGTGACGGCTTCCCAAGCCCTCTCGCTCCGTACCATGGCCTGGACCAGGGCCGGACGTGAGAGATCGCCACCGCCAATCGCCTCCACGGGGACACGGCGGTGCTCCGCTTAAGCCGGGCAGACCTCCACCATATGCTCCACCTCCGGGCGATCCAAACAATGGTGACATCCGGGCGTTTCCTCCCGCCTTATCCGGAACAGGAACCTCCCGAAGCAACCGTGTCCGGTGAGGACCTGCGTCAGGCGGAAGGTGAGGACGCCGTGGCGCCTCTCTAGCCACTCCTCAAAGAGGGGACTTATCGCCGCAATTGTGGCGTGCCCACTCCTTACAGTCCTGACCTGGCACATTGTGACTTTTATTTAGTTTCAAAATAAAAGATAAACTATAGAGGAATTTGTTTTATGAACCCTGAAGATATGGCTGCGTTTGAAAAAGGCGTGGAAGAAATCCCTAAAGAAGAGTGGGCCCACTGCTTCAGTCAATGCTTCCATCGCATGCGACGGTGCTTAGAAAGAAACGGAGACTACTTCGAAAAGCAATCAAAATATTAACAGGCTTCTACATCATTCCGTGTTTTATTTTCTAAAAACTTTCAGTGCGACCCACGTATAACCTGAGTAATAGCAGAAAAGAGAATATTACTCACAGTTCCGTTTCGAACTCTATGAACAGATACTGTCTTGGTCTAAGATCGACCACACAACACCTGCCGTCTCCAAGTAAAAATTAAATTTACTTACCAAAAAATAACATTTTTCCGGAATTGATTGAGCCATATGAATAAGCCAATTGTTGAATTTAAATACAACTCGCCGCATAATTAATTATTCTTATCGTGTAATAATTAAATGAACTTTGTTACCTATTAGTTTCAACAGGAGAATGTCCTGTTCCGTTACTCAATTATTTCAGTTCTTTGCACGTAAAAATAATGTATGTGTGAATTATTCGTTCATTAACCTCCTTATTGCAGAGCAGTGGTGGCCCAGTGGTATCAGCCGCGACTTACAAGTTGTAGGTCGTAGGTTCGAACCCAGACAGCTGCTTTACTTTGTGTAAATTATTTGATCTTACTGCTCTCAAAACGGTGAAGGAAAACATCGTGAGGTGACCGCCATGTCCTAGAACCAAAAATTCGAAGACATGTGACATCTACCAATCCGCACTGGGCCCGCGTGGTGGATTATTGCCCTTCCCTCTTACGGAGAGGCCTGTGTTCCAGCAGTGGGGACATTATAGGCTGATTATGCTGAACCTCCTAATAGCTATTGTTAACATGGAAAATTAATAAATTTACTACATTATTTCATTAAAATCACTGTTAATGGAAATCACACTCAAAGCGAATCCAATTGCGACTGCTACGCAATTAGGAAGCTGGGTCTGCCTGACTACATTAATTATTACCTACTGCTAGGTATACTAGAAATGTATAAAAGTGGTTGCAAGTTGTAATTCACGAGTTCGTATTTCTTTCGTCATCCCTCTGCAATATAATCCAACCATTATACTTATTCTTCAAACAATGTAACAATGACAACCATACATAATAGATCATGATCATCGAATTGTACCGTTGATTGATCTGATAAATCAATGCCGTCTGAAATGTAGGTATGTGCAAAGTTTTAAATCGTTAGATTCGCCCTACCGCGTCGAAAGATGGTCGCGTTTCTGTATCGTTTTGATACCTCTGACACAGAATGTGTGAGCTCACTCTTCTCATTGTGGACACTTTTCGCGACAAAAGTACGGTGAGAGCAAATATAACAATTTAAATCTTTGGATATGTGCCGTTGAATTAAACGCTTGGTTCGGTTTTTGTGATCGATATTAGTTCGACATTTGGTGAACACGCCACATTTGGTGAATCTCAACAGAAAGTATGTTTTTTACGCAGAGCTGCTTTTGTGATATACACACAAAAAATAATGCAATAATCAGAATCAGAATGCTTTATTTGTAAACAGATAGGAGTGGAGTCACAGTAGTGTATGAGGTGTTACAATATTAAGTGGGTCCATAATCGACCCACTGAATATTTAAAACTACTCTACCTACCCAATATCCTTGTCCACATTTTTAATTTGACTCGGTGTGACATTATAAATTATTGTTTTAATATTTGTATGCCATTGTGGCAAACGTAATAAGATATTTTTATCTTTACTTTTAACATCTCTCACATGCTGACAATTTGTGTTGCATGTATGTGCTGTTCTCATGTTTGAGCAAATAAATGATTATCTTATCTCAGGTGCAATTTACCACAAAATTGGTACAAAACAACACAAACAAACAGTAAGTTAAACTAACAAACATAAGAATAATTTAGAAAGACAAATAAAATAAGAAGATAGATTAAGAAGGGAGAAGCATAAGATTTATTGTCAAGTAGGACAATAAATTCATACAAAACAGTATTAAAGTCAGATGGCTATGGCTACCACAAGTAACGCGATACGGCCATTTACCGTCAAAATATTAGACTACGGGCGACAGGTTAATCCTAATACAGCACACGGCGGCGTCATGTGGCGCAGGATAGTGTTCCTCAAAACGGAACGAAGCCTTATTACTATTAAACCTCGCGTGCGCCGGTGCCGGTGTTGCAACTCCGTGGCTCAGTTTGTTCGTATGTTCCCATAATTCTCAATCACGACTAAGCAGGGCACGGATGGTAAAATTTACACAAGAGTAGCCGATCACATAAACGATTCATCATGACTGGGTGGATCGTTCGCTGGTGTAAACTGAAATATAGCGTGTCTTTCTCAATCAGCGAATCAATGATTTTCTTTAAACGTCGACTGACCGACATAATCCGTGCTCATCACGATCATCCATGGCAATATTGTTCAGTGTGCATTATAATCAGTCGTTTCTCTTTAATTAACTAACACTCTATTAAACGTGAATATTCATTGGAATTGCTCAGAGATAATGTAATTTACTTGAAAGTGACTACATCAAATAGTTATCGGTGGGTTATGGTAGTATCTATTAGAATTCATGGAAATTTGCTTAGATTAGATCCAATACTGCTTACTAATTCAAACTGTATAAAACAAAACAATTATCTACAACTGTAGTGAATTATTTGTCTTTTTTTTGCGCATAACTACATCGAAGACGATCACACTAGCATTTGTCTCAAACATTATCATTTAGAAATATAAAAATTAGTAAAAGAAAACTCATTGACATCAGATAAAGCGTTTAATTTTACAAAAATAACTATCTACTTATTGTACTTACTTATTTGACATAATTTTGCACATAATACTGGTGCATTTCATTAACATCTATTTCGTGTTTTCTTATATCGTCACCAAGAGGCGTCAAACATTGGCCCACGTGAAGCACTCTAAGGTTTTGGTTAACTTTCACACCATTTTCGAACATGCAAACGTTGGCGTATGTGACCATGTCTGTGCCACATATTGGATCCCATTTTCCGTTGCAATAATTATTGCAGGGTTTAAGGAGGGCGACGTCTAATGAGTCGTCGACGAGTCTTGCGGCTTCTAAATCACACATCGACGGATACGTGATACCATCTGTCCCACAAACCGGTCCAATTATTTGGTAACTGATCGGGCAAAACGAAGCAACAGCGTTTCTTTGCAGAGTGAGCACACACGCGATCAAAACTGTAAGAGAAAATACATACGTTTTTTAAATCTATCATTGATACCACAAAAAAATCCAAATACTAACGAAGTGGAGGACTTAAGACGTTTTAATAAAAACGACATAGCAGGCACTTTGCTGACAGAACAGACACTGTCACGTAATCGACTAAATCAGGGTCAAGTATGGACTCTCAATAACCGAACAACACGAACTCGCGAGAGCTTGGATCACTGCGATTTAGCACACGAAAACATGGAAAACTATAAACATAAAACGCACTTGTAATATTCCGTAGAACTCTGTATATTGAAGCGGCGGGATGCATGACTGAAGTGTGACTAACCATAGACAGCTCAATCACGATCTACTTATGGATATCTAATGAATGGCTATTGTTGGATTACATAATGGATTTTTTAAATTTACGGAAACAATAGAATTTGGTTCATGACATAATTATTTGGATATGATCGGCATCTCCGTAAAACATCATTGTGTTTCCTTTGCTATTTAACAATAATACTGGAACATTCCTTTACGGAGAATTATTATGTATTTGTTTCTAAAAATCATAATCGATCAGTTCGTATTTGTCGAGGTTAGATTTTAGACGCTCTGTGTAACGAAATTACTGAAATTCTTCCGCATGCGATTTTACACTACGCGGAATTTTACTGTCTGGATGTGAAATCCTGATACATTTGCCGCATACATGAACCACGTGACTTTTGCTTGAAACCAAACCCGGGAGCGTAAAAATCCGTTCAGTGCACAGGCGACCTTAAGTGTCATAAATTACGCAAAAGATATGAAAGGATCGTGTTACAGAATTCCGTAAAATATCTAATGAATGCATCAGCGGCTTCTTAGATCACGTTTTTTTGCCACAAAAAATATATTAATTGAAACAGGTATTAATAATCTCTATTATATGTAGTCAGAAAGAAGTGTGAGCAACTCGATACATTGGAGTTGGTGTGTTTTCGTAGTTCGTGTTATTATATTTCGAAGGATATTTCGAGAAGTCGGCAGTTGTTTGAACTATTTGATACTTCTATATAGGTACAGTTCTTTTGGACTTATATTTCAAAGGCACAGAACTTTTTGAATGTGAATTAAGTATCTAATAGTAACTAAAACAGAAGAGACCTAGGCTATGTTTCTCTTTCATCCGAAAAAGATTTCGTCGCGAGACCACTCTCGAAGGTTTTCCTAAAAATCATTGTGTAGCTACTCATTTTCATTATAATTAGTTCCATTGTCTTCCTTTGTACGTTTTCACCTCTTAAACAGCTGCTTAACGACAAACAATTCATAAATGTTTATTTAGTGGTTCACCTATCACGATTGTGCTGAGATTTGCGCAGGGTGCGCTGGCGAAGGCTCGGTGGCAGGTAATCTTATTACAACCGTTTAATCCTGGGTGTAAGTACCTATTTACGATTTGTGGCTACAAATACATCGACTTAGATGATTATGTTGTTATTCTTTGTTAAAAGATAAAACTATTAAAATCTGCTTTCAAAATCCATATTTTCAGGAACAAATACATTGATTTGTTTTTTTTTTTTTAATTTTAAAATTTTCTGGTTATTAATTTATTAATTATTAATCACTTTACTTCCAGTACAGCTTCATGTAATTAAGGCACCAATATTGACCCTCAAAACTGGTTTAATTATTTTCCTTGTACAACATAACTACATCAGCACCAGCTAGAATCATTACCTTCATTATAACGAACGTTATATCATTTTTTAAACACATCACACTCCCTTTTAGTACCTCTTCATTAACCTGTTGAGTGCGATTGCGCGAGCGCAGGTCCATACTCGACTTTATTATAATACATTGAATATTATACAACCGCTGTGACCACGGCCTTTAAAGGCCATGTTTCTTACCGTTTTACATGAACGATTTATTGCAAAATAAGTTGCGATCACGACCTGTCGATTCTGTTTCCTTTTATAGGTTACAAATGACGGATGTGGACTGTTTCGTTGTTATTAAAGGGTTACCTTTCTTATCTCCACAGCCATTTTCCTTTTAGATGAGCTGTTTGGCAAAAAAACATACTTACGTGTAACTGTAGAGATATTATCGATTATCTCTTGTCTTTCGAGCAAAGCTCTCTCTCTTGAATCCCCTTTTCAGCCACTTCACCCGCTTTTCAGTCACTTGAAAAGGGGATCCAAAGAATGATATAACAATATGCAAAGTGTCACTTCACACGTAGACTGAAACATTTTCTTAATTTGCATACATCAATATCTTACGAGTTTTACCTATCTGATATATTCATACTCTGTGCAGTACAACACTACAATTTCAACGAAAGGTATAGTTTAACTCTTTAACTTAAATACATGACATGTGAAATGAATCCCTGTTGCCTAGCGTGGGAAAGTATTACATGAGCACGCTAGGGTCTGACTGAACTGATTTAATTTTAAAAGCTCAAAGGTTCCTATCATTGTTCTCGTGACGGACGAAAGGGAGCGAGCACTCGTTCGGTCACGATTCGCGTTCGATTTTACGAAAATGTTAACGAGCTGCGCAGACGCAAACGAAAGTGAACGAACGCTATTGTTCATGAAACAGGTGCTATCGATAGATATAATCGGAAACCCGACACCCACGTCTTCTTACTTATGCAACTTGTTATATTACTATCGAAGGATTATTTAAACGCTTCCAAACTTCCAATATGATTAACGAGAAATCTGACGAAAGTTTTTGATAGAGAAAACAGTTTTAACCAAAGGTTAGCGTGGAAATTGTTAATTGATGCGGTAACATTTGTCACCTACTAGTAGCAGGCGATTATTTTTATCAATCATCATTATGTTACGACAGACAGTGACACTAGTTTTCCGGGTGTCACTTCCGTCCGGCATCCACAGCAGCTGTGGTTGTTAATTCATCGGATTGATGACGATTATAAAAATATCTACGTAATGTGTAGACTGCAGCGTCCAGCCAGAAGAGTTAAATTAATTGAGAAAATTTTCCTTCGCGGCTGAACTTTATTTGCATTGCAGCGTTCAGCTGTCTAGTTAGTTGGCTTAATAATATGTTATAGTGATTGGCAGTGGACGGTTATAAGTGTCAGACTGAAACGGCGAGGGTAAAATGACGGTTCTAATATTCATATGAAGCCTAATGATTTTCCTCTAGTTGTAACGTTGTGTACGGATTGAACGAAATATTCTTGCAATTCTCATTTTACCAACCAGAAATCTATGCAGCTTTATCATTCCATACAATATCAGCATTCCACCACGTCATAGAAAGCTGTCGCAATAATACTGATCTATCGCTATTTGCGTTAACATTCCAGACCAACCCGTTCCTCTACCCAGTTCATTCCCTACCACGATAATCGGTTAGCATTCTTTGGAACTGTTTTTGTTACCAAAGCATATTTGCAACAAACACATGTTTATTCATGTAAATTACAAGGTCACTTACCATCTGGCTGCCCGTTGTTACATACAGCAAGTCATATCATATTTGCTTAGATACAATTTCACCAATTTGCATCAGCATACAGCATTTCACTTTCTTCATGCGCAGGCGTAGTATTAACACATTTTATTGCTCGTAAGACGTAAACTTTAGATGGAACTGTTATTACTGTCTCATTATTTATTCTGTTATGTTTCGATAGCGATTGTGTGGTCTCTATGCCGCCTGATGACATGTTATTACGCCTAGTTGAGTCATCTGCTAATTCTTAAAAGTAACTGTTGCTTTTAGTGCCTACGCCTTAAGCTGCGAAAGTCAGAAGGCATAATAATAATGTGGCTTTTCTCTTTTTTTGCCGGATTTGGAATATTTGGTTCAGTGTTTCCTGAAAACATTAAGACTAATGCACAAACTGCGTACCTACTTTGTGTGACCTAAGTAGTAAAATGAAACTAACCATAGATACATACATCCTTTATGTATCTATGGTTGCATTTGTTGTATGGTTATGTATTTATTTATGTACACACAGTAAAACAGATACAGATACGACATATTAGTATAAATATATATCAATGCATATCCTTATCTATAAAAATCAATGCCACTTTTCGTTGTAATTTTATAACTCAAGAACGGATGGACCGTTTTTGCTAATTCTTTTTTTAGAATATTCCTTGAAGTACGAGGATGGTTCATACGGAGAGAAATATATATTTAAAAAAAAATGTTAAGCGGCACGAAGTTCGCGGGGTCAGCTAGTTAGACAAAGTAGCATAATATACAAAAGCATGGGTGAACTGTTGATTGTCAGTGATAACTGTTTTTGAATAATCGAACTGATAAATTCGATTTCCGAACAATTTACAACGTGCACAGTTACTTCAGTTACATTTACACGACCCAATATTTGTAATACCTATGTAATTGTAATTCATCTTCATAAATCATCTAGCCAACGTTTACAACTGTGCAAGTGTGCATGTGGGTCTCATAGTGGCAATTTATTCGTATAATACTAAAGCACCATTCCAGTTGCGAAAACGCGAAGTAATTCAGACCTAACGAGTGCCTATATCTCGCGCTTTTTCAAATAACCACAATTTACGACAAGAGGTGGTGTGTTTTGCTCACTTTTGCGCATATTGTCCTATATTGTGCCCTATGTTTTAGTTTAACGACAACGCTTTATGCGCTTTAAGTGTCGCTAAAAGCTTATGGCCAAGTAATGGTCGTATCGAATCTATTTAGTGTTGGGCACCTGTTGTACAACGCATTGTTTGGTGAAAGAAAATTGTCGTTTGAAGAAATATTGTTGAACATTGTGTATAGTTGTTTGTGAGCTTTTAACTGTAATGGCAGCAATTTGAGAAGTCATTTTCAAATAGAGAAACCTTCACTTATAGAAAAGCACTAGACAGAATGTTGAGAGATAAATCCCCATATTAGGTACATATGTACGCTTGGTATGTATTAGTGTAAGTTGATCTTAGTGGAATTCTAACAAAACATTTGATTCAACTAGCCATTTCAAAATAGTTGTATTCTCTTGTAAAACGTAACTAAGCAATAATTGTATTCAATTGTATTTTTATTGAATGCAATATAAAGTAAACAATGGGACCATACAACCGTTGTAATATCTAGTCAATGTTTACTTTATATTCCCGTTTGAGTACCGTTTTGTTACCAAATTGACTTTGCGAAGATTTAGCAACGACACATAACAAAACTTTGCACATGTATGAGAGACTAACGTTAGGCACTTTACATATTATCATCGTTTTGCCAACCTCACCTTGACATGTCCTGGTGTAAAAGTCGAGACATTTTCAAATGCAAATGAAATATCCATTTAAATATTTACTGTGTTCGTTTTTACACTCTTATATAGAGAAGAAAGATGTGGCCAAACTATTTTAGACTTTTTCGTGTAAAATAGAAGGTTGTATTCCGAACACGTCGTGGACGTGAGGAATAACCTCCAACTTTATTGCTATGTCTACAAGCTTTAAGTAGAAAGGCAACGGCAGTAATGTAATGAATTATATCTTTAAAAAATAAGTTCTTGCTACAAATATATCACTCTCACTGTCACCTAATCTCGCCACGATCTCTTAACAGAAAGGTCTGTTCCTGCAGGTGGCACGGATGCTATTAAATTACATAAAATATTTTATGCACAACTCTATTGATAACCTAGGAATATAGAAATTCTAATCGTTATTCTTAAATTTTTTACCCGACTGCGCCAGAAGGATGGTTATGTTTTTCGAGTCTATGTATGTATATTTCTTTTGCATGCTCGGTAGCCTAAACGGCTTGGTCGATTTCAGCTTGACAAGTGCGGCTTAGATTCATCTTAATTATAAGAGTGACACTGGGTATAATATCAAAATTGAAAAAAAACAAAATGGTCGATTTTTAGCGTCATGGTAACAAAATAAAGGGTTTCGTAAATAGCTTGCAAAAATGTATGCAACTTGTATGTTTATATGTAATTTGGAATGGAAAATGCTAAAATAAAAGCTCAAGCTTATTTTGCTTTGAGCAGAGTTAGAACGCTCGAAGGCTTGGCTATTTGTGCACTTGATGCAAAAAAGCTTTTAAATAACCCTCACGACCAAAACTCCTTGCAAGAACTAAATCGTCTGCGAAATCTTTCACATATATGTACTAAACACAAAAGCTGGAAAAAAAAAAACAAAAAAACCCGACTGCAGTAAAAAACGTAAGTAAAAAAAACTGAAAATATAAAAACAAACCCATTTTAGATAAAATTAAAAATGGTAGCACGTAGGTTTACATCTTACAATTCCCTGCTTTTGATCCTTCGCATACCAGCCATCTATACAATTTAATTCCCCACTTTTCGTCCTCCACTGCTCCATCAGAAGTCGTCCTCTGTAACAACGCCTTCGAACATACAATTCAGCACTATGAACAACGAAACAAAGATTTATATTGACACATTCAACTCGCACTACTAATAATGGGAAGTTGATAAATGTCTACTTAATTCGAAACAGAGATAATAGCCGATTGTGGTCAGACTAGGGTCTAGGCCCGTATCCAATGCCTAAAATGGAGATGAAAGTTCTGTGGAACAGGGATTGAAAAGGTTCTTAAAATACCGGTAAAGTACCGGTATTAAGTGGTTCCGGGTACAAGAACCCGAACCGGAACCGGAACCTAAATTGGAACCTTTAAGAACCTTTATGTTACCGGTTCTTCAAAGCGAGTCCGAATGATAAATGATAAATGATTTTATTTCTGTAAGTAGGTTTGAACAAACACTTTTACACGTCAATCATATTTTTTTTTTAACTAGATGGGGTCGGCGTTTCCTATCTGACTACTCTGAGAAGAAAGGCCGAAACAAACTCAGAGGTCACAGTCTCTTTTAAAGTCCAGACAAAATCTTGGTCAGGTCATGTGAAAGCTATGTAGATCGGTGTCTGCAATGGTCTTTTGAGGAAAGAACCACACAGATGCCCTTTACTCACGCAAATGCATAATGTCTCTAATTGGGCGAAACCAGGAAGGGTTGTGGTTTGTCACTAGCTGCGCTCCCGCAGAAATATTTTGACTCCAATGTACTTACGAGCGGCCGCCGTACGGGTGGGAGTTTTTGTGAGGGGAGAGGGGCACATTTTCTTTTGTAGATCATTCGCATCATTCGTTGCTTATCCAACGCGTGCACCACTATATTTGTTTGTATTATTATACATTCGTGTTTGCACTTGTCTGCTGTACTTAAATAGATTGTGTTTCTGTTGTAAAATAAACGAACTGTAAAACTGTCAAATAAACTGAACTCACCCAAAGACATACAGCAGAATTTTTAAAAGACCAATTAATATATGTATTGTACCGCTACAGGATATCCATTCCACAAATTTATTGTGTTACCACGGATAATGGAGCAAACATGCTCAAAATGGCCAAATTAGTGGACCAAGCCTTAAAAACCAGCATGAATAAAAATGGGGATGATTCGGATGATGAAGAAAATGAAATAATAGAGAGGGCTGAAGTAAATTTCATACTCGAAGATTACCTAGAAAGTGAACATTACACGGTTGCGGCAGTTAGATGTGCTGCACATACGTTGCAGCTAGCGGTACAGGACGCCTTAGGAAGTGAATCTTCACTTGCCACAATGCTCATAAATGCACGTGAAGTCGTAAAAAAGCTACGCACCACAGTGTTCCAACATGTGCTAAAAAGAGCCGGGGCTAAAAAACCTGTGGTGGATTGCTCCACACGTTGGAGCTCGACTTACGACATGCTTAAGCGGATACTAGAACATAGACTGATATGCACGGAGAATTACGAGCTGTATCTATCGGAGTCTACGTGGAATTCTATTGAGGCCACTGTAGCCTCTTTAAAACACACCAAGATCTTGACTCAAAAACTACAAATTGAGCAATTGACTATGGGTGACTTCTATCTTAACTGGATAAGTTGCAAATTAGAACTACAAACGATAAATATATATGGACCCAAGGGTTAACTTCCTGCTGACCACAGATCAACAGGATATGGCAGAAAACATGTTGATTAATACGTGGATGAAGTGGCGTAAGTTAAATAAAGATGTCAATAAAAGTACAGTGACATCCCTCAACATTCAACCGCCTACCACCTCCAGTTCAACGCAGCAACAGAATGAAGGTGGGAAGCTCGAAGATTTCTTGAATCAATCATATGATGATAGACTGCGGGGAGGTCCCAGCTATGGCTGCGCCATATACAACATTGACATGAAAACACATTTAACAGATTTTTTTAATAAGCAGGTGCGTCTTCCTGCGAGCGAAAATATATTAATATTTTGGGAGACCAAAAAAAAAATATTGCCTCAACTGTATATATATTATCTAATATAGTACTAGCTGCACCTAGTACACAAGTCAGTGTAGAGAGGTTATTTTCCTCGTTAAATTATGTATTCAACAAGCTTCGAACTAAATTAAAAAGTGACTTGATTGAAGATATCTTATTCATAAGAAATAATTCAGGTATGGAAACAGTTTAACAATTTTCATCATAACATAAACCTTATTACGATTTCGTTCAATTATTGAAGTTGGTTTGTATAATTGTATACTAGTTATACTTTACGTTGTTGGATTAGTCTATTACGATTGAAGACCGCGGTCGCTTTTGAATCCTGATTGCATACGAGCTAATTGTTTATTACATTAATTATTTAATCTAGATAATATGATTACAGAATAAACGTTATTCGGACTCCTAAATGATTACTTAAATAAAAGATTTTAGAATTTTACTTATTTGTTTTAATTTTAAGAACAATCAGTCTGAACCATACAAGTATACCTACTTAGTAATCACATTTGAACTCACTTTTCGTTAATTATGTATGTACTTATTTAAAAAAAGAAAACCCCTCACTTTTTGTTGTTATTTACCTCCAGATCTCTCCAAATCTTCATAATGTAGTCCTTTTGCTATATAACACCTAGTCCTGAGACATGGTTTAATATTCTTTAATTCTTTTGTAATCAGTTGAGAAAAAAAATGATTTCTCCCATCATGCTCGTCATTGTCGTTGTGGTGCAAAGCACAATCTTTACACTCCATTCTTTGTTGTTTTTCAATATTTGCCTTTTGTTTTGCAATAGTCTTAGGTTGACATTTTTCTTGAAAATTTCTTCTAAGCAATTGCTTCAAACTTAGAGATAACTCTTGCTCTGGGAGTTGAGTGTCTGTATCAGTATCGGTCACAATACGGGCACGTTTTGTTCCTGAAAGTAAGGTAATATACGTGTAATTGGAATAGCGTAATACCTCGGCGGTAGTACCGTAGCTCATGAAACTAAACAACCATAAAACACATAATATAAGACCATACATGTTAAAACAAAATAATAATAATTTATATTAAAAAACCCTCCTCCTTTTTATTTCCTTTATTCAATGAATAAAGGAGATAATAATATAATGATCTAAGTGAATACCATACGATGAAACTTACCGTTGTCCATTTTATATTAATGTATTAACAGTAACTGTAGATTATATAAACCACTAATAATAATTACTGACAATATTTGCTGACACTGTACAGTACAGACTTCCACTCGCCAATAATTCGAAGGCAAACTGAAAGAAAAGATACGCCAGGCACGCGTCAAACATATCCCTTCTTTCTTTGAGAACCTTTAAATCGGATGATACGGAACCGGTATATTGGAACCTTTATTTGGAACCGGTACATTGGAACCAGAACCAAACCGGAACCTGAACCGGAACCGTACCGAAAAGAAGAACCTTTTTAAGAACCTAAATGAAGAACCGGAACCCAAATTCGTACCGGTTTTCAATCCCTGCTTACGGCCCTATCTCCGCACAGTTTGTTCCACAGTGTGGAACAAACTGTGCGGAGATAGGGCCGTAACTCATACAGATCGAGAATCGACAAGTAAAAGATTTACCGCAATACCGAGTGCAGTAAAAGGGTTGTTGAATGGACGAGATATATTCTGCTTTTGTTGTTATGCTAATTGATTTTGTTTTGTTTGTTTCAGGTATGTTAAATGAAACTGCTCTTGAGAGATGAGTCTTCTGCTAAAAATAACAATAAGTAAGTTCAGTGTTTTAGTTTAAGTGGTAAACGAACTAAAAGGGAGAGATACTTTTACGTTTGCAATAAATTTGGAAAGCCCTGTGTTTTAATATACATTGGAAGAAGCATAGATCTAGTGGAACTTTAATTAACTTTCAAAGGTCCACGGTAAAACAGTTTATAATAATAATGATTATAATTCAACTAGCTAGTACAACAGTTTGCGTGTAGCCATGATGAATGGACGTAAACATCTGTTCCTAAGGCGCCCCATTGTTTCAAATGATCTATGGCCCATTGTATGCCAAATAATTAATTGCATAATCTAATAAAATTATAATTTACTACTCGTTAAATTAAATTTCTAATTAAAATGGGAAATACAGACAATGTCATGTGTCAACGTTTTGTTTCCTGTTTAAAGTCACATGGGAGTTTTTATTTCTTCATTTTATAAAGAATTGTTGATAATTATTATCACTGAGAAGCGTTTCAGAACGATTTCATTCTTAATTGATGATAAATCAACCAATTATACTTCGGCTTGAGTATTTACTTTCCAAAACAATTCACACACGGCTCTTAGCTTATTCATAAAATCTGTCGTAAACTTAAAAGTTCAATTCTGCTTCCTCCAGCCACTCCCTTCAAAATATTTTCGACGTGAGAAAATTGATTAAAACACCATTACGTCACGCTAGGTCACTACCCTCGAGGCACCTACGTATGTATAGGTACATAGGCCACGATTTAACAGCGTATCAAATTCAACATAACACATCTCAATTCTTAATACTTACTTACACGCGGAATATGGTTTACTTGCATAAAAAAATCGATAGAAAGGCGACTTTCACATTGATTGTGGCAATAATCGAAATTGGAAATTACATACATTTTATTAGAGTGACCTCTAGTGGGCTATTCATGTCAACGAATGTGATGTACTTAATGTGATTGTTTTGACAAGGATATGACAGTTGTGACAGTTGGTTTGTTGGCTGAAGACTTCATTTTGACAGTAACTGTCAAAATGAAGTCTTCAGCCAGCCAACACAACCAACCAGCAACTGTTGCTGGTTGGTTAATACTTCATTGGCCCGGAAGAAAGCGTTGGCAGGTGCTTGAGCGCGCGCCTCTTTTTGTAGAGACATGTGCGTTCATGAGAATACATCCTGTATCTGTCATAAAGAATATCTCATTTCAATTCAAAGTTAATAGTGTGTAAACATCGACTCATCTGCATAAGAACCGTTAAAATTAGAGAGTACAGACAAGTGCGTTTAATTAGTTAGGTAATACCATTCAGAGCGCTGAATAGTCTCTTACATGATCCGTTCATAAAGAGACCTAATATCTTGTGTTTTTAGTAATTACGTACTGAAAGCAACAGGCACAATAAACGAAGAGAGTATTTAACAATTATTAATTTACATAATACGTGCCATTTCGACTGCACGTAAATTTTCATATTGAAAAGCGAATGTTCAAAGTTTTATAATACTGACGGAGAAAGGATTACCTAACAAACCAATCGTATTGTTTAATTTTAACGTTAATTAACAACTGACTTCGATTAATCTCGTCGAAGTCTGAGTTAGCGATCAATTACTCTGCTATTGTACGGGCTAGCAATCAATTTAACAATCAGTTTGAACAACGGTTTAGTGAGCATAAACTTAATGATGGATTGCAGAGCTTTGTTAATTATGCGTCTTTTATTGTTTCATTGGATAGGTGCGTGCTTAGTTACGTAATATTTACTTATGGAATATGGCGACCTGTAACCTATTGGTGTCATTGATATTGTCAATAAGTAATCCTCAGTAAGTGGCAGCCTCGAGTCTGGATTTGTGTCCGTTTAGTGATAATAGAAAGGATTTAACTGATGAAATGTGCGAAATGAACAGCCTATCTGTCCGAGTAATGTAGGCATAAATAATATGTTTTGTTTGTAATTTAAATGCTACAAGTCTGAACACCTTTTCGTATCCACCAAAACCATGTTAATCGACAACCGGCTACCCTATCCGAATTAGATTCCAAGTTTCACCATCAGAACTATGTAAATACATCTGTTGTTTTAAAACAAAAGTAGCGCATAACAAGTTAGCATTCCACGTTGCAAGTCTAGGTCTCAGCGACTGCGCATTCCGTTGGGCCAGGGAAAGTCTAATGTACGATCATTTGACCCCTTTTCCGATAATTTAGCACTGACATTTACCGCGTTTTGGTATTGGGATTAACGTGAATATATTAACATTTGAATTACGTCAGGCTGAGATGGAATGTTAATATAATGATCAGTAATTGAGCACTTACCTACACCGTGATTGAACATCAAAATCAGCGATGAGTTTGTATTTCTTTTTGTAGACATATCTTTTTATCACAATTAGTCAAAAATATTAAAGTGTAAACGATTGCGTTCATCTGTTTTCTAAAAGAATAGATGTATCACTCAAGAGTGACACTAATCGTTTAGTTTAAACGTTATGTCGACACGATTACATAAGAAGCGTAATGCACGCACACAGATCCGCATCTACTCCACAAAGTGCACATTCACTGCACTGCGATTAGCAAGCCGTCATAATAAATATATCCATACATTAAGGCTAAATTCAGATGAAGAAGCGATTTCGCGCAATGACTCGTATTAGATTATAAGCATAGAGATGTAGACGGGGCATGGAAATTCGCACGAGACTAGAGAGGGACACGCGATGTCGCGATGAGATTGTAGAATACCTGTGAAGTCACGGGACCACCTGAACACAGCCTTAAATACTCCATGCTTTTCTGTCGGAAGAAAGAAGATAAAAGATCTAATTGTTCGACGTAACGGACTGTGTAAGCACGTATCGAACTAATTAATCGGACCCATTTGTATGTTACTAAAGTCGTTTAGTAGACTTTCAATAGTAAACAACGCGCGAAAGTTTCCCACGACCGTGTACAAGCAAATATTCTGCATTTATCTAACAGCATTATCTAACGAGTAGGTACATTATATCAATTATCCCAACAATAAAATTCAATGAAAAAGATAACAAAGAAAAATGTCGCTTTCCTCGGAAACAACGACAATAAATAAACTGGAGGTCGGAGAGTCATAGACTCATGTGTTTTAGTTCTATGGTGAGCTGTTAAGTCAAATCAGGTCTGTAACTAAACATGTAAAGCTGCCATCGTTGCAAACATAATAATAACCAATATTTCTGTCTTCTCAACAGTAAAACCAATAGCGAATGATTAATACTTTGATGTAATGCCAGTCTTCCACTCGATTTATTATGGTAATTCTTAAGCCCGATCAGGTAAGGAGCGTTGCCCTGATTATCTCGCAACGAAAGCTGTAATAATTTTCAAGGCCCCGTCTCGCATACCATGCACGCTCGGTGTAATGGCATATTTCTGCTTCAAATACCTGCAAAGGTACTTACCGCCTTAATGGCACCATAGACATTCACGTTCGAAGATCAAAGCTAGTGCCGAGACGGAAATTATCCAGGGTGTATCGAATCGATTATCACTCGATTCCCGTCGCTGAGGCATCTCTATGGGCACTCGTTCGTGACCGATCCCTGGCCGAAGCCAAGTGCGCCAGAGTGGGGAAAGTTGGGAGGATCATGAAATTGAATCACGTTAGAAAGGAGTATTTAAATTTGAAACCATGGGTCGTTAAATAAGATTTAAGACTCACGGTTTCGAATGTAAAATTACTACCACCTTTGTTAATACTAAACAAATGAATAAATTAATTTTGAAATTACAGCTTTCAGTGAAAGTGAGCCTGTTACCTCGAGGAATAATATTAGCATGAGGGATTTCAAAATGAGAAGTTGTAAGTACCAATAGCACTGAGATTTTATTACATTATAAGTACACTAAGTATAGTTTAGTGCAGTAGAATTTATATAGTAGAATATCAAATAGCCATATTGTAGCTCAAGATTACACTTTGGTCTTACATAAAACAATAAATAACAAATAATATAAGGGCCTAGCTCTCTAATAGTAGATTATATATCCACAATACGGTTCGGGACATTCTGCCACCCACACTCTGCATAGCTCGGTAGCTAGAGGGACATTTACTTCATTTTATGTCCTACTCCTACCCACATTATACATAAACGTTCAACAACTGATTTCTCTTTCATGCTAGAGACAACTATACAAATTGCTTACCTTTCAAATGTAAGTCGATTTATCTTGTTATGTCTAGAGGGACAGATATCCGAGGAGCGGGACGTGGAAAGCTGCGCGCGCGCTGATCGGGCCCTTCATCGCTGTTTCTGCGCTGAAACATTACAGTGCTGTCGAGTGTCTCATGTTTGAGATCTTGGCTTTCAAATCAGGGTTCAGAAATTGAAATTATTATTTTAGTTCGGAAGAGGAAATACTGATTTTATGTTTCAGATTGTTGAAAGAAGGATGTGGTTGAGCAATCATTAGCTAATCGTGATGTTATCTGAATTGGCTTGGTTCACACCAACAGCCCGTGGTTACCTACCACTTTGTAGCGGTATCTACATTGCCGATGCGAACTACGGATCACACTGACGTCACGCAAAATCCTGCATCGCGCAAGCAGAGTTTACCGCGCAACTAGCATATATACAACGTCCCGACATCAATCGTCGGGCAGCTGCCCCCCAGACCCGACACCCATGTGGTCGGAGGATCCTCCCTTTACTATGGGTAAGAGTGAACTTTACACCCTGTTCCTCATACATCTATAACTTGTATAATAGTCAAAGGCAGAGGGATGCCCATTTTCTTGAAATAGCGTTCCTCTTCGTTACAGGGCTACATAGTTATTGCGGTTACTTTGCCATTTACTTAGTATTTACTTACAAGACTGATTAGAAATCGTCCTATCGTAACACCGGCACAGTATCCTACATCCTAATAAACCCAATACCATTACAGGCCCCTGTTACAAAGCGGACGGTTATTAAACGCCTTATCAGCAAGAGTTCGAGCGCGGTGCCCTCAGCTGATTCATTGCACGTTCGCGAATCAATTTCCTAGTTTTTGCCCTGGTTGCTTTCCTTCCTGGGCTCCGGGTGATCACGTGCTGCTTATCAGCACAATGCTCTAACTGTGCGACTTGCACCACCTTCCGTCTTGTTTCAGTTGTTACAATCGTAATGATTGCTGGACATGTCTTAGTTTGAACTTTGACTTTGTATTTGTTGGGCTGTCGGGAAGTTGTTACAGTTAGTTGTACAACGTTTGTGATCATATTGTCAGCTTATATGCACAGCCGATAAAACGCTGTTGGTAAGCCTAGGTAGACGCTATAGTGATTATTGCCAGTACTTACCAGCGCCCATCTTTAATAATTACTAATGTAGGGGCCTAATTGGTTGCAAGAGCACCTTCAGGTACATACTACAAACCATCAACTCGTGCTGAAAAATACCAAGTACCTACGTACTACCTACGAAGCAAATATTTTGACCTGTAAAGACTAATTAGATCTCGAAGCCTTTCAACATCATCTCTGCACACCTGAAGAAGATTAGCGCAATCAACATTATTTAAATGGCCAGGATTTAATAGTCAAAGTTGATTAAACCTACGTGTAATTTGCATAATTCATTTTATTTGCCTATCCTTAATACTTTCGTTTTTAGTTCTAAAGCTTGTTTTGCTCTTGATATAGGTACTTTCAGTTTCTTTCTTTAATAAAACATCTATTACCTTGATGTGCAAATGCCGTTCACATGGGGCTAAACAGAACGACAAACAATCAAAATTGTCGTGAAAGCAGCATAAGGAAAATGTTGATTGAATATTACTGTCTCTTCCGTGGCCAAAAGATATAACATATAGTTAAAAAAAAATTACTTCCTAAAAATCTAGGTCATAAAATAAAGTCGAAATAAAAGTATAAACTCCGAAGAAGTCGATTGTGGCCCGGCACTAAAAAGAGACAGGGAAACTTTATTCGAAAGAATGCCAAGTGCACGTAAGTGAATAGATTACCGGCCTCTTAAAACCATTACAGTCACCAGTTTCCCCCATTCGATTAGCAGGAAATATACGCGTGAGTTGTTTCCTACACGTTTCATATTTGTTGGTCCCGGGTATGTTACAAAAGCGCATTTTATAGGTACTTAATACTTCACCGGATAAAAATAATTCTGCAATACCTACAGTGAATTGTGTCATTCAATCGATAAAATAAAAACCAAGAGAATTAAAGCTTAACATTTTATAAATGCTCGACTAGAGCTAAATATTTCTCAATTTGCGACGGGTCGGTTACGCAAAGAGTTCCACTCCCATACAAGGGCCTAGCCAGACCCTGTTATGAGAGAACTTATTTTTTCTTGACGTATACCTACAAGTACATAATGCCCTCCATCCTTGATCGGTTCGTGTGAAGTGGTATTATGAAACTGTATTTTTCCGTCTTCATTTTAGATTGCTTGCATCACTTCTGACACCTTCACTAGAGATGCACTTTGGCAATTTGAAAAAGTGGCAATTAAAGCTTAAAACATAGGTCAAAATCTTTCTGTTGCTATTAATATACTTACTGCAATGCTCAGAGACAAAATCAATTTATATCTAGACATGTTTTGGTCGTAAAACTTTGTACCTACCACATCTTTACAGGCTTTCAGACATTAGAAAACCCTGTTTTATTTTACGATTTCAACTTGAAAATAATGGATGGAATAAGCTTTACGACCATTTCGATCGTAATAAAATAGCAATACTGCGCATACGCTAATAAATAATAATTAAGAATGTTCATTGAATAAACAATTAGAACGTAATAGGATGTGGTATTCTACCATTTACAGCCGAGTCTTCCGAGCTGGTTGTATTTAATTCCTTTTTAGATTTATGCTCACGATGTTAGGTTACGTTCTAATTAATAATTAAACTATGGGCAGGTTTATTTCCCTATTACTTTATTAAATACACCAGCTGGTACCAACAAGAAGCAATGATTAATTTCATGTTTCTGTGATAAATGTTGTTGTTATACTACTTAATGTTTTATCAAGGTAAACAACATGACAAACCCCGAAATTCGGACAAGACCTTCATGGAATGGAGACGATGTCGATGACGGGAGATATTTCCTATTTTTGGGCAAATAGACATGCCCCGAAGGTTCTGTCTTCGGGGCATGTCTGCAATGAATGCGGCAATGAACACACATGATTAAAAAATACCACTGCCATACAAAGACCTATATAAAACACAAATCTCACACACAAGCCAGCCTACAGGTTAAAATAGGCCTCATGTTGTTGTCAAACCAAGCCAAATTGGTTGTTTTCGCTTCGTAGATCGTGTAAAGCTGTGGGTTTGACCGAGTGTAAATTGGGTGCGTAAGTACGAGTAACAATGTGACAGTCGCTAAGCCAATCAGTCGCATTTTGCTATAGCTATAGCTTACCTCAGCGTTGTTACGAGAAGGCTTAATGAAAACAAATAAAGTTATCTAGATGTAAATTGACACAAACATTCTGAACTCATCTGCATTTTCCAACTATAGTGTATATTTGTCCTGCACTTGACCTACCTTGCCTACCTGATGGTGCCTTTACACAATGGTAAATAGTGGACAGAGTGGCCACACGTGAACTTTCATATCTTCAGTCAAACAAGAGCTCCATTGAAGTGACCATTGTTAATGGAACAGTGACAGACCATTGTGTACACGGACATTGAAATCCGCTTCAAGGTATCCCCTCAGATGGACATGAATCGATCTGGAGTTTCTATGAATAATAAACGCTAGTAGTACCTACCAGAATTACTCATTCTTACGACGAGACGTATACAGTAGGTATCTGAAATCGTGAAGTTAATGTTTAAGATATAAATTACTATTAAGTCGCCAAATAATAGGAATGAGTCATGAAACCTAATAAGATTACATAGCCTATAAAAATACATTATGTACGCACATGATACAGCAAAAGAACGGTTACCTATGATTACAAATCGTCGCGCGCAACTTCCGCGAGAGTATATAATTGATATATAATACGGCAAATGAAACCGGGTTAATTACATAAGTTTAAAGTGTTCGCAAAAAGTCCTGCACGCTTCAACACACCAAGGAACGTGCTGACAATCAACCTTAAAAGAGAACCTCTTAGCAATTTCATCAATGTAATTCTTCGATCAATACTTATTGATTGAAGATTCAGTTAACTAGGTTTTGTTCAAAGAAAGTGTTCTGGAATCTTCGTAAATGCATTTAAAAGCAATCTCATATTAATAACTTGACCTTAATAATGGATACATCATCCGGGGCTCCTCGGATTCTGGGTTTGTCACCGTAATCGAATCTCTATATAAGTGTTCATCTTAATTACTGTCTCGAACTCTGACACCCATTATATTTTTCACTGAAATGTTCGCAAATGAGATACCTGTTTCAATTTATGTAAATCGACATCTTTTAAAAGTGCAGTTCTTTAACATACCCACCAAGATCTAAGGTAATTAATCGATATTTGCAAATCACTCGATGCGAAACGATTATCAAAATTAAACCAAAAACTTTATGATGACCCAGTACTTTCTCTTTTATACGTGGCTAAAGATATTTCCGTGATAATTTCCAATTTAGTCCAATTCGCAATCAAGAACAATTTCCGTGCCTACATTGTTATTATTATTGCGCTGGGTCAACAAGGAACTAGCGCTTCTACTTTTTACTACCTGGCAAGATTTCAAATTGGCAATATTTAATCAATTTCACACATAAATTGTGTACATATTTTCTCTCTAAAAAGCACATTAATTTAAGCGCTAAGGCCATTCCAATACGCAACATATTTTTTTAGTACATGGAATTTAATTAAAAGCTTTGCTTGAGCGCTTTATGAAACTGCTCGAGTTTTCCTCGTGAGCTTTAGCAGCTCAAAGCTCGAAAAGCTCGACCAAAGTCAGTTCAAAAAATTTCATTCAACATACCGACAGACGTGCGGTCACCTCCTTTCATATTATATTCTGAGGCAGATGCATTTTAACTGCGGCATTTAAACCACATGCCTGTATCCAATTACGTTTCCTGCTCATTTAACTGCCAGTTACTTTTCATGGGTTGCGTCCGTTATATCACAGTGAGGTCGCCGCCCTCTTTGCGACAGGTGACACCGATTACGTAATCGATTATTTATTGCAAACGTGTGCGATCGATATTCAAATTTATTGGCGCTCGCCTTAATATATGCAACCTGATTAATCGCTGCCGTTTAAATCGAGTCAGCTCGTGCGCGTTTATTGTAGGTAATGCCGATTTACTGTAATGTGTTTAACAGTCAATCAAATTTATGTGTTATGTTATAACTATTATGAATGTTTGAGTAATAGCGTAAGTATTAAAACGATGACAACAAAATGAATTTATGTTCCCGTGAATAAACTAATAAGCTTTTTATGCTTCAGGAAACATCCTGAAAGCAATTGATCGACAAATTAATAACATTAGATAGTGTCACGTCTTAGCTACAAGTCTAACCATAAACATGATATAAATCTTTACTTTTACGGCTATTTTAATCTGATAGCGACAGAGGCAATTTAGTATACCATTGACTACACAATCTGAAACGGGTGATGTCTCAATCACATGGAAAGTAGTCTGTCGCTGTAATCGAAAAATGGTACGCTTGAAACACTTCATATAAAACCTTTTGCAGAAGTTCAAATAACCGTAATATAGTCAGCACTATGAAATAACATGCATAATTTATATAATTTGCCTAAAGACAGCGCATTGAATCGAATGACGTCTTAAACAAACAAAACTTATCGAGTCACGAAGAATCGATTTAGTTACGTATGAACTACATAATCGGTTGTAGGAGGTGTAGCGCTCTAATTGCAATGCCTCCTGGTGATATTTCATCCTCTATTCAGATGTGGGTTGTGATAGTGGAGACAAACGTTGAACATTTAATCACCATGTGGGCTTATCAGATATTTGGGCTTAATCACCGACTTTCTTTATGCAACATGTTTTATGTGTTGTAATACATGAGTTAACATCCTTTTGTAAATACAGTAAGAAGATGAAAGTACTTCAAAGTAGATACTTAAGTTTGGCAAACCAGTAGTAATTTGGCAGTATTTAATAAGTGAAAATCCTCTATTGACCACCGACCCCCTACCTAGTTTATGCAGTTCCGTGTTTTTCAATGGACATTTCTGGCTCAGAAATAAAACAATGTTATTTTTACAATTGTGATCAGCCTTAACCAACTTACTGCTGGGAAAGACCGGCTCATCGAAGTCCAGCGAGGTAGGTACTTCTATGAACAGCTATATAGTGGGAAAGAGAATAATTTCGAAAACACGATGTTTTAACTGGGATGCTATACCTATAGAAACGAGAGGGACTAAAGTGGCAATAGATCATGTTTAATGAAACAAACCACACACTTCATGACAGCAGGTAGAGGGAAGTGACATACTATGTAGATACTCCATATCGATTACGTGTTCAAATGCCGAGAGCTGGGTACCCATCTCCATATGCACATAGTTATACATTGCATCACACAACATTGTATATCTTCTACTGCCGCGTTTAGTCGTGCCCATGCATTTAGTGGTAACGTTATTTACAGTTCTGCTCATGCGCGAGTTATTTAAGGGAAATGGGTGTAAAAATCGTGTAATATAGGTATCTATACAATTTGGTAATTTTGTGGTAAGATTGCCTTTCTGTTGGCTTTTGGCTAAACAATGGGGACTGATGGACGCAGGTTCTACACAACGCTTACCAATTTTCATGTCGAATCTAATGAGATCTGCCTCCGTGAAAGAATCTCTGTGGGGTTGTTGATTGATGTCTGACAGCTGTTCTGCTGAGGAGTTTGTTTCGCCACTTCTTTTGCTCAGCTAAAGAAGTGGTGAAGGGCGGGCGTTTTGGGGGATTGCGTTTTGTAATTTTGACGTTCAAAAAGTATTGATAACTTTTGATTATGATTTTGCTGATCGATCAGTTGACTCACTCTGTAGGAAAAGTGACATCAATTCGGTTGAAAACTTAACAACAATTTCAATTTTATAGTTTGTTTATCACAGATACGTGAAAATTTTACTATTATTCGCATTACATGTACTATCGACTTCTTTATTAATTAAAATAGGCTTGGAAAGTTTCCCCAACTAATTTTACTTTTTCCACGGATTTCCTTATAAGTTTAATGAAAGTATCGTGTGGAAACCATTATGTTTGTACTTTAGCTATAAAATCTAAAGACTGTTAAACGTAGGGCAATCAATATAAATTGATTTTATCAGTAATTCCTATTCTGCTGCGAAAATATAGGTAATGGGTCTATTGTCGGTATAAGTATTTTATCGTGAATTCTATGTTTTACGAACACAGCACGCATTTGTGACTTGGACACCGCCTTATCTCCAATAAACTTATTTATAGCCAATCGGCGAAACTGTCAAAATTATTTCCCTTATTTAATCCCCTTCAAAACTTCTTCCTCAATGTTCACATTGTTGAGTAGGTATATGAAGAACTCTTGTGCAAAAATGCTTATTTAGTGCTCACTTTGCTGAGTAAGTAAATGAGGAACTCTTGTGCAAAAATCCTTACTCAGTGCTCACTTTTCTGAGTAAGTAAATAAGGAACTCTTGTGCAAAAATACTTCCTCAGCGCTCACTTTGCTGAGTAGTTAAATAAGGAACTCTTGGGCAAAAATCCTTACTCAGTGCTAACTTTGCTGAGTAAGTAAATAAGGAACTCTTGTGCAAAAATGCTTCCTCAGCGCTCACTTTGCTGAGTAGTTAAATGAGGAACTCTTGTGCAAAAATCCATATTCAGTGCTTACTTTGCTGAGTAGGTGTATAAGGAACTCTTGTGCAAAGTTTCATGCTTCCCAGCTGCTTAGGCTGGACGTTGTTGTCAGTGGATTTTAGCCTTGTACTTAGTACATTATTTCTTGTTTACCTAATGATGATGATATTTATTTATGTAAATTGGTTCAAAAAACACATTTACACATCAAAATAAAATTATGTTTTTAAAACTAGATGAGTTCGGTGTTTTCTGTCTACTCTGAGAAGAAACACCGAATCAAACTCAGAGGTCACAGTGTCTTTTAAAGTCCAGATATAAACGTGGTCAGGCCATATTATGAGGACCATGTAATGTCTGAGATGGTCTTTTGACAAAAGAACCATGTAAATTTGAGTCGACCTGTCCAATCTTTTATCTTGTGTGAATCAGTTTTAAATTTCGTTTCGAACGTTTAGTATCGACGAATTTTTTATTACTTGCAGAATTGTAAGACCGTACTTTTATGGTACTTTACTTTAAGTAGTTTTTACGTAATGTCTACGTGGATTGTAGGTATTATTTAAGTTCTGTTTTTTTTCATCAAAAAATCAACAAACGGACCTTAAAACACCGTGATTGAGGGTAGGTACCTAGCTCTTGACAGCTTCTCTGGCTTTTCTCGGAAACATGTCGGTTACTTTAACTCGTCGGTGTCTTCTAAGTAATAAAATTACTAGATAACGGTAACTGCATTACATAACGTGTTAGTAAACGGAAATCTACACCCGTACTTTTCCTAAAATGCGAAGTTTAACTGTTTGTTAAAAATAGCAAACAATAAAAGGAAAATATGAGTTGGGTTACATCTTGCTTTTAAATTAATATAAACTTTTTTCAAACGTTATACATTTCCATTTTCATAAATTAAATACATATAAAACGTAAAAGAACACAGGTACTTGTAACCCACACAAATGTAACTAATAATGGAAATGCATACTAGAAAAAAAAAATGACATCCGCTTGCTAAATAGGTATGACAAATTCTACAAAAATAACCTGCATAATATTATATTATCTATGTAGTCGATTATTATTAATGTACATGCAAACAATTTCCTGTCATTTACCGTCTTACACCGGCTAAGTATTATAAGTAGGTAGGTACTATTACATAAATCTTAGTTACTGATTACTTGACCTTATTCTGTTGATTGATTAACTACACGCTAAAAAACATTGTATGAATATCATTTAGCTTTATTAAACCTACTGTATTGTTCTATGATTTATTTACTTACTCGTACATTAAGGTATGTCCACCTGAAGCAGTAATGTTCGCGAAGGTGGAGGCGGAACGCGTGAGGGAGAGGCAAAATTCGCGCCGTCACGCCCCTAGCCGCCGCAGGAGACGCCCTGGGCATCGGGAATCGCAAGCCGATTCCCAGCCACCGTGGGCGCGGGCTTGCGAACGGCGAGCAATGGGCAGCTCGCCGTCCGATAAGGACCAGGCCCGGGTCGATGGCACGTTGTGTTCCACGCGCGCCTCAAAGAGATGTCAGCATCAATGACGGGGTCCGCTAGGGCCGATGCCTGCCAGGGTTGCGGGAAAGTCCGAGAGGGATACCGTGGCCCCTGGCACAGGCAACGGAAGGAACACGGGTGGGTTTTAGTCAGTAAAAGTCTGACACGCCCTTCCGCTCCGCGCAGAGCGGGAGAAGTTATTTGATGATTTCCCACGCTCAAAAAAAAAAAAAAGTTATTTCCACCTACTTACAATTATAAGTATAATGGATGACGCAATTAAATCTAACGTAATGTTCACTTAGTTTCTCCGGAAATACTCGAAATGCTAGCCAGGTGACAAGTTTCTAGATATCCTAGGAACCCGGAGAACAAAACCTAGGAAATATAATGTGCGTGACTTTATCTTATTGTTTTAACTGAGATACTAAATTATTGAGGCAGCGAATGCTAGCTGATAACAAAGAAAGTACCAATTAAATTGAGTAACTGTACTTGCTGCAGTTTCAACACTTCCAACTTATAATTGAACGTGAAATAATAATTTGACAGCAACCTGGCAACTATCGGATAACTGGTTATTTTCAACATAATTTTATTAATATTAGTTTATGAAGTCACATATATAAATAACAAAATGAGACCCAAAGATACATCATAAATTATTTCGAGGAAAAACATCGAAGCTTACAAAAAGTCACCTATAGAAAACATAACACCGCCCGGTGCAAAAAGCGACACCTAATTAATTCCCATCACACTTACAAGGTTTTAATCAATAAAACTACATTTGTTAATTCACAAGACGTTTAATTACGTAAGTCTTAAATTAATCTTGTTTCTTCGAAGCTTGAGAAAATTAAGTATGACAATAACAACAACAATTTTCTAGTAGCACAAGTAGGCACGCAAGCAGCAAAATAATATAAAAGAAATATCAACCGCATCTTATCTGAGATCTTAATCTGACGATGTTGAATCATGCTGCGAGGCGTGAGCTAGGTTTCCATGTCACGAGAGTAGAAAAAATAGGACCACTGACGTAAGTAGTGATATTGGTAATTGGTAGATAGAAGTTGCAAATGATTAGGTTTTGTTCGAAAACTACGTTTGGATTTTGCGTTATTTGTATTTATTTATATATTCTTAATTGTACACAACAAAATACATTTTAAAAAAAATTGATCACTTCAAAATATACAATGGGCTTAAATATAAATATAATTATAAATCGCTTTCTGCGATCTCTTCCAGGCAACCTTGGTTAATAGGTTTTGCACCAAATCTACGTATATGCACACAGCTTAAAACAAAGTCGCTTTTCGTGTCTTTGGGACCGCTTAGTTCGTCTAAACTTGTGTTGATTTTGATGCGGTTTACCTACACGATAATTTAGGGAATATTTATTCCGGAAGGTATAATACGTAAATATTTACTTAGATTATAGCACTGACATCTTGATGTTTTTCTGCTATGTAAAGAACGTCAGTAGGTCTTCAAAAAGATGTGGTGAACATTTTAAAGAAGTTTGCTCTATGTAGGTATCACTTACGGTTACGAATTGCGTGCATACAATTTAAAATGAAGATACAATGTATGAACGAAGCAGTTTAAAATCTCGTTACTGTGTTTTGATCATAATTATTTGAAATAAGACCATCACTGGGAAGTTGTTAACAGCAACTTATTGCAAATGTATAGTAATTATGGAATGATTGATTGACAAACGAGCAAAACCTAAGAAAATAAGAAAAACGTAGTAAATTGCTCATAGGTACAAACTGTGATGATTAGGTGAAGTAAGACAATATGTTTCATCTATAGAATTTAAAAAATTACGTTAATTCTAATGGATGAATGAGAATAAAATACAGGATCGAGTGCTCAATGGTCCAGACAGGTGGGTTACCTATGTACGCCAGCTGCGGCTTTATGGTTAATTGTAGAGAAGTTATGATTGCATTTTACTCGACACTTGTACATGATAGGTAAGGTAAGTAACCCTAATTCCATCATAGCTGTACCTGTGAACACACGGCGATTATATATTAGTTACGCTAACATAAATAAGATTGAAGCACGATTCAAAATCTCGTACTTTCTGCCAAAAAAAAAAATCTTCGCGTTTTTATATGCCGCAATTATTCAAAGTCTGCCGCTGACAGCTTATTAAAATAACGGTGAAGCAGCATCACACCAAACCGCTGGAAATTATATAAAGCTTATCGTTAAACATAGGTACTTGGATAATGTATTTATAACGCACAATTTATAATGTCGTTATCACAGTCGACGCAGAGTAAAGTTTATGAGCTCAAAGAGCTAGATGAAAAGTAAGCAAATAGACTAACACTTGAATAGAATATTTCAGTTTAAATATTATAGAAAACATAGTGAAAAAATAAATTAATAATATAACGTACAGACACTTTAGGTCATCAACTGCCTAGGCTTTTCCCAAATATGTTTGGGGTCGGCTTCCAGTCTAACCGGATGCAGCTAAATACCAGTAAGTATTTTACGTGGAGCGACTGCCTATCTCACTTCACAACCCAGTTACTGAGTAACACGATACTTCTTGGTATAATAAATAATAATAAATAATAAATATCGTCTGACATTGCACACAGCACCATCTAATTCCAAGTTAAGCACTTAATTAAGGCTTGTGTTATGGATACCAGATGGTTGATACACTACTTAAATACATTTTTTTTTTCGTAAATACATACATATTATAAATATACATCCATGACTCGGGTACAAATGTCCATATTCATCATACAAACATTTGCCCCTACCAGGATTCGAACCCAGGACCATTTGGTTTCGCTGACTACACTTAGCCACTGTAGCCACTACACCAAACGTGTCGTCAAAAGTATGATATAATATTATAATATTATTTATATATTATTATATATTATTATATATTTATATATTATTTATATAATATTACTTATAATACTTATATATATAAGTAGGTATATATATACGGTATGACTGGTTTTAAGGCTTCTGACGACCCGTGACGACTGTCATAGATCCACGAATGACAGCCGGGATCAACAGCGCCTACCGACACGTTAAGATCACATTTACGAGTATTCTTGTATTTGAGTACAAGAAAAAATGTGATATTTATTTAGAACACTCCCGCGAGAAGTAATCAAACTTTCTCGTGCACATTTTTTTTTAAATTTTGTGGCCATATCTGAACCGTAATCTAATCTCAAAACTAGTTTTGATGTGTGATTATGGTTTAGATAAGGCCACAAAATAAAAAAATTGTGATAGCCCTCTTAAGTAACTGGCGAAATGTGGATACACTTTACACCTTTGCCTTACCCTTCGAGAATAGTAGGCGTGATGTTATTACGATCAGTTTAAGTATAAAGTCGTTGCCGCAGGTGTTTAGAGTAAAGCTTTTGAGACAGGAAAATGAGGGTAAATAGACAGACGCTGTAATATAATCTTCATAGGTATCTGTAGTAATCGTTAAGCTCTTTAAGTTCTGAGTTGAGCTGCACGATTGCTGACAATTGCGTGCACTGACTGGACAGGTCCACTCAGTCTGTGTGGTTCTTTCCTCAAAAGACCATTTCAGACACTAATGTACATAGGTAGTCATGATTTGGCCAAGATTTTGTCTGGACTTTAAAAGAGACTGTGACCACTGAGTTTGTTTCGGCCTTTCTTCTCCGAGTAGTCAGATAGGAAACGCCGATACACGGAGTTTAGAACTAAACTCCGTGCGCCGACCTCATCTAGTTAAAAAAATATGATTGACGTGTAAAAGTGTTTGCACAAATCTACTTTCAGAAACAAAATCATATATCATTAATTATAAAGTTCTAATACGTACTTTATACTTGTTTTCTTGTGGTGAAGAGGACGGGCTGCAGCATCATTCTGTCTGCTAATAACAACATCCTGCTCTAAAGCTGTCAGTCAAGTGCGATGTTAACCTAGCATTATCCTATTTAGACTTCGTTTAGTAATTATTACAATGGATCCTGGCTTGGCAAAATATCATTTTCACGTTTTTATTTCTATTTGCCTGTATTTTCAGCTCATAGACCTAGGTTCTTACTTCTTCTAAATACCTACCTTCTTATGTATTCCTGTTAATAGTTACACCGCCATTCGATAGACGTACATACCTACAATTACGTAAAGTTCAATTAAGTCGAAGGTGTTAATTACGGACGCACAAAATGAATGGATGTGTACAGCCGTCGCAATGTTGTGTATTGTTATCTAACAGAACAGCATACCTACTTATTATTCAGATGCAAAGATAACACTGTTGCAGGCTGTAGTAGGTACTAGGTAGGTCGGGTACTGTTGCTCGCAAAAGTGATTGATCAATAGAGACTCGGCGCTACAAGCTATCAACAAAAAAAATCTTATTCGCGAGTAGTTTTTTCTCACTCTTGTTTTTCCTGATAGACATTAATATTTAAATCTAAATCTAGCATTGAGCTTTCAGTCTCAAAAATGTTACCAACTGATGCAGAGTATCAACAAGTCTTAAAGTATGGACTCCTAAACATTTTCACATAATTTCAACTACGAAAGTACACACCTTAATAGTATCACAGCTGGTATTTAACACGCTAACTCAGTCGTCAGCACGCCAATTTGCTGAATGAAATAATTTTCAAGGTCGACTAATACTATATCATGCATATTTTACGCACACTCTACATTCTTCAGTAATAACATGCGAACGCATATGTTTTACTTGCGTTAAAATTGCCATCTTTAGCAGACATGCAGTTTAATTTCCATGCATATAAAAACGAATTCATATTGTTGAGAGTTTTGGTGCTCCAAAACAACACCACTTGTATACATTTAGCACAAGGCGCCATGAAAATATGGAAATAAGCAGGACTACACAACGTGTTGTTTTGCATCCTCGTCAAATTTCAGGAGGCTGTTATGAAAGACATAAATAATCAAATAAAATTACGATCCTGCTCAATAATTAATACATACTTGTTTTTTTAGGTATTTAAGTTTGACAGTATTTCAGAATACTCCACTTTCAAAGAACAAAATCGCCCCGTTGCGTATGCGGTAGGCAGTGTCGTATATGTTGCTTATATGTTGTGTATATGTTGCTGTGTGCATGCGTTACAGTTACAGCGCAGTTACAGGGTGGTATCACACGGGCCCTACACATGCCGATTTCCGAAAAATACAAAAATTAAAAATAAATACCTACTTATTTTATTATTGATTCGTGTCGAGAATCATTAGCATAGTTACCTCCACGAATTTGACGAGGATGCAAAATAACACCTTGTATATAGTACAGCCGTCTTCGCCGTTACCGGCGACAGCGACCCAGACTAATTTTCTTCCCTTTTATGAGTTCTTTGACCTACACAACAATTTATGCGAACTTGTCCTAACACTTGTGCGAGTGATCATACTATAGCATAGCCCATACCGTGCGAATGGCAGCTCCTTGCACAGAACGCCATCATCACCATTAAGTACGAGATCCCATCTAGAGGCTATCCGCCGTGAAATGCAATGCTATGCAAAGCTTGCAGTAGCTAACATTGATTACTGTCTAACTTTACTCAACAGTATTTAAAATATATGAAAAACACGACAAAATGATTGGATTTTGTTCAAAGGAAGTAATTTTCTATTACCAGTTAAAGCTTCATTTTCTAATAAAGAAATGGATTATATACGAGTACATGATCCTGAGAAAACGTACTTTAAATATAATCATTTGTACAGACTGTGTAAATTAGCAAACCTACATTCATAAAAATACGTCAGAGAAGCGGGATAGGTTACCAACTAACAATTTCACTGTCGACAAAGTAGACAAACAGTTAAATAATCAACCTGAACCATATGTGGTTCATGGCACAGGGAATGGGTTACGGCACACACTCTGTGCACAGTAGGTAAAATATTTTGCGACCACCTGACTCCATACAGTTTATGTGCTATAATTACAAACACATATATTAATAGTCAAATATATAATTATCTAAACTGAGACTTATTTTAACCAAAACATAATAATATGCAATAATATTTCGTAGCCTTTGCGCATACGGGAAGGTCTACGCGCTACGCCGCGCCGTAGCACCAAACGAGGTTTGAGTTTATGACTGCAAATAGAACACTGATCACATTGTTGCTTCGACCCGTAGGTATAATATTGTTAATGGTATCTATGTTGTACGGTGTATATTGTGTATACTTTCTTCTGTAGATATCCATCATCGAAATAATTCAGAAAGACACCAAGAACAAACCATTCATTGTTAATTTTATTAATGAGAGCTACTGATCCCATTAATAAAAATGAACAATTAATGGTACGCTGCTTAATAAAGCAGTGTTGTAACGGCCGATCAAAGGAGGTTCTGTGATGTAAGCCATTAGGTTAAACCATTAATTATTTTAATCGTCGTTTACATGCTCTTGCGCAAGTGCTTTCGCCCGTAAAATAATGTAACCATTGTTGTGTAGTGTGAATGGAGCTTTGTTGTAGGAGGCTCTGAATCGTTTTGCACACTTTCGTGCTATTAATTTTACTGTCGTGTGCTATCAAATTGGTTGCACAACCGTTATTTGATCGTAATTTTTATATTGATTTCTTATTTGTTGCATCTAAGGCATGTACCACCCGGAAGTGTAATTAGGTAATTTGCTTTCAAAGGAAATTCTTTACCGACTGTTATTGTTAAGCAAATAGTTCCCGGATTTTTTCTTTTCTAATTTTAGATCGAAAGAGCAAAATAATATCATGAATAGGTACAGTGCCAGTATCTTACGTATTTCGGTCGGTATCTAGGTACGCTATTCAATATAAAGTGGATGCATAATGAACACGATGTAAACGAAGTCTTTAACTATTATGGTCATGATCATTTTCAATCAACCGTTCATTGGTCTAGTGTTTATTACGTCACTTACATAGCTGCCGATCCCAATAAGTGACCGTATAAATAGAAAATGGTTGCATCAATAATAGTATCACATAGACAAGACAAAATATATTCACTTCTCCATGCGCAAGCCTCAACTGAACATTACTTACCCTTCTCTACATACCCATCAATGTGGTAACCGTACAATTACCATGTGTAATTGTCCTCTTATTCACAAAACGAGCAACATAAAATACCTGGGGGTAATAATGGACGACACACTCTCTTTTAAAAAACATATTGAAAGCCTAGTTAAAAGAGTGCGCAAACTTATATATGTTTTTAAAAAATTGCGAACATTAGCAGATTCAAAACTAATCACACAAGTTTATTTGGCCCTATGTCAATCTATAATTCAATACTGTATCACTTCTTGGGGTGGCGCACCAAAAACTAATTTGCTTCCTCTTGAAAGAGCTCAGAGAGCAATTTTAAAGGTAGCAAACTTCCTTCCCTTCTTTTTTCCCACAGATCTCCTATATAAATCCTGCAATGTACTAACCGTTCGCCAGCTTTTCATTATGCACTTAGTATTAAAGCAACACACCATGCTTGCCTACAATGCCGACAACACTAACAAGAGACGCAATGACCTAGTATGTATGTCTAATGCAACCTCAAAACATGTCTTTGTAGAAAGATTTTTAACATTCTTAGGCCTATTCTTGTACAATAGATTAAATAGAAAACTAAGTATCTATAAACTAAATTACTATAACTGTAAAAAAAGTATAATTAAATATTTACTAACGATTGACTATGCACAGACAGAAGACCTACTTATTGTCTGCAAATAGAAATACTAATATGCTATTTTACTTTTAATTATTTATGTTTTAATTTAGTTTTAAGTTGTTTGTTTGTTAATTTATTTTATTAAGTATTGATGCACTTTTTAGCCTGAGGCACAGGTTCAACCTAGTTCAGGCAAATTAGCAACTGTGCGCTATTTTAATTGTTAAGATATTCATTGTAATTGTATCCCTTTTTTTAAAATAAACGTTTTATTATTTATTATTATTATTATAGACTGAAAAATGTCTTCATCAGTTTACTCCAAACATTACAATGTCAGAGTAAATAAATATTTTATACAAACCGTTTCAACACAAACTCAAAGAGCTGCTGAAAACCAAGATCCGATCTACGTACATTAGATCTTAAATTGGGCCTTTATCGATAACATCAGGAAGAAAATAAACCGATTTTTCTCGAATGTATCTCGAAACTTGGAACCATGCCCGACATCTCCCGGGAAGGGAGCATAATTTATCATATTGGGGCTGTGACCCAGCCAGCGGTCTCAGACTCCCTAGCCAATAGGAACGTGATGGTGAACGACAGTACATCTCATTGTATCTTATCGATTTCAGGATTTTTATTTTATTCTATGCGAACTAAGAGAATCTTAAAAGTGAGACTGATTCATAAAAATCATCTACCAATTTAATACGTTGCCCACAAAATTGAGGTATTCTCCTATTTTTAGCGTTCCTAAAGTAATTTGCGAGCAACTCACTTTCGTCTAACGTAACAATAGTTCACAGACATTCGATCAAACGAGAAGTTAGCATGCTTAAAATAATAATGTCTACTTATTATCGTAGCTTGCATCGTTGTAAATTTTCGCCATGATGATACAAATCAACAAGATAAACCGTTAAACTTTGGTCGGGCCCAAAATGATGTCATTCGCAACTTGTTTAGAATTTGTTATTTTTCCGTTTAACCAGTTATGGCAATGTCAATACGATTAATCATGTGTCACGTGCCGTCATACCCGTTCTTAACGCTTTTGTATTTTTTTTAATTATTAATAGCCGTGGTTATATGAAAAATACTAAACATTCTGACACATACAAAAAATAGCTGAGCGCCTGCCAAACTTTATCGAGCAATGCACAAAACACTCGGTACATTGTACATACATAATTCTGTAGGCGTTTGTATTTTTTATTAAATTTATGATGTTTTTTCTTTCAATTGTTTTATATTACTTAATTCTAATAAGGAAGTAATTAATTCTAACTCAGTTTCTTTTTATTTATTGTTTGAATCTTTAGCGGTTGATCTACAACGCTTGTATGAATGGAGTATTGAAATGTTGGCAAAATGGCAGTAAACAACATCGTGAGGAAACCGGCATGACCTAGAACCTAAAATTCGAAGACATGTGACATCTACCAACCCGAACTGGGCCGGGTGGTGGATTACGGCCCATTCCCTCTTACAGAGAGGAGGCCTGTGTCCCAGCAGTGGGAATATTATAGGCTGATTAAGCACGTTATGCAAATGCTATAATAATTTGTAACCATCAAATCTCAATAACTATTTGTGTCCTTAATTTATTGTCAGATTAATTTAAATACCTGGATTTTTTTTTATATTAGTAGGTACCTAGTAGTTTTATTTTATCCTTATGCTGTGCCCTTTCAGGGTCCATATTTTTGTACGTAGCTTTAAGCATATTGTAACGTGTAACATCTTTTTAAAAATATGTTATGCAATAAATTAATATGAATATGATTACGTATTCAAATAAATTAAAGACGTGTGTTAACGATTTCCTACCTAATGCTTACTAATGAACTTTCGTCAAAATACTACGAAGTTCAATATCAACTGAGTCAACTTTTGCGATTTTAATTGAGGCTTGCAGAACCGTGTGATAAGAAAATAAGTTGAAGGCCTTGAGTGCGTTCGAGTTCGCATCGATGCTGCAAGTAGCATAATTAAATTCCATTCGAGAGGGAGCGTAGCGCGCCGGTCAGTCGCAAGCATGGCGTCCCGCCGTCGCCATACTACCCGTAGTCCTCGGTAGCCATAGCTCGTCGATAACGCCATACTCCCGGCCCACGCATGCGCCCTCCGCCACACCCCGCACTACGCATGTACATTGTACGGCCGTATACCAGACTACGAGGCAGCCGAGTTGCGACACACGACTCCTCTTTACGCGACACTGTCGCATAATTGATTGTCCATTCGATACTGACATTGAACGGCCGATGTACGGCGGGCGACTGGTCGATTACAACCAGTTATTTGCTTACGGCTACTGAGATAAGGCGCTTCCGTCCGACTCCACGCGACAACACACCGTCTCCACGATCAGCTGGTGAAACTCGCGAATTCGGCATGGCTTCGTACTGTGATAAATATTGTGCACCCAGGGTTTACGTGATGTAAACAGTGTTGAGAGTGCAAGTGGGTGAATCACCATGGAAGTGGCTAAGGAGAAGAGTGCAAGCGTCGAAGAATTTGACGAGGACGACGTTGCGTCTCGTCGCTGCATGTTAGATGGTGAGTCCAATCGATACATGCAGTGTTTATGCGTCATACTGTGTAACAAGCATAATTAATATCCTTTACAAAGGGCATTGTATAAAACAAATATTATCAAAGACAAAGATCGTCTGCGATGACGTGACAGAGCGTCCGCGTCGATTGATGGAAATGCTTATTGATTTTCCCCGCGGACACAGCGGACTGCGCTTGTTTACTCAACTCATGCGTCTTGCAAATGCTTGCTAATTTGCCAATACCGTAATTACATTTAGTTAATCCGAAAAAGCTGAAACCAGGATATATCTAAACTAAAAAAAAAAAACTTCGAGGTACCTACTAAATTATCTTAAAATGTAATTCGGATAACATAAATCCTTTAATACCATTAAGCATGAGTAATTTCCTAAAAGAATCAAGTGTTTATCAATTTATTATTAAAATTTAAATAATCCAAACAAAACAATTAGGCTAGTTACAGTGTGATAACGCGGATAACATAAGTGTAGGTACATATGCATGTCGTTTAATTACAACACCGGCTTACTAAATTATTTCGAGGTCGAGCCGTTAACTTCAAAACGGGCAATCAGTGTCAAAATTAGGGCGAAATTACCACTGAGCTATCACGTGACTAAGATACATAACAAGCCGTGGTTTCGAAACGTGGTCAGCTCAATATGGCTATAAAATCTTGGACTTAAACTGACACAAGAAAGTATTCAAGCAAAAGCTTTAAAGTGTGATGACCACACCAGCTATTTCAAAATCTATTGTCCCTACATTCCAGTGTCATGAGTCCATGACCTCGATTTAAAACCGAAACTGGTAAGTTTATGACTCACTCTTATGGAAGCTAACAAGTGACATTGAAAAGTTGAGTTTTGTCAGTGGCAGGACGCGCGAGTGCCCCTGCGCCCCGTTTTGGCGACCTTTTGCATTGTGGCGCGTCGCCGAGGGCGTTGACCGGTTCCCCTCGCTTGGAAACTTTTGTAGGGTATTTAATCAATTTTTGAAGAGGGATTTTGTATTGATACTACCCTATAAATGCTAATTAGGGGTTTAAAAACAACACTTTTTTGTTTTATGAATGTAGCATAGGAATAGAGGTTGGTTCTAACTTGACAAACAATTCATTTTTACTGTACACGATGAAGTTACAAGGATTTTTTTTTCTTTGTATATGTATTAGGTACGTGCTTCATAAATCGTAAAATAGTACTATTTGAACATTCATATTAATTTTACAAACAGAACCTGTGCGACATATTAAGTGGATTACGTTCACATTCCCAAAGGTTCATGTTACTTGTGGTTTTAGTTGCTGGTACTTATTTAGCTAATGCAATTCAATGAATTACACATATCACATTAATTTTAGCCAACATTATTTATGAGAATGTTTCTTTGCCACTTTTTCAATTGCAGTTGGAATATTTAACAAAAAGTACCCAAAAAAGCCAAAAGTAGGTATGATACCTACCTGTAATGTCATTTAGATACTTATGTTGGTATTTTTATAATTTGCTTTACTTATAATTCGCTTAATAAGTTTCTAAAACTGCGTGTTTTAATACCTAATTATGTACAGTTGCATACAAGACTATATCTACACCCATGTTATGAATCCTCTATAAAAGACTAGCTGACCCCGCGAACTTCGTAGCGTCTAACATTTTTTTTTTTTTTTAATTTTTCTCTCCGTATGGACCATCCTCGTACTTCAAGTAATATTTAAAAAAAAAGAATTAGCAAAATCGGTCCATCCGTTCTTGAGTTATAAAATTACAACGAAAAGTGGCATTGATGTTTATAGATAAAGGAGGATTCGCAATAACTACTAAAAACGAACAAAAATGGCGGTATACGACGTGAATTCGAATAACTTACAAGTTTTTTTTTTTTAATTAGTAGCTGTAGTAGTGAAACGCGCGTGCATGACAATGTTCTTTTTATGAAATTCATAAATAGGATACCACGAATTGAAAGAGGAAGGGATCGAGTTCGAGTTGCATAATGAAATTTAGTACAACATTATAACACTTGTTTGGATAATATAATTGTTACTAATGCCACTGGTTGTTTTAACGTTGGCAATAAGCTAACTGATACAGAAACTTTTATAGAGGATTTTATAGCATGGGTGTAGATAAATAAATAATGAGAATAAGAAGAATCAATATTTTAATGAGAAGCCATTTCAAACGTTGTTGACAGCTGAACTTTCTACGTGGATGCTACTTACTGCTTGGTTCCTACTTTCTACGTCTGGTTCGTCTTGTTACGTTTGGTTTGCAAAAACGTTGCTTGGTTTCCTAATTCGAATTATACACGTATGAACGTAGCAGACTAATTTAAATGTCAACTAGTGTCGACCTTCGCACTTTATGAATGACATGAAAATTATGAAATGATTCTACGGCACAATATTAATGAGTCCAATGATGTGTGTACGTAGGTACTGTGGCCTGTCTATATGGCATACAATTTCGATAGCTAAAGACGTCATCCTATAAAAATAAAGACAGAACAATGGACACCAAAATGGAGATCGAAATATCAATGTCTGATTGTGATTTCCGTTTCGCTTTAAATGGAGATTTAAAACTCTTAAGACAATTGCAGTGTTCAAGTGCATGCCTCAAGAACTTCAGAGCTAATTAAAGTTTAATGTAAAGTTTCCGTTTCAACGTTCTGTGTATGGACGTGCCTGCCCTTGAACCGGACACCTGGGATCTGATGGTTCAACCGGTTTTAAGAATAATTTTACCACATCGTCAGTTAAAATTGAATATAAAGCTCAGGAAGTTGAAATTGCTGTGTTATTTACTTTTTTGTTCGTTGTTTGTGTGTGTTGTGAGTTTAAGAGTTTGGGAAGTCGTTTTCCCTATTAGGTAAGTATGTAGTTTTATTCTGAAGCTTCACGAATATTTGGTCCATATTACCTAAATTACTCGAAGATAGTAAATTCACGCATGATCCATAATAAAGTGAGTTAAAAATTGCAAAAAAAAAAACATTGTTGAGTTGACAACCCAGCTCTGTACATACACGGAAGCCGTAAAGCATTCCATACAATCCACGACAACGCACTTTGACAGCTCCTGTTACCGGCGCAGACGCAAATCGATCGAAGTCAGGCGCCTTTAGCGCCGGCGCTGTAGGTATGCTCAGGCAATCGTAAATGCTACCGGTATACGCTGAGCATATTCAGCATCCGAGCATAGCCTATTACGAGCACAATAACCCGTACCTACTGCGAGAGTAAAACCTGGAGCTAAATTGGCCCTTGTGCAGGTAGTGCACAGGCCTAATTTAATCATGTTGTTGAGCCATTGATTACCGCTAACTAACAGCTGCTCGGTTTAATCACTAAGGACCGGTTTTTTGATCAAATTAACATATTTTGCCAAAGTTGTGTGAAAAAATGTGTTGTTGATCGACACGTCATTTTGGCAAAATTTTACCATAGCTACTATTTTTAACCAATGGTTGAGTTAATAGTCAATTTTGGATAAATAATTGGCAATTTTTTTTATTTTTAACTAATGATTGCTAATTATGCATCAAAAAACCGGCCCTATCTCGTAAATCGTTGAGTATTGTGTTTGTTATAATGTGAGTGATTAGTGACTACATATCGTTAGGATGGACTCCGTACTAACGATTAGCAAGATAGGATAATCCTTTACTTAGAATAGAAGAAATGAATAGAGATTAGTGATAGAGGCGTAATTATCGTGCCACCACTAGATAAGCTGCGATAGCTTTAATCAAATATCCTGATAACCTTGCAAATTGGCCATAAAGCCGTTAAAGCCAACCATAATGACCTCAGAGCAAATATACATAAAAGTAATTTATATAGTAAGTACCATGATGCACCAAAGTAGACTATGACAATGCATTGCTTCGTCTCTCACACCATTCCCGAATTCGAGTGGAAAATGATTAACAGCAGTAGGTATATTCTGTTCCCAATATTTACCTATACTGTCTACATAATTACTGAAATTGATAACGATGTTCTTTACAAAACATAAGTCATCAGTGTCATAACAGTGACTGATAAGTGCTCTTTACAAATGACCGTTTATCTTAACCTATTATAAAGGTCATCACACACATTGTTTCAAGCTGACACTGGGTAACCTCCTGAAGCTTATCACGAGATCGTAAGGCAATCATTTTTATCCGTAATTTCGGTCGGTTCTATAAATATTTTGGGGCCATTCCTGTAATTTTTTTATTTTTATTAATAAGAACTAATGTTCTTAATAATGTATTACAATCTAGCCTGATCGGTTAATAAGCAACTTAACTGTAACTTATTATTCCTGTAAATAGTTTCAAAACTTTAACGAGATAAATGACAAATGATTTTATTTCTGTAAGTAGGTTTGTACAAACACTTTTACACGTCAATCATATATATATATATTTTTAATTAGATGAGGCCGGCGTTTCCTATTTGACTACTGTGAGAAGAAAGGCCGAAACAAACTCAGAGGTCACAGTCTCTTTTACAGTCCAGACAAAATCTTGATCAGATCATGTGAAGGCTATGTAGATAGGTAGGTATCTGAAATGGTCTTTTGAGGGTAATATCGGGAATATCAGGAATCCTGTACCATGGGATTTTAATAGGGAACTCAACTGAAATAACCAATAGTTGGCTAATAAGCTTTTAAAATTGTCATGTGGAGACAAAATAAACTTTTACCTGAAACCTTGTACTGTTATGTATTCGGTCCTGAAGAACACGGGTGGGTTTTAGTCAATAAGAGTCTGACACGCCCTCCCGCTCCGCCCAGAGCGGGAGAAGTTATTTGATGATTTCCCACACACAAAAAAATAGCTATATATCGTGTCGCGCTTGACAAGAATTGAACACGGCTAGAAGCTCCAGTTACGTCAAAGTAGGGACATGATTCTTAAATAATTTAGTCAAAAGGTCTGAATTACTATAAATTATTAGTTTAAGTTTGAGTTCTACTAGGTATTTATTTATGTGAAGTATTTGGTGCACACTGGTGACACCAGAAGGCCAATTCCCGTAATTAAAAACGTTCAAATTCAAGTCGCAATCTCATCTCAGCGACAGTCTAATGTCAAAAATGTAGGTAAACGCTCATTGAGAATAAGTCAATGTAAACGCTATACAATTTTTGACAGATTGACACTGAGATAATAATGCGAACGTTCTTAAAAATACGGGAATTGCCCCTTTAGATGCGGAAAATCATAACCGCTGACAGATAGAGCCATATTACCGTGCTGTTATTAAGTATTCGTTAATTGACAAGCACTCCTGAAACGTTTTAATTTGTTACATAACTCACATAAAAGCTGTCTTACGATTCTTATCATTACTTTGGGATAGAACAGTTAGTACAGACAGTTTTGACAGTAGCGATAAAATGAAATGGCGCTTAATAGGTCCTGAATGTTAGGTCTAGATTTATCTCAATTAAGACTGCTTGATGACAAGTTGTAGTAGGCCAAGATAGGTACATATAATACTAAATTATTGGGCATTTCCCTTAACTCCTACGGTTAATAAAACCCTCGCACAATGGCCAATATATGTTGCATGTATCGTGTTCCGGACTGTCATCGACCGTTTTGCTAAATTAACATTAATTCTGCTTCACACGCCACGAGGCCTAGTTAGTTAACAAGGATGCAGGTCTAGGGTTGTCCCTTGGGCTATTAGGTTTAAATTCATCACGGACTCACGGTTGATACATTCTCCGAACTGATAAGAACCAATAAAAGTTCCAAACGAGTCATAGGTAGGTATATTAAAATGTTATCTTGCCTAATTATTTCTAATTGATTGGTCTATCAATAAACGACTAGTCAGTCTCAAAACAGCATCACACAAGGAAAATCTCAAATAAAATTACTTACTTTTTAACTCATTTGGAAGATACGAAAACCTGAACACACTTTTCATTTGTTTTAGTTTGTGAGTCGACCTGAATGTTAACGAAAACAGTAAGCTAAGGGTATTTTATTTAATGTTATTTACAAACACTTTATGTAAGAACCTTGTCTTCTATGTAATCCTGTTAGGTACCTACGTATTTACTTATTTAAAGATATGAACTCATACAATAAAACGAAGATATTATCCCTGAATATACTTATGGTGATAGAAAAGCGTCTCATGCATACTAAATACTTACGTCTTGTAATTTTCTATGACGTAGGTACAGTCTTTTAGAGCCAACGACATTTTACAATCTCCTTTCTGTGATTTGTAGATTTACAGCTTTAAATTCAGATGACATGGTTTTATGATATTACCTCTGGGCTCGAACGAATCCTTGGAACAGACTATCTTTTGAGAAAATAGCTCAGTCCACACCGTGGTCAAATACACAAGAAATAACAACATAACTGCGAGATGTGTTTCGGCCACTGCGACTGCCTTTTTATAATCTGTGGTTCTATGGCTATTGTAATTGACCCAAATTGTCTACAATTAAAGATCATTGAAAATTTTAAGGTTAGTACTGATCTCTGGAGCTTTAATTAATCCGCATGCTCTTGTCTCAAGTGCTTCATTCAGAATTACCAAACAAAATATCGAATGACGCGTTGTCTACTAAAATGTAAAACATTGTGTCCCAAGCGATCTTGTACTGAGCACGAGATGACCTCATATCCACATGTATACGAGTAAACAAACACTTAATTATGTAGTAAAGTGATGCAAGTGTTGTTTGAACGGTTACTTCACACGATACAATCGAATACGAATCTAGTCGACATAACATTCAGTTTCAATTTGTACATCCAGGCAGTAATGTATGTAATAATGTCACCGATAAGCCGACATTTGCAAGAAGATTTTAAGATAAAAGTAGAGTACGTCAGTACGACACGACTCAATGCGTTCTTTGTTCTGCTTTATTTATAGTCAATCAATTTGAATAATTCTGCGGTGGAGCCGTCGCTCAATCTTTGTTAGAAGTCGAGCAGCATACAGCCTTTGGAGACTTGCCCACTCTACACTGAAGTGAATGATTGATGTGAGATTAATTGGGCCACCATTGGAAAGCTAGAAAAACTAGCCAATTCAACGAACGACCCAAAGTCGACTCAATTTGTAAAGGCTGTATCTATCGACCACAGATAAAATACGGGTTTGGAAAGGGCACACCCGTGCCTAATCGCATCTGGCTCTGTGCCTTCTAGGTGCACTTAGAGTTACATTTCACTCTATCTTAGTACCTAGGATAAGAAGACAAGCAGTATAAATGCCCTAAAAAGAAACATTCCAGGTCCATTGATTGATTGGAGATTAATTAAGAAATCAATCAGAAACAAGCTCTTGATATACAGTGATCGACCCAAATACGATTCAATTTGTAAGGGCTTGTATCACAGGTGAAATAATGATGTGTCATGTGGTCTGTAGCTTCGCAGAGATGAGGTAATATTTGTACGGACAGTAATTCACACCTATGTTAACTTTGTCAGTTCGAGGTGTACTTTATGATTTTTAAAACTAACCAAATATACCTAGTCATGCAAATACACTCACTGATGAATCATGATTTTGAAGCAGTATTTATCCTGGAAGGAAAATATTTGACCGCTGCACACAATCATACCAAAAAACGCACAGTAGGCACCTGTGATTGGCAAACAATGTGTTTAATATTAAAGATATTATTAAACACATAACCTAATTGTGGCTTCATTCATAACGTCATACCAAAAAGACCTTTGTAACTGAACGCGTGACTGAATGAGTCACCGTCCCTCACTGTTCAAAACCACTGCATTTCGTTACCAGCATTTTGTCGCCGCCTCAACGTTTCGTCATGTGTTACGTAGACCAATTGCGCGTGCGTGCAAACCGTAAAATTCCATCCATCTATCATTCTAACTTGCATGCGGTTCTTTTATAAAAGAGTGTTCAACAGACGTTGGTAAATATTATTCAGGGTCGCTGCTCAAAATTCAGAATGCATATTCATCATTGCTCATATACCTACGAATTAGAGAATATTCATTACCAAGAGGAACGAATGGGCGTATGAAACGGCATGGTGTTTATAATGCCACATTTGGTCACTGGAAGCGCTAAAATCTAAAGAACAGATGCAGAGCACAAGGTCGGAATAAATGGCAAGGTTTCAGGTCCAGCTGTCGGAAATAGAACAACTCATTGCACGACTAATTAGCTACTCAATGGGATTGCATAATCAGAAGACATGTCAAGTTGATTTACAAGCAACCAGTTTCTTTCTTAAACACTGCTTGTTTATGAAATAAACCGGTTGCTAGCCCTACAAGGCTGCAACAAACAGACAGTGAAATAATATTTTTTTGAAGCTAGAACCTTTCTCTCCGTAACAGCAAAAGTATTAAAAATAATTCGCAAAGCATTCTCAAAAGGCTTCAGCTAAAGGCGGGCTATAGAACAATCTACTTTCTAAAACAAATTGATTCTACTTTCAACAGATTGCGGCATGCGCCCGCGCCGCTATGGGAACGATGAGCTGACATTTGTAGCCGCCGTGCCCTTCCTGTCTCGTATCCAGGCTGGAACACTTTCTCTTAACCACAAATTGCTGGAGATTATTTATGTTACGTAGTCGTAGATTGGTTATAGATATAAATAAATATACCTACTTAAGGGTAAATCGATTCTGTCCAGACCCGGTCAGGTTTACAAACGCGGGAGATAGCTGCTTTTGTTACATTATCTATTAGGTAATGAAGAGCAGCGGTGGCGCAGTGGTAACGGTCGCGACTTACAAGTTGTAGGTCGTTGGTTCGAACCCAGACAGGCGCTTTACTTTACACAAAGTAAAGCGCCTGTCTGGGTTCATCACCACTGCTCTCAAAACGGTGAAGAAAAACATCGTGACATCTACCAATCCGCACTGGACCCGCGTGGAGGATTACGGCCCGCTCCCTCTCACCGAGAGGAGGCCTGTGTCCCAACAGTGGGAACATTATAGGCTGATGATGATTTACTAACTATTAATCGAAATGCTGTACCTTTCGATTAATATAGATGATATGGTGATAAGTTTCAAATGATAACCGAATAACCTATTTTTATTATGACGTACGTACAAATTTATTTATATTTAGGTACTTAATGATTTTATAGCATGCTACTTTTCATATTGTGTAAATTGTTGTGCCCGACAGGGTCCATGTAAACTTCATAATATTTATAAGATCTTGTACACACATGAGATATGCAATAAAGAATTGAATTGAATTGAAGTTGCTGTCATAAACAGTGGTGGGTAATCTTATCACCAAACCTTAATAAACATGGAGGGGTTGAAACGAATTTCCCGATTGGCCCAAAGGCTTAACCAGCCTGCAGGCTGGTTTTTGGTGTCACCTTCGCGGGTTTGTTTTTAAAGACTCTTTTTCAAAGTATTTTGATGATGGCTATGGCTAACAATGTGCACTGCGTGTATTTAATTTGTCAGTACATTTCTGTCTCTCGAATAATCGCAATTCGGCTTTTATTTCAATAAAAATACCATTTCAGACACTCATCTACATGGTCCTCACATGATCTAACCGAGATTATGTTTGGACTTAAAAGAGACTTTGACTCTTGAGTTTGTTTCGCCATTTCATCTCAGGGCTAATCAGATAGGAAATGCCGACTCCACCTAGCTTTTTTTTTATATGACGTGTTAAAGTGATTCTGATGTTCTATTTACAGAATAAACGATTTCATTTCAATAAAGTTACAAGTTTATGTAAAAAAAGCTTTTTTGTCACAGGTACGAAACAGACCAACTGTACCAATTTCACAACGAACTGATTATAGGCACTGTACACTGATACCTACGTGTATTGAGCAAAATATTTTGTAACGATATTTATGTAACGGTGGTAAAATTTGGTATATGTACAGTGATGAGTCTTAGATTTGTAACGAACACCGCTGCGCAAACGCAACGTCGTTGGGCTAAATAAGTACTAAGATCTCTTGTTACATGCAACCTTCCTAAAGTGACGCACCTGCTCGAATATACGACCTCTGCTTTTATTTGTGCAGTCTATTAAGACTAAAAAAACAATTGTCATAAGTGCACAAAGGACCATCGCATCTCCAATATGGAGTTCTTCAATAGAAAAATAGAAAGAGCTGATAATTAATTGATTCCACAACATAACTAAGGACAAGATTAAATAATTCGGTTCGTCAGTCGAAGCAGAAACTTCAGGTCACATTATAAACAAATCTATGCAAAGCCGAGTAACAAGATACTTAGGCGCAGCTTCTCTCGTCGTCTTCATGATTCAACTTCGACTAACACAATTATTATTTTCTTGCGTTTCTGTGAATTAGGATCACAAATCACTTGCGACGTTGGCAAGCTGCCGGTCGATTCTGTAAAAATCTCACCGTGAAGACTTCCGTGGAGTGAGCTGTCAGTGTCGTCCCACTGATGCTGGGGATTTACCAAAGTTCCATTTACAATCTTAATCGAGATTTTATTAATATTTTTTACCCAAATTCTATTGATCATTTTATATTATTTCAAAGCTAGTAGGTATGTAGTTATGTGGCTAAACATTACTTTTTTCAGGGTTTTAAAATAAAATAGCAAAACAGAAACTCAGTGTTGTTTTTTTTTAGATACTAGCTTTGAAATAATATAAAACTGTCAATTGAATTTGCATAACAAATATTATTATAATCTCGATTATGATTGTAAATGTAATGCTTGGTCAATCCCTAGCACCAGTGGGACGACACTGATAGCTCACTCCACGCTCACTTCACCTAAGTTTTCACGGTGAGATGGTTACAGAATCGCACTGCTGGTCGTTAAGAAGGTATGAATTTACATAGAAAACGTTACAAAAAATAACAAATCACGTTTTCCATTGACCTTTGTGTTTTCGCAAACATTTTGTTGATATAAATTTATTGAAAATTAGGTATTGGTGCCGATTCTGTTGTACACCGAACTAAACTAACTAAACTGTCACTAAAATTCCTTACTTATGGCTATGAGAATCTTAACGCAATTCTGCAAAATAAAATCTCTAAATTTAAAAATAATTTTGACACATCTAAAATCAAATTTGGCAATTGCGACTCCACGTGATACTTGTTTGCCGTACCACGTGATTTTTTTTTAGAGCCAGAGTCGCGCATTATTTTGCAGCCTCGACATGTTTTGTATGGAATTTTTCACTTTTTGTATGGAAAATATAAAAAAAATTTTTTTTTTTTTACCAACACGTTGGTATTTAGATGTTCTGGGTTTTTATAAAGGGGGTCGAAATTATCATTATTTTTGCGATAGGACACACCGTTTTCGAGATATAAGCAAAAGAAAAGAAAAAAAGATACAGTAGGTAGGTACTGTTTTTGCATCTGAATTCGAGGTGTTGGTGTGAATTTTAGTTCATGACAACTAATTTTATTCCACACCTTTTTAATCGCGATTAAAAACAGGCAGATTTAGTTACGACAATCAAAATTTTTGGTGAAAAACGTAAAATTCAGAATAGCAAAATTGCCATTTTCACTAAATTATAATCTCAGTGCCATCTTAGTGCTGTCAAACTAAAATTTGGTTAAGTTGTGTCACTTTAGTCAATTTCAGAATGGGAAATCGTCGTTTGACAGGAATAAACTAAATTTTGGTGATTTTTAGTCTAGTTTAGAGAATTTTGTGACAAGAGAATCGGCACCATTGGCTGTTTATTAAATCTCGTTGAGTTAGGTAGGATTCACAAAATTGCATCAGTTTTGTAATTATAATATTAATTGAATATGATATCACAGGTTTAATCCTACCATTAATACGCTTATATCTCCTCAATCTATAATATCTAATTGCACGCGATTCAATCAGGCAATAACATTAAATATCAGGTTGAATAAATTTCAATGAGAACTTTGCGCTACTGTCTTCAACTTCCAAGGAGAAAGAGCTACTTAAATAAGCGAAAGCTTTGGAATTCCTGACAGGTAACCGCCACACACTGGCCGCAATGACGCCTGCCATGAAAATTACCTCAGAGGAATTTGACTTTACGGTATCAAAACACTCTAGGAAAACACTCCAACTGACTTTCTTAAATAACGTTTGAGTGACGTCATTCTAGGAATTTTCTAGGAAACCGTAGCTTTATAGTTGACTATACAAACCGCAAGATTTGACGACTCTGACTGAAAGACAGAATCTCTAATGAGGTAAAAATCACTCTCTTCAGAGCCTTCTGTACATCTTTTTACATCTGCAGTCTGTGGGCAGTCTACACTCAAAAAGGGTACAGTGACCTGCGGATACAATACAATAATGCGCTTAGAACGATGTTGCGGCTGGTTCGCCACTGTAGTGCGTCAGGTATGTTTGCGGAGGCGCGCATCGATTGCTTTTACGCTACTCTGCGCTAGCGGTGCGCGTCAATGTTGAGCAGAGTACGGGCTAGTCGCAACAGCGTTTTATGTCTGATAGCCAGTAGACTTGCTTGATTGTCTGTACATGGGTCGATGTATTAATGCTCACATGAGTATTGATACCTCGATTCGTGGGTCGGGCAGGGGGCGAGTAGATTAAGATTGTATTACTAACACTATTTTTGTTTTATTTTATTTTTATTTATTATATATGATTGGAGTACTATACTAATAGAATGAACAAATACACTACTCACGACGTTATCCACAAATTACCATATAAAATAATTAGCATAGGTAATGTTAATAATAACAAAACAATAAGGGCAAACTTAAAGATACTCACAACAAAGTTAACATTATTACTCGGTTTGTCATTTTAAATGTATCTCGTTATATATTACAACACTAGTTCTAACACTAGTTATATGTTATTGTACTACCATCATAACTCCTTCAGACATAGTAGCACTAGAAGATGAGTATGATAAAAATTTTAAACCTTAGAATACTTACTTATTTTTAAAATATTCTCTGTACGTAGGCTAAAGAGCGCGTAATGACTATCTCGCAAGAAACTGGATTCTAATCAATTTTGAACGCACGAATTGATGACGAAATGTTAGCAATCTTTACCTACCTAGTACCTACCTATTATTTTCTTAACAGAAGGTTTAAGTAATCTGGACCTTCTTTCAAGGTATGTTTATTTACTGAAATCATCCAAACGAACGCAGTCTTTAAAAATTCAAAACACGTTTACCTAAATATTGAGTTACAAATCTGTTGTTAAATGTATGTCAAATCATCAAGGATTAAGGTTGCTTATGAAACATAATTAGTAATTGGAAAGTGATTAGATAATTATGTTATAGATGACGATAGATAACCATCATCGCTTAAAAATAATCGTTCACTAAGTCAACGCAAAAGTAAGGCGTTGAATAAGTGAACGAGCTAAGATTGTATAAACAATCACTGAAACGGGTAAAAAGTAAGCTAATAATAATAATAGCTAGCTGTATAATGTAAAAAAGGTTAAATAGTTTAAGAAGTGTACTTTACGAGCAATTTTTAATCCTTGCCATAATCCAAAGTGCTCTCCAGACAAGGATTATGCATTAACTTTTCCTGCTTATATGTTAAATTTTAGCAATCAAACACAATCACAATCCAGAGCTATTGACCCATATCTCCTTGTATTTTCCTATTTGTTTTTATTGAAGTTATCGATGGTTGTTCACACACGAAAGATTTAGATTCAACGATAGATTGCCAATCTTTTCTTACTCCATTAACAGCCGAGATACCATAGTCATTCACGCCAACATCAGATACACTCTCGGTTTTTTTTTTACTTTCATCAAGAAAGTAATAAGTATTTTCTAAAACTTTTCTCAATCGCATAACTTATGATTTATCTTAAGCCCATAGTACCTACACCTTCCCATTAAGAGAAACGAAGTGCGCACGCGATCACGCAAAAAAACTGACTTAGTAGTAACATAGGTAGATACATTAGTGTCTGACCCCATCAATGCACAATCAGCATTAGGTCAAGAAGTTAACGTACCTTACAGCGGTGGTGGATATGACGGAGCTAGTCTTCCATTACAAGCAGAGGAGTCTAAGGCAACCAACAAAAGAATTCATCATCCAAATAAAGACGAAGAAGCTGAAAAGTATACCGTGGGCAAAGCTATAGCGTGACTATGATAACATTTACTTCGGGTAGCACATAATTGAGATAAATTGCTTGTTGAGTCAAAGCACCCGAAGATTCGTGCTGACGAGCTGACACGGACGTTGGCCAACCGCAGTTGGAAAATAATTCATGAGACGAAGACAATTCACTCAGCACATTGTGCTTTAAAATACCATTTTATTCACACATTCATTCTTACGGTTGTGCATGTAATCTGAGTTCCCACGGAACAGTTATAGGACAAAGACGTAAATTATAAATTCTCAATTAACATAGAAAATGCATCTTTGTTAGCTTGCTAATTGTCATTATTTTATGGGGATTGATTGAGGCGAATCTAGGAAGTAGTTAGACAAGAGAGGATAAATATTAGGAGTACCTAATAACCCCAAGAGAACATTGGAATTTGAGATTTCTTCCAAACATTCTTCTTCATGTCAAAGGCAATTCCATAGCTAAGACATCATTATGGTGATATGTTGAATGATACAATATATAACTTGCAATTGCATACAAGACAAAGTATAGGAACAGTCGTTTTTATGATAAGTTGAGTTTCTACTTCGTGTCAGCAGAGCAATACACAAACATATCAATTTAAAGAAATAAATCAAGTCATTTCAATGTATGAACTACAGATTCACCGTGTCTTGTCTGAGAACTATTAATTACAGTGTTTTGGTATTCACTTTCTATTTTCGACTGCATATCTCTTGTCAGAGCAATTTTAGCTGACCCGTATATTAACTGATGGCCCTGACTTGAGGGCGAGCCGATCATTGATAAATATTTAAACTCCTCTCTAGAACAGAGAAACGAACTCTTCAATTACTATGTGCTGATAGCAGTGAAGTGGTACGAGTAAGATATCAATAAATAAACTGATCAAAATGATAAAACACTACATTATGAACCCGGATCTACGATAAAGTAACTAGACCAAATTAATGTTTCCAATTTCCTTTATTAGTTCAATTCCAATACTTTTTCATTGTGTTGAAGTCTTCGCAGTGATTTATGAGATAAGCTATTTATAACTTGGCTACAAGTTACTCAGTAATAAGATATTAGTGTCGTGGGATTATGACCAATTGCGTAACGAAATGTCCTATTTATTCGATATGACAAGCAGCCGCTGCGTAGTTTCGGTCTAGTGAGTGCATTCGATCAACCGCGCGGTGATCAGACGTCGCGGGTATCGCACCTGCTGCATCATTCGACGTCGTTTCCAATTCCAACTTCTACAATGTGATTAAGTCTATAGTTGTTTTGAATATTAACAACGGAACTCCTATATTAAATGTCAGGTTGGAGAGATCTATCACAAGAACATCACACAGATTCCCCCATAATTGCATCAAACAGATAATGCCCATACAAATTGCTACTGTTATGTTATTATGATAGATGGTAATCTAATTTTTTTATCGCGCCTAGAGGTATTTTATGTCGGATACATTGAGTGGACCACCTTTGTAAGACGACTAAAATGTCACGGTGTATAATGACGCTAACAAATGTAAAGCGTGCGAAAGTATTGTGTACCGATCCAACACTTTCTAGCTCGTCGTCACATACAGCCTTACTTCCTATATTTCCATACCGATATCCTCCTGATTGATTGCCAGTGGCACATTGCCGAAATGCGCACTTTCTCCGGCGCGGCGATTAGTTTAGACTTTTTGTTCAATTATGAATTACGTCGGCTGTACTGTACGACAACATTTGTTAATTTCTTCTTCTGATCGTGTAATCGAAAGAAATGAGATTGGAATGAGATTGGGGCGGACGGGCGATGGCGCGCGGTAATTGCACCGTGCTGCGGGCAGCGGCAGACCGCCCGCCGGCGAAGCGGCGGCCTCGCCTCAGTCCGTTCTGCGCCGCCGCTCCGGCCGCGTCTCCTAACACTACCACCAAACATTACAATGAATTAGCTCAACTACGGCCGCTAGCGCGGACACGTAAAGGCTTCGTGAGTGACCTCTTACTAGTGGTGGAAGATGAGCGAGGAACAGTGCGACTCGTTCAACTCGTGGGAGCTGAACGGGCTGAACTCCTTGGATCTGTGGGACTACACTGTCGAGCTGGAGTGCCTGCAAGGAACCGAAGGTTAGTTTCGCAAGGTTGTGTGAGCGGCGCTCGGCGGCGTCGCCGTCGCCCTAGACGTTGCGCTCACCAAGCAATTCGCAACGCAAAGAACAAAATTAAATAGAATCGAAGCATGGAATTGTTTGAATAACATCTGTTACGCTAGCGTTTACGGTACCGCTTTCTATAGGTCCTCCTTTCTAGCTAGAGTAAGATTATCTTCGACGATTATTGTCATGATTTATTTTCTAAAGGATATTTAATGGTCACGAGCATTGAACAGGAAAGATTTATAGTGATGTAATATTACGTATTGTTGTTTATTGTAGCAATTATTTGTTAGCATTTGAAGGATAATTCGTCCTTTCTATAGGCTATTGTCGAACAATGGCCAAATCATGGCTAAAGGGTTGGTTTAATCGTGGCTATTTGGTTGGTGCATATTAGAGTTACGTGGTATTACCGGTGCGTTTAACACCTTCAAGCACGTCTGTCTGTGCGTCTTCAATAGTTACGGTACTGGTGTGTATCGTACTGATTCGTGCTCGTCATGCTGTTGCACGTAAGATTATTTTAACTAAGTAATTTATTACTTACCTACTGTTAAGGTAAACATTATGAAAACTGCACAGACCTTGACAGAGTCTGCTGTTTGTTATCATTTCGCTGATATTGGTTTAATTATAATCGTGACATAATAACGTGCCAACTCTGATAAGACTTTGCAAAGTGAATTCGATAATATTATCAGCTCCAAGTCCAACTGATGTACGTGCCCAAACGTCATTTCCCGCCTAAAATCTTCTCTCCTTGAATAGTAGATAATAAGTATTTTTTCTAAATTACATGCATGTTGAATTACCTTAATACGTGAAAGGTATTGGGTAATTGGGTCAGGAAAATAAATGTAATATGAATAAATAGGTAGGTAACACAATGTATTGGAAAACGTATGAATAAGTAGGTAGGTAACTGCGCAGTTATTAAATCATGAATACTGCACAAACGAAACGCGATAATATGGTACATTATATACTTGCTTATATACCTACATAATAGTCAAGCAGTTAGAATATACTTATTAGTGAGATTTTAACCGATAAGTAATTAAGCAGTCTTTAAATAAACATCATTATAGAAGACAATGGAACATGAAATAAACCAGACCAGTTGAGGATAATTATTTCAAGCTATTATCATGGATCCGTGTCGGCGAACGCAATTAATCAACTTAAAATACCCAAAAAATTGTAGAGATAATAGAGTATAAACATTGAACGTTAAATTAAGATTAAAACATGCTACTTATGTAGTTCAAATGAGTCTGGTTTAACTTAAAAAAACATGGATATGACATCTGCAATCTTTGAAAGATTTGACCAGTTTCGGATTCAACATTAACCCAGCATACCTACATTAACGGTGACAAATTAGCTAAAGATGTAGTTGACAAGACTATTCACAACTCAGGTACCTACTTACATGTCGTATACATCTGTATGTATTCTCTATATTATCTGTCTATATTGTGGGTATCATAGGTCTGTAAATATGATGCCCACTCTCAAACACATTTCCCAACCAATCAATCTGCCTAGCAATTTCCCAACTATGTTCGTCGGCTTCCAGTCTAACCAAATGCAGCTGAAATGCCATTGCAGTACTTTACATGGAGCGACTGCCTATTTGCTGTCTTCCCAACCAAATTTAAGAAAATCGTCTAAAATCTCAACAACCATAACAATTTTTTCTATTACCACTGTCTTGAGTTCTTGACGAAACAGTCGGCCATGATGAATAATAATTCTTACTAACATAACCTCATCAACCTTCGCACTTTGATCTTGAACTCTCGATGGTTCATGAGTTAGACGGATACGCTAACATAATATCATCTCTTACGGCTGTTATCAATAACTATTAATACATACTGCATAGACTACCTTATACATTAACTTGTGACTATTTTTTGCTGAGAATAATTTGAAATCAAGATAACCACGGTTATTAAGATTGGTAATGTCTGGAGCAAGGTTCTACCTGATAGTTACCTACAGAGAGATTTTAATCTCTACGCTCTATTTTGTTAAAGGTTAAATATCTGTATGTAATAAAGTTATGAAGATAAAAGTAGTAACTTACAAGTAACGTAAACTGTTTTGAATATTCTGGCTTGCTGATGGAGACTTTGTTACTACGTAAAAACCGATCCTCAGAAAACTTCAATATTCAAGCTCAAACTCAAAGCATTTATTTCAAATAAACCAATTACAGGCACTTTTAAATTGTCAAGGGGTCGGTCAGTCAGAAAGATGAAGCTAGTTGCCCATTCCAAAGCGTAGTAGGTACCTATGGAGAAGAACGGGCAAGAAACTCACTCACACTCTTTAAAATCAAAATATTGTTACAATTAAGTGGTTACATCATTCATGTTGTAATTAAACATGTGAGAACGATGTAGAAAGACGTGCACGTTAAAAGCGTCAGTAATAAAAAGATAAAAACAATTATTCCCGAAAAATTTGTCTTTCGCGAATAATTGTTTTTATCTTTTTCTACGCTAGTAGGTACCTGCCTTCAAACATATTTGACGATGACACTATAACATTTTAACAGCGGTAAATGAAATTACTCATGCATCGTAGAGAATGCGGCATACCGACCTCCGTAGCTTCGCAGGCGCAGCAGTCGTTGTTTTTCCTCATACATGTACAATCGTACAATTCAATGTTTTCGCAACTACCCGCAGTCGACAGTAAAATAAGTTTTATAACTACTTAACACGTTTATTACGCACTCTTGTGACGCGATTGTACTGAACGCAGAATTGAACTGAAACTCGTATCGTTTGTGTATGAAGTGTCGTAATGACAGATACGTATTACATGTGGAAAAGAGATTGAGTGATGTTTAATAAACACTTAAATCCAGATTACAAAATAAAATTGGTTCAATTTTGTAACCGGCCTCAATAGTAATTTCATTCCTACAAAATAACCTTGCTTGATAATCAAAATGAGTATTCTGCGCCAGGGACTATTACTTGGTACCTACCTACCTGTTAATATCAACAACACCATTATTTACCTTCGATCAACAATACCAACTAGATAATGGGTCACGTACAAAATCAAAGCTAATTACTGTCCGCGTGAAGTTTAAAACAGTTATAAGTTCAACCTAATTACAACCATGGCACCTAGTATTAAAGTCGTGTTTACATTGGCTGTGTTACAAGCGAACTAAACAAAATAAGAGCTCACGTCTCCAAGTGCGCTGTTATTTACCGAGACATATGTCTTACGCCGACCCGATATCTAGTCGGTATTGTTGATCGAAGTTATTTACCAATTAATGCTGCTAATTGAGTAATTTCCTAACGATTTAATGTACGATTGTCTGAGGGTTGTTTGTTGTTGTTGATTGTTGAATAATACAGGGTGGCGGGGGAACATCGATGCGTAAACTGAAATCATGGAATCCAGCACATGATTCTACACTAGCGCAGAAATTTTTCGTCAGTTATATAAAAAAAAAAACTGTAAGAAATCTTAAGTAAGAAAAGTGCAATCTATGCGGTCAAAGTGTATGGAACATAATTTTTTTTTTAAATAACTGTGTAAAATTTCAACGCAAGGGGGTTCAGAATCTTGTAGACTGAATCCCTGGTATCCGGTGGCGCGTCGATGGCTGTATATTGTATAACAACATAAGTAATAATAATAAGTTAAATGTTAATGTTACGGTTTAATGTTTCGTTAAGCAGAATCACGTCAGATCATTGTCATGGCTATCAATGCATGCCAGCAGCACTGCAGTAGGTAGGTACCTTTTGCACCGTAAACATAAGTCCACAATCTACACTGCACCAAACTGTCGTCATTTGAATTAGCGCTGAAGCATATTTGAATAAATTAAAATAAAATTAAGTTAATAGACACACGGCATGCTGTGGTAGATACTTGCATGATAATCAAGTACCGAACCGACTGACCGACCGAAAAAGTGACCGAAGTCACTAGCCATAGCATAAGCAAAAAGTATCAATAAAGTGCAATCAAGTCATGAAATATTATTCTAAAATCTTTCCCAGTCAACTATCACTCAACTTCCAAATAAATAAAAAATCCTTAGCGTACCTATAGTTGCTCAAGTCATAAGTCAGGGGTCGTTCACTGTATGAGTGATTCTTCAGTGAGTAATTGTCATGCAGCTGTCACGTTGTCTTCATTTAATTGCTGTGTGACAGCCCATTTGATTGGTATGCCGTACAATGCGATATTCTTAACAATTGAACAGTTTTTGTACCATTTAGTTTGCAAATTATGCTGCCGTCGTCATAAGTCATGGGATTTGCATTTAAACAACTTCTCGGGCTTCTTATTGCTTTTAACCATGTAAACCACTTAGCAATCGTTTTGTAAAACGCTCTACCGTGCAAAAAAAGAATATCATTTTGCATTAAAAACTAGACGTACGTACCTGCAATGTATGAATATGATGGCAATAATATAATCGAGAAATAGGTTCCCAAAGGTTAATAAACAAGTTAATCCAAACTGCACCGTCTCAAATTACTTTATTATGTAGATTAAAATGATTCGCAATTACACGTTTTCTTTTGTCAATTCTAAGTGAGTTATTTTAGCATCATTACACCTATTGTTACATTGTTGTGAAAACAGTTGGTACGTTGGTACTCATAATTTTCTCTTTGAAAGATCAGATCATCAAATCAGTACGCTGATCTGAATATCATCGTGCGAGAAAGTTTTGCATTATGTTATAGCAGATTACATTCTTGGCAAAAACTCGATGACCAAGAGAGAGTCGTATTGTTTCCATAATACAGACTGCAATGAAATTACTGTGTAATAGAATTTTAAGTGTTTTGATGATCAAATTATGTGGAAAGTGCATTGGCTGGGTAAAATTAGTCGGTGATGTCACTCGATGGCACTCGTTTGCTTAGTAGACAAAAAACGACCTGCGTACCTACATTTTGTCCTTGGTTTCATTTTTCTGAAAATAAAACAGTTTGTAACATTCCGAGTTTTCCTTACTTGGCCAACCTCAAGATACCCTCTCTATATATTAGGATAGGCCTTCGATTTTAGACGCAGTAGACACAACAGTAGGTTCCCAAACCTCTTTGCTGAGTTCATTAAGAAATGTGTTTTAGATCTAATACTGCTATCGGAAGTCATTACCTGATCTGCCAGATAACAAAGATAAGATCGCTGCATGTCATGTTAGTGTTAAGACCAAACTGACCAGACTGTATGTAGTGCCTACTTTCACGACTGAAAGGTATTTGTATTGTAAGTAAGAAAGTAACTATTGCTTCGTTTTCCTGTGCTTTCAGAAATTACGAGTTGCTTGAACGTTATCTTTTGCAAATCAAGATAAATCAAAAGTTTTGACCAAATAAAGAATAAACACGAACAACCGGCTGAAAAATGACAACTCTGCAAATACATTGTGATTCAAATGCATTACCCAGAAAATGATGAACTTCTTGCGAATTTGTTTCTTTGCTGCATTTGTATCACGATTCCTCACGTTTGTTCGTCCGTCAAACACATGTTCTATCTATGTTCTATGTTAGGGGGCTTTGGTTTCCGCAGTTAGTCCTTCAGGTGGACGATTGTGCATGGGCCATGGCGGCCGTCGGTGGTTATTCCAACCAGCTCACCTCCCTCCAGAAGTAGACTAGATCACCTAGCCTGTTGAGAACATCTGTGTAAGATCTGGGTGCCCCGAGGGTTTCTGTCTTAATCTGGGTAACGCCTGCGCATTCAAAGAGCACATGCGCGACGGTTTCCTCAGCCTCCATGCAAGCCCTGCATCGAGGACGTGAAACACACACTAAGGTAGCAATAGAGCGGTGGACGTAATTCCATGCCTTTGGCTCACGTGTGGAAGCAGGTTTAGAAACAATGTTGCAAGTTAAAAATATCTTACATCAGTAACAGGCTGACTTGCAACTCCACTCGTTCTAAAAAACGACAGCGCGAAAAAAATACTGGTTTGATGGCGAGTTAAAAGCATAAAAAGCATTTTTCGATTATATGAAATTCAATCCCCAATACGTTACGCAGTAATATGCATGCGATGGTTATAGACAACGTATTTTTTTTAATTTCACTGGTGCATAACTAACGTGCGTCAGTTTTTTCTTAATTCTTAATAGTCTGTGCGTGCGGCATTAAGCCTAAACAAGTTTTGTAACACCATTATATTATAATATCTACGTCAGCCTGACTGGTAAATGTGTGGCTTGCGTTGAAAAAACCAAGACTGGAACCGGTTTGCATGAATTTAATGAAATAAACGCAATTTTTTACCACGATGAAACAAGCGTTGTCCATGAATCGTTATTTATCATTACGGGTTTCAACTCTGCGTCGCATCTGAGTGCTTCCAATTAAAATCTAGTGTTGTTTGCGGTATGTCCCTCCTACCATGAAACACGAAACAAGTATTCGACATAGCATGACTCTTAGTATTTAGAGCGAAGAACATTTCCTAGCGCATATCGAAATGGCTTATCTCGCATAAACACATCAAGGTTTCTTGCAATATTTTAATCGTTACCTACTGCTGCTGCAAAGCAGATCAACAATGTACCTATATATTAACACAAATGATGTCTATTTATATGTATAGCCATTGTAACTTTTCGAAGCGACTGTTCCACCTACAAAATCCCGCCGTTCATATCTCTTATAAATCACAATTTCCTCAATATGTCCATCAACTTTCATCTACGTGCGTTCCGTACATACCTACTCATTGACCCCAATTCAACGAAATGATTTTAGCGTTTTGTTCTTTGCGAGCAAGGTTATACGGCAAAAACCTTTCACGGACGGATCGATGAAGGCGTTGTGCTTTGCGTCTTTTGTTCTGGATACGTTTGACAACATTGTTTGATACCAAGCGTTGGAATAGGTACCAACATTGCGTGTAACAATGGCGGCAGGTGTTCATTTATCCGTCTGGTTGACAGCTGTCGCCACGCGCAAGCGTAAGCGGCTGGTCGTCAACTGCAGTGCGATGGTTTTCTGATAGGTCAATTACTTCGTCCAAGTCACCGGCTTATCTTTAGATGCAATGTCTTTCACTTTTTGCATTCCAATGTCTTAACGTGTCCGTCTAGGCTAGACGACTAGTCACGACCTTACTTAAAATGGATAATAGATGGTTAAGTTAACACTGACTTATGTTATTATGTGTGATCTTGGTTACGTAATCGACCACCCCTAGATAAGTTTAGGAGAATACAGCTCATGGTAGCTATTAGCTAGCTTAGTTGAAATAGTTTTATAGACTTGGGCCACTACGTATAGGACAAGAACTTATAAGGAACTTAAAATAATCATGGTTTAACACTCTAGTTAGTTATGGCCCGTCATAAAATTATTAATTGTACCTACACCATTAAAGTTTATCTACGGGCATAGTTACAACAACGTCGTATTAAATTTCCAACTTTCTTTATTTACAGATTTGCAGCTGGCAGCGGAACTCGGCAAAACCCTATTGGAGAGAAATAAGGAACTTGAAACAGCTCTTCGTCAACACCAGAATGTCATCGAAGACCAAACACAAGAAATAGAGGTAAGAATTAAAGAATTAGTTATGTGGGTAGTTGAATATTTGTTGTACGAAGTAACAGATGAAAATCGCCGTCCAAAATTGAAATATCCCACAAAAACATCAAAGTAATTGGTAATAGGCACATTATGTCCTATCATTATTGCTATAGAAAATGTAAATCATAATGACGATCTTGATTACTGTTTGAACTTCATAACCCTCCACAATTACGGTCACTAGCAACGATTAGAACATCGTAAACAAACAATTTATATATAGCGGCGTAACGACAAATACTTTTGTACTTAAATTAAATCTCAAAATTATACCAACTGCGCAATATTGTGCTAAGATGGGCTGCTAAGATAATTTACTGAGCAAACATAAAGCAACAAAACGGTATTTTAATGCAAATTATATTGTTTCAGTACTTAACGAAACAGACGGTCGCTCTACGCGAGGTGAACGACTCCAGGTTGAGGATCTACGAGCAACTCGAAGTGAGCATTCAAGACTTGGAGCGTGCCAACCACAGGCTAGCTGTCGACCATGCCGCCGAAAAGAAACACATTAAAACGTAAGTTGATTTATTGTAGGACAACCTACCTTGACAGCGTCATTTAGTAACTAACAGAGTATGGCGAAATTGGCTCTAAGCATTTGAAAGGAATGTTTTGGATAGTGACACAATGCGTCGAAATGCTTAATAGGACATTTATTTTAATAAATAGCAGAGAATGTCGAAACTATCTCTTGATCTTATCGCTTATGATTGTTTCTAAACACCCACTCTTATGGTTCCAGTCTGTGCGCCAACATTGAAACACTGGAGACGAAATGTGAAGAACTACAAAAGACTGTGGACGACCTAAACGCCCAGCTGGAGATTTCCAGACGACGGGCAGAAAGGAAACCCGAAACTGAGAAACCCAAAGAAAAAGAAAAAGAGAAATCTGTGGAACTAACTCTCAGCATCAAAAAGCCTGACGTAAACAGTACACCGACAAAGACGGTAGCACCTCTCCCAGAACTGACTAAAGAGGATGAGGATTTACTCAGGCTTAGTGATGAACTCAGAGAGAGCAAAGTGTCGTTCGCACAAGAACAGAGGAGAGTGACGGAACTGGAGGAACAGTTGGCGTCAATGGTCCAAGAGAACAACAGACTACAGGACCAGTTTAGGAATTGGCAACAGAGAGAAGATGAACCGAAGTCGATGCATGAGGAATTCTCTATCCTTGAAGAAGTCAGGTAATGGAAGCTTACAATTTGATGCTTCTAAAATGTTTATTACAAGGCAGCATGTCTGATGTGTTTTGTTTTCTATAACAGACAAGGACAGCTATGCATAAGATGTCTAAGGGGCGCTGAAAGAGGAGACGATATGTCGTCAATGCTCGACGGAGACGATGATGATAGGAGCGCAATCAGTTCCCTAATCCTCCCTCCGTCTGGCCAAGACAGTCCACGAGAAGATCTCGTCACTAACAAACTTGTCAAATTCGACGTAAGTATCACCCCTCTGCACGTTTCTAAAGAGTCTGTTAAAGCTTTCTTATCCTTTTGTAGAAATTCCTTTCTGTTATTAACAAAGTGTACATTTGTAGTTTCCTTTTATTTCTTGTCTTGTGTAACAACATTAACTCACAGTTCTGCGTAAAACGCAATTCGCCTAACATCATTAACACGCTAAAACTAAACAATTTGTAGTACAATGTGGAATTCCATTGGAAGTTCATTTCATTCAGTATTCATGTGTACTCCCTACTTTTCAATACCTATCTATTGTTCAGCAACCGATACACGTATTACTTTCCCACTTTTCAATCGAGATGATCGTGTTGGATAAATAAAACATTGGCATTGGATTTCGCCAACAATCTCATATGAATTTCGCTCGTTTCTAGGCGACAAAGCTTTTCCAACTGCCCCTGATGTTGTTGATCACGCTTTGCATATGCATTATGAAGCGCATTTGCAGTAGTTTTCTTTGGATATATCGTATGTAGTCGAAGGTACGTCCATTACCGACACGTTATTATACTAAACGCGAAGAGTGCACGCTGAACGACTCAATGGTGACGGTAAACCAAGTGTGATAGTCGGTAACAATCACTACGCAACTAACGATGTTTTGCATGTATGTAAATATGTAATACTTACTTAATTGGTTACTACACGGATGTGGGATAATAATACTAATATTATTCTATACGTAAATCATACCTACTAGGTACTTATTTTATGTATATGTTTACAAAATGAATTATTCTGTAATTGTGTATTTATTAGCTTATGTCTATCTAACATGCAGAGTGATATCAACTATCAATATTACGTTGGTAACTAATAATTTATATGGAGTAATGGGTGTATTTTTGACTAATCATATTTATTAGCATTTTCTTAATTTTAATTTTGTTATTTTCTTTTTATCCAAAGATCATTTTCATGTTCAAACGTTCATCTTACTTTCTTTGAACCTAACTAGGGCTTCTTTTTCAGTAACAGTATTGATGATGATCATTTCTTTACAATAACTTCATTCAGATAAAACATCTAAACAACAACACTTAAATAACAAGCATTACATGTTGTTAAACACATCACAAGCGCAAGTAGATTTCATCTTCTCACTGGGTTCAGAATAATAATCAATAATCACTGTTGACCTTTCAGAATGCCAAGGAAAAGTTACTCCAGGGTATATGGGCGAATAAAGAAGATGGCCATGATAACCCTTACAGAGAGTTGGTGCAGAAGTACGAGGCTCTTCTAGAAGTTCAACTGTCACAGGTCAGCATCAGAAAGAACAAACCTACCACCACTTTGCCCAGCAATCAGAACCCGTGCGGACCTCTGTCTCTCCAGGATGAAATGCAAACATCTGGAGACTACAGCCAGTTCAGTGTCAAAGATACTGATGAGGAAAGCGGACACGGTGAGGAACAACAGAAAGGAGTCCAGACTAAGAAGGTTGAAAGCACTTCTAGAAAGAAGATCATCCAAACTCCGGACTTCTCGGAAGCAGAGACTTCCAGCTCCGGATTTTCAGATGAAACCAGCAACAAAGCCACACAGACGGAACGTGAGCGACCAGGCTCATTCTTGTGCACAATCGCTGACGGAGAAGACTACCGTTTTAGCATTTACGATGATGTCAGCCCCATGGACAGTCGATTCCGCAACAGACCAGAGTACCGCGAACTGTTCAAGGAGATCTTCACCATCCTTAAGAAGGCGGCGGAGAACAAGGACGATGGAGAACAACTGCCGCTCCTCGACGACACCACCCACGGCAAGGTGCCGCCCGTCACACCCGCGAACGAGGAGGCGCCCGGCAACTTTACAGATGATACTCAGAGCGTATTTTCGTCTGTAATGTCTGAACAGTCGATTCCAGTGTCTGATATTACTATGCCAGAAACACCAACTTTGAAAGAAAAGGAGAAACCCCTGCCCGAAGTGGCCAAGGAAGATAATGGTAACAAAGAGAACAAACCAGTGGCCGAGAGCTCCACGGAGAAACCGAAGCCAAGCCCTGCACGCCAACCCAAGGAGCACAAGAGTGCGAGGGAGAGAGATCAGAGCGTGCAGAGAGAGAAAGAGAGGGAGAAGGAGAAGGAAGAGAAAGAACGTGTCCTGACTCCGCTAGTGCGTCAGCCACTGGAGTACATAGCGGCCACTAGAAAGAAGTCCAGACATCGCAACCGTAAACACAGCCAGGAACGCCAGGGCGCCGACTCACCGGTGTTCCCGTCGCCGCCTAAGATCACCTACCAGAAGTCATCGAGCAAGAAGAGGAGGGACTACAGGCCCATCGAAGCAAGTCCCCTCGTCAGAGCGGCGGAGAGCGAATGGAACGGCTCCACGCTACAGTTCTACAACAGGAACCTGAATTCACCGACACCCAGCGCAAGCGGCCGGACGACGGGCAAGATATACCAAGGATGGAACCCCGAGACAGACTCGTGGGACATCAAACAGAGCACTGCGTCACAGGAAATACACAAACTGAGGAAACTAGAGCTTTCCTACGCAGAAGTACTGAGGAACGCCGACAAAACTAAACCCAGGCGCAAAAAACATCAGTAAGATATAAGTTTTATTCATCGACCCCTCTTACTCGTAGTAAGAGTCGAGTGATCAACAGCCATTTGTCATTGCCAACTGGACATAAGTAATTTAGAATAGTATTTGTGATCTGGTAGTGTAACTTGTTAATTTTTACCTATATATTCACAATCACAAATTGCCATAATAACCGGTATAGTTATTGTATACCAGTATATTTATGTATTGTATACTTCAATAGTCCTATAATCAATTTTAATTTATTGAACATTCACAATACCCTTCCCTCCGAGATCACATGCGCCTACTTATTTCTTATGAAATATACTTGCATTTAGAACCAGAGCACCTACATAAGTATGTCTCAAAATAGTTTTACTGCCTGAAATTGAGTTCAATTCGTTACTTTCCATTGAATAATTATTTAATTTCTACCTACTTTAGTCATTATTTTAATTGTATATTATGTATTTGATCATTGATTTGTAAATATGCATTTTTAAGTTAATTATATTTTTTTAATTGCCATCGATATTTTCGAATACTTCGAACAACGCGTTTATGTATGCTGAAGGTATTTAATGGAGACAAAGTGAGAGAGGTTGAAGGTATAAATAAAAATTTGCATTGATATTAACAAGTTTTTCATTTCGCTTCGAAAGAACCATGTCTAAGTAAGAGTAAATAAGAAAGTATAAATTAATAATGAAAAACTATAATTATATTACAACGATATAATTTAAGGTTACTTTTTACATGGATATATGTGGGTAGGTGTGAAAATTGCGGTAAGCGAGAATTGAAAGAGTGCCATGTCGTATCGACGTGCCGTCTTTGGCAATGTCAACCATCAAAATTCAAAAGGGAGAAAGCGATAGCTTCACACCACAACAACAACACGTTATATAATAATCAGCCTACAAAACAACGGAATACATTGTGTAGCGCGGCACGTGGACACGACACGACACAGTGTTGCCATTCCAGCTGTATTAGTCTACTTGTTCTGTGCTTCGAGTTCTCTCTCCACGATCTTGCGGTACTCGTCGAAGCCTCCCTCTATACTGGTGACGGACCCGCCGCCACACACCCACAGTTCTTTGCACACCATTCGTATTAACCTTTCGTCGTGAGATACGAGGATAACTCCGCCCTAGAATCAACGAAAATCCATGATCAGTTAAAGTTTGACACAGATAATTGTTATAATATGTTCCAATGGAAAACATGCATGGAGGTAAAACACAATGTCTACCAAATAATATTTTTTTTTTTTATATTTCTATTAGAAAATGATTACATCACCATACAACTATAATCGCTTCATAGAAGCCTGCGCTAGTAATTTTTAAACTATAAAATATACATACTTACATATTGATGTTAAAATATCGATATCAATGTGTATTAGGCAGTGGCTTATTAAACTAGTAGAGTGTTTTCTCATAATGGAATATAAATTAAAAAATTGGCAGTCGTGGGGACTGCCGACAGAAGTGAACACCCCAAAATGTTCACAGACCGCTGCGCGGCTGCGCGTCGCCAGTCTGGCGCAACACGTCACATGGGCACAGGGCGTGTCTGTGACGCGAGCCCATAAGTTTTGCCCCTAGCAAAAATTGCTCAACGCGGATAAAGAAGCTTTCACATTAAAAAAAACTTGCAAAATACAACACATCAACAGTCTAGCTAGCTCAAAAGGAATAATTATGATCGACTAATTATCAATAGCGCTAATGCTATGCAATTTTACATAAGATAAATCTCTAGGCCTGAGAAAAGGTCATAGGCATAGTACAAAATATTACCAAAACTCACCGTGTATTTTTGAATAGCTTTTCCTAACGCTTCAATAGTCTCAATGTCCAAGTGGTTAGTAGGTTCATCAAGTACTAAGAAGTTGGGGTTGCCCATACACATCCTGGCGAACGCTACTCGAGACTTCTGACCTCCGGACAGACTGGCGATCGTCTGCAGAGCCAGGTCGCCGCTGACGCCGAAACTGCCCAGTTGTCTTCTGTATTCTTCTATTGTTTTACCTGTAGAACAATATGAGTAAGTACACACATCAAAAGTGTCTAGGGATCAAGCATTTTTATGCGGATTTCTTGAGATTAAGATGTGGCTTTGTAATAAATTTATGATTTTATAAATTTATATGGATCCTTTTTGGTGCATTTCATAATTTGAATCAGGAACTGTGAATCAAATTCGAGTAAAAGATGAAAATCAGCTGTCAATATTTTCCCTATAAAAACATACAACGCATTGAAGACATTATTAGTGCTACTGTTTCCCTACTACTGATTAAAACCAACGTTATTATGGAGCGGCGACGTCATTTAAGCAGGGAAGAAATGCTCAGAGCCGTGGGAATGATAGAAGCTGGTTCCCGGCAACGTACTGTGGCTTTAGCTCTGAATACAAGTCAGAGTGTTATCAGTCGACTTTGGACACGTTACCGAAGCACTGGTACCGTGGCTGAGCGCCATGGAGGACGGTATCGCTGCACCACACGGAGACAAGACCGATACATTCAAATCTTAACTCGAAGAGCTCCAACAATAACCGCTATGATGTTAGCCGTGAGGCTTCATCACTCTTCAGGGAACTTAATTAGCGACCAAACAGTCAGAAACCGCTTGCATGAAGTGAACCTTCATTCCCGAAGACCGCTACGGGTACCACCTATAGCAATGCACAATCGTAGGATTCGATATCAATGGGCTCTTGAACACAGAAATTGGGCAGAAGAACAATGGCGTTTCGTGTGCTTTTCTGATGAGTCTCGTTTTGGTATGAGACCGGATACAAGACGTATACGACACTGGAGAACCCCTGGACACCAACAGCGATTAAAATCCTGCCAGGAAGTCCATCCTTATAGTGGTGGAACCATCATGGTATGGGCGGGTATTTGGATCGGCGGAAGAACTGAGTTGATTTGGATCAGAGGCAACCTCAACGCTCAAATTTATGCTGAGACGATTGTATCAGACGTCATCGTTCCTCTACAAGTGCAAATCGGTCCCTTATTTCAGTTAATGCATGATAATGCACGACCGCACACCGCAAGAGTTGTAAGACAGACTCTCGCCGCAGCTAACATCAATGTCCTGCCCTGGCCTGCTCAGTCGCCAGACTTGAACCCGATTGAGCATGCATGGGATATGCTACAGAGAAGAGCTCTGCCGAATATGGAGGGTATCCAGTCGCAAGAAGACCTTTTTTTGTTGTTGCAACGAACATGGGCGGCCATTCCACAGCGTGATTTGGATGAACTCATTTTGAGTATGCCAAACCGATGTTCTTGTGTTGTTAGTGTTCGCGGTAGAAACACGGATTATTAATTGTTTAAGTTACCCAATAAAATTTTTAAGAAAACTGTTATTTCAGTCTTTTTTTCGAACTTTTGTGTTAGTGGTTCAAATGTCAAAAATCCCTTTATTAGGAAAATGGCAAATTTCTTTATTAATGCAAAGGTGACTTGGTTTATCGTTACTGTGACAAACGAAAACACTTTATTTTATGAATCCTTAAAGAAAATTTTAATTAATATCAATCAGGAGAAAAGTTATTGCAAAAATATATGTTGATCCCTAGACACTTTTGATGTGTGTATTATATAGACTAATATTATAAAGTGGTCAAATTTGTTTGATTGTTTATAAGGAGTAATCGCTGGAACTGCTGGTAAAACGGGGCTAATAGGGATGCATCTGCCTCATTTCTTAGGGGTGAATCGGGACGAAACTTTAAAAGGGATGTTAACATTAAAATAATATCTATTATCATTATTATTATATTACTATATTGTAATCAACGATTAAGTGCCCTTGTTGGCCACAAACTATATTATTTCAGTGTTAAAATCCATTTTAAAGTTTCGTCCCGATTCACCCCTGCATCCCTATCAACCCCGTTTTACGATACCGGTCGGATTAGAAAATTTATTTTTGAATTCTATAGCCCAATTCTTGAGGAAGGCTATTTAACACCACGTTATGTCCCTTAGCAGCCGAACAAAAACGAAAACGAAGTGATAGCGCGGACAGGTGCTGCGATGTGACGGGGTGGGTCGGGGGAACAAGGAATTTATTCATTTCATTTAATTTGTAAGAGAAATCTTAAAAAATATACGTGTACACACGGCGACACATCAAGCTATACATTTCCAGTATAAGCTGATCTCACATTGTATAGGATTTCCGTACGATGCGAGACCAGCGTAAACTGGTTTTGTATAGCTTGATGTGTAGCCGTGTGTACCACTGAGAAACTTTTCATACAATTCCACAAGCGTTTCATATATTTATTTTATACTCGTGTTGACGCTATTAGTTGATCATTGCGCATTGACAGACGCCAAATCATTTTATAATGTAAATAATCACCACAACTAATAAAAATATGGATGTATTTTTGGTTCGTTATCTAATTTATTTCCATGCCATGGTTTTCCCGACATTTTGTCTTTTTATATCTTAGACAAGAACAAATAAGTTACTCATCAAGTTTTTTAATTCGTTTACAAACAAACAACTTGTATAAAAAAACACTAAATAAATCAAAACAAACGCATACACTTGAACTTATGACCAACTATAAAAAGATAAGATAAATTGTTAATAAATGACTCAGCATGATTTTAAGACTTGAATAAATCAACCTTTTTATATGGACCGTAAAACTACATCGCCACTAAAAAACAACGGAAAATGTGCTTTATTACAGGATACATAAGGTGCATACCTGGATAACTTCTTTGTAAAAGTTCTACGGAATTGACGTTCATTTCCAGTTGGTCGATGTGGTGTTGCGAGAAGTAGCCGAATTTCAGTCCTCTATGCACACTGCGCATTCCACTAGTAGGTGAAAGGATGCCCATGATTATTTTTAGTAACGTCGTTTTACCGGCGCCGTTGTCTCCCACCTATAAAAACAGTTAATTAGGAGTTATATTTTGTGACTGGAAAAAGATTGAATGCTGCAATGAGCATGTGTGGTCATCAATGACTCTCATTATACACTGCTTATAAATGGGCGTATTTATAACACATTTTTCAACAAGAAAAACTAATGCCACATAGTAAAGTACACAAACTTAATAGAGTCAATCAAGTAATTGTGCGGATAATAGTTAATAATAGGTCCCATAATTATTTTTCTAATAAAAACTAATTAAAACTCGCGATTCGTGTTGCCAAGTCATTTTATTGTCAATCACTGTCGATCATTGTGGACTTTTTCTCACAGGCCTGACATCTGTGTATCAAAATAATCACGACACGCCGATTATATGGCGAATTATGAATGCTAAATACGTTCTAGGAAATGGAAAAACTATAATCGGTCGACCGTTGATGAATGGGTCCGCAAAAAGAATAATTCCATTGTTTTAATGGGTAAAACACGAGTAACGGTATTTTGTCGCGGATGACTCGAATAGAAGACTATTAAACTTATACGGAGGCCTTCAAGCAGAACCCGATTCGGTTAAGAAATGAAAAAGAGCCAAAAACAAAGGCACAATCAGCACGATTTGTCATAGGCCCAAATACAGTGATGTCCTTCACTACAAACTAAGCTTGGAGACATTAAAATTTCATCAAATAAATGTTATTACTGTCGTAAAACTATGAGTCAGTTTATGGACCATGACCATTGCTAGTTTACAGGCTTTCAATGCGGAAGAACGCCACTGAATCATACCTTTTACTTCTTTCGAAACACCAGTGTAATGCACTGCTAGGCTAGGCACTACATACAGCAGCAGGTCAAGTTATCACAAACTGTCAAATTTTCTCATTCGATTTTGTACTTAGTCATCAACTTTTTAAGGTTTAAAATCATTTGGAGAAATTTGACAGTTTCGTATAACCTGGTGTGCTAGCGGATGTACAAGGATCTTTTTGCGTGAAAATGACGTTGAAGCGGGGGCGCTGTTGATAAACATTTGTGGATCTGTTTTATGAAATGTCATTCCAAAAACAAGATGGCGGCTTTTGTTCCGATTTTGGCAACGCACCAAAATAACCTCGTAGAAATATATGCATATCCATAAATATACTTACAATACATATTCGGGACTCCAACGTCGCTCCAAGGTTAACATCGCAGAATATGACCTTGTCTTTTGAGTAGTAGAAGCCGACCTCATTCAGCTGTAGAATGGGTGGCGAGAGAGGTTCTGTCTCAGGGAATCGGAGGACTACTTCGATTTCTTTCTCGACTGGTTTTAATTCTGGACTGTGGGCAAAATTAATAAAAAAAATGTAAATTAGCAAAGAAACTGTAGATATAGAATAGTAGCTTATCTGTAGTTTAGAAATCTGAATTTTACTATAGATTTCAACAGAGACTGGTTCTGGGTCCATGGTATTAGCGTTGCTGAATTTTCGACAAAACAAATAAAAATAGGCAGTCATGGGGACTGCTGACAGAAGTAAAAACCCCAAAATGTACACAACCACTGCGCATCGCCAGTCTGGCGCAACACGTCAAATTGGCACGTCGTCGGTGACTCGTCGCGAATCCATAAGTTTTCCCCTACCAAAAATCGCTCAACGAAGATAAAGAACTTTTCACTTATATATTTTTTTAATGGTTAGTTTTGCCACCGACACGCTAAGAAGATAAGCTAAAGCATTTTGCTTTTCCAAAAAGCAGGGTCAAAATCAGGATTAAAATCCCCGAATATTTATTAATATTTCATAAATGTTCGAGCCAATATTTATTCTAAAATGATTATTGCTACGACACTCAAGTTTTACCTAAAATCGGTGTATCTGGGTTAAACTGTTCACACAGTTTCACAGTTATTTCACCTCAGACAGTAGGCGAAAGCGGCTAGCGAAAATAAAGATCACTATGATTTTGACAGACTTGTCAGTAGCAGCAACCCAACAGCAACCTTATTGTAACGACAATAAAGATCACTCTGATTTTGACAGACTTGTCAGTAGCAGCAACCCAACAGCAACCTTATTGTAACGACAATAAAGATCACTCTGATTTTGACAGACTTGTCAGTAGCAGCAACCCAACAGCAACCTTATTGTAACGACAATAAAGATCACTCTGATTTTGACAGACTTGTCAGTAGCAGCAACCCAACAGCAACCTTATTGTAACGACAATAAAGATCACTATGATTTTGACAGACTTGTCAGTAGCAGCAACCCAACAGCAACCTTATTGTAACGACAATAAAGATCACTCTGATTTTGACAGACTTGTCAGTAGCAGCAACCCAACAGCAACCTTATTGTAACGACAATAAAGATCACTCTGATTTTGACAGACTTGTCAGTAGCAGCAACCCAACAGCAACCTTATTGTAACGACAATAAAGATCACTCTGATTTTGACAGACTTGTCAGTAGCAGCAACCCAACAGCAACCTTATTGTAACGACAATCAAGATCACTGTGATTTTGACAGTGATGCAATTTATGAGATACAAGTAACTGTAAAAGGACTGTAATAGTGGCGAAACCGATATGACAACATAACATTACATAATCTTAATCAGCCTATAGTGTTCCCATTGCTGGGACACAGACTTCCTCTCTGTGAGAGAGAGTGGCCCGTAATCCACCACGCGGGCCCAGTTCGGGTTTGGTAGATGTCATACATGTTCGAAGCGATATCACAATTTTGAAGAATTCAAGTCCATACTCACAGTTTTTCCAACATCTTGATCTTGCTCTGGACTGACGACGCGCGGTTGGCGTTGTATCTGAAGCGGTCGATGAACTCCTGCGTGTGCGCACGATGTTGTTGCTGCGCCTCCCACTCGCGTTGTTGGTTCTTGTGTTTTTCCGTCTTCGTTTTGTGGAACTGGTCGTAGTTGCCTCTGGAAATAGTAAGGGAATCAGCTTGTGTGGTCAGAAATTATGATCACGAATTTTTGTACCATTACAATTCAGAACTGTAATGGCGTGTTTCACCAGTTCTGGCTAAAATCCGGTAAACTTCTCTAGTACACAATAAATATTATAATAAAAAAAATAACAAATAGTTTAGTTCTGTTTAACAATGTTACATGTAAAAGTCGGTAATCTATTCGGACATTAAAACAGACCCGTAGCAACAAACTGTATTATCTGATGCTTACGAAACTATCCAATAATTCTCACATTGGAATAATATGATTAAAAATGCTATCTAATGTCATTTGGAATTCTAATGTTTCCATTTGTCAAGGCAGGAATATGATTTGTTTTATGCAATCTGATAAAGTAAAGATTGATTAGAAATATTTAATTTTATGGCAGTCACATTAATTATAAACAGTTTCTTTTAATGTGTTACCGTTATAAGTTTATGGCAGTATTATATTCCTATTGACCTACTTCAGAATTCGTGACGTATCCTGCGTTTGCAACAAACATATAAATAAACTGACTGACCGGTTGGTTCAGTTGGTAGCGACCCTGCCTTCTGAGCCGCTGGTCCCGGGTTCGATCCCCGGACAAGTCAAACATTTGTGTGCATGAACATGTCTGTTTGACCTATGTCTGGGTGTGTATATGTATACAACGTGTAACAGAATAAACGCAAGTCCTGAAAGTAGTTAGTTCATAATTGACTACTGAATCAATTTCAGTTAAGTTTTTTTTTTATTTTATGTATTTTGCAATACTGACCGCAACTCAAGCCAAAGAAAATTAAATCTTATTTCAAGGCAACAAGACTCAATTTTAAATGCATAAAGTAATGCTAGGGTCAACACGATTTTCTTAATAATAATAGTTAGCTTTAAAAAAAATTGGTTTGATCATTGTATTATGCTTTTAATTCAATACTTGGGGTGTATGAGGTCTTGCGTTAAATACATATGTTACACGTTGTATAACTATGTATATCAGTCATCAGGTTACCGTAGTACATACAGGCTCTACCTAGTTCGGGACCAGAAGACCTTGTGGATGTTGAAAAAAAAAAATACTTTGACTGCGGATCGCAGTCAAAGTATTTTTTATGATGAAAAATAGCCTAAGTATGTCTCTTACACAGGTCATGGTCTAACTGTGTCCCAAATTTCATCCATCACCGTCCAGCCGTTTTTGTGTGATTGAGGAACAAACAAACTCACTTTCGCATTTATAATATTAGTTAGGTTATGTGTTACTCACACATAAAGTTCAGCTTGCGGTACAACTTTAAACTTGACCGTTTCAATAGTACTAGTCATTCTGAAGTCAACCTAATTTACACCAGCGTAAACATTATATTTCTTTGAGTGGAACTAACATCAATTTGGAAACAAGGATTTGAATTTGGAATACCTGTATGTGTCTATCCTCTGCGTATGTAAATGCATGATATCGGTGGGAACTGTGTCGAGGAAGTTACGGTCGTGGGACACTACCAGCAGCGTAGTGGGCCAGTTCTGTAGGTAGTTCTCTAACCAGATGATGGCTTTTATGTCCAACATGTTCGTCGGCTCGTCGAGTAGTAGGAGGTCGGGTCTGTGGGAGGATGCGGTTTTATATTAGGATATATTACTGATTTGCGACAAATAATGCAAAAATTCAAGATTTTTCAATTTAATTTTGGGCGAATTTCACCCATGAAAAAAAACTAAACGCGATCAACACATCTACACCGCGATCAACACATATAAACCGCTTTCAAGACCTGTCCGTGTCACCATTGTTGGGGAATATTGACACTGACAGTCCTTGAACGCAGTTTAGATTCGACCGTAATTATATTGAAAGATCTTGAATTTTGACATTATTTAATGCAAATGAGTAATCTCCAAAAATCTGCAAATGAGTAATCTGTAACATGGACAGCTTTAATTGAAGTCCGAAACTTTGCGAGTAAATTTTAAAAAAACTATATGTCTAATGTCACTAACATTGAATTTAAAAGTACTGTAATACAATACACATCTAAATAAAATTAAAATTCAGAGTCTACGACTTATACTTTTTTTAAATTTGTATTTGAATGTAAAATTTTGGTATTTTTTTAATAAAACAAAAAAAAAGTCGATGATAAGAAATCCACAGGCCTTGAAAAGTGTTTAGGGGTCTGAAAGGATAGCAGATGACCCCCCAGTCAACCATTATATTTGGCACACGATGCACCAAACACCCTGTATAATCCCTCTCAAGTGTAACTTAAACCTAATCACGGAATCATAATTCATTTAAGTTGTCATACCAATACTAATTTAAGTTGTCACCAAATAAATGGTTTATCTATCTATCTGGTTGAATACTTACATAAAGAACAGAGCTCTCGCCAGCGCCAATCTCATTCTCCAACCTCCAGAGAAGGTCTTGGTAGCCCGCGCCTGCATATCGGGCGTGAATCCCAAACCACTGAGTATGATAGACGCGCGCGCCGGAGCCTTGTCCGCTTCTATATTCTCTAGCTGCGCGTAGATCTCGCTCAGCTCATTGGATAGACTGGGGTCGGTTGAACTGAGGAAAAAAGGGGTGCATAAGGAAATTGGTATTACCAAATTTAAATTTAGAACTGGAATAGATTTAGTATTATCTGGTTTAGTAGTATTTTTAACGAAAACGTTAATTGATCAAAGAAAACATCCACAACACATGTTGGTCTTTTTAGATTATTCATAACACAATAATAATATTGGTATATTGTGGCTCTCGAAAAAAAAGACATTGGTAATAACCAAGAACTCATTTTTTTTTTGAGAACATAATGTATTGTCCTCACACAATCATACAATATTTTTATTACTTGCAAGACTAAAACTTTATCCTTAGGTACTCCAAAGTAATAATTTAAGGTAATTTTATTAAGGTTTAGGTAACTATATCTGTTTTAAATGCACATTTTATTTAAATTATGTTAGTAACAAAACAGGTATGAATGAAGAAATAACTCTTTCAGATTGCATCATTTTCAAGTTTTATACTTTGTCTTGTTTTAATAGGTATGTTAGTTTGTTTACTAAACAGGTAAATATAAGACCTATTGAGGCTAAATATACTAAGTGATGTACTTATAATGCCATTTCATGGTCAACAACTGCACGGCAATCCCAGTTTTTTAATCCAACTTGTTTAATTGGATGGCATTTTTTCTCAGACATCCTGACCCTTTTTAAGTTAAGACAAATTTGAATGCCCACAAAGTTTTTGCTAAACTGTTAAGTTTTTTTTCTAACAATATTGAGTAGTCTTTTAGTAAATTATAGCTTAATATTATAATCTTAAAAAGTAGACACACTCAGACAGAAGTTACTAGTACCTACTAGTAAGCTCTCATTATTAGAAATTTGATGCGACTCGCGTATGCTTTAACTTGTGGAAAACTAGGGATCAAATACTTAACTCAAAGCTTCCACTAAATCCACCAAAAAAACTGCCCAAAAAGGTTCCGTACCACCATACAATTTATATTTAACACTTAATTTTTTGATCAATTTTCTTGTTTATTTGTTGTAATAGCGGCAATAGTAATACACACTGAAAATTTCAACTGTCTACCTATTACGGTTCATGAGATACAGAATGCTGACAGACGGAAGGACAGCGGAGGCTTAGTAATAGGGTTCCATACGCAAAGGGTGCCTCCTTTGCGTACGGAACCCTAAAAAGTAAAACTTACCCAGAATTAACAAGGAAAGTGATTTCTTTTTCACGTTTCAACAAATATTCTCTAATGGTATCACATTCTAATACACTTTGCAGTGCTATTGTCTCGTCGCCAACTACTTCTTGTTCCACATGCAAGATTGATATATGAGAGGGGATCTTCAACTGTTTAGAGACGATCATTCTGAGGAGTGTTGTCTTGCCGAGACCATTGCGTCCCACAAGGCCGTACCTTCGGCCAAATGCTAAGACAAGGTCGGCGCCTTGTAGTAATACTCTGTAAGAAAAGGTTTAATTTACCTTAAAATAGGTAATTTTATAATAAAAATAATAGTGCAGAAATGGAGTCAAGAGTCTTAAAAGTTTAACAAAAGTACTACTAAGAACTTGGGTATGCCAACACTCTTCCAAGAGATTCAGCAACATTAAATATTTGCTGGCTTTTCCCAAAGGATGGGTCTGGCTAATTCTGCAATCTACAAAGTCTCACCTGTCACCATAAGCAATGTCAAAGTTCTCTATCCTTATATCCTGTGTCCTGTTAGTTCCCTTGGCCTCAAGCTTACTGTCCTTTTTAGAGGTGACCTGTGACGCAGTAGCGGTCTGAAGAACCGGTGCATTTACTGGTATCTTCAAGTCTTTCTGCTTCTGCTGCTTCTGTTGCAACTTTGCTTCAGCCTTCTCTAATTTCCGTGCGTCTACTTTCTAAAATGATAATATACACGGTGACATTTGAATCACAGTTTTGCTAGAACAAATGTTGTTTAGACCACGGTCTACTACCATTCTACAGCCTCAAATATGTTATTAAAACAATCTAATCTAGGAGTTCTCAAATTAGTCTTATGTTGCTCAAACATGTAATAATGTTTGAAACATTAACCGTAACTTCAAAGTACTCATCACGGTAGCGATATTGCATTCAAGACGCGAGCGCCGCGCGGCGCAGGCGCAGTGTCTGTGTTGTAGGGCGTAACGATAATCCCGACATTTTTAACACTGCCTTTTTTGTGTTTTTTTTTAAACCAATGACGTTTTCTTTTTCTATTGGATTCTATAGAATGGTTGTAGACCATGGTCTGAACAACGTTTGTTTGTAGCAAAACTGTGATTCAAATGTCACCGTGTATACTATTTTGAATTAAGAATGTCATTTAAATTATTTTGTAATAAAAAATTGCTTGTTTTTTGTAGAAGTACCAGTGAAGAGTGATTTAGTAGAGTTTTATAAGCATAGAATTGTTTTTTTTCTTTTGGATGTTGTGAAAGTTTTAAAAACACTGTTTACAGTTACTGTGTATTGGGTCATGCAGGGTTGAGATATTTAAATCATGATAAAAATCAAGTGATTTATTTAAAAGAATCACTTGATTTTAAACATTTGTTTTGTGTACTGCAACGAAAACAAGAACCAGCCAAATATTTCAATACAACAAGACGTCTGTCACATTTGGCCTATCATGTGTCTTAGCACTGTATGTAGCTCTTGGTGTATGTATTATGATAGTAAAGACCACAACTTGAAACAGGACCAGATTCAGGAGGCAATAACTCGACTCAGTAAAAAAATACATCACCCTATAAGTCAGAAGGTGCATGTTTGGCGCACTATGTGTCTTAGCAATAAATGTAGGTTTTTCCATGCATATTATGATAGAAAAGACCACAACTTGAAACGTGGCCGGAATCAAGCGGCAGAGAGCTTGATAGTCAAATGTTCTCAAATAACTGCCGAAATACGAGAGACAGAAAGAAATTTGTCTCAACAAGTTTTTCAAAATTATACTTGTTTTGCTCGCCTATGTCCAACCTCTCCCATACATTTGATCCACTGTGCGGCGCCTTAAGCTTTGGTTAAGTTTTTTGCTTAATATTACCTATGTTGATTTTCTGTTAATTATTAAATGATTATATTAAGCCATAATGATACTTAGTGATTTTCCTTAAACTGAAAATCTAAAAACTTAATACCAAACTAAAAGTGATTAAATTATTATTCAAATAAAAAAAGTCAGATTTAAACCAAAAACAAAACGATTTAAATTAAAAAGCTGACATTTTGTTTATTTTTTTTAAAATCATGGTTTTTATCAACCAAATTTATAAATCAAAGGTCAAGTAATGGGAAGTTTACTCAGTAGTAGAAATTAAAGCACTTGATTAATCTCAGTACTTGATGATTATTGCACTACAATGAATTTATAATAATTGTAATTAGTAGGTCAGAAAAATATTTTACTGAAATCTATAACAAATGAAAACAAAATATGTTTCATAGTTGTAATATCCATTTTGTTTATTTTTTTTTAAATCGTGGTTTTTATCAACCAAATTTATAAATCAAAGGTCAAGTAATGGGAAGTTTACTCAGTAGTAGAAATTAAAGCACTTGATTAATCTCAGTACTTGATGATTATTGCACTACAATGAATTTATAATAATTGTAATTAGTAGGTCAGAAAAATATTTTACTGAAATCTATAACAAATGAAAACAAAATATGTTTCATAGTTGTAATATCAATTACTCAGTGAAAAACAAAGACCAACTAGTAAAATTATTACAAAGTAATTCTAAATACTTTTAACCATAGAATTATCTATGCTTTTAACAGTGTATTTATTATTAGTCATAAAAACATCCTTCATCTCTTCAGTACAAGCATGTTTGCAAAAACATGCAAATGTGAGGTTGGGGTCCAACTTTCTATCTTTGAAACTTCTTTTGTAAAAGGAATAACTCCAAAGCTTTTCTTACCAGATTATCATCCCTAGTATTAATCCATATGCTTCTGAGTTCTTCAGTTTCAGGTGCAGCGGTACTCATAGATGCCAAGTGTATTGGAGCATCTAGCACTTTCCTAGGTCCATTGCTGCAGCCTGGTTTGTCGGGCTGCAGCATGTGCAGTAGCTTTCCACATATGTCCCTGTAGCAAACATTTTGATATATGAGACATAATTGTGAAATCTGAATCAGTATTAAGTACTACTTAGTATTTTTCCTTGATGGCTTAGCTGAAGATGTTTTACAGCCCCTGCTTGTTTAATGCTTCAATCACAGATCAAGGCATTGCCTAAGCAGTGTCACTCAAATACACATTACTGAAAGTAAAGAAAGATAACAAATGTGAAAAAAAATTACCTTATATCTTTTTCAGATTTCTTAGAGATTCCCTGGAGTACTTCTCCAACTGCCTCATAGATTTCTTCCGTGTCCTCAAACTCACCGGCACTGCTATCCAATACATCTACAAGGCATCAAACTCATGAAAGGACCATTAGTAACTCATGTCAATTATAAAACAATGGTTTACAATGGCCGTACGAAAACTTCAGGGCTTGGCAGGCCAGTATATAACTTAATAATTTACATTCCAACGTTCATAAATGATGGTCTAACACATGTGTGAAGTAAAAATAAAAACAACATCGGTCTTTATAACCTATATAAAACGTACCTTCGACATATTTCATCAATTCTTCATCAATAAGTGGGAATTGACTTTTAATAAAGTCACCACAATGAGCCATTTTTATATGATCAGTGCGAATAACAATGGTTTGTTGTAAATATCATTTATTTATTTTATATTTAAATGCAATTTGGCAAATGCAATGCACTAATCGCCCGATGCCCGATGTCACGTCACGTCACCGAGCAAACCATTTAATGTCAAAACCAACTGTCAATCAATTCCATCCATTGACAGAATGGGTAATTACCATAGTAAAAAAGTCATGTCTCTAAACTACAAAAATAATTACACACCCGTATATTCATAATATTAGGCCTTTACATATGAAATTGCCGTTTAGTATACAGAAAGTTAGTCATTTTTATATAAAAAAACTATTTCAAGGCATTTTGTACTGCCTCACGAGTATTACATTTTTTCCCTACGAAGGAGTTGTCAAAATGTTCGAAAAAGAAGTACAAGTCTGTCGGCGCAAGGTCTGGTGAGTACGATGGATGACGCAAAACTTCCAAACCTAGCTCTTGTAGCTTAGAAACCGTCGCATGAGGTCGAGCGTTGTCGTGTAGGAGCAGCGGGGGCGATTAACCAAGGCTGGCCGGAGATTTGCGAGCTTCTCCATCATTGTGTCCAATTCCTCACAATACACATCCGCAGTAATGCTGGTGCCATTTAGTAAGAAGCTGTGATAAATTATACCGGCACTAGACCACCAAACAGTGACCATGACATTTTTAGGGATAAGTTTTCGTTTGGGGCATTGCCCAGACGCTGAAGCAGGGTCTAACCAACATGATGACCGATTACGATTATCAAAAATAATCCATTTTTCATCGCAAGTGACAATGCGGTTCAAAATCCCTTAGTTTCTGTGCGTTGCTAACGCAAGGCATACTTCAACGCGTTCGTCGCGATAGCGATCATTCAGCTCATGCGAGTGCGGCACCCACTTATCAAGTTTTATTGCCTTGCCAATTTGACGCAAATGGACCAATATTGTTTTCTATCGGTTCATGAAAATTTCCGTTCGTGTGCCACAGGTACTAAAAAATGTATGCGAGCGCTGCGTTCGGGATGACATCACTCGGTTTTTGCCGTTCGGTCTTAAGAGCGCTCCGGAGCCGCGCGTGGCGTCATGTCATTCCGAAACTAACATTAGGATTTTTTCCCGTTCGGAAAATAGGTTTATGAACGTTTGCGCCATAGAGACAATTTTGTATGAAATACGTGCATTCAGAATGAGTGCCAGAAGCACAGAGTACATTTTTTGGCCAGAAGGCCAATTCCACAATGTCATCTCAGCGACAATCAAATGTCAAAAATGTAGGTAAGCGCCTCAGAACAATAATTGTTCTGAGGTAAGCGCTATACAATTCTTGACAGATTGAGACAGATTAGAATACGGCAATTGCGCCTTTGGAAACCTATCCACAAAACCGTATGCGGCCAGCCTAAGTATACCCTTTCATATAGAAGAAATTTTCAGATCGGTTTATAAAATGAGTCCTGAGGTAAAAAACATAAAAATAAAAACTCATACCGAATTGAGTACCACTTCCTTTTTTTTCCACGATTGTTATAATACTGGGAACTACGTAATAGGGATTTTTATGTTCATTTATGCTCCAAAAATGCATATTTCTGTACCTGGACCGATTGACTATATTTGACATTTAGGGCTACCTAAGTCACATTGAGCTAGGAATTTAAGTCAATGTTAAGTCACCATTGAGCTAATAAGTCAATGGTCCATACTTCAGAACAAAAACTAAAGCATAGAATAGAAGGCGCTTTAGGACCGTAGACCGTAGACCTTTGCCGTAGACAGAGAAAACTATTTATACGTCGTAAAAGATAGCTTGATCTCTGCGACAGCTGTCAGTAAAATCACGCCTATGAAGTTCTGAATTTCATAGTTTATACAGACCGTTCTCTGTCTACGAGTACAGACACAGAACCGTAGACAGAGAATGCTACTCTGTCTACGCTCAGAACAATAACAGTTATTATTCTGAGTACAGACTTCCTATCTCAATGGTACAGACAGTACCTGTAAATGTCATACTTTATGGGCATGCCGACCTACTTAGTGATGGGCGATGAATCAACGTGACCACAGACTATAAACTATCGATATTTTAAATAAAACTTAATTTAAAATTAATTATTTTTTTAATTTTATTTTAATAGCATAACATTATTTACATTTGTATATACTTAATCTAAAATAATAGTGAGTAAATAAAATCCAATTTCTCACTTACTCATGTAACAAGGAAGAAGGTGGTAACCAAATGCAGAAAACTAATGGAAGAAGATTGGGAGCGGGACGTCCGATTTGATAATATTTGCGAACAAGAGTTTATAATAAATTTACAAGATTGTTTTAGTGATTCAGAAACTGATTCAGATATGGATTTGGGGTGTACTCCTTTACGAGAATAAATGTATTTTAATTATTTATTTATAAATAGGAGAACCAACAGCTGTAACAGATGTATAACAATTGCATATGTGACACAAAGCTTTTTCTGCAAACTTTTTCTGTTTTTACTCGTGAGAACCTGTAATAAACAGGTTCTCACGAGTAAAAACAGAAAAAGTTATAGAAATCTTAAGATCACTGAAAAGCACGGTAACAAAAACAACATTAAAAAGAATTAAAATAAGGTACAATAGCACTGTAAACACTCTGACACCAGGTTAGGCACTAACTACTCACACAAGAAAGAGAAAAATAAAAAGATGCAAATACTACGCGCTTTTAAAAAAGTCGGCGTTCAGCCGAATGCGTGCAGAGTAGGATTTGGTGTTAAATGGCTCGCACTATGTATGGGTTTTGCCTGTAATTACAAGAGGATAAAGGAATGGAGATAGGGGGTTAAATCTAACTGACTTCTGAGGGACTTCGAAATACAGTTTATGCAGGAGATCAGGACAGTCAATCTCGTTATTTAAAATTTTTAATAGAAAGTTGCAATCTGCTAGTCGACGACGGTTGATAAGTGGCTGTAAATGAAATTTCTTGCAAAGATTTATGTAATTCTCAGAATGGAATGGAATACGTAACCGAAAACAAAGAAACCGAATAAATGATTTTTGTATACTCTCAATACGATTTATGTATTTGTCGTAACACGGGTTCAAAATTTGTGAAGCATTATTCAAGATGACTTCTAACAAAAGAGCAATAGAGAATCTTAAGGGTTTTGGCTTTCTTAAAACATCCAGCGAGTCTCATAACAAAACCCAGTGACTTCGAAGCTTTTGCTACTATTTGCTCAACGTGCACGTTAAATAAAAGTTTGGAATCATGAAAAACACCTAGGTCGCGTACACCTTATATTCAAATATTCGTTTAATTTAGTAACGTTTGTAATTAAATTACCCAATTAAATGTTACATTAGCATCGATAATAGTAAGAAACGTCGATAATTTCTATCGACAATTTTTTATATCATGACAACCCTAGGAATGTCAGTTTGACTTATGTCGCAGAGATCAAGCTTAGGACATTTTTGACAAAAGAGTATTAGCTAGTGATGTGACTATGCATAAAATAAATACCGATATGCTTTAGTTATTGTTCTGAGGTCCATACCTATATTGTAGTCTGTGGTCCATACTAAGCATAGACTTAAAATAGATACTATGCTTGTTACTTTGTTAGGTTTGTGTGACACTGACATTTGCGTATTCACATATAGATAGTAAAAAAGTACTCTGTACGGTATTATATTTATGGACGCTGTGTCTGAAACAAACTAATTTACCAGTTTTTTATTGCACATTCTTTCGGCTATTTTAATTAGATTCCTCTAATATACTTTTAGTACATTACGGCATTTCTATAAGTTGACGCTATAACGTAATAACTGCAAGCCACGAGTCCCTAATGGAGCTTTAAAAAAAATACTGTGCGCGGTCTTCTCCCAGTTGGAAAACGCCCAAATTGTCGACACAAAATGGATGAAAACATTGATAGCAATGTTGCCGTCTTGGCTATTTTGGACAACCAATGTGAGTAAACAAACAAGCATGTGTATCAAATATGGAAATTGATGTCAAACATTACTATCAAGTGATTTGTAGACTTGGTACAACCAACTTTAACCTTGATATGCTTCATTTCAGCGACACCTTACAAGCCAAGTATGACTGTAACAAACTATAATCACAGCCACACTATAGCTCAAGAAGAAACTGATTTAAATGAGACCAATAAACAAAGTATGTACCTACTGCATTGGACATATTGCCTACTATAATTTTTATAACATACTGAGTGTTTCTTCCAGTTGTAAAGAGATGACTTTCTTATTACAGATGTGATTTGGACAAAAAACGCTACCCTCTTGCTTTTAAGTTTGTATGAAACAAAAATGCATATGTTGGACAATCCAAAAAAGAAATCCAAAATGTGGCTATCAATAGCAGAAGAATTGAAATCATTGAATGTTGAGGTACCTACTTGTTTATTGTATACCTATTTAAGTATTAGTTTTAATATTTTTTTAATGAATCATTTGATATTTTAGGTTACTCCAGATCAAGTTAGGTGGAAAGTTAATGCTCTTACAAAAAAGTACAAAGACTGCATTGACAATGGACAAGGTGCAATGAGTTTCAAATATTTTAATGAGATGCATCAAATTTTGGGTAGATACAGTGATAATACTGGAACTTACAGACTGGCTTCAGGTGTAATGCAAGGCCCAGAAGATTTAGACAAAGACAAAAATAAAATAAATATCTCCCTCAAAGGTTCAACACCATTCAGAAGATTAAGGGCAGAAAGAAGAGCTAAAATAGAATTAGATAAACAATGGTTGGATTATTTAAGGAAACAAGAAGATCAAAAACAGTTACGAGATGAACGGTATGAAAGAAATTTAAGGCTGAGGCAAGAAGAATTACAGTTAAGGAAAAAGGAATTGGAAATTAAACAATCATTAGCATTAAAAAAATTACAGCTGAAAGAGCAAAAACAAGATGAAATGATAAAAATCGAAAGGGAAAAATGTGCTCTCTTACGGAAGTTAATAGCTGAACAAGATTTAATGAGGCAATAAACATAATTATACAAACATGGCTGAGCTATCTTTTAAAATAAAATTTAATGAAGTACATTTTTTCACATCTTAATAGTTTTGTTTTCAGTGTTTCTATTCATGTTCTTCTAAATTATCATTTTCATTCAGACAATAGTTATGCAAAATGCATGCTGCTACAATTGTGTCAGTTATAAATGCAATATTTCTATATACAGTAAATAGTTTTATTCGTCGAAATCTCCCTTTTAATAGACTGAAGGCTTTATCACTTAATTTCCTAGTAGATGTATGTAAGGAATTAAATTCCCTCTGCTGTGGTGTTAATCTTTTGTTTTCTCGAAATGGTGGCATAAGCCATGGTAACGATGGATAGCTTGAGTGACCCACAAGAAAAGTATTATGTGGAAATAGGGCATTTCTGTTTTGAAATGCAGTATTGTACAAAGGTGACTTCTTTAGAACTCTAGCACAGTTAGAAGAACCAGGCTCCCCACAAAATACATTAGTAAATCTTAAATTTGCATCAATTGTCCCTTGTAGAATTATTGAAAAGTATCCTTTAGGGTTGCAATATTCTCTTGCATTCTTGGGTTTTTCTATTTTAATGTGGGTACAATCAATGATTCCCACCATATGGGTAATTCCAGTCTTTGTATGAAATGAATCACATAATAAGCTTATCTCTTCAAAGTTTTGAGGCCATTTAATAGCATCATTTAGTTTAGTTAGAATCCAAGCAACTACTCTCCTTATTACTCTAAATGTTGATGATATAGAAATATCAAATCTTGTTGCAATTGGAGTAAGTGGTTCTGTATTAGCAATAAATGATAAAAATATGTAGAAGCAAAGTTTTGGTTCCAATGGTTTTAATCCAAATTTATGTGATGCTATAAATCCTGACTTCTCCAATTCATCTGAAACAAATTATTGTTGGCTGTAGTGTATTAATAAGATTATACTCGTGATTTCATCTTTTTGGAGTTTAGAATGTTACCAATAAGCCGGTACGCAGTCTTTCTTGATAGTCTCATCCGATTTTTAAATTCCGCATCTGTCCAAGAGTCTATTATGTGTAAGTAGTCATCTACTCGCTTCCGTCTCAGTCTTATTAAATATTGCATCAGAGGAAAAAACAATGTATCCTCTTCTTCATCACTGTTGTCCTCATCTTCAGAAACATCTTGTCTTAGAGTACAAACATCGCTCCATTCACTTGAATCACTTTCATCACTGCTTGCTGCTGTTTCGCTTAACCAAAGAACAAGTTGTTGTTTATCCATTTTACACTACATTTATCAATCATGCTATTCATAACATTACCAAAATCATTCAAAACAGTCTTGAAAACGTAAACAGATTTCTCCATATATTATTATACCATGGATTTCTCTGTCTACGCTTGAAAAGTTATTTAGTTATTTATTTTCGTGATCTGTCACTTGCTGATAGAGAAAACCAATGAGAAAACCAATGGAGAAAACTGACTTTTTTTTACAGTGACACGACCTTTAGTAATATTATTGTTCTGAGGACACGACACTGACTTTGAATAAATATTTTTTGTAATTTAAAATAACAAGATATTGAATTTACTGAAAACTAGGAAATAAGGCAAGTTTTATTCTATTCTATTTTTAATAAATGGCAAGCAAAGCCGATGTCGACTATCTGCCAATGTCTAAAGTGAGCTAGAAAAACAAGTGTGCATAAAAAAGGCAAGTTTTATATATCTAGATCATTGACTTCCTAGCTCAATGATCTCAATGAATGATCTAGATCGAGTTCGACAGAATGTCAGTGTCAATGTTTTGGGGTATATTATTAAGTTCTGTGGTATCTATTTTCGGCATTGACTTGTTTTTCCTATCTCAATGATTTTCGGTAATTAATGGTTCTTGTCATTGTCAAAATAATGTACTTTTGATTCATTTTTTGATTCTGTCTACATTTACTATACTCTATGGTCTACATTTTGATTGACAGTCGACAGACAGAATCTATTTTTTTATTTGCTTGTTGAAGTTGTTGATCGAAGCTTGGGATAATAAACAAATAACTTTATTTTTACGATATTTTGCTCATCAATTGGAATCGAACTGTTCGGTTTCCGCAATTCCTTAATATGCACGCGACTTAACCGGACTCGTACCGAATTTTGGCTCATTAAAAGTGGAAAAGAATTTGTGTAAGATGTACTATGCTGTATCAGAAAATCATATTGTATAAATTATTAATCTCCTGCGTGAGTAAGCTGGGCTTTTGCCAGGGTCCGTAAAATAGTAAAAAAATGGATGTGTGTGAAGCAAATGACACTTATTGTATTTTGGAAGAAGGCAAGTAAATGTATAAATTGTATATTATTATATATAGGTACTTAGACTTCTAATATACATACATATATATTCACAATTTTGTTTTTACTTACAGCCTCACAAGACAACTTGGAGATTTGCGAAAGTACTAGTGATATAAACACTCTAAATGCAGAAGGAATTGAAGGAAAACTGAATGATGGTTCGGAGAAACCTTGTATGTATAATAATTAAACCAATTATTTTAATTAGTTTATTGTTTTCTTTTCATGTAAAACTTTGATAATATTCTCAGGTGCAGTTTGGACATCAAACGCTACCACAACTCTGTTAAAATTATATGAAAACAAATTAGAAATGCTTGAAACACCTAAGAAGAAGACTAGGATTTGGATTGCAATATCACAAAGCCTAAGTGAATATGGCATAGAGGTATATAACACTACTGCAGGTATTATTATTATGATGAGATCACTTTTTAAGTATGTAATGCACATAAGTAATGTTTTAGATGTCACCGGATCAAGTCAGATGGAAAATAAATGCACTCACAAAGAAATACAAACAATGTGTTGATAATGGGCAACATGATAAATTCAAATATTTTAAAATAATGGATGATATTTACGCACAGTACCATGTAGATTGTGATTCATACACATTAACTGAACTGTTACATAAAAATAAAGATGTTAACAAAATGAGTGTAACAGATGTGCAGAAATTAAAACTGAACCATGAAAGTAAAGCTGTAATTGAAATGAGGAAAACAAGACTTGCCAATAGAATAGAAAGTGACAGATCTCAAGAGAAAATTCAATTGGAAAAACAGTGGCTTGAATACTTACGGAGACAAGAAGAGCAAAAGCAATGGAGAGATGAAATCTATGATAGAAACATAAAATTACGTGAAGAAGAATTAGAGCTGAAGAAAAAGGAGTTGGAGATTAAGGAAACACTTGAATTGAAAAAGATACAATTAAAAGAAAAAGAATATAAAGAGACATTGCAAATTGAAAGGGAAAAATGTGAATTACTCAAAGAAATATTTAGTAAAAGGATAAGTTAGGTACCTACAGAAAACGAGTGAAATGTGTTTCATTACTCATTAGATTTATCATAACCTGCAGTCAATCCCTATTAGTTTGTTTTTGAAAATTAACTAGAAAACAGTTACTTTTTTTGAAAATGAAATACATAATAAACAGATAATTTTAAAATTTCGAAAATAACCGTCTTGTTATGAAATTCAACCTAGTAGTGTGTAAATACGTAAATATTTCAATTCGTATTTTGGCCACTGCAGTTGCTAATATAACTCATTTATAGTTCCAGATTTTTTTGTACTGAGACATTTTTTTTGGTTTGGCATCTCTAAGTTGGCCTTGAGAAGCCGTGACTACTTAACCGGTCTTTCCTGTGGTGCCTTTAAGTCCCCGTCCGATCAAGATGTTTGGCAAGCCGATCCCTTGGGAGAAGCAAGCCAAATTTCTGGTGACTTTGGACAGACATCTCTCCTTCTCAGAGCACATTAAGGAGGATCGTTCACGAGCCTTGACAATTTAAAAGTGCCTGTAATTGGTTTATTTGAAATAAATGCTTTGAGTTTGAGCCGCCTTTGCTCTGGGTAGACTACATTCCGTCTTAAATGCACGCAGTAAATTGTCACTCAATTGCAAACTGCGCATTTATACGGCATTCATCCGTCCCATCATGACATATGTATATATGCACACCCCCGACACGTCCATAGGATGCAGACCCTACAGAACCGTTTTCTTCGTAAAACAACGGGTTTCCCCTGGTTCGTTCGTAATAAAAACTTACACTTGGGATTTGAAAATCCCCACCATTCAGCAATCCATGAAACGCGCTTGCAAGCGTTTCTTTGATACCGCTGACAGCCATCGCAACCCTCTGGTTATGAAGGCCGCCAGTTATGTTCCTCTAAAATCAGTAAAATCCGCCGTCCAAGGCATGCACTGACTGACCCTGACGACCCCATTACCCTCCTCCAGGAAAGCAGTAGGGCCATCAGTACATACAGCAGACACAGACACAAATCGAAATTCCGACCTCGCCGCCAAGGTCCTCCGCGTCCGTTCCTCCTCGATAAATTGCCCTCCCTGTCCCTTGATCGGATCCGAGCCAGCTGGTGGCACGTAGTTGAGCCAGTAGTTTTAAACTCCCCCTATTAATAATAATGAATCTAATTTGATCCAGCCTGTCCTCAACTTGCTGTCCTCCCCCCAGCGACGCCCTAAGCTGAGGTTCGTACCCCACAGGGGTGCCCTTAAGTGATGGTCGCTTAGCTTGTAATTAATATTATGCCCCTGGCTGGAGGCTTTCAGTGCTTTGAGTTAGCTCAAGGCACCACAGGATAGACCGGTTAAGCAGTCGTGGCCTCACAAGGCCAACTGCGAGATGCTATTCATAAAAAAGGTGCCTTTGAGCAATCTCAAAGCCTCCAGCCAGGGGCATAATTTTAATTAAAAACTAAGCGACTATCACTTAAGGGGGTGCCCTTAGGTGATGGTCGCTTAGCTTGTAATTAATATTATGCCCCTGGCTGGAGGCTTTGAGTTAGCTCAAGGCACCACAGGATAGACCAGTTAAGCAGTCATGGCCTCACAAGGCCAACTGCGAGATGCTATTCATAAAAAAAGGTGCCTTTGAGCGATCTCAAAGCCTCCAGCCAGAGGCATAATTTTAATTAAAAACTAAGCGACTATCACCTAAGGGCACCCCCTGTGGAGTACAAACCTCGGCTTAGGGCGTCGCTGGGGCAGGACAGCAAGTTAGGGACAGGCTGGATCTTGATTCATTATTAAACGGAGGAGATTTGTACAGAGACATTGAACGGATCATTCTATATACTGGCGCAACCTGATGCCAGATCGTCACGCTCATTTGCACAAATCATTGTGGATGTATTGCAAGCACTTGGCGCAAGCTTAATTTGATTTATGCCCAAAAACCGACAATCAGATCGGAAGCAGGTTCTTGCATGAGCACACGAGCCAAGCCAAGAAAATGCGATTTTTTAGCAGGCGTGTGAATCTAGCATAAGATAACCCATGCGCCAAGCTGCACTGCGATTGACCGGGCGGCTGGTTTCTTTGAAGATATTATAACATGAAGAAATCAATGCAAGCGCATGCACTGGAGATTTTTTTAGCCGCATCTGATGTCTATACCGCAAAACCGCTTAAGTGCTCGCACACGGTTTAGTGGGTCCTGCACGCATGGACAAAGCTAGTTATAATCAAAAATCGCCTAAAAGCTTTCTGATAATACAACACTACTCTCAAAAAATCTGCCTACGTCGCAATCAGGGTATATATGTTCTGTGGTCGCAATGCTACCAACATAATGTCCCGCCGCGACGCAAAATTATAAAGAAATCTCCGTTTATTCGGGAAGAATTATAAAAAAATACTGTGAATGTCGGCAATGACGGACTTGAAATCTAAGAGACATGAAAAGTCTCTGGGTTTACTTACAACAAAATTTGTGTCATTGCTGCAAAAAGCAAAGGATGGTGTTTTGGATTTGAAACTCGTAAGTATTGCTTGATTTGCCTCCCATTGATCTGTCAAGTGAATTTGGGCACGAAAAATAAATATTTTAAACATTATTTGCGAATGAATTGGTCGTTTAAACATTTTCAGGCGACGAATTTACTAGCCGTAAGACAAAAAAGAAGAATTTATGATATAACTAATGTGTTGGAAGGCATCGGTTTGATTGAGAAACGAAGTAAGAACAGTATACAATGGAAGTAAGTGCATACTTTATTGTTTGTTATTGTTTTATTTATTTTGTGAATTCTACTGATGTAAGTCGTATAATGTAAATAAATCTATTTCAGAGGTGCAGGTCCAGATTGCAAAACGAGTGACATTGGTCAAAAAGTGATCGTTTTGAGAAAACAGATAGGGCGCCTAGACGAACACGAAAAATTACTGGATAAGTGAGTGTTACTTGATTTTTCGACATACATTATAAACAACACAATAAAGAACTCAGCTTATCATCAATGCTTTGACCAGAAATGGCACCTTGATGCCTAAATGATTAAATTCAAAGCCAAGTGAGAAATTACTACTTATAGAATGTTGGTATGCCATGAATCATTGCCAAACTCCGAATTGTATGTGTACCCAATGATGATTAATCCATCATAACCCTAGTAATTTATCCCACAGATTGTTATTAAAAAAAAATATAACTAAATGATAACTCTTTTATTTCAGCCAGCTGCATTGGATTGAGCAAAGCATAAAGAATGTGCTAGATGACACAGACAATAATGACTTATGTTTTGTTTCTGACAAGGATATCAAAGAATGTTTCGATGATAGCCAAGTTTTAGTATTAGAGGCACCTTTAGGTGCTGATTTATCAGTTGGTGCTATACCTAGTAGTAAGGTAAGAATGTCTTGGTAAAAAGTCAATAATTACCTTGTTGCAAAGTAGTGAGTATTCTTCAATAACCAATCTTTTTGTAATAACAACATCCCCCTCCCCCTGCCTCCCACTGAGAGGAGGCCTGTATCCCAGCATGCGTAGCATGTAGTCTTGTGTAGTTCGTGAATGATGAACAAATTGGAACCGTATCTTCGCACTGTACTAGAAGAAACGTTTCCGAACGCTGACTTGTAATCGGTATAATCGGTCTAACAGCTCTTTTCGAACTAGTACATTTGTGAGCCGTGAGAACGAGAGAGACAATGACTGATTTGACAGATACGATTTTGTTCAATGTCTCCGAACGAGAACGGAGAGAATAGCCGACGAGTGACGATGCTACCCGACCGACCGAATTCGCTAGAACGAGATCAAATGAGATGCGCGTACAATACAAACAAAACAACCCATGTTTTGGCGCGCATTTTAGATCGTGTAATAATTAGTTATTGTTATTGTGGGGCGTTTTGTATGCTGTTTGTTACTGTAACAAATGTTTTTAATTTTATATTTATGTATAATAATGGTAAAACATTATTTTCTAAGCGATTGATTAGGATGATAGATAGTTCAGCCTGTTCACGTTTATAGGAAGACCAATTAAGTAAAAATAATTAATACAATAATAACTATAATTTGGTCACAGATTTACATTTGAATGGTAAAAAATATCTTGGTTAAAATTATACCTACATTCCTGACAGAGAATATAATAATCTCAATCTGATTATTTAGTATGAATATTTCTGCTGTAAGTGTAAACAGAGATAAATAAGTATAGATTTTAGTGCATTCAGTACCTAAACGTAGTGTTACATTACAATCTTATGTATTTGCTCTGTGCTCTTTGGAAACGCTGACCGAATAGAGCTAATAGAACTAATAGAATGAACTAGTTCACTGTCCGAAATGAACTAGTACAGAGCTATCTAAAAAATGACCGAGCAGGCACAAGACTAGTAGCATGGCCACTATAGAAACGGAAGACAAAATGACAGATTGTAGAACAATTTCTATGGTGCAATGTCAAAATTCAAGAATAGAATGACTTTTTGTGTTAAGACTGATTTGTTCTCTTCATAGAGTGGAGATAGCAGTGGTCATGCTATGCTAATGGAATGGAAATATAGGCTGATTATGCTATACATAACATTTACTCCTTTTTCCCCTAAGCTAAATGAAAATACAGAATGTGCACTTCCAAGTTTCCCATTTATCCTATAATTTATGTTGTCTCATATTTTATTAACTACATATTATTATTAACTATCTTGTTAAGTTGTTATCTAGCACTTGTATGACTTTGATTATGATGTATTTTCTTTTGTTTCTTTGCAGAGTAAGCAGAAATATCCAAATCTGAGTGATAGACAACCTGGGATGATGAAACACAGTAGAAATGTAAACAATTTTTTTTTTTATAATTATGAGTGTACACTTGTTTCCTCTCTATTTTAGCTATCAACAAATGGAATTAGGTGGACACACTAAACAAGGTGGGTTTTTGAGACAGGGCAGTCAGAATAGGTACCTAAACTGTTGTAGCTACAGCAAAATGGTCTTACGAGACTGCCATAAAGATTTTGAGAAATTTTGATCTGCATTCACAGGTTTTGAAAGAAAATGTACAGTCAGATTTTTAGCTATAACTTTTTTGATGCTAATTGATCCTGTTTCTTATATGGATCAAAAATCTATGGGACCAATTGAGGTTTGAGTTCTAGAAATCCTAAAAAACATATTCCATGCATTTCGTAGGAAATGAGCTGAAATATACTTTTTTATGATGGAAGCAATGAAGAATGGCCGAAAATGAACATAAAAAACTCAACTTCGAATTTTGAATGAATAGGTACACACATAATGATTTTATTTCGAACAAAGTTTTTGTGAAAATTGCCCATTTTATTGCAGGTACACACATAATGATTTTATTTCGAACAAAGTTTTTGTGAAAATTGCCCATTTTATTGCTGACTGCACAATTTTTGGACAGTCCGCTAAGTCCGTTTCCTGTAGCTACAATGTTTAAAGGTACCTACCCCATATTGCCTCATCTCAAAAATCCACTCTGTATTTTGGAAACTACTATGTCCTACTATAGCTGCCCCTGGTTGATTGTAATGATGGACGCAATATAGGGGACAAATTTATTTACTAACATTTTTGATTTTTGTATCAAATGAGCCATTCTAATAAAGCTATTATAATTGTTAGACAATTATAATAGCTTTATTGGAATGGCTCCTTTACCACCTTAGATTACCAGAAAGTTTTATAAGTTATGCTTTGTAAAGATGTTTTATCTAATATTGTATTTTTTGTTTCAGGACCAAGATCAGCATTATTTTTTACATTTAAAATCAACAGAATCCATTGGAGTTATACTTTTAAGTGATAGTGATAGTGAGAAGGTATGCTTTGATATGATATGTATATGAACATTATATACAGGGTGGCAGGGACATCGACGCTCTACCGCTCTACAATACCATGGATTCAGTACACAATTCTGGACACCTCTGTGTTGAAAATTTTCGTTGGTAATTTTTTTTTAAATCTGTTTTTCCATACATTTTGACTGCTTAAAGGAAACATCTGATTTAAAAAAAAACAACCGCAGAATCATGTGCTGAATCCATGATAACGGGTGTTGTGCGTCAATGTCCCTGCCACCCTATATATTATTTAAAATCTTGACAAACTGTATGGTTTGTCTATAGATTTAATGGATGTTAATTATAAAGGTCGTCCATTAATTTGTAGACAAACTGTAAATTGCACACTGTTTTGTAAAAACAAAACAAGGCTAGTTGATTACTAGTGTTTAATTAACGCTAACTGAACACGATTGTAGTGGGCATGTACCGAGCTACAAAAGCGTGGTGATTACGCGCAACCGGTGTCTCGAATTGATCACGGAAACGGAAATACGCTAGGACCCAAAGCTGCCACTTCTTCAACACTTTCGATAGTGTCTACATCAGCTTACCAAGTCATCATTATTATCTTTTACAACAAACACAGGATGGCCAATTATTCTCGTGCTAAAAAACGTTCAAATTTAAGTCACAATCTCATCTCAGTGAACATCAATGTCAAAAATGTATGTAAATTGATCGTATTTTTGGCAGATTGAGACTAAGATTACAATGCGAATTTTCTTAAAAATACGGGAATTGCCCCTCAGATATCTATCGCGCTTTACTTCTGATCACAGTAACTTTGCTACCTACCATTTCTAATGAGATCTGATGTGTTATTTTATTTATTTATTCAGATAACATTAATCCAAAATGCTGGCTTAGCTAGGATATAGGCAATTTTTAACAAATTGTTTTGTTACAGGAAACTGAGGAAGATGCAAGTATTGATGACAATGAAGTACAGAAGTACACTGAAAGCAGAAGTGGGGACAGTATACATGGCAACAGTGAGTTCACCCCATTGTTTGGACTTCCTGAATGTGGAATTTGAATGCTGACGGAATTTTGATAGTGTGTGGCAGTTTGTGGTCACTTATTAGCAGAGGTCGGAATTAGGTAGAGTAATTATGTACTTACACTGATTTCATACACCGAAACAATAAAGTGGATATGCCTCAATTCCCGAGATTAATTATCTTAAAGAGCAGAAAAATCCTGTGATATATTAAATAAAAAAGTTATACAGTAATGTCGGAAGCCAACACTGCAAATCTTAGTGGTACTTTGAATGAATCTGACAAGTAAAATGATTCTCATGGGCCGTTTGAATAAGCAAACCCTCACCGAGTCTAGGCTAGAAGCAAAAGTATTTTCTTATTTATAAAAAAGGCGAGCTATAAGTCTGAGAATTTGCTTAAGAGGGCTATCACAATTTTTCTTGTATTTGAGTGTTTGACACTCCAAAACAAGAAAAATTGTGATAGCCCTCTTAAGAGCGTTTATACCTTATGAGTGGCAACGTCGCGCGTCGCAATTTAGTGTCATATTTCGTGGTTTTCAATTTTTATCATTTATTAATCGGAGCTATAATTTAAAAATCTGTTTAAATAACTTTTTAGAATTACGTGAAAGTTTTTAAAAAGTAAGTAACCGTAATGCTTACAGTTATTTTACAATGAACATAACGCCCTGCAAGTTTCCAATGTATTATTTAAATATAAATAGAACTGTAAACGCAACGATTTCTTACCTTTTACACAGTTTTCACATAATTCTAAAAAGTTAATTAAACAGATTTTTAAAATATAGCTACGATTAAATGATAAAAATTGAAAACCACGAAATATGACACTAAATTGCGACGTTGCCACTCATAAGGTATACACGCTCTTAAGACTATTAATAATTTGTATTGTGAATTAATGTAAATACTAATAAAAACTGTATGTTAATTATCTTTGTTTTATTTGTCTGTCTATCTCTGAGGTTTTTACTATTATTTATTTGTAATATTGTTTGTCCATTAGAAATCCCGGGAAGATCTATATTAGGTACTATCAACATTTCGATGCGAGTACATAAATAACTCTGCCTAATTTCGACCTCTGCTTATTAGATTAACCATGTTTCATTACAAGTCAATATGCCAATTTCAAGTTGGTAAAATAATTTAATTTAATATTTCTTTTCAGATTATCTGCTGAGACTGAGTCCACCAGTAACTAAATACGACTTTTCCTTTTCTCTCCATGGATCAGAAGGGTTGTGTGACCTTTATGACATCCCATGTTAGCAGTAGTGTAAAAGCCCTTTTTTATAATCTTTATTTTGAAAGACATTTTATTGAGTACTCAATTTTTGATCATGTTGATGTTTATCATATACTAAATTGTAAATAAATTGTGTAAATATGGAAAATCGTTTTGGAATCATGAAAGAACAGAAATAAATATTAAGATTTTATGTATACAAATTATTTGTTTTATTTCCTAGATTTAACTGTTGGCATAAATCTGTCGAGAACACCAAAAGACTGCTTCTTTATATTTTGGGTTTCCGGTAAATTGAGTAATTTCTGTGCTTCCTTGGCTTGCTCTATAAATTCCTGAAAAGTAAAAGGACACAATTATTTGGGCCTCGACGCATGTTAGCCTGTACAGCCCGAGTCAAACTATGGTTAGGAACAAGAGGCGAGTCGCTGGACAAATTGGACTAATTCATGGGCCAGCGGGGGTGAGGTACTGCGCCGTCAGTAGAGCACTTCAGAGCAGCCATAAAGTTTGACGCGAACTAGTCTTCATGAAAATCCTTGTTTCCAATTATTATTTCCACTCAAGCGAATATCAACTTTATGTAGGTGTAAATTAAGTTTATTTCAGAATGACTAGTACTGTTGATAAGTCACAATTGCTTGAAGTTTGTGTTATGCACACGAAACTTTGTGTGGGTTATTTATCCGAAAACTCATATTTATTTACATGTTTGGAAAATAAATTTAGAATGCAGTATAAAAAACTTACCTTTCTAGCTACTTGTTTTATAATCTTCTTTCTAGCTATCTGCGTCTTGCCTTTCTTCTTATGCCTAGGAGTGAAGTCCATTTTCTTAGGTTTGAGGTACTAAAAAAAATAAAAATAGTTTTTTTTTACAAACTACCCTAGATAATCAAAAATATAATAATATCTTTTAGCGATAAGACCGCCCATTATGTCACCCTACGTAAAAAATCTACATTTATATCTGTAATTTTTTGGTGTACAGAGTCAAAAATAAAAATCAAAAGTCATTTATTCAAACTAGGCTGAGAATCAGCACTTTTTGAACGTCAAAATAAGTATTCTATTCTGTTCCATAATCATGAAATGTATAGTTAGTACAGTATTTTCGTCTCACGAAGCGACGCGTGCTTGACTTGTAGTTACCAAGTTTACAAACACGCTGTAAATGCGTCTGTAAGCGTAGGAGCTCTCGGTACCGTCCGAGACAATGGCGAAGTCGGACTGTCTGTGTCTGTAACTGTATACTGACGCTACTCGTCTACACGACACATTCTCAGCGTGTTTGTACACTTGGTTACCGCAAGTAAAGCGCGCGTCGCTTCGTGAGATAAAAATAATATACAAAATTAAATAAACTGTAACGCTTGGCCGCGCGAAGTGGCATAAGGACATTGACGTAAGGTTTAATCTATACTAATAATAAAGCTGAAGATTTTGTTTATTTGAACGCGCTAATCTTTGGAACATCCAGTCAGATTAAAAATAAATCTTTAGCCCGATTATTGAAGAAGGTTATAGGCTATTTAAAATCACGCTACGACCCTTAGGAGCCAAGCAAAAGAAAAAAAGTCAGAAAGAACGTTAAGTGAAAACGAATTACTAGCGTGGGCGGGCGATGCGATGCGACGCGGTGTGTTGGGGGGCGATGCGATGCGACGCGGTGTGTTGGGGGACGAAGAAATTTTACGCGGGCAGAAGCTTGTATACAATAAAACTGCTGCAACTGCACTTTTGTGTCGAAACCAAACGACCAACGCCATTTGTTCTTATGTACTTACCAAAAGTTTCTTCTTCGCCTCCATGTGTTCTTGCATAGACGGAACGTCAACTTCAGTAATATCAAAGGGATTGAGTGTGATAAGTTCGGCAGGTATCTTGTCCAGTAACGCTTTAACCTCAGCCTCTTTCCTTTGTTTCTTGTTCTGGAAGGGATTGCTTTCCAACGCGTCGAAGTTCGGCTCACCACTGCCTGTAAAAAAAAGGTTATAAGTATATAGAAGGAGAATGGTTAGGTAGCGATGTACTTATAGTATACCCACATTACGTCAGTTATGTTTAAGAGGGCTATCACAATTTAGAGTCACAGACTCAAATACAAGAAAAATATTGATATTTATTTAGAACACTCCCGAGAGAAATAATCACTTTCTCGGGCATATTTTTTTTAAATCTTTCTTCTAAATAAGTGAGAGTGTTCTAAATAAATATAATTTTTTTTCTTGTATTTGAATTTGTATTTGTTTTTTTTTTTTTGTGTGACTACAAACACTCAAATACAAGAATAATTGTGATAGCCCTCTTAAGTCCCATGTAAATAGGGGGCGGGCCTATTGCCATCAATCTGACACAAATCCCGGGCTACTGAGAAATTGAAATCGGTTTTCCTTGATAGAAATACATACTTTATTAAGCGGGAATGACAAAACACAGGCCTCCTCTCGGTGAGAGGGAGTGGGCTGTAATCCACCATGCAGGCCCAATGCGAGTTGGTAGATGTCACATGTTTACGATTTTTTTTATTGTAGGACATGCCAGTTTCCTCACGATGTTTTCCTTCACCGTTTTGAGAGAAATGGTGATGAAATAATTTACTAAACAGCATTTAATGGTAATTTACACAAAGTAATGCGTACTTTGTGTAAATTACCATTACAATTGCCATTATTTAAGAACCCAGGTTCTTTTCAATGAATTTGTTTTAATTAGAGGATATTTGCAGTGAGAAACTTACCTGGTACAATAATACTTGTAAATCCATTGCTAGTTCCAACTCCTAAAACATCTTCATAGGGACAGAATTTGAAGTTATTTATAGATTTTGCCATTCTATGTCTCAGGTAAGGTTTCTCTGTTGTTTGTGAGCAGCAGTTACTGAAATACAATGAGAATGTCAAAAAGCTGCAGTGGTTGTTGATTACAGAACACACATAACCTCAGGCCTGTAATCGCGAAGGATTAGGCAGAGGTGTACATAGTACACTCACATTTCGCCAGTTGCGTTAAAGCCCCATGTGACAGGGTGCGAGCCTATTGCTGTATTAATCTCCACAATATAATAATTATAGCATGCATCATCCTAAATAAAAGTGCGCTGTTGATGTTCAATTTGAGCACTGAGCTGAGCGTTGAAAATCTAACATTCTTTTAGGTGTCATCTAGTGTTATTGAAAACGGGTTAAAACCTCATCAAAACGTACTTATATATTTCCACGACATCATCAAGGCCGACAGCAAGCATATCCTTCTGAGAGAACTCTAGGTCCACCGGGGCACTCCTCAGTCTGTAGTCTTGTATAGGGCCATCCAGGTTCCTAATGTCCCAGATTTTCATACTTCTGTCTACGCCTGATGTGGCCATGTACCTGTTAAGTAATAGGAATAACTATTAATTGAACCACATACATAACAAGAACAACTATCAGAATAGTAAGTAATGCAATATTTTCATGTGTCTATAAATTCAGCTAATGTATTTACAAGAATTGTATGACCATTTCTAACTGCCCCGTTGGTCTCGTGGTCGCAGCTACTTGGTCGACTACTGCGCGTGGAGTCGCTTCCTAGGTCGAACAAAGAGTTTCTACATAAGGAGTTTCATTGGAGTTTGGAAGTTGGTGGTGTGACACCATGCTCCGGTAAGCACGTGGTGCCTTTGGTCCTGCTCCTGATCTCTCCCCGCGTCGGATTGCCGTCCCATCGGACTATGAGAGTGAAGGAAGAGGGAGTGAGCGCACACACTTGTGCACTTAATATTTCTGGAGTGCTTGGCTAATCTCCGTTGAGATTGGCCGCCATGCGTGATCGAAATACGGTCGGGAGGTTATTAATATTGGTAAATGTTAAATGAGTTAGACTACCCAGTAAATAAATTAAAATGATGCATACATTCCCCTATTATCCACAGCAATGGCAGTCAGCGGTGTCTTGTGGCACAATATCTTCGCCAGAGGTTCCTTGATAGTAGGTGACCAGAGTGACACAACTCCTTTAGAGTTCCCTAAGCACACTGTAGCATTGTATGGATTCTGTGCCATAACAGCTGTCCTTCCTAAGTGGTTGTTGTAGTGCCCCACCACTTCTCCAATGGAAATATCTAACCATGTCATGAAGCCAAATTCATTCTGGAAATTAGATAAAAATGCTGTTAATATACATCCCAATATTTCTGTTGTTATGGTGGACTATTGTGTGTGGGCCCATGGCAGCCGTTGGTGGTTATTCCAACCCACCCACCTCCCTTCAGAAGATCCTCCCAATATTTCTTATAGGATAATGACATACCGTTTCTTTTTATTTGGCTGATCTTTGCATTATGCTCGTGAACGGGTGCTGCTTGTGGTGACAGGTCATCTTGCTGACTATGGTTTTGTTATTGTTATTAGTAATTAATGTTTCTTTATTTTACTTTGAAGGTCCTAGTTTATCATTTGTGGCTACAAGTTACAGCTATATACATATAAACATAATGCAGCATTGCATTATGTAAGCGGGCACACCCTTTATGCCTGGAGACTTTTTATTATGTATTAAGTTCTGTTTGCGTTTTTGTTTTTTTAATTTATTTATTTCTGCTTGAGTATAGTTTTAAATATTGGCGTGTGCTAGCTGACATATGGCAAATAATTTTAATATTTTTGTATTTCTTAATGTTAATTACTTATTACTAAGTATAGAGAATCCAGTTCTTCTAACTGAACCGACAGCAGTGCTGCTGGGGAGTTTGTTCCGCCACTTCTTCTTCCCAGCTAAAGCACTAGGAAGTGGTGAAGGGTGGGCGTTTTGGGGGGACTGTCTTATGTGATTTTGACGTTCATAAAGTGCTGATTCTCAGCCTAATTTGAATAAATGACTTTTGATTTTGATTTTTTATCAGCCCACTTACAAAGAGGAGGCTTGAGTACTCGCAGTGAAAATATTAAAGGCTATTGAAGTTTATTTATGTTATGTTTAAGGTTTTATGCGAAATTGCATATTATGAACTATTAATGTCATCATAATTATTCTGGTCATGTATAGCTCCATATCTCTCTATTGCACTGGTGTTTCCAGTGGGTTCCACTGGGTTTTCGCACTGGTTTTTCCCACGGCATTAATAACTAGTACACAATAGTCACTGGTCATAGAAGTTTTTCTGCTTATACTTACAACAGCAGCTAACAAGAAGTGGTAAGGTAGAAACTCCATCCTTAGAATCTTATCCATTTTCTTAACACAGTGCAACTCAGTTCCTGTGTTGTCATACATGTACAGCCACTCCTTTTGAGCAGCTGCCACCATAGTTTCTGTGTGCAACCAACTGCAAAACAAAGTAAAGGTGGAATAACTGAATTATGTAAAATGTTTAGTCTAAATGCACATTACAGAAAGGTCATTTATTTATTATACAAGGTGTCGTTTTGCATCCTCGTCAAATTCGAGGAGGTAACTATGCTAATGATTCTCGACACGAATCAACAATAAAATAAGTAGGTTTTTTAAAAAACTTTTTTATAATTTTCGGAAATCGGCATGTGTAGGTCCCGTATGATACCGCCATGTAACTGCGTTGTAACTGTAACGAACGCACACAGCGACATAGTCGTGCGACACTGCATACCGCATACGCAACGGAACGATTATGTTCTTTGAAAGTGGAGTATTCTGAAATACTGTCAAACTCAAACATAAAAAAAAAAACAAGTATGTATTAATTATTGAACAGGATCGTAATTTTATTTGATTATTTATGTCTTATATAACAGCCTCCTGAAATTTGACGAGGATGCAAAACGACACGTTGTATATGAGGTAGCTTCACACAGGACAGTAAGAATAACAAAATTATTATTATTATGCCAATTACGAAGTACACAGAAATACAGAGAGTGACATAATTATTAATGTTTATAGTGTATGCATGGTGTGAGTGCTGTAAATGTTTAACTAACTAACTTAGTAAATGTTTGACTAAACTACTTAGTTAGCGGCGTTTGATGGAGGATTTGGATATTCTCCTTTTTAAGTCTGTTTCAAAGTGGTCCAGAGATGTGAATTTATTGTTATATAATACAGAACTCACGAGAATGTCATGGATACAACTATGGTAGCTCAGGCTCACCATTGGACAAATGTTGGGCAAAGAACAAGGATGTGTGTGTTTTTTCACAAAATATCGGATTGGTGATGTTTATCCAATCAGTTATTTTATTTTTGTAATTTATTAAAGTGTTCATGTAAAAATGTATGCCTCTGTACGAGAAGAGGCCTTGCTGTAGGACAATAATAGGCCACTAATATTATTATTATATTTACCTGACATCATGGATAGACTCCATAACATTAATTTCAAAATGCAACTTCTTAGTGACCCAGTCAAAAGCAGCCAAGTGTCCCTTCTTGCTGCCCAACAACAGATGCCTTCCATTCCTGGAGTACTTAGTCCTGTATGGTCCAAATTCTAGGTTCAGTTCGAATATCTTGGAGGCGGCAGATATGTCTACATTCTCTGCTATAATCTTCTGTGATATTGCTGTTGTTTTACTATCTTCATCTACTTCTAGACCACTGAAATGAATGAATTGAGTTAGATAAAATGTAAGAAAGGTTCATTTCATGCAAACATTTCAATATAATTGGATATGGAGGTAGCAAGAGAAACCAATCTATAACAAAAGCTAGATTTCCTGTCAGCCAGTAGACTAAAATATTGTCTTTTAACCTTCCTATACCCGCGCCAAACCCCGTGACACTTATACCCGAGCACGGTCTCACAGACTAAAAGTTCTGAACTTAATTTCAGGACATAAAAAAAAAAAAACTTGGGAATATCATGAATGTCATAAACCCAATTAGAAAACCATTCATTTACCGAGTAACCGAGTCATTAATTTCAGTCTTGAAACAGTACAGTTTTCATAGGTGCTTATGAAATAATAGCAAAAATATATGTATTTTTCTAACAGACAATAGAAAACTTACAAATCTAAAAGAGAACCGCACGAGGAACATTTCATCATCATTTTATTCATCTAGCAATGTTTCTGCTCTTGATTTTAAAAACATTGAAGAATTCTACTGACTAGAAGTTAAAGAGCAAAAGCAAGGCATGCAATAACAAGTGAATGAATATCTTACCCATGGTCCTCCGTCAACAATATTTCAGCTCGGGCTGCTTGTTCTTGAGCATAAGTGAACTTTCTCTCCCTTTTCCTCAATTTCTCGGCATGGAGTGGATGCCTCACACCTTTGCCGACACCCTCGCCACGGGAATGTGCTTCTAACTTCTCAGGGTCGATGGGAGCTTTTCCATCGAATTTTTTATTTGGTTTCCCTTTTTGAACAGGTTTTCTGTCATGCCCTCTATGGCTCTGAAATTATAAGCGATATTTAGATGTAGACAAGCAAAGAACAAAGTAAAAAAATATAGTTAACCTACATTGTTTACATAAACGAAAAATTTTAAGTTTACCTTGAATTTGTGTGTTTTTAATAGACCTGGAGTTATCTTAATGTTGAATACTTCCACATTTTGATGCTGTGTTTCAGGCTTTTGCTCTGATTTGTTGACTTCGGTATCAAAATAACGTTGAGGCGCTTTCTGTAAATCAGAAGTTATGATTTAACTACATTACATTTACGTTAAATTACTGGGACCAATACACGAGATACACAAATTATTTTACCTTTTTTGGATTCTTCATTGTAGATGTCCTTTACTACGTAAATAATGTTCTTTTTAATTCAGAATCTTAATTCTTATGCTTACTTGTACTACTTCACATGTGGTAAAAATCTGTTTTGGCTGTTTGACATGTGACATCACAATAATTGACATGCGCGATTGACAATTTGTTTGACATGCAATTTTTTTTAATTTTTTTTTTAAAATAATTTTTGGCCTGGTTGCTGGGACCTTTTAGCCAAGTCTTTAATTGGTTTAGTAATAAGTAGTATTTTCTTAGAGCATTATGCTTTAAGAGCACTGACCTCTATTTAATAGAGGTCAGTGTCTAAGAGTATTTTGTTAGTTTGATTATTATTATGTAACTTCATTAAATTTCTTCGAAAGATGTTCCAGTTAGAAAGTTCCAGTTATTTCTTTTAGTCGATTAAAACAGGTCACTCCGGTTTCTTACTAAAAAGTTTTATAAATAAGCACCAATGTTGAACCCGATATTCGGCGTCATAATATTGGAAAGGCTTTATTTAGTTCATATCATAGCGGACGGGACAGGTCTTTAGCATGGTAATACAGTTGGGGAGATAAAGGTTGATTAACGCAACTCGCCGCGCGCCGGGCCGTTGGGCAACGAATCCCGCCACCGGCCACCAGGCAGCCGAAACATTAGCAGAATTTCGTGTTCTTAATTAGGTAATAATCTGCTTGCTCAGTTGTAAAAGTTGGAGTGAGGTTGGCTAGCATTCTGTAGGCAAATATCCTGGTTGCCTAGATGACATTCTGCCATGTCATGTCATGAATGTCTTCCCCGTTCCAACAGCTCGTTACAATAATTTTACCTGTTACAAAATATTCACCGATGACTCACTGTTTGAGTGGTAGCGCCTTTTAGGCAGATGCGCTAAGGTAGATTAACATACAACCTGATACTGATCTGCAAATTGCAAAAAACGTAAAAAAAATGAGTTTCGTGGGCTACCCTGGCGCTTTCGCCTTAACTACAGGAAGTAAAACTGGGATTCTTCTGATAATACTAAAGTGTACACTCTGAATAGGTACAGACAGGAAAAAAATAGATGAATTAGTATCAAATGAAAGGGCTAGGGAAATGCTATTCACATATTTACTCAGGTTACGCTACGCCCCTCGATTTTATTTTTGAGACTGATCAATGCCCTAAATTGATGAGGAGAGTGGTGTGATGACTGGTACCGTGGCCCTACATATCCTATACTATATTGTAGTCTGTGGCCCTACATAATTATTTTTTAGGTTTTAGTACATTGGTGCCGATTCTGTTGTACACCGAACTAAACTATCACTAAAATTCCTTACTTTTGGCTATGAGTCTTAACGCTATTCTGCAAAATAAAATCACTAAATTTAAAAATAATTTTGACACACCTAAAATCAAATTTGGCAATTGCGACTCCTTTATTTTTTTTTTTCTCTTCGCCCTACTTGGGCAGGCTAAGGTCTTGGACCATACCGCCTCGCACAATTGCGACTCCATGTGGTATGTACTTGTTTGCCGTACCACGTGATTTTTTTTTTAGAGCCGGAGGCGCGCATTATTTGCTGTTTCGACATGTTTTGTATAGAATTTTTCACTTTTTGTATGAAAAATATGTATAATGTTGTTTTCGAGATATAAGCAAAAGAAAAGAAAAAAAGATACAGTACTTGTTTTTGCATCTAAAGTCGAGGTGTTGGTGTGAATTTTAGTTCATGACAACTAATTTTATTCCACACCTTGTTAATCGCGATTAAAAATAGGCAGATTTAGTTAGACAATCAAAATTTTTGGTGAAAAACGTAAACATCAGAATAGCAAAATTGCCATTTTCACTAAATTATAATCTCAGTGCCATCTTAGTGATGTCAAACTAAAATTTAGTTAAGTTGTGTCACTTTAGTCAATTTCAGAATGGGAAATCGTCGTTTGGCAGGAATAAACTAAATTTTGGTGATTATTAGTATTATTAATTTCTTATTTTATTTTATTTTTTCTCCTTTTGTTACTTACCTGTTTGTAATTTATAATGTAAGGGAAGAGCGGAGCCTTCAACTACAGGCATTGCTATGCCTAAATGGAGACTCCTCGACATGCAATGTAAGCCAAAATGATATGAAATAAACTTATTTTATTTTATTTATTAGTCTAGTTTAGAGAATTTTGTGACAGAGAATCGGCACCATTATCTACATCACTATTATCTTTCTTATAAAAAAAACCGATTAACTAAAAAAAAAAAATGTTATGTTTATGTGACAGATATGAACTTTTGTTGCTGACCGTACCCAACTGTTTTTTTTTGATGCTCGAATAAATTATCCTGTTAGCTACTAATTTATCGGTCCAAACAGAACTGAATAAAACCCATGTAGACATAAGGAAAGAGGGAAAGTTAAATAATATCCCTGTTCCATACAGTAACGTTCACGTGGTTGACGAGTTAAACTCATAGGTATTCAGTTTAAATTGATATTTTATAACCATGAAAGTATTTTGACATGACAGACTTGTAGGTTCGTACTTTAGTGGATACGTACCTACCTACTAGAGTGAACCTACCTAGGTACTTGCCACAAAAATAAAAACCACTGAAGTAATCTTGTTATTTATTATTTTTATTCTCTTTAACAACACATACTCAATATTTTACAGAAACGTATATGACAATCAGAGTAGTAACATAGTAATAGGTTTTAGTATTTAAATGCGAATAATTAATAATTCCTGCGTACCAATATGATACCGTCAAACAAAAGATTTCGATAAAAAGTCTTTATTTCAGTTTAATTAACAAAAACGAGATTTGTGTTTATAAAAACGATAAAATTGCACATGTTCTTGTATATAGCGCATTAACTAAATTTATTGCAAATTAACATTAACTTGAGTTAATTAAGCTATCACATATTCAGTAAAGTTAACAATAAATAAGTAACACGTAACATAATCACAGCAAAGTGAACATTGGCTAACAAAGAAAGTAGGTATTCATTTATCCCTAAAATCGATTATCAATTAGTGACTGAATTATTAACTTACACGATCTAATGAGATCTCATTATTTCCTAATACAAATAAAAACGTCCCTATGACGTGACAACTATCGTTATTCACAATTTTATTTACAAACTGACTAGAAAGTCCTCTAAGGAGTTATTTTTTGTTTACATCGTTTATATTTCTATCTCAATAATTTAGTCTTAATAGGTCAGCGTTCGGGAGCTGCTGTGACTCTGAAGCATTTGGCACATTCCCAGCATTATCAACTTTTTAAGACAGATTAACAGTGTTTACTTATTACTATTTTATTTCTTTCTGCTTGATAAAAATCTGAGTTTGCATCTGAAATTATAAATTCCCTAAACATACCACCGTTAGGTGGCCGGCGACTTAAATGGTACTTTTATTTATATCCAAATGTAAGTACAATATTTACACATTGATTTTTATGCGTTTGTGAGGCTAAAATCGCTTGCATACAATAGTATAAATTTCTCACCTAACAATTACGTTAATTTTAAGCATACGAGTAACAGTGTTTAAAATTTATTTTATGTCTATATAGTCCAGCTTACAGATAAAAGTCGAAAGAATTTTCGAGTGTTATCGTGATGTCAAAAAGAAGTCACACATCGTATACAACGGTTTACAAAAGACATCGTTACCTAATAATTAGTAGAACACAAATACTTGTCCGGATGCCCACACGGGACACGGACACGCTGTACAGTTATACATATCACGAAACTATTTAGTCCCTCACATATAATATCATGCAGTCATTGTCTTTGTCTTATATCTTTGGTGAGTAGCTCCGACACTGCTTCCGCACTACTACGAACACTAAATTGTACTAAATTCAAAAAGTCTGTATCACTGATAAGCTCCGCCGATGGCACTCAAGTTTGTTAACTTAAAGTTCACTGTCGCTCCGACTCGGCGTCGCTCTGTGAACCTTAAATGGGTGTGGGGAGCACTGTGAAGTCCTGAAGCGCGTTTTTCACTGTTTCGTAGATGGGTCGGTTCTCGTCGGGGCAGTAGCCTTCGGGGGAGCAGAGGGTCTGCAGCTTGGTGAGGTAGGAGTCGAAGTTGTCGTGCGACGGCTTGTCGTGCGGCGCGGGCGGCGGCGCGCCGGGCGCGGCGGCCGCGCTCGCCGGCGCCGGCCCGCCGCCGGGGATGCGCACGTGCTCCAGTAGGGTGATCACGTTGTTCCGCAGGCTCTCGTAATACTCGTTCAGATTATTGTTACGTGATATTAACGTCTGGTTCTCCTGAAACAGCAAGCATCGATTCAAAATCCATAGCCTTTCGTCTTAAGCTCAAGCAAAACGGGCAAATCATAAATTTTGGACTTGAGTGGCTACTAATAACGATGGTGGTACCAAAGTATAAAAAGGTGTTGGTACTCACAAATGTGTGATGTGTTAGTAGCACTCAAAGTTGGATGTTTCGAGCCATGACAGTACCATCTAAGTTATCAGACAAAAATTTTGGGTTAAAATCTTTCATGAGATGGATGAAGATTTTGTAGCTCATGGCTGGATCTATTTTGGGTTGTCGAAAAGCCAAGAATTTGGAACAAAAATAAAAATGAAGTGTTAGTAAAAATGTAATGAGTGGTGACCTTGGTATGGTCTTCTAAAATATTTTGTATGTTACTTACCCTATCTCCATGTGAAAGATGCGTCTCCATAGCGTTGATATCTGATTTGAGACGCATCATCTGCGACTCTACGCGCGCGTTCTCTCGCTGAAGCTCCGTAATCTCCTGCTCGAGGGTCATCAGATCCTCGCCGTTCTGGCCCGTCTGCATATTCATCTCCATCCCTGAATTCCAGAACATTATCTGTAGTAAGTTTGTGGATCTTAATCATATGTTTTTTTTTATCGGAGAAAATTTCAGGTATCGGGGAGATATTTTACTTTACTTATAAATTTTTGGTTATCTAATTAAATATTAGGGGAAGGCTTGAGATGATTTACAAATATAATGAGATACACACCTGTATAAGGCTTTGGGTACAACGGCGTGATATCTTCCGGGTATTTGGGCTTTTTTGGTTGCGGTGTGGGCGTCGCAGCTCCGGCCACCGGGCACCCAGACAGCGAGCGGTGCGTTAGAAACGATCCGTTGATGTGTCCCGATCCGTCGCAGCCAGGCGTCGGGCAGTTCACTCCGTCGAACTTTATAGCCGAGGCCGCCGCCGCTACCGCTGCTTTGTGCTGCTCCACTGTGCCACCACTTTCAAGCACTCGCATTTTATTGCGGTTCGCGATCGGGCACCCCGAGGCACTGGGGAACGAAAACCAAGCAAATTAAAACACGAACTTTTCCCATACGCACACACTACTATAGGTACTATCTACACTCTACACAAAACATCTAGGTACTTTCCACTGAGAATCAGTCTTACCTTCGATGTGATAAGAATTTCCCTGTAGCGTGTCCAGATCCGTCACAGCCCGGTATTGGGCATCTAAGCAGCGTGGAAATAACCAAGAGACTTATTGGATTACAGAAGAAATGCTGTTTTCTCTAAATACTTCTTACAATAGTTCGTACTTGAGTTGGAAGGTCAGAGGTATGAAAGCTATGCACGTGTTTGTTGTAGAACTCCTAGAAATTCAATGCCGCAAATAAATTACGACAATACATTGAATGTAGTTAGTTGGAGCCAGCTCAGATGTCGAGTGTCGTATTACTATCTGTGATTACCATAGTTATAACTGCAGTAAACTACTTACTCGTGTAAGCAGTTTTCGGTTTAGCAAATAAGTTGTTTACCGTCATTATTTTTAAGAACTCTGTATTAAGATAGGTATTAGTCAAAGGTTATGCTAAAAACAGAAGTGTTAATGTGTGAGGATAGAAAATAAGTAAACCATCTATAATTTGACTGAACTTGTCTACTCCTAACTGGTTTTGATAAAAAACCCCAGATGTCTTAATGTAACCACTACTAGAATTTTAATAAGTTAATGTTAAATTGCACCCAGCACCATTACACACAATCAGATGAGCAAATGGTGAACTCACCTCAGTGGCTCGGAGTCCTGTCCGTCTCTAGGCTTGCTCTTGGGCTTGTTAGCTCTGGGGCAGCCAGAGAGGGAGCGGTGCGAGGAGTAGTTGCCGGTGACGTGTCCGGAGCCGTCGCAGCCGGGCGTGGGACACTTGAGCTCCTGCGAATGCGGCTGGAGCTGCGAGCGGTCGGCGCGCGGACAACCGGACAGGCTGCACATAAACAGACTGCTTACAATGGCGTGCCGGCGCAGCGTACTGTAGCTTGCAGCGGCTCGCATAACGGACATGGCATTCGCTGGATTCTCGTTGACAGACACAATTTGGAAGCCATGTAGCCCTAAATATTGGGAGGGACTAAACCTTTGCTGGGCTGGATGCATTTTACTACATGGTTCGAGTCAAATCTTCTCTTTCAAGTTGGTAACTTCAAACATCTGAAGTGACTGAAACGACGATGGACTATTACAAGTCTAATATACTTTCTGTAAGCTAAGGTAATAAATGGCAAAGATAATTATCTCTTGGAGACTTTGTTGTAAGTAATTCGGAGTGACACGTATAGTACAGATGTTGTGAACGAGGTCCTTAAAATAACTGGTGTCTAAATAGATTCTTTTGTACAGCGTATAAAGTCATCAATACCAAATAATATGGACGCGATTCGCTTTAGTATCAAACTGTGTCCGTATTAGGACATCTAGAACTGGTTCCGCGATAGTACTTTTAATATGTGCCAGTATGGTGGGACTATGATCTACTTTAGTACCTACGAGGGATACTTATTCCTATTTTGGTAGGTATGTCTAGATATTTCTTCGTACTCAGAAATTATGAAAAACGGTATATTTACTTCGTCTATTTTAAGGGGCCCGGCCGTGCACGAAATTGACTGATTTTGATCAATTTTGTGCATTATTTGTAGGAAAGGGAAACATTTTTTAAACATAATTATTTGTGATTCGAAAACTTGAGTTCTTTGTTTTGCATGTGGCTGAAAGGGATTTTTCAAATAAGTTAAGTATTCATGGGAAATCACTAATATTCGCAACAAGTTTTCCAAAAAATTACGCGAGACTGACGTTTGATCATTTTTTTACTAGAAACTACGTTTGATTTTGAATATTAAAAATTATCATGAACAATATTATATGGTCTACTTGCATGTAGCTGGACCACTTTTTTCAACTTCGATACAAAATATAGCAGAAAAATAATGTTGCAAAAACCTATTTTTCGAAACAAACCCTGGTAGTAATGTATTTTTTCCTATTATTGAGCAAGCCGTTTCAAGCAATTTAAAAATCACACATTAATCTTCAGCTAATCTTAAAATAAAATTAAAATTTCATTTTATGATTATACAATATTTTCATTTAGTAAATCAAAGGCAAAAAAAACTATATTTTCGAGAGTGCAAAAGTGATGAAACTATTAACAGGTGCTGTGACTGACACGAATGGTTTAGCGCCATGAAAACTGTACTTTTGTAGTCACACAGACATAATGTTTCAATTATTTCCAGCTTTGTCACAATTAGATAAGAAATTGACAAAAGAGGGTTTTTATGTGATATAAGCATATCACATAAAAACCCTCTTTTGTCAAATTCTCAGTGAGGTTTCAACTTCTGGGAGTTTTTATCAAAACTGCAACTATATACAGCAGTACCTACTAAGATGAAATGCCACAAAATATTAGGAACGTGGCATCTAGGGTTGACCACTTTTAATATCAAATACAATAGTATTTTCGAAGCCATTGCCTGTAAAAGAGTAGATGCCGGAAAATTAAAAAAAATATGCCTAGCAGTTACGTCTAAAAAGATTGCATGTTTTTCGCTTCTTTGAGTCTTTATTAACAGGTTTAATTTTTTTTTAATGATTCATAGCTTTTGTTACACTGTACGAGTATGTTAAGGTTACGAAATAGATACCATTAATTCATCTTGTAAGAGATTAATACTGGCCCTATTGCGTTTATTTCGCCATTTTGTATTTAAATGTAAATATAGTAATTTCTCCTACTTACTACATTATAATATAGTATATATATATATATTAAATAGTATATAGGTATTTCATATAGTAGGCTGCTATATTATATAGTAGGATTGGCAACCCTAGTGGCATCCCACTTTACCATCCCACGCATAAAATTAAGTAGAAATAAAAATAAATTTTGTGTTTGTTTCCCTTTAACAAGACCTCTGAAATACATAACTACTTATCATAAATTTATATGCGTGGCTAATAATGTCATTCCCTTATTTGATTCTTTCAGATAACTACTTAATTGAACTTATGACGCTTAGGTATTTTTGTTTGTAAACAAACTCGTAACAAACCCAATGTTTGCAGTTAGCATGAGCGAATCATAAAACGAAATTCAGATATTTTCAGAAGGTATAATAATGTATTGCTACATGTACAAAATAAACTCCATTTTATAATTTATGGGTAATCGTAAAAATAGTTTGGTTGGCTTGACTTGCATCTGCTAGTTCAGTTCTAACGCATTTGAATTTAAATTTAGAACACACACAGAGATTTCCATACTTCGAATGTCCATAAATAAAGGTGGTTTTGTAATGTGGCCTGACCTCATATATAAAAACTTTATGGAATTATTTTTTCTATTGGCAAAAGAAGCAGGATGTCAATGCATATCATTATGGTCAGAAGTTTTTACCGTTAATAAGGACACAATACGTTACGTAGAAGGTTTAGTTGTTACCTACCATTAGAGATACCTAATCGCTCGTCCAACTTTAATAGTCGACCTAGTAATTGTTTTAGCACTTTTCACAACAATTCCCAATGGATACAACGAAACTTCACTAAGGTTGAAATTATCCAACTGTCACGTTAGTCTTGAAAGCAAAATAGACCTCTGTCGTTTTACCACGTGTAAGTGAAATTCAATTCAACCTTAGGGTGGTAAAGCATGGGCACACCACAATTGCGGCGATAAGTCCCCTCTTTGAGGAGTGGCTAGAGAGGCGCCACGGCGCCCTCATTTTCCGCCTGACGCAGGTCTTCACCGGACACGGTTGCTTCAGGAGGTTCCTGTTCCGGATAAGGCGGGAGGAAACGCCCGGATGTCACCATTGTGTGGATCGCCCGTAGGACACGGTGGAGCATACGGTGGAGGTCTGCCCGGCTTGGGCGGAGCACCGCCGTGTCCTCGTGGAGGCGATTGGCGGTGGGGGCGGGGATTGGTCTCTTGCGTCCGGCCCTGGTACGGAGCGAGAGGGATTGGGAAGCCGTCACCTCCTTCTGCGAAACAGTAATGCTCGCGAAGGAGGAGGCGGAACGCGTGAGGAAGAGGCAAAATTCGCGCCCTTACGCCCCTAGCCGCCGCAGGAGACGCCCTGGGCGCCGGGAATCACAAGCCGATTCCCGGCCACCGTAGGCGCGGGCTTGCGGACGGCTAGCAATGGGCAGCTCGCCGTCCGATAAGGCCAGGCTCGGGTCTGCGGCGCGTTGTGTTCCACGCGCGCTTCAAAGAGATGTCAGCAACAATGACGGGTCCGGTAGGGCCGATGCCTGCCAGGGTTGCGGGAAAGTCTGACAGGGATACCGTCGCCCCTGGCACAGGCAACTGAAGGAACACGGGTGGGTTTTAGTCAGTAAGAGTCTGACACGCCCTCCCGCTTCGCCCAGAGCGGGAGAAGTTATTTGATGATTTCCCACCCTCAAAAACAAAAAAAAGGGTGGTAAATCAATTTCGAGGTCGACTATACCTAATAGGTATATCTACTTAATGACTTACCTATATTTCCTAGCCACAAAAAGATACAATTTTATTCTCCTTAAGAAATGATAGGTACCACGCTTATTAGGCGGAGCTACGTCTATTAAGATTCTTAGCACGTACATATGTCTTTGCTTATGCGCTAATTGATAGAAAGGCAACATTTGTAGGTGCCATAGTAGGTAGGTGTCTTTAGTAGCTAGATTGTAGTCATACTGTTATGCTAGTACAGGCTATAAATTTTCATAACAGAAAAACCCAATTATCTAGTTACTAGATAAGAGTTAGCTACTTCTCACCTAAGTACCTACTTACTGTCATTAAGTTAGTTATGTACTTATGTATATAAAATTGAATCTTAAGTAGGAACCTATTTGTATTTCTGAACCTATTGCTTGACTATAATATCATAATATAATATCTACAAGGTACGAACTAGGTAGAGCCTGTACTACGGTAACCTGATGACTGATATACATACTTATATACATACACACACCCAGACACATGTCAAACAGACATGTTCATGAACACAAATGTTTGACTTGTCCGGGGATCGAACCCGGGACCAGCGGATCAGAAGGCAGGGTCGCTAGCAACTGCGCCAACCGGTCAGTCAAAGACTATGACTATCAATGAGAAAAACGTCTAAAACATTAGTTCAAACATCAAAGTATTAAAATATATTCTTTGGCCGAAGAGATTTGAATGTGAAATCTCTTCGTGAAGCATTTACATAGCTATTAGCATATAGGCCCGACATTGTTCTGGCATTGTTTATGTACTTACAAATCTTTTGAAAACACAAGTGGAGTAACGGATTCATGAGGCACTATGTCATATTATTATGTACGTATGTAAATAAAGATGCAGGCGTCCTACGTATGCTACCACGTCGAAGACTGCTTCCTAAAAACATACCTTATCATTTACGTCATAAGATTTCAAATTGATAAAAAAGGTCTAGCACCGATTGTAACGGTTGTGTGTAATGTAATTTTTATCAGCTTGGCGATAATAGATATTTGATTCTATTTTACAAGCATGTTCCTAACGTAGCCGTAGTAAAGACTACGTATCGTCTCCACGTTTTCTTTATCACCGTCTTTTGTTTATTTATTATTTTAATTATTTGCACACACAACAAGAAACACGCAGTAAGTATATTGTTAGGGTAACAAGGCGTAAAACAATGTTATAGCACGATCTGTGACGAGGAATATTAATAAAGACATGCGGTTAGTTTGCATCAAAATCCCGTGGGACGCCGCCAATTGGCGCGGAAATGCGCAAATTGTCGCTCAGGGGCGCAATTGTGGACGCTCTACTTAGCCGTACAAACGTAAAACATCGAACACTCTTTGTTTTATAAAGTTTGAAAACTAATCATCTAATATTCTATAAAAACATAAAGAAAGTAACAACGGGATATTAAACTGTATCTATTAATCTGACTAGAATCCACGACTCATGATAGTCATTTAAATATTTTAAATTTACGCCAATAGTTTTACGGTACTTAATAAAAAAAAAAATATTTTTAATTTCTACAGAAACAGTTCCCTATAAAAGCCTACTATTAAAGAAAAAAAAAATGGTTCAATGTTCAAAATTTGCACAGCCGCAGATAATTATTGCAACCGCGAAATCGTATTCTGCCACTGATTGCCGCTTGCCTGCGGTGCGTCGCGAAGTTGCCAGAAATGTGTCCGGAGCCGTCGCAGCTCTCGACTGGACACTGGATGAGCTCCCTCGACTCCCGTATCCGGTAACTCAGTTTCCCATAAAAGTCGTCGCGGTGATAGCTAGCGTGAATAAATAGATACGTAACAGTATTGAAAAAAAATATAACAAAAATAACTAGTAAAAAAAAGAAACCTAAAAAAATATTATTCAAGGTCTTACAAGTTACTGTTTCCCGTAATTAATGAAGTCATTAGCCCAACGAAAATATAAAGCAACACAACTACAGAAAAGTTTGTAAACTAAAAACTTTGCCTCCAAAAATGTTATCTAGTAGGTACGTGAAACGAAGTTTTTGAATGTTTACAAAGTTGGTAATAATAGCTACTCGCTGTTGTGTTTACGTACTGGATGATAGGAAAACTATAAAAAGTTTTTAGAGCACGACAAAAGTAATATAACAATTTTTGTTCTTACCTATTTCGCCGCATTTCTGCGCCGTCGTTAATATTAACGACAGGAAAGTGGCACAAATATAATTTAAACCGTGTGTATCTTATCGTTCGTGTGTAGTTTATCTGGTGTGCGCGCAGCTCGCACAGCGCGCCTGCGCGGCCGCCGCCGGTATATTTAGACTGATCCACCAAGTGTGACTTGTGTTGCGTTCGAAAACTTGCAATTGAATTATTCTAACCTAAAATAACTTCACGTTGTTTTAAATATTCTTAATGAAAAAATGCGCTACGTGGGATATGCGAGCAAGTTTTAGAGACATGGTGCTATTTAAGTGATGTTAGTTTATTTTCTTGGTTTATAAAAAAAAAAACTGATTTAGGAATCGTTTTTGAGCTCTTTCGTTTACATTATTTTAGGTACCTAACATTGTATTTTTTTCATTGTTTTAGAATTTAATTTCCGGGTTACTCCTACTCAAGGTCTGTTGCATGTTTTAAATTATCCGAGACAATTATTTTATTGACATTTTGTAAATGTCAAATAGTACGGTAGGTATAGCCTTCGTGATAAAATGTGCAATACGAAGTTCTTACACGAGTAAACACCTATGTTTCCTATGTAGGTATAATTACCTATGTGGCATTTACTTACTTATACATAAATTGTATTCTGTTGCGATATCGTCGCCCTAACTTTTGTAATTCGTTGACTTTAGCACATCCTGCCCGTGGTGAAGTAAGGAACTAATCTTGACTGAACTTGACGCTCCAGTATATGCCTACGCGAGTAGCACCACTGCGATATGTCAAGATACGGTACGGCCATGTAGTAAGTGTTATTTAAATTATAAACGAAAATAAATCTTTCAATCCCTAAATGTACAAAGGATTCTGTTATCATTATCACAAAATATAATGATAAAACTTTCTGCGTGTATCCGAACGCATCGTATAGAATACGGCCGCTCACTGCTCAAGGCAGCCAAGCCAAGTGTTCAGTTCGTGTTGAATGTTTTCACTTACGTCACTCAGTTTGTGTCGATCAACAAAAGAAAACACGTTATGAGAATTCAATACGAGAGCGGAGCACACTTGTGCAACAGCTGCGAAAGGGTCTTTTATATATATTTTTTTATTTTAAGATGTTGGTACAATGAATAGGTAATTATGTACGTACAGACAGTAGGTACTGGCTGAACAGACGTGTCTCCTCTGCTACGTGCAAATACTGACTAACATTTTAATTTCGTAATCAGAACTTGTAGACGTCTCATTAAAAAAATTTTGAGTAGATAAAACTATCTTCATTAGCTAATAGTAGGTAACGTACTTTAATCATTAATCAGCTGTTTTGGAAATTATATTTTTATGGTTATTGTTTTGGTAGGTATTTATAACTTTCATACACTGCAGCTCTTATGGTGTTCTATTACCGTGCCCATATTTCGGCACGTAGATGTCATGTGTGTAAAAAACTGCTACTAGAACCTTTATTTCGTGCCAGAAACGATACAAAAATAAAAATGCTCCCTGCTCTATACGCAAATGAAAACGTTAGAATTGCGTCCGTATTATCAAGGTCCTAGTGTCTACGTCTGACCCTGGGGTCATGAAACGTTACCCCGCTGCTTTACTCAATCCTAAAGTAAAATAGGACCAGTAATACCCTCGTTCACACGCTCATTTTACATTTTTTTTAAATTATTGTATTGTAAGTTAGGTTAGTACGGTGATAGAACCAGAATAACGACTTAATGTAAGATGGAAGTTATGGTACAGATACTAAATTATTATTTCTAATCAGTCAATTGCTTGGTGTTGCTATCCGGCAACAATTATTTCGAAAGTTAATGATGATAAAATCATACTGCTTTCACCGATCTCCATGACTGATTCGATTCCTCAAACACGAGTAATCACATCTCACTAGTTTCCTCACCAGAATTCGATGGGCCCCTGCCTAACCTAGACTTGCAGCTAAATATTTAAGTATTTACACGGAGCGACTGCCGTCTGACCTCCGCAACTCAATAGGGAAAGGAAGGTAGTTTAGGTACTATAATTATATCTTATAGCTAGTTCCTATTTATCCTTTTGCTTCAGCCTGATGCCCTCAGGATCTTGAGGCGCCTGTGACAGTCTGGACAGATACGGATTAGGGACAGCCACTACGGTCACCCAGATTATCCGAGTGTGGTTTCTCCAGAGTCAGTCCAGCTTGAAAGCTTTTTATTACAGCTTGGATTATGTTTATCTGCAAACCATTATGCAAATTTGAAGGTCCACTGATGCGGATCTGAGGAATCTGGCCATTGACAGGGCATGTCTGTTATTAGCATGGCTAACTTTAATCATCTATTTCTAGATCAAAGCCTATTAAGCCTTGAAGACATTGGTCTTCGTCCTGTCGTCTTTGGTCATGTATCTCTTGTAGGAACACTATCGTATTTATATTCACCTGCTATCCTTGGGCTTGTCGTGTGGGGCGTGCGGGGGTGGCATGTAGCACGGCGGGGAGTAGGGGGGCGCGTGCGGGGGGTACGCGGGCGGCGGGGGGTACGCCCCGCACTGGTACTGGTAGCCACCGTAGCCCGCCGCTGCGGCTGCTGCGGCGTAGTCTGGCTGGGCCAGGCCGTAGCCTGCGACTGGATGTGGACTGACGCCGCCGTAACCTGTGGGATGGGATGGTGTTAGTGGCAACTGTTTAATGCATCCTTCCTTAACTCTGTGACTGTCATTTCATGCCCAGTACCCTGGAGGTCTAACACACGCCTGTTGTTGTAGTCGCAATATTGAAAAGTTACAACTGAAGATACATGGGGTATCTTCAGTTGTAAGAATAACAACAGATATTGTGTCGGTCGGTGTTGCTCTTTCGTTTTCTGATAAACACCTTAATGAATCAAGTATTCCGTAATTATTATTTCAACCCCCACGAGATCGTATGAATTATAATTATTCCGAAAACCTCACGAGGCAAACTTTTGTGTACATTATAAAATTACTCCCACTCATGTTTTACCCACGGCGTGGTATACAGTGCACGCTGAGCGCCGTGAGAATTCAGTAGCTATTATAAATTTTAATTAAAGCTTCGTACACAGTGATCCACAAAAACCACGGTGTACACTGGCATGTAACCGCACTGTGCGGCGCCGCGCGCCGGGCCGCACGCCGGCACTCGGCAGGATTATACCAACGTTACCGCGCGTGTACAACGCATGGGAGTGATTACCGCGGTCGTGTTTTAATTTGTACGACGTGTTTAACGGCACCAATGTGTACGAGCCCTTATGAGGGGTAAAATGTAGCCATGTAGCGAATATGGGACATACGATAGCTCGTATAAAGGATTACATTAAAACAAAATGAGGGAAGAAAATTGTATGCTCTCTTAATAATTTTCGTAATGAGTTCTTACCGGCGGTGTCTCGATGGTAAGCTTCTAGGTATGGATGGCTGCCGCCGCTGTCGGGAGTTGATTCTCGACTGTAGGAGACTCCGCCGGGGAAGCCACGACTGTTGGAAAAAAAACGATTTTTAATTCATATTCAGCATTGAGTGTATTAAGATACAACCTATTGAATAAATTGCCTCACCTATGTGGTAAACGGGAAACGCTAAGGTCGAGGGTCTGGCCCTGCGGACTGGGCACCTGGGGGCTGGCGGTGAGCTGAGGCGAAGCTCCCGGCTGCGGACTGCCTCGGGCGCCACCCCCGCTGCCACCACCGGCGCTTGTGTACACCGGCGATGCGTATGGACCCTGTTATGAAAATTTATTTAGTTTGGGCAATTAATTTAAAAGGGCCGGTTATGTTTTGTCTAGTCCTTTTTATTGTTTCTATTCTCACCTGTGGACTACCACTAGAAGTGGAAAGATCTATGGCGGGGCGAGGGTCGCGGGGGTCCCGGGGCGTGGGGCTGCGGGGCCGCTGCGCCTGCGCCGCAGCGATCTTCACCGACAGGTTGATGGCGCTGAACCCGGGCGGGACGCCGGGGCCCATCGCCGCCACACCACCCACGGCACCCACGCCGCTACCAGCCTCGTAGTGGTACATTGGTCTGGTGGACACGGCCAATTTCGATAATTTTGCAGGATGTAAAATTAAACCGAAAGTCTACTAACGAACTGTCTTTAGCAATTAGCTTTCTAAATCTCATTAGAAATATGTAAGGATCTAGGCATCCCGTTTACCACATAAGCGTTCGACACTGGTTGTTGGTGACCTACCTAGGGTATATGGGTCCGGAGGTGGTCTCCTGTTCGGACTGGTCTGTTTTCATGGGGGTGGGGAGGTGGGGGTCGTGGTAGCGCTCTTCCTCCCAGCCGTAGGGCCGCTGCGGGCACTGAGCGGGGTCGTAGCGCTCGAAGGCCGGCGCGCCCTCGTAGCACCGCGACTCGTAGCCGTACCGCGCTTCGTTCATTTGGCTACGAACCGAATTATGACGTCAAGTCTTCATGAAGGCACCAAAATTAATCACTATACGTTCTAGCCTACTTAGCTTCCACGTTTCGTGCCTTGCAGACATAGCGAGAATATTTCACATTATTTAAAATGTTTCTGATAGCATCAATTCATCGGTATAATGCCTACTATGTGTTAGCATTATCTGTGAAATGTAGAAGTTACTACTGCAGATGAAACTCTACCTATATGCCATTCGTTACAGAATGCAATTACAATTATGAACGCTCACTAAATTAGCCTTGAACATAACTACTCAGCTTTATTACATAACGGTAGGTATGTACCTACTAACGAATGCACATACTCTTGAAATTAATTACTAATGTAGGTCAGAAAATGTAAGTTTACATTATATAAGGCAAGTTTTATGTTTTTGAAGTTATGTAATTGCCCTAATGTCTAGTCGCTCTTTTCAGAAGCTTACGTTTAGCAGTGAACTGCAATAAGCTAAATTGAATCCTAACCGAATACAAACGTTCACCGAAATATTGCAAAAGTGTTTGAATGTTTGTCACTGAATCAGCAAAGACCATAACAAAGAAATTAATTATCAGCAGAGAAAAATGCATTAGGAAATTAATTGGGATAAGGGCAGAAGAATGATGATGAGAGATAAATGTATTCCGATTTCCCAAATGTCTTTCTACTCGAAATGCTAACATATTTTCTTATGGGCAGAACTATCGACAAGGCAATTTAAATGACAAGTTTGGGACCGGCTGTGAAATCTGTGCAAGTCTTCTGTTAGTTAAAATTGCATACCACGTTACTAGTATGTTTAAGAACTATGTGTACCTAAGTTAAATAAATGATTTTGAATTTAAATGAATATTATTTACCTGTACGACCTCACATGGTCATCCGGCGGCCTTTCATAAGGAGACCTCTGGTCGGGCGGCGCGCCGTAGCCGGCGTGGCGCGTCTCCATGCTTGGGGAGTCGCGCTCGGGCTCGCCGGCCTCTCGCTTCGGCACCAGCAGGTCGGCGGCCTCTCGCTTCACGGCGGGGCTGCGAGGCGATGCCTCGCGTTCCCGGGATATGCTGCCCGAGGAACTGGCGACGCTCTCCTGGCTGATCACGATCGGAGGCTGCGAGATTGAACTGTGGGATACTGGAGAGAGTGGGGCGTTTTTGAAAGGCGTTCCAATGTGAAGTTCAAATATCCATTAAGAAGTTTGCTCTGTTTATTTGTCAGCCGGACAGGTAGCGGTGTATACTTCGGTTGAGCCGACTACTATGTCACATTGACACTAAGGGTCTGGCTCTCTGTAACCTAGCGGCGGCCCTGCGCACCGTAACTGAGGGGCAGCCGAACAGGGATGTGTACTTTGGTTGAGCCGACAAATATTTCACATTGACAGTGTCTCACCTGAGGGTCTAGCTCTCTGTGACCTAGCTGTGGGGAAGCCAAACAGAGAGCGGTGTGTGCTTCGGTTGAGCTGGCTACTACGTCATACTGACACTGTCTCACCTGAGGGTCTGGCTCTCTGGGACCTAGCAGCGGCCTTGCGCGCTGTGGCTGTGGGGCACCCGGGCAGGGAGCGGTGTGTGCTTCGGTTGAGCTGACTACTACGTCACACTGACACTGTCTCAACTGTGGGTCTGGCTCTCTGGGACCTAGCAGCGGCCTTGCGCGTCGCGGCTGTGGGGCAGCCGGGCAGGGAGCGGTGTGTGCTTCGGTTGAGCTGACTACTACGTCATACTGACACTGTCTCACCTGAGGGTCTGGCTCTCTGGGACCTAGCAGCGGCCTTGCGCGCTGTGGCTGTGGGGCACCCGGGCAGGGAGCGGTGTGTGCTTCGGTTGAGCTGACTACTACGTCACACTGACACTGTCTCAACTGTGGGTCTGGCTCTCTGGGACCTAGCAGCAACCTTGCGCGTCGCGGCTGTGGGGCAGCCGGGCAGGGAGCGGTGTGTGCTTCGGTTGAGCTGACTACTACGTCATACTGACACTGTCTCACCTGAGGATCTGGCTCTCTGGGACATAGCAGCGGCCTTGCGCGCTGTGGCTGTGGGGCACCCGGGCAGGGAGCGGTGTGTGCTTCGGTTGAGCTGACTACTACGTCACACTGACACTGTCTCAACTATGGGTCTGACTCTCTGGGACCTAGCAGCGGCCTTGCGCGTCGCGGCTGTGGGGCAGCCGGGCAGGGAGCGGTGTGTGCTTCGGTTGAGCTGACTACTACGTCACACTGACACTGTCTCACCTGAGGGTCTGGCTCTCTGGGACTTAGCAGCGGCCTTGCGCGCTGTGGCTGTGGGGCAGCCGGGCAGGGAGCGGTGTGTGCTTCGGTTGAGCTGACTACTACGTCACACTGACACTGTCTCACCTGAGGGTCTGGCTCTCTGGGACCTAGCAGCGGCCTTGCGCGCCGCGGCTGTGGGGCAGCCGGACAGGGAGCGGTGTGTACTTCGGTTGGAGCTGACGTGGCCACGCCCGTTGCACCCCGGAGTGGGGCACTTCAATATCGTCTCGTGCAACGCCAATACTGCATAATGACGCAATATGTCAGGAAAAGTTTTTCAGTGCATTTTTAAGAACAAATAATTATACAAAACTTGAAACTAGGGAAACAACGGCAGATTTAAATTGTTCTCATTGAATGATCCTCTCCTGTGTATCTTAACTAATGAAGTATAGAATGTCGTAGCATGTTGAGTGAACCCTTGATTAAATTAAAACAGTTGAAAGTAGCTCAGTATTAATCGAATGAGATTATAAATAATAACTTCTACCGAACCCATCTTAATTTCCCTTAATATTGCAACGATGAGGGTTAATATTAAACGAGAACAACCTAATCTGCAAACTACTGTACCACTGATTTAATACAAAAACAACTAAAAATATCGCCAAAATCAAACAAAAGAGAACCAAAATACTGAAATTACAGAATACGCTGAACAAAATGTAAGACAACATCGCTAGAACAAAAAGTACGCAACTCAAACGATGAAGCTGTTGTTAATATTAGTTCTACTTACTCTCCGGAGTGACTTTATCCTTTCTTGGACATCCTGACAGACTGAAGGAACAAATCGTCATAAGTTTTGTGATACTTCAAATACATATTGTAAGGGAAATAGAGGTTTAGTGGTACCAAAGAGTACTTGCAAGAATGTTGCTGTTTTACATAAAGGACGATAATGATCTGAGGTCTTAGGAAAATGCTTGTCTTTTGGTCATATAAACTGTACCCGTGAACTGTAGAAAATAATGATACTGACACTACGTCATGCTTTAGGTATGCACCTAGTGTTTCAAACGCCCTGTGTGAATACTCAGGAACACAGTTCTCCCGTGTCGGGCTTACATCTGTTGATTCTGTCGAGCTACTCGTATACTGAAAATCATTGAATCATCGACTCACCTCCTGTGGTGAGTGTATAGGCCGGTGACGTGGCCCTGCCCATTGCACCCGGGTGTGGGACACTTGTTGCCTTCTGTGAACAAATCGAGCGGTGCAGAAATTAGTGTTTTCCTGATGAACGGGTGGGGGCGTGCGCGCGCGATCGATACGGACGGGCGTGCCGCAGCCGGGGCGTACCTGCGCGGCCCCGCCCCGCGGCCCACCCACCCCACGCACAACTTAAAAGAAAAAATAAAGAACGCCAAGCGGCTGCGCGCGGACTAACAATTTTTCTTTCAGGAGTTGCGGGGCGGCGCGCGATGCCCCGCCCACCGCCTGTCCTGACCCGTTTTTATTGCTCGTCGCCCTGACATAAACCCAGCTATCGCCCAGCAACACGAGGAAAATGCTTAGGTATTTTATATACGTTATCAACTTAGGTGGGAGTATAACCTTATTGTGACCGTCTCCTACTAAATTAAGGACACGTCTTACAAATGAGAGATGATTTGTTGCCAGCTTTAGTTGCGAACTCGATTCTGTATGTTAGTGAACCTAAGCTGGCGCAGAATGTTTCGAAAGATAATACCGAATGAAGTCTAGACAATCCTGTTGTATGGTAATCAATTAAATTTTTATTAGAAGTGAACATGTACACAATAATGCAATGTTACATGACATCTGTAGTGAACATCGACCCGGATACGTTATGAGATATCGCGAGACGACCTTGAAACAAACTTGGAGTTAGTTCATAGCGCGGAGTTGTGTGTTATGGCCAGGTCGTTAAGAAAGTTTGGGTATCGTTGTTGGAGCAAAGTGCGGCGGTACCTCGTGCCGGCGGGGACAGCGCGTTGAGCGGGCGCGAGTCACGCGCCGGCTGTGCGGACGGCACGGCGCGCGCCTCTTGCAGCGCCGTGGCCGCGCGAGATCCCGCGCCCGCCGGCTGCAGCACCGTATACTGTTTCGAACCCTTGTTCTCTTTCCTCTCGTGGTCGTTCGAGTATCCTCCAAAAGGTTCACTCGGCAATGAAGAATTATGAAGCCTGTGTTTCACTTCGGCGGGTGGCTTGAAGGCCGACTGCGTGGAGTACGGCAACGCTGCCGTAGCCGCCTTGTAAGCGTTGTATAATGACTGTTTGTTTACAGACGCCATTTCTCCTTTTCTTTTTGGCTTAATATCTCTGTCGTCATCGTATTTATCATCACATCTGTCTGACATATCAATTTCTAGTTCATTGGAAGACGAATCGACGAGCTCGTCGAAATTAGGTGCTCCATACTGAGTGGATTGTCTACTGAGTCTGTCGTAATCATCGCATTTTTCTATTTCTATTGTTATGAGATTCGTTTTGGTTTCGAGATCATTCATTATACCATTCATGTGTTGAACTTGATGATGCGTGGAGAAGCTTTTCTGAGACATATCGGACGATTGTGAAGGGGATGACGGGATTTTCTCTGATCGTTTATCATCAAATAAGTTTTCAAACCCGTTGGCATCTTCATTTTCGTCACCACTATGTGGTTGTGGTGGTTCTCTAGTCCAGTTGCCGGACATAGTTCTTAGCGCAGCCTGTGTCTCCCGAATAAGTGTTTCGTCATCTTCTTCGGGTTGCCGCAAGGTCTGCGGTCTGTGCATGGGGAGTGGTCGTCGGCGGAACTCGGGTTCATCACGTCTCTCGTCATCTAGCAGTCGTCGTCTCCTCTTGCCGTGGATCTCCTCCTCCTCCATGGAGCCCTCGCTGCTTATGCGATCCAGGCGTCTATCGTTCGTTCTAAATGTTTCTACATCCACGCCGAACTCCAGCCTCCTCTTGTTGATCTGAGACAAGGAGGCTTGCGTGGTTAGCGGCACCGTCCTGAAACAAACGGCATAGTCAGAAACATCCGCGGACCTAGACAGTGCCGATAAATATAATACACAAAAAATATAATGGATCATTGTACTTGCGATTCGATTTTCCATCCACAATCAGAAATTTTTACGCGGAAATGATTCTCGGCGTTTCCAATCGACGTGTCACATTAGAAGCACTTTGTTGTTATGTTTATTTGCACAAAAATCGTTCCCACGTAAAAACCATTTCACTCAAGAGCTTTCAGACCAAATAATATATAATTTTGACATCGTCGAAGAGGTAAAGACCAAGTAGAAATTAGTGTTGAAATGTGGTTAAAATAATTTAGTATTCACCAGGCGTTTATTTAAGTTTTCATATAAAGTTTTAAAATAATAGAAATTTGTATATAGCTAGGTTATTTTGCATGTTTTTATCTGAAGCGTTGTTTTTATCGATGGTAAGATAAAAGTATGAAGTGATTACCGTGAGAGTCAGGGAACGTCGCACCACGCATTTCTGATTAATGTCTAACGTTTTATTTTAGTATTTTCTCGCTTTCAAACTTTTTATCAGTAAAATTAAACTTTGTGCAAAACTTTTCCAGAAAAGTTTTTGAAGTAAGTGTGTCAACTTGACTATTTTTGTTTACTTTTTATTGTTTCATAATGACCTTCAGGTTTCTTTTTGTTTGAGGTTGTATAGCTAAGTTATGTCACAAGAATTTTATTCGAAGGAGTATTTATTACATCATTATGCTTTTTAAAACCTACCCTTTTTCTGTTTCTATTATGTTCGTTAAGGAAGTAAGTAGGTACTGTAATAAGAATAAATACTTGTAGTACTTATTACATATTCAGATAATTAACAGATTTTAGGTCAAACACACATAACTCGCGTTCGTTATAAATAAAACACAGTTTTGTTTTAGTAACAAGATCACACCTTTGCATACAAATTATGACACTCTTAAAAAAATCAGAAGCACACAGCACACACACACACACACACAAACATATCAGAAAATCTACAAGAATCACGATTTCCTTTCGTAGAGAACAATCTTAGTTTACTAATGGATACTCGACTCAAGATTCAATTCGTGTTCATTACTGAGACTTGGTATAACATACTGGAGTTCAACAGACAATATCATCCTCAATATAATCGTGTTTTCCGAGCCCTACAATAAAGTTAGAGCCATAACTCCATAAAGCAATCGGGCCTGATTTATTGATCGGCGATATTCTCTCTCGAAGTTGTGCAATATGCGCCCGACTCGAGTCGAGATAGTAATCGATGGTCCTTGACGGAGGTACCTTCGGGGGAGCCCACCGGAAGGCCGAAATACCGATAGTACGACGCCCGGCAAACATTTACGTACGTGACGTACCCTCAAGTCTGTACCGATGTAAACCGAAATTACGTAAACGTGGAGCGTTTTCAGGCGTCGGGATTGGCACGGAACGTTGGTTTTCGCGTTCGGGTTGTGTTCGTATGTTGGCGTAGGGTAATTAGATAAACCCTGAGGGCGGTGGATGCTTAACCGGTTTAAACTAGTGCTCGTGCGGACCTTTATCAGCGGGTGGCGAGTGGCGGGTTATCTCGGGGCCGCGTTAATTGTAATGCCTGGAGATTAGGGCGCGATATAAGGGCGGCCGCGGCGCGAATTTGCGGAGCCGAACGCGGTCGGATTAAGAAGATGCCGAGATGAGACGTGACTGCTTTATATGGAGAAGTGATACCGTTTTGGTATTGAAACGCTTTTATTAAGGTTTTGGTTCTAATAAGGCAATATTTGCGTGGTTGAAGGTTTTTGAGCAAATTAAGTGGTAGTTTTAATGTAGTTGTGTAATTTATGTCAAAATAGAAAGATACAAGCTAGTTGGTAACAGGTACCAAAGGAGATCCAGCATAACTTTTGAGACTGAAAGCCGAGCCTCAGCGTATAATGAAAATAACGTTAATATGGTGAATATGTACATACCTACATTAAAAGTAAAAGATGATGAAGAAAAGCGTAACAGAAAGAAATGGGCAGATGCTTTTTGGTTCCTTGTTCGAAGAAAAACGGAAATTTTAATAAAATTGTGCTTGTATTACTGATAATTGGTTATGAAGAACAATTTCGTTTAGATTTTTAAGTTGTTGAGAGTGAAACCCATTTGTTTTAAATAAGGCAAGGTATTGAAAACCTGAGTCAATTTCGGGTTTGTAGTAGGTAACTTAAGGGACAACAATAAATAATAATTCCGGCTAATGCACCATTTAAATCGAACCCTATTTGATACCAAACCCCCACACACAACTTAACAAACAAACTCTCGAAGAAAGCCTCTATTGTTGAAAATCTCATTTTCATAATTTCTCATAATTCCTTGGAAACTCTATTATAATTCCTTAGAAAACGTGAGGTAAGCGGAGCGCCCTGAGAGGCTGAGACCCTTTCCGCCCTGGAGCAATAATAAACATGCGTCGGCCTCCCGCGGCCCCTCAGACGTGGCGGCTCCAAATTCAAATTGCACCTTAGAATTCTTAATTATTGAAATCATAAATCAAAACGTGCCGTCTGCGCGGGCGACCATAAAATTGTGAGGGTGGTACGAGCAAACTCGAGTGTGGTAGGATTAAGACATTATCACTTTTCTTTCAAGCAGTCGCCCTCCTCGGCCTCGCTCGGCTGTAAATCAGCGAGCAAATCCTCTGGATTAGATTCATAGACTTGCCGCGGCCTGCGGATCCCGCGCCGCCGATAATGGCGTTGTGTGCTTGCGTGATTCTGCTTTTAAATCGACTCACGGGAAAGATAAATACTCTTCCAATTTGGCTTCAGCCTTGAGTTCTCGTTTAAATGGCTTTAATAGAACTTGGCTCAAGTTTATAGCGAATAACAACTGAGGCTGACAGATAACCGGACAGCGTCTTCGGATGAAAGTTGCGCGATTGTTGGCGATGAGATTATAATTTTTATCAAACGACCTTGTTCTGAATGTTGATTGTTGGTTAAGATTTTTATTGTTCAGTTTTTTTAAAGATTGTAGGTAAAGTCATTTCGAAAAAAAAAATAACACCAATCGTGCCGACACGAGAAAAGAAACGTCACTGTTTACCATAACTTTTGGAGTTAACAACAGAAAAGTAATTATTACTCTATTTCTTTTTTGTAATGATGGTAAAAACTGTTACCGTTTTTTCTTTATATTGCGGTTCGTATTTTTAAAAATACGACGTAAGTTATCTCAAAACCAGTTGCAAGTATAATATTCACGACTCTGGATGAAAGACAAACCTCACATACTGTAGGCAAATACTAGGTTCTATTCAAAATTATCTCGGTGTTTTTGGATCATGTTTAATTTTATGTCCGATAAGGATAAAACCTATATTAGTAGATATGAGTTTAAAAACCTGTTCGTTCTTAGAGATAAAATAACATAATGATACGCGCTCTACCAATTACAAACGACACCATTATATAATAAACGAAGGACACCATGCTGATTGGTAGTCTTACGAATACAACAAAAATTAAAAGAGGAACTACCTACCTCTATCTCAATTACGTAATATTTACACCTGTTAGTCTTGCATTAATTCTACATTATACTCAAGATCATAATGAACGTAGTATTCGCTGAGACCCTCACAGTTATAATGGACATGAGTTTTATCTACAATCAGTAGTACATAAATGCATATAAGCTGTCCTCCTGTGGTCCTCCCTTACCGGAAAAGCACCTCGGGTTAGGAGGGAGTGGCTTTTAGACGCAAACAATTGACCCCAAACTAACAACAAAAGACCCGAAACATTCACAATGACTCACCATCTTGACTACGCAAACGTCTGCAGCTATTTGAAGACATATGAAAGGAAAGCTAGAGTATAGTTCCTTAGGACGTTTCTCCAAGGAAGACTTTAAGATATTCAAAAAATCTGTTTCTAGTGTAATATAAGAATACCTACCTACTAATGGATGCTACCAGATTTTAAAACAGTCTCATAATAGTTTATGTTCAAATATATTCGGTACCTAGTCCGAAATATTTCGTTTTGTTGCTATCCATCCATCCAGTGGGATTCTGCCGCGGACTTTCTTTGGCAACTATGTTGTAGGCACAATCGTGTCTGAACGAATGACTGAAAAAATGAATACTCAGCCGAACCCTACTAGTCCAGTTATAAACCTAATAAAGTCCATACAAAGTGTATAACATTCCCGTCTGTATCTTTTGGCTGCTACTCTACCAAACTGAGAAAGAATTAAAATTGAAAATATGGATAAATAATTAAACAATCGAAATTCAGCGGAAACAATGTTGGCCGCTCGAATGGGTTCGTATGCAGAGCAAACCGTTCATATAATTTGTGAGGACAATGGTTACTGCGTTCCGCATTGTCTCGCGTTCGGAGAGGATGGCAATTCATTCTCATGCGTACAAAAAACTATGGATGGTAGAGAGAAAGAGAGTAGTCAAGTAGTTCACGCTTTCTAACGAAAAGTTTCGCTTTTCAGTTTCTAACTCAAACTAAAAGCATTTATTTCAAATAAACCAATTACAGGCACTTTTGAATTGTCAAGGGGTCGGTCAGTCAGAAAGATGAAGCTAATTGCGCATTCCAAAGCTTAGTAGGTACCTATGGAGAAGAACGGGCAAGCAACTCCATGGACACTCTTTTAAATCAAAATATTGTTACAAAATAGTGGTTACATAATTCATGTTGAAATTATACATGTGAGAACGATGTAGAAAGACGTGCACGTTAAAAGCGTCCGTAATAAAAAGATAAAACAATGGGTATCATTTAAGCTATTACCAATTTAATTAGTTTTGTGTTTCTTAAATAATAGGGTTTGTCCTCCAAATAGTAGATCTGTCACCAAAATGTAGTCACCAAACAATGCAAAATCAGTTCCACAATAAATCACCTAAAATCCTGAGATATAAGGTCTAGTACCAAATAAATGTTTTTGTATGTATTATAATAGGTGTGTCCTAATAAGTATTTAAGCAAACTAATTTAAAGAGATCACCAATAGTAGTAGTTTTCTTATTCACCACGGATCGATTGATATACATAATATGTCGAAGGTAGGGCTTGGTCGACGGAGCCCCGCTTGGCGGGGTTCCTACTTCTGGGTGGTTTATAAAAAAATAACCACGAAGGGGATGGCGGGGTCTCTCGACCCCGCCATCCCCTTCTAACCTAACCTGTCCGAGTCGGGGTGCCCTAAAGTCCAGATTGCATCCAGTTTCTCCTGGTAATTTGTCTCGGGTATCATTTAAGCTATTACCAATTTAATTAGTTTTGTGTTTCTTAAATAATAGGGTTTGTCCTCCAAATAGTAGATCTGTCACCAAAATGTAGTCACCAAACAATGCAAAATCAGTTCCACAATAAATCACCTAAAATCCTGAGATATCAACCTGAGACCAATTTTTGTTTATCTGAGAACGAAAATATTTCGTGGCGATAGATCTATTTATTAGGTGATACAACTTGATGACCAATATAAATTTTGGTGATAGAAAATATAGTTCCCTAAAACAATTCAGGAATCAAAATAAGCTAAGACATGACCAGTGCCTACTGACGGCGCCCGTTCACGAACATGACGTAATGTAAGTTTAATATATATATATATTATAATAGGTTTTACACATAAACCTTCCGGAATAAATTTTCTCAATGATGGCGAAAACCGCAACAAAATCCGATGCGTAATTTAGAAGAATAACGCGGTGACACAGACACGTAAAGCGATTTTATATTTTGTAATTTGTATAGGTATAGAAGCGCATAAATCGTTAGTGTTTGATTGCCAATGGAATAAGACGTAGGTAGGTACAAATTGAATAGGTACTTCGAATAATTACTGAGATTGACGATTCGATTTTATGATTTTCTACAAGAGTGTACACAAGTAAGACTTTGATTTTGGTGTCAATCTTCAATTTCTTTTAAACACCAACGTATTTTTCCCGTGTCACCTTTTATAGAACCACTCGTAGAACTAATCATTATTGGGTTTACTTATAAATATAGTTTAAAGTTAAAAGACGTCTAAACGTATTGTTAAGCAGACGTTAATCATTACTTAACTTTAAGCAACGTTTATAAATAAGGGGAGTAGGTACCTATGTGGGTGCTTTTTTTTTTTTTTTTTTTTTTTTTGAGGATGGGCAATCATCAAATGACCCCTCCCGCTCTGGGTGGAGCGGAAGGGAGTGTCAGACTCTTACTGACTAAAACCCACCCGTGTTCCTACCTTGGCCCTTTATGTTCCGGGTCAGCGGTACCCCTTTTGGATGATCCCTCTTTCCCGGCAGGCTTGGGCCCTAGTGGGCCCCCTCTTCGATGCTGACATCTCTTTGAGGCGCGCGTGGAACACGTACGCGCCTTCCAGCACGGGCCTGGTCCTGATCAGACGGTGAGCTACCCATTACTCACCGCCCGCAGGCCCGCGCCTACGGTGGCCGGGAGTCGTCACGCGGCTCCCGACGCCCGGAGCGTCCACCGCGGCGGCTTGGACGGGAGACTCTCTCCCTCTCCCGTCCCGCCACCTCCTTAGCTAGCATGACCGCTTCGCAGAAGGAGGCGACTGCCTCCCACTCCCCCTCGCCCCGGACCATGGCTTGAACCAGGGCCGGGCGTGAGAGGTTGCCGCCGCTGCCGATCGCCTCTACGAGGACACGGCGGTGCTCCGCCCATGCAGGGCAGGCCCCCATCGTATGCTCCACCGTGTCCTCGGGGCGATCATCGCAGTGGTGACACCCGGGCGTTTCCTCCCGCCTGATGATTTGCAGGAACCTCCCGAAACATCCGTGTCCGGTGAGGACCTGCGTCAGGCGGTAGGTGAGGACGCCGTGACGCCTCTCTAGCCACTCCTCAAAGAGGGGTCTTACCGCCGCTATCGTGGCGTGCCCTGCGCTGGGTTGCGACAGTCGCTCCTTCCATGCCGCCATGAGATCGCGCCGGAGGTCCGTCCTCTCCGCCGCGATTTGCCGCGGAAGCGGGGTTTCCCCCCGGCGTAGTGCCTCCGCACGCCACTCATACAGGCGCGCGAGGACTATCGCCTCCAGATCCCACGGCAGCAGTCCGGCAAGGAGGCTTGCCGCCTCGCCCGAGATCGTGCGGTAGCCCCGGATCAGCCTTACGGCTACCACCTTTTGGGGCGCGTTCAGATAGTGGGCGGCTCTCCGCCGCAGTGAACGCGCCCACACCGGGGCCCCATATGTAGCCATGGACCGCACGACCCCCGCGTAAAGCCTCCGGCAGGAGGCGTTTGGACCCCTCAGGTTGGGCAGGAGCCGCTTGAGGGCGGCCCCAGTTCGTTCCAGTTTGGGGGCCAAACGTCGGAAGTGCTCCACGAAGTTCCACCGGCTATCGAGCACGAGTCCTAAGTATTTCATCGTGGACTCGACGCCGATGTGAACCCCTCCTGCCGTTAGTTGGGATCCCGATGGTGGCCTGTTCCGGGGCCCATGGAAAGACATGGCCTCGGACTTGTGCAAAGCCACCTCGAGACCCAACTGCCGGATCCTCTCCACACCTATGTGGGTGCTAACGTATGATATCAATCAAAAATCTCAGTCAATACGAACCAATAGTCTGCAGAACACTTTTTCAGAGTCACCTGAAACCCGTGGAGAATCATGAACACGGGTCAAAATTGTATCCAAAGTGTTTGTTCCTTTAAGAAGAATCTTATCAGTCTAATGACGTCATATCGTCTTACATTTTTAGAATAACCAAATATACAATAGCGTACGTTGTATCTTTGCGATTGGTTTAAAATGCAATTCCAATTAAAACACAACATTTGTACTCCGATTGGTGGGACTTTGAGTGGGTGCTACGAACATCATGATAGTTCCGCTTATTGATTGAGAGTTCATCAATCTATCATGCACAATCTATGATAACCATCTATGATGATGTTGCTCGACACTCAGAAGTATGTTTTTATAGACAAGGACACTCAAGCCATAATCCCTGACCCTGGTATGTTTTTTACGAGACCACGGACATAGACAGGTTTTCTTGTTTTTACCACGAGTTACACGCTTGATCATACATTCCTTTGAAATAATTGAGTAATATTTCCATATTAAAACATGCTTCAATTATCATATTTCAGGGAACATATGGAACTATTTTACTTAAAAAATAAATAAAAAATAATCTTTCATCCCATCTAGGAGTATCATGATGTTAGTAGCACTAATAGAATAAAAAATATATGAAGTGTTGAATGCGGAATTCAACGACGACATATTTGTGTACTAACGCGTCCCGGTATTGTGTACTTATATGATGTTCTATCCATAATTAAGTATAAAAATATTTTGTCGACACGGCCTACACAGTCCAAGTAATATTTGTCCTTAAAGAGAGCTCGATTCCAACCCGCAATCGTGTTTGAATAGAACTTCAGAACTTCAACTTCAGAAATGATTGTAGTCGGAATCCGTTATTGTAAAAAATAAAATTGATAAGTACAAATTGGAAATACCTACAGTTTGAAAAAATCGGCTTTTTGTTAAATCAACTAGCTCATCAAAGAAATAAAGTTTACAAAGCTGAAGGATAAGTACCTGTGACAGACAGACGGTTTGTATAGCAGCAGTAACTCGCACTTAGGTATATAGCGAAATATCTGGTCTTGGTGGTTTATATTCTACCAAAATGTCGTTACAATATTATCTTCGGTACCTGTTGGTCGCAAGGACTCGTATCGCTGTGGCAGTGAACGAATAAGATGCATTCTCATATTTTTAGTTAGGGTTCATGCATTGTTTCTGATACAAATTAAACACGAAATTCGATCTCGTTATAATTTCTTTGTTAAGTATGAGGTAGGTACCTACTGATTAACATGCAGGCGATGTGTCAATAAAGACGAGAATAAGACGAAGGACCTGAAATATCCAGCAATTCATTAACAAAGTAAACGTGATTCAGTTACAAATCACGTAGGTAAACTTGTCGAGGTAGCCTCGACTATTTTTACAGGATCAAGTCACAAGTCTATTTGTTATAATAGAAGTAGATGTACTTTCGTAAATACCTACATTTCCTTCCTATTAAAATGGGCGGTTTGCTTTTCGGAGATATTTATTTTTAGATTCACTGTTGTAAAATGTTAATAGTTCACACCTACATAAAACACATATCGTATACAGTAGGTATCACAAATAACATAGGTACTGTCACGGTTCACTATAAAATTATGATTTTTTTAACAAGATTGTTAACGAGTCACCACCCATTTACATACACACTCCATTCATTTATCGATTTCCCAAACCCATAGAGCAAAACGCAACACATGACTGCGAAAAATCAATATCGCAATAGTTAAAGTAAGTTAAAATAAGTGGGGTAATAGCATGGCAGTGCATTGTAACTGGCAGGCTCGCCCTAACCCCTGCCCGTGCGAGCCAGGGCTGACAGGATCATACATTCAAATAAATATTTGTATTTTTTATTGAGTAGAAGATGTTTTTAAATTATGTGTTATGATTTCTTTTTAGTTATTTATTATATGCAGCTTATTTTGTGGCTTGTCTGCTTGGAATCATATCTGCTTGCAATTTTGAACGAATTTGTCTTATCCGAACTGGCTCATATTTTGCCTAAGTTTAACGTTCACTGGCGTTATTTATTTATTATTTATCTAACATTTACTATTTGGTTGGTTAATTTAATGAATTGTTAATGAAAATAAACTCTGAAATACCTTAAATGGATATCAAAAGAATAGAGTACCTAATGGAAGTTTTCTTGAAACATCAGATGATGGGTGCTCAAACTAAAAGCGATAGGACTCCAAATAAATATCTATTCTTTTATAACTAATCTGCGGTCTGCAGACATCATGAATACATGACGATTTCTGGCCAAAGTTTATATGGTTTTGCTATTGAAAGTGGACAATAGAACCAAATCGTCCCATATCCGGCAATACTCGACGTTAATAGGGAAATGTTAATTGTTTTTTTTTTGAATATATGGATCTGGTATGATACAAATTTAATTCATTAAACTATTTCTGCTGTTAACATATATCTTGTAATATTGAAAAAAAATCATTAACTGAAGAAATTAATATGACCGCTTGTCTACACTCCTCTACTGCAGATTGTATTCGTAAGTAATTTGTTATTATTTCTATAGTGTTTCGATACAATAATAATACTTTGACTTAAAGAAACTCTGTTGTTATATTATAGAGAAGTTTAATAATATTGTTTACAAAAACTTTAATTGACAAAAAAAAAATACCTATATCTTAAACCTTACACTGTACAACGTTCGATATGACTTTTGTATAATTTACATTTAACGAACACAATAAAATAGTCAAAAGAACATTTTCAATTTTCTGACAAATTGTTCGAAGTGATAGCCCTGCATCAAGAGCTCACCCGTGTCGAGGGTTATCGCGTGGAGTATCAAACCCTCACCAGTCGCATGCGAACACGTTTCCCACTTCCCTAGTATTTATTATAAACACAAGTTCCTTCTAAATAAATACTTTGCTTTAAATTAGTTAACTGTAATGTTTAGGTAGATTTCACTGTAGCAAGCGTTTGTTAAAAGGCATACTAAACAAGAAAATAAGGCCTACTGTTGTTTTTTATAAAGAAAGTGTAGGTAATGAATTCTCCTAATCTTCACAGCACATTATTTGTACGTTCTGTCTGATAACAAAAGAAGCTATTATTTAAGACTTCAATGAAAGGAAAATTGTGGTTTTAACCTAACACAAGACGTCTGTTGTCTTCATTTCTAAATAAGTGTACCCCATAAGGTTTTATTTGTAAAAAGAATCTTTTTAAAATCTTTACATGCGTGATTACGTCATACTGACTGCAAGTTGTAACGTTACATTGTAATATTTTCCTATACTAATCGAATGGTTTTACAGTTTGAAATACAACATTTTTTTTTGTACTAATCGTAATCAAATTGTTGCACAAATGCACAAACACATTTTCAATAATACAAAACAGCAATACTTAGGAGAAATATTATGTCCTAGGGGCCTATAATATACAATGAAATTCCGCACAATTTTAAAGAACACTTATACGAATATTTAAACCTAAGTTGACAGCATTATTATTAGAAAATGTTATTATTGTATCAAATACTGTTTTAATGATAAAAATATATAACAATAAAAAATTTATTGTTAATGACATGTTATACGAGAATTTAATAATAAGTTAGAGTAAGAGTTTAGATTAGTACCTACACTATCGCATTAGGTTACCCTATAAAGATAGATGTAAGTTGGAAAATAAATAAATTTATAATAAATCGGAATCACATCATCATCATCTGCCTAGCCTTTTCCCAACTAGGTATGTTGGGGTCGGCTTCCAGTCTAACCGGATGCAGCTGAATACCAGTATTTTACATGGAGCGACTGCCTATCTGACCTCCACAACCCAGTTACTGGGTAATACAATACCCCTTGGTAAGACTGGTTGTCAGACTTTCGGGCTTCTGACGACCCGTAACGACTGTCAAAGATCCACGAATGACAGCCGGGACCAACGGCTTAACGTGCTTTCCGAGGCACGGAGCAGTGGTGATGAAATAAATAAATCGGAATCACATATTAGTTGTTAATTTATGTGATGAAAATTGTATCTTTAAGTTTTTATAACTTTGCATGTCGTAAGGTAGAATGTAGCGGAAACTCTTAGTGATGTAGAAATGATCCTATGAAGTAAGGTCTTACTCTTAGGGATGTACCATCTTATGCCTGTACCTACATTGTTCTCAAATAAATTAATCTGAATCTAACTAGTACATTTTCAACTCTTTCCATTATTTCTTCTTCCGTGAGTGCCAGCCCTGCGTTAAAGGCTCACTCTCGGAGGGTTATCACGGGTTGGATCGCACCCTCCACACGATCCGATGTGTATTGCACCCGTAGCGTTGTGTCGAAAATACGTTTCTTTTACATTACTTCGGGATCTTTGTTGCCTCAAACAGCTGACGGGTTTTTTAGGTTGCGTATTTTGTATAAGGAGTTTGTTTGGTATATTTTTATTGTTGCTTTTGTTACTTGTATGTTTTGGTTTAATATTTTGCTGCTTTAAGGTCAAATATTATGTATTTTGATTTATATCTTAAGGTCAGATGATATGAAAGCAGTACCTATCTAAGTAGTAAAACGGCGTAGTAAAACTACTTAAGTAGGTAGCTACTGCTTTTTGATAAAGGTTTTCTTTTGCCAGTCGCAGTTTTTTTCAGGGTAGTTATTGCAGTAAATTTACCCATGAGTACAAGTGTATTGCCATAATTTCCTTTAACACTAAAGTGTAGACATTACGGCTATTCATATTAAATACATAATCAAACTATTGTTCCAGGAATTTTATTTATGTATTTGTGTTGCAAGTTTACCTGACTATTTTCAAATTCGTCCTAGGTGCGTAATCTTCTAAATATTTACTAAACTGTAAGTATACAAAAAACCTAAAAGTTACAAAAATCTACCGGCTCATATTTCCCCACCAAATGAATGTTACTCCACCATAAATCCCTCATCAAATTAATAAAATCATTCCCATACATCAGCCCAAAACGACGTTAAAATAGAAATAGAAGGTGAAATAAGCGACATTTTAGCGGCCCATCAGATACGGGTGAAACAATTTAGCGCTATCAGATGGGAAGAGGCGCTACACGTGAAATCGGCGCCACCTCACCTGAATTAAACGTTTACGTTAATTACACGGTACAGTTAACGTTTTTAATGCGGGTTAATATGGATTTAATGTTTAGTGACTTGCTGGTTTGCGTTTCGGGGATTTTTAATGATGTTAATAAAGTGGGGTTGTTTTTTTAATGTTTTTTTTTTCTTTTGAAGCAAACGTTTTCTCTATACATTATAAATCAGAGATGATTTATTATTAGGCACACATTAGGAAAAGTAACAGTATTATAAATATATACATTATACATATTATTTTTAAACACTACAGCCCAACTTAATGTTTTTTTTTTTAATTTAATTTTCTTACCGAGTAAAGTAACTCGTTCCGTCATGAAAAGGTGTACGCTACTTGGGTGTGGTAGGTGTGATAGGTACTAGCGTCTTTTGATCACAGTGTTTTTTATTCGATTAAAAAAACTTTAAAAAAGAGGTTAAGAACTTCAGACGTACGATTTAGGTAATTTTCAGGTTTGTCAGGGATGAAATATTTTAAATTTCTTGATTCAAACTACTTTAAACCTATATTTTTTTTCAGATGAAAGATATACGTAAAAATGTTATAAGAAGTCACAGGACTTTACTATATGTCTTTAACAAAGTTTTAATGACAAGAAATATGTACCATTAATGCATAATTTATGCCTTTAATTAAATCAAATCTCGTAACTGCCAGCACAGGCTCCACTACCTGCCTACACTCGTGTAGTCGTGGGTAGCTAATGTATTTAGCTTCGCGCCATTACGTATTCTGTCGCCGAGCTAATACCGCGGTTATTTGCTGACTCGCTCATCTTACCGACGTGATTACATTACCTCCGATACGACAAACGAGGCAGGAATAATCAACCTCATGACAAACACACAAACATCCGATTTAAACCTCAAACATTACATACAAACTTAACACTACCTAACCTCATCAATATTTAACACAAATTATGAAAGCATTTCGTGAAATGGTTTTACGAGCGTGGGATTTGTGCGTAAACGATATTGTTTTTATCTTGAACACTTCTTCAATTTTTCGTTGAACACCGCTGAAATAACAATGCCGCAGATATTTTTCAAAACGTACAAACGCGACGACTTCTGGCGCGTCCAACTGTTCGCTTTAAAAACAAAATAGTTGACGTAATTTAAACGAAACTTTGGTAATCAAGCGGCCACTTACCACATGGGTCGGACGAGGGCCGACATCGCTATAAAACCGAGGGGCGAGTCCTCATTGCGCACTAAAGTTTTTATTTATTTATTTTATTTTTATTTATACACGGATTCACTGACAATTAAATATTATAAAAAAATCACTGCACTAAAATGCACTTTGGACTACTGAGTTTCGATTCGTAGCATATCGGAGTTCGTAGCGTAGCGTAGAGCGTCTACGTCGGAAAAGTTTCTCCGTAGGCCGTGTCGGGCGGCGGCGGACGCAGGAGCTCGCTCCGCGGTGCGGGTGGCTCGCGGGGCGCTATTCGCGGACTATGCGGAGGTTGCCAGCAGGCCGTGTTCGCGGGGAGGAGGGGTGCGGGGGCCTGGAGTGGGGGCGGCAGGGGAGGGGGAGGACAGGCGCGCGCACGCCGCCGCCCACGCCGCCCCGCCCCACACACCCGCAACCTATTTATTTCTAGTTACGTAAAATTTACGCGCAATACCCAATACTGCATTTAGCTTATGTTACGACCCCGTATGCCAGTATATAAGCAGTAATGAAAGTGTGGTTACATTACGAGCCAACTTCCACGCCACGCCCGAAAAAGACGGCATTATTAACACTCTGCGCTATACATACACAAGAAAATACGACACGCACGGCTATATAACGAACGGTACATAAAGAAACCTACGCCCTCCCGAATAAAAAGCTTTCAAGAATTTCGACACCGGTCAAATAAAAGGCAGACGGTTCAACATTAAACGCCAATCAGTGTATTTCACGCGAGGCCACTTCTGGCCCCGGGCAGGTGAGGCGTGAACTGAAAAAAGAAGTCGCCGCCGGTCGCCGGTCGCCGGGGGGACGCCGTCAAAATTTGGCAGACGAGTTTTTTCGACCGCAGCCGATGCTATCGATGTCACTTAAACGAATTGAATAAACGCGTCGGAGGGCGCCCGGTGTCTATCTGCGGGCCTTTTTGTACTACCACGGCTGTCTATCCAGATTTCATCGTTGATCCGACATATTCCAAAACTCCTGTCTGTTATTCAGCGCTCCCCGCGGGTTGCTCTCCATTCATTTTGTATCAGTACGATCTCCCTAGCTAGTCATGTTGACTTTTATAGCCAGCAGTTTGTTGTTATGTTACGAGTACGTTCTGAACGTGAATTAAAGCAAAAGTTCGATAAACTGTGTCGTCACAATCAGCTGTTGGCGCCGCGAGCGCAACAGACAATGCGATTAAGATCTACGCAGGACAACTTTCGCCGGCGCGCCGAGCGGCAGTTAGTTGTTATGAAAGAGAGAAATTTGTAAATTGTTCGCGCCCGAGTTCGCGAACTCCGTCGAACCGGAGTTTGTTTTAAGAGTCCAACCTTGAAACAAGAAGAAAAGTAGTCCTGTAAAACAAAGTTTTGCGACCGCCGTCGCCGGCGCAAGCGGTTCAAGGATTGTGCCCGAACTGTCTGTCTGTACAACTTTACCGATTAAAAGCTCAAAAGCTTCCAAAGTCATTTTAAAAGTTTATCTGCACGCGGGCGCGGTAGGCGGCGGGGCGAGGGAGCGTAGGCGCCGGGTTCGTTATCATCCCACCGCAATACTTTAGTTAAAACCTAGTTTAACTTATTTATAAATCGGCGGTCGTCGGCCGAGGCGGGCCTCCTTCACGAATTAAGCTGTCAAAGTTGTGAAGATGCGTCGTCGTCGTCGTCGCGGCGTGACGGCGGCGCGCGGCGGGTCCTACCGCGCGGCCTCGCCGACGACATGTGTTCGCATCGCCGAATAGTTGCCAACGTACACACTAAGTTCCTAGACCCTTCGCTACTTTGTTTTACAGCTGTTCCACTTAGCGAACTATGCCTCGAGTTGGGCGCGAGTTCTTGCATGTGTATTGGCGGCACACACCCGCATCCGAATAGTTTCATAAACATAACCCAACTTAGTTTTGGACGACTTTTCAAAGTCAATGCATACTAACTTTCGATGTCTGGGAGTGCGATATTACGATTGGATCAGTTTGCGGTGACTTTAATGCATTCGTTTGTTCGAAACTTTTGTTTTATTGGTTCAAACTTCGCAACAAGGTTAAACACGTGTCTTTGTTATTTTTTTTGCGGAATCAAGAATAAACGGAATTAACTAAACTTGAAGATTAAGTTTATTAGGAGTTTTGATTATTTGAAGTCGCCACATTTTTCGTCATTATGTTTCTTGCGAAGATTGTATATGATAACCAGCATTCTACATGTACGAGTAGGTATATACATCAAGACATACTCACTTGATGTACATCATCGCATCATTGCGTTACCAAGTGCAGTAATGATTACCTATAGGTACATAGCTATCTATTAAATTAACAACTTCTAACATTTTTTTATCTTAGATTTTTATTATTATTATAACTATTCAATTTTTATTTTGTTATTTTATTAACTCACAGTAAAAAAATCTTGTCATAAAACTAAGTAACTGTCGGTGAATTGTCTGCCGCGCTCGGCGGCCTGTAGCGCTTTGTGAGTGCATCGTGGATGGATCAATCTTGCAAGGTAATCGCTAAAAACAGGTTTTGCCGAGTTGGTTCTTGTTGTTTTCGTTTTGTAAGTATTTATATTTGATTACTAGTTCATTTATTTATTTATAAGTATATAAATATGTATTATTTATTAGGTATTTACCTATGTCGAAACTGTTTGTACTCCCCGTCACTTGTCCCTAAAGGTTCATTGGAAAACCAGCGTCAGACAGCATGTGTCTGGCATTAATGCTGAAATGATCCTTTTTGGCGCAGCCGTGAGATACACACTATTGTTGTTAAATAGTTATTTGTTATACAAGAGTGCAAAGTTGCTTTTTAACCGCGTGTTCAATTTTGATGACCGAGCAAGCGAAGGATTCTAAAATTGAATCACGAGCGCAGCGAGTGATTCAAAATTAGAATCCTGAGCGTTAGCGAGGGAATCAAAAGAGCACGAGGTGAAAAATCTTTGCACTCGAGTGCAACACGTAACTTTTCATTCCACCTCAGCGAGGAAATGACTAAATGCAAAAAAAAAACGTTTACAATCACAAGATAGGTACACTTTTATTTCAGTTTAGGTATTAATTACTACATTATGACAGGTAAGTATTACAGAATAATCTTTAAATTATAACAAAATAATACTAAGGTATAATTAAGAAAATTTTAAAGTAACGTTGCTACAGTTATTTAAATTGAGTGTAATATTTTTGTTTGGTACTGTAATATTGGTGTTAGTCACTTGTGTACTGTTTTTCGGTAAACTATCTGTCATACTTAATAGTTGTACCGATTCATCGGATTCCCTTGGCGTGAATGTTGGAGAGAGAGGGAGATGGTTAGGTGTTTCATAACGGCTTATTTTTGATGTAGAAGGGCCAGTCCAAGGATCCGATTGAGGCTCTTTCAGTGTAATGGCTCCTACGATGCCTTCACATATTTTATGGAATGGAAATGGAATCCTCTATGTATCCCTCTACAACTGCATTGGACTTCCAGCCTCCGTGGCGCTTAAGGGACAGGAGATCAGCTCCGGAATCAGCCAAAAGTGTGGCTGAAGTTCGTCGGAAACAATGACCCGTGTACAACAGGGGTTCTGGAAGTTCAAGAAAAGTTGCTATTTCTCGTGGGATACTGCCAATTTTATTAGTACCCATAGGCTGTCTAACACACTTTCCATTGCGATACTGTAGAAAAAATCGATTGATTGGAGTGTTAGGCGGGCGTAAGGCTTGATATTTCTCAACAATCGTTACGTATTCCTTGCGAATGACGAAGTTGCGGTCTCTTTTTGTCTTTGTATTAGGTAAATTAATTAATAGTAAGTCATCTGAATGTTTCTCAATGTTTTTGACATTAAGTTGTGTTAGTTCATTAGTTCGACATGCTCCGTTTATTCCAATAATAAGAACAACCTGTAACGTAAAGAGTATTGTAGTAGATAAATGAATAAAATTGATATGAACGCATAATTATGCCTATCAACATCTACTAAGTATACTATTTAATTGAGATTAATATACTTAAGTAGATACTGAATGTGCAACTGACTTACTTTTGCCGCCAAATATACGGAATCGGGTGCTTCGTTAAGAAACTTTTCAATATCAGATACTGTGAAAACCTTCGATTTTTTTGGTTGATGACCAGATGAGGCTCTTTTTAAAAATGCCACTAATTTAGGATAGGTATCGATATGTTTGTCTTTTTTCATCTTTATTGTTGCTTTTAGCATCGAATACGTACTCCATAGAGTGCTTGCTTTCTTGTTCTCGGATAATTCTATAAAATATGCCAGCAAAACGTTTTCTGAGAAAGTTTTGGCTCCTTTTGCTAGTCGCCACGTGTTGAACATATCGTACTGTTTTAAATACTTCTCGCGTGATTGTTGAGGGAGAAAGCTCATTTGCGCATTATTAACAGTTTCAGTCAATTCTGTTGGCGTCAAGCAAACTTCCTCGTCGCTAGAATCACTCATTTTAGTTTTTTCACTTGTTTTCAAGTTTCTTGTTTTTAATATAAGGTTTAACAATGACGTGAAAAAATGCCGCGTAAAGAACCGCGTACAAAGCAAATTGAAAAAAGAACACCAAGAAGGTTCCGAGTCTGAGTTTTTAACAAATTAAAAAAAAGTTGTATGATATATTCGGCACCATAGAGGTAGCAGTAAATAGGTTTAATGTTTTTTTTAATTCACAAACTTAGTGCACACGATGTTCTAAATTCAATTTACTTTATCCTCTAGAGAATAAAAACGGCTTTTCCACTCAGATATTGAAGATTAAAAATACTCTTTCCGAGATGGTGGGATGAAAACAATATTTTTCACTTTTTATTTTGTTATTTGTATTCTGTGTTTCACGAACTGTGTCCTAATAAACGTTATTGTTTCTTTCTTTCTTTATACCAGACCAACAGGTAGATTGCACCATAGTTACAAGTTGCTGAAGTCAAAGAAGAGGTCGATGATACCAGCAATTCTCGCAGATTTCAGATTTACAATTTAAATATACAACGACACTTGCATTAATGTTTCCCAGAAAATTAAGGAATTATGTTACAAACAGTATGTTTATGTAAATGATTACAAATTGTGTTGTTAACATTATCTCACCGACCACTTCGATTCGACAAATCGATTTGCAAGGTATGGCATTGTGTTGGTTGTATTTGCCTAGAGCGGTTAAGGTCACGTGTCTAGGTTCGATTGACGACTGGTTGACTATGAGGCGAAGTGATACCGGTGCTGAGACAATAGATTTTGGTGCAGTGAGCTTAAAGTGAGCTATCATTCCACTTGATGCTAGGGATTGACAATATTGACAGCTCATTCAAGCTCGCTTCACCTAAGTTTTCATGTTGAGATTTTTACGGAACAGGCCGGCTGACCTTTAAGCCGTGTGTAAGCAACAAGCGATGATCGTGCTTGTCATGAAGATTTCTCGAAGTTAGCATACAACGTTAAGGACGTACGAGGTACAGGAGTCTAGAGAGTAGAGTGTCTCTAAAGTCAGAGTCTGCGAGTTTGACTTTCGCATAAACTTCTGGTTCAACGAACTTTTGTTTGTTTGGTTAGGTTATGACTTATTTGTTCAGTTTTTCAAGCTTGTTTTCGGCAATGGACTACGGTAGGTTAAGTTAATTGGCATTGTTAATGAGTTTGTGAACCAGAGAAAGATTTGATCGTAATGGATGTTAAGACGATGAAAACTTAAATAAGACATAGGTACATTATTATCTTTCTTTATAGCACTAATAAAGCACTACTATAGAGCACTTGCAGCAAAAACCTGATTTTTACGCTGGCACTGATACCAGACAATGTGGAAATAGAATTGAGTTCGCAAATCAGACTTTACATAATTACTACTTCGTGGTAATCGACGTAGCAATGTCGTAGCAGGGGGCCTACTCTCTAAGTCCATCAACCAGGACACGAGCCCGTCAGCTCGCCGTTCGATAAGAACCAGGCCCGGGTCGACGGCACGCTGTGTTCCACGCGCGCCTCAAAGAGATGTCAGCACCAATCCAATGACGGGGTTCGCTAGGGCCGATGCCTGCTAGGGTTGCGGAAAAGTCCGAGAGGGATACTGTGGCCCCTGGCGCAGGCAACTGAAGGAACACGGGTGGGTTTTAGTCAGTAAGAGTCTGACACGCCCTCCTGCTCTGCCCAGAGCGGGAGAAGTTATTTGATGATTTCCCACCCTCAAAAAAAAAAAGGACACGAGCCCGTCCCAATGTAGTTCGATACTTAAAAGTGAATCCTACTCCTGATTAATTAACTTTTCCGGACGGGCAAAAACACATCGGGAGTAACGACAACTGTCTAAACGTTTTATCATATATTTTTAGTTCGGGCCCCGGACTAATCTTATGTCCGTAAGCGATACGGAGTAGGAAGCGTCCGTCACTTCGGCCGAAACAACAGACTTCGTGTTTAGGGAGTAGGCCTACAGCTTCGTAGACGGGCGTAGCGAATTATAATATTCACGTGAAAGTATCGTGCCATAAATGCTGTTGTGTATACTCCCAGTCATGATATCCCTTACGATGAATCCTCTCATAACTCCTCTCAACCTTATGCTCTCGAAAAACAACACGGCACCTACATTCATAATCAGCGTAATTACCGAAATCTCTGTCGGAAAGTCACGATCAACAGTCAAGCGCGAGATAAAGCTGCCACAGCCCTCGGAGCGGTAGGCTTACCACCAGCACAAAATTACCTACCATTCCCCTCAACATCTTAGAAATGAGGACGAGGGAGGAGTGTAAGTATGAGTTATGGAAGGTCGGTTTATTCTGGTCGCGAAGTACGTGTTATCTTCGTTCGCCAATAAGTCACGCAATAATTACCGCCAGCAGATCACGCTCCCCCGCAGTGCGCACATATTTATGGTTGCGTCCATAAGTACACGTAAATAAGTGCGGGTCGCGACAATTGTGCGGTTTATGGGCGTATCTGCCGCGGGCACGCGACGTAACTTTATTGTTACAATGTTTCGGATCCGCGACTGGTCTGCGATTGTAATGTATTTTATGTTAAATCAAATTATACTTGGAATTTTCATTTATTTGTCCATTCTGTCATAGTAAATGTGTAAGACTATTTTTGGAAAACCTACAAGCATTAATTTTTATTTTATAGGTTTGGTCTTGTCATGGATATACCTACTTGAAATATTATTTGGTATACAAGCTCTTGAGAATCAGTACAAATTTATACCTAGAATCATTAAGGTATTAATCATACATACCAGTGAAAAATACTTACGTTTTTGATGTGGATGGCCTGAATAACTTATGTGTTATCTGTACGTAATCGTTCTGAAACAAAAAGAAAATCAACCTTTAAACATCCGAAAAGAATTTACTTATATAATTATCTGAATGATGAATTTATATGTGTGTTTCAAGATATACTGTTGTTTGCGGACGACACTTCACTTGTGTTTAAACTTAAACGTCAGCAGCTGGTTAATGACGATGTAAATAGCGTGATCTAAAAAGTAGTTCACTGGTTCAATGATAATAATTTACCTCACGTTAGCCAGGTGATAACTAATGTAGGTATTGATAAAGGGCAAATAATTGAATCACTGAAGATACACAGGGGCTTCACTTTGGATGCTAAGCTTCAGTGTGGCTCACATATAATAACATGTCAAAAAGCTTATTGCGGAGCTAAGCTTTTTTGACAATTTATCTACGTATTTATCTAGCATACCTACGCTGTTAGAAAAAATCGTAATTTAACTGACATAGAGACAGCCCGCTTAGTGTACTTTAGCTATTTTCATAGTTTAATTTCTGCAGTTTGGATCTGTTTGCTTTGCCACATAATAAGTTTAAACTCATGTTACTTAATATATTGAAAAATTAATGTGAAACTTTTGTTCCGCTTATATGCGGCATCTTTAGCGGCTTTGTTTTGTTGGTACTTTAATATAAATTTTCCTCTTATTTATTGTTTACAACGCTAGTCTTTAAATTTACCAAATTGTCTCACTGTGTATCTGTGGAGAACGTGGTTGATTTCACATTTGTATCATTTCTGTATCCTATCTTTCTGTATTTCTTAATGAGTAATTGTTTGTTTTCCCTAATAAATAAACTAATGTCGTACGGTATTCCGTTGTGGTAAAATGCCGCCGCCATTCAGACTATCTTTGTTTTGCAGAAAAGAGCTGTTCGATCAATTTATAAATTAAGTCCGAGACACACTCTCAGAGAGAAATTTAAGAATATCAATGTAATGAATAGTCATTACATACCCTTAAAAATATAAAATTGTTTAAAAATACAGTCATATCCATAACATAACTACAAGAAACAAACACAAATTTTTTGTACGAGTACCTACAACAAGGCTCAAAAAAATTGGTGGCTCGTTCAGATGTCAATGTATACGCTTTTATAATAAACTTTCAAGCCACCTTCAAGATCTAAGCATTAATAAATTCAAATAATTTATTAAACGTAAGTTGTGCCAGAAAGCCTTTTATACCGTTCAATATTATATTGAGAAAGGCAAAGATTGAGTTGCACCAATTTATGCATACTGCATGTTGTTTTTTTTTACATACTCATTGACATTTGATGATTATTATATATACAATGACACGAATACTTACCTTGAGAAGTATACTATTATTATTTCAATTATTGTGAATGCGAGGACTATGTGGGTCATTGATTCAGTTTTAATCGTGGTCTGGCAGTTTAAGTAGTTCATGCGGCCTACCCAAATCTCCTTTCTTTGGTATTATTGGTCGAATAGTTGAGCTCCTTAAGTTCTGCGTTGAGCTGCACTGTTACTGACAAATGCGTGCATTGACTGGACAGGTCCACTTAATCTGTGTAGTTCTTTCCACAGAAGACCATTTCAGACACCAATCTACATGCTCCTCAAAGATTATGTCCGAACTTTTAAATTGACATTGATCAATTTTATACATACAATGACAAGAGTATTTACTTTGTTAAGTAATGTATTATTTTAATTATTGTGAATGTGAGGACTATGTGGGTCATTGCCTTTTGTTTTTTTTTCTCAGTTAGTTTTAATCATGGTCTGGCAGTTTGAGTAATATAAGCGGCCTACCCAAATGTCCTTTCTTTGGTATGTGTTATGTGGGTACCTACTTATTTATCATTATCAAATAAGTAGGGTAGAATAGTGAACTGAGTTTTAAGCAAACGACTGCTGCGTCAGTCCAATATATGAGCTTGTACGTAACGGTTGACTTATTTAAATCCTCACCCACCTTCGTATCTAACAGTTGGCGACGAGGTCAAAGTACAATTTACGCGTATATCGTAAAATGGCAAAAGTATCCGCTACAGTTTCGGTCGGCACATTAACAGTATTCAACCATGAGCATCAAGAATGGCAACTGTATAAAGAAAGACTCGAACAGTGGTTTCTTGCAAACGAAATTGGGGCAGACGTGGATAAAGCCGGTTGTAAACGTCGAGCTATTCTGCTAAGCAACTGCTCGGAATCAAGTTACAAATTGATTCGTGATCTAGCTTTACCGCGGCAGGTCGGTACCTTGAGCTATGATGAAGTAGTAGCTTTATTGGATGGACATTTCAAGTTGAAAAAGTGCACGTTCGCGGAAAGATATAAATTCCACAGTGCCACGCAACATGTCGGCGAAGGATTGCCAGAATGGGCGGCACGAGTACGTGGTTTAGCAATACACTGCGGGTTCGTGGCGTTATCTCTTGATGAGCAGCTTCGCGACCGTTTTGTGCTGGGTATGGCACCTGGACCTGAGAGAGATAAGTTATTCACCAAGGCGATGTCGGAGTTGTCGCTCAGCAAGGCCTTGGAAATAGCTGAAGCAGTACGCAGTGCGCGTATGGGGGCACAAGAAACAACTCGACAAGCAGACATGGGTGCACCACTTCAAGTGATGAGGATGGACACGGCAGCACAGCCAGGTACAGCACGCGGCAGAAGCGCGCCGCGCCCGCGCCACGTGCAAGGAGCAGCAACACCCACGGTTAGCGGCGAGCGCGCTCAAGGGGGCGCGGGCGGCAGCGGCGGCGGGTGCACAGCCTGCGGCTACGCAGGTCACGAGGCATCGACGTGTCGGTTTGTGAGATATAAGTGCAAAAAGTGCGGCGTTCAAGGACATCTTAAGCGAATGTGTAAACAAACTATAAGTAAACAACACTATGTCGAGTGCTGTGGGGATGAAGACGATGATGGTAAGCATGTGTGCTATAATATCCGCACTATTCGCGGAGAACCGATGCGGGAATCTGTTTGTGTTAATGGAGTTGAGCAAATTTTTGAAATAGATACGGGTTCACCAGTAACCGTCATTTCTGAGCAATTGTATCATAAACACTTTTTAAATATAACGTTGGAAACCAGTGACCTTATTTTGCATAGTTACAATGGCGATAAGTTACACATTGTAGGTAAAATAAATCTCATGTTCACATATAATAACAAAACATTCAAAATAGGGGTATATGTCGTGCGGAACGGAGGTCCACCCCTATTAGGCAGAGATTTCTTTTCTCGTTTTAACTTGCAAATATGCTCATTGAATAACTGCAACGATTTTTTAACAATTAATTCTTCTAAGTACCCACAGTTGTTTGGAAATAAATTAGGTTGTTTCAAGGGCGTCAAGGTGGATTTAGCTTTAAAACCAGACGCAAAGCCGATTTTTTTTAAGGCTAGGCCGTTACCTTTTGCTGTCCGGGAAAGCGTGGAAAAGGAACTTAACCGTCTTGTAGATTTAGGTGTATTAGTACCAGTGAAATACGCGGAGTATGCAAGTCCAGTAGTGCCGGTTTTAAAGAGAGATGGTTCCATACGTCTCTGTGCCGACTACTCTGTGACTATAAATAAACAGTTACTTGTAGATAAATACCCATTACCTAGGTATGACGAGCTGTTTACTAAACTACATGGCGGAAAGTTTTTCAGTAAATTAGACCTTTCACATGCATATAATCAGTTATGTCTAAATGAGAAGTCACAAATGCTCACATGCATAAACACTCATAAAGGGTTATATAAGTTTACTCGCTTAGTGTTTGGTCTGGCTAGTGCGCCAGCCATTTTTCAGCGTAACATGGAAGCGCTTCTATCAGGACTAGATGGTACTCTTTTATTTCTTGATGATATTTTAGTGTGCGGGACGGACAAAAATCAGATGATGAGTAGGTTGAATGAAGTTTTCCGTAGGTTACAGGAAGCAGGTTTAGTTTTAAACATAGAAAAATGCACTTTCTTTCAAGAGTCCGTATCCTACTTGGGTTTTGTCATTGACCGTAATGGTATACACAAATCTCCGGAGAAAATAAAGGCAATTCTGCAAAGTCGAACTCCAACCAATACAACAGAATTAAAATCATTTTTAGGCATGGTCAACTATTACCGAAATTTTATTAAAAACGCATCATCGATTTTAAGTCCACTACATGATTTGCTTAAAAAAAAAGAACCTTGGTTATGGACTAAGAAACATGACGAAGCAGTATCATCAGTTATACGGAAATTAGTTTCTGATACCACCTTAGCACATTTCAATCCGGAAGCATTGTTAATTGTAACGGTTGATGCGTCACCAAGCGGGTTAGGTGCCGTGTTATCGCAGGTCGAAGATGGTATAGAAAAACCTATCTCGTATGTTTCCCGTTCACTGAATGCAGCAGAAAAACGCTACAGCCAAATTCAAAAAGAGGCTACTGCTATAATATTTGGAATCAGGAAATTCCATCAATACTTATATGGTCGAATAAAACCTTTTATTTTAAGAACTGACCATAAACCTCTCGTTTCAATATTTAATCCGAGTAAGGGTATTCCCGAAATATCAGCAAATCGTTTACAGCGTTATGCTATTTTTCTATCCGCATACAATTATAATATAGAATACGTAAGCAGTGTTCGTAATTGTGCAGATTTTTTAAGTCGATCGGTAGCAGAGGTGAAAACGGCCGACACGCACCCGGCACGTGATGAGTCAATAGTGGACAAATCTAGTTATGTGCGTTTTGTTTACGAAGGTGAAAGATTTTTGTCGCTCACGGATATCAGAGATGCACTTAAGCTAGATACCGTTTTGACAACCGTCGTAGACTATGTGTCAAATGGTTGGCCTAATAAAATTAAGGAACCATTTATTAAGGATTATTATAGCCACCGATTGGAATTATCGGTAGAAAATGGTTGTCTAATGCGGGGTCACAGATTAGTCATTCCTACAAGTCTGCGATACAAAGTATTAAACGAGTTACACTTAGGTCACTTAGGAATCACAAAAGTGAAAGAAGAGGCACGAAATAGATTTTGGTGGCCGGGTATGTCTGTCGCTATTGAGCAGCACATCGGCGCGTGCGGCGTCTGTACGTCGCAGCGCGCTTCGCCCCCGCGCACCCCCCTCACTCCTTGGCCCTTCCCTGCGCAGCCGTGGCATCGTGTTCATATAGATTTTTTAGGGCCGATAAACGGCAAAACTTTTTTAATTATAGTAGACGCGTATTCAAAATGGGTGGAATGTTTTGATGTTTCATCGGGTGGTACTACGCGAGTAGTTATAGAAAAGCTTTGCGAAGTAATGTCACGATTTGGCTTATTTCATACAATTTGCTCAGATAACGGCGCTTCATTTTGCTCTCATGAATTTAAACAATTTTGCACTCGCAACAATATTTCACATTTAACTTCACCAACATATAATCCGGCTAGCAACGGACAAGCGGAGAGTTATGTTAAGATTATTAAAAAAGCAATTAAATCGTATTTGTTATCAGGTTCATGTTTGAAAGATTTAAACATTAAAATATCAGAATTTTTGCTCAATTATAGGAATTCCAAACATTCGACCACAGACAGATCTCCAGCAGAAGTTTTGTTCGGTCATAAGTTGAGATGTAGGTTGGATCTCTTGACACCGACCACCACGACGCCATCCGACGCAGCACTCGACACAGCTGTTAAAGTTAAACAGTGTTCGCAGATTGACAATTATCGTGGTAGCCGTAAAGTTTCGTTCAGTGTGGGTGACCAAGTCTTAGTGAAACTTTATAATCAACAAAAACATTATTGGTCACGCGGCAAGATTATTAAACATATTGGCAAAACAATGTTCTTAGTACAACTATGCGAATCGGATCAAACTGTGAAAAGACACGCTAATCAGTTGCTCAAATTTAGAGGGAAGGAAGATAGGTCATGCGAAGAGATCGTTCCGGCATTTGTAATGCCATCACAATCGACTAGCTCCGAGCAACTGCCTCCCGAAGTGGCTGATGAAGAACTACCAGTTGAGTCCGGAATGCCTGCATCAGAGCTGCATCAGAGTGACCAATCCGCTGAAAGGGAACAAATTCCAGCTCCCTCCGTAGAACTGGAGCCCGACACTCGATCAAAACGGCATAGAACTGTAGTAGATTATACAAAGTTTTTCTAATTAAAGTTGGAGGGATGTTATGTGGGTACCTACTTATTTATCATTATCAAATAAGTAGGGTAGAATAGTGAACTGAGTTTTAAGCAAACGACTGCTGCGTCAGTCCAATATATGAGCTTGTACGTAACGGTTGACTTATTTAAATCCTCACCCACCTTCGTATCTAACAGTATGCTTGGTCGAATCGTTGAGCTCCTTAAGTTCTGAGTTGAGCTGCACGATTATTGACACTTAAGTGCACTGATCTGACAGGTCCACTCAAAATACCATTTCTCGTTTTTCCTCAAAATACCATTTCAGACACCAATCTACATGGTCTTCACATGATCTGACCAAGATTATGTCTGGACTTTAAAAGAGACTGACCTCTGAGTTTGTTTCGGCCTTTCTTCTTAGAGTAGTCAGATAGGAAACCTCAACCCCAATCACGAACCTTATCTAGTTTTTAAAATATGATTGACGTGTAAAAGTGTCTGTACAAACCTTCTTACAGAAATAAAATCATTTATCATTTGTGTATAATATTTTTCATCATCATTCGGCTGATTAACCTTATAGGTGACTCTTCTTCCACACTCGTTAAAAAATATCTTACGTGCCTTCACTAACTCTTGTGGCATGCATCGATTCTCCATGTTTTCATTCAACTAGCGAATAGTTTTGACTAATCAAAACTATTCGCAACAGTACGCAACAGTTATTTTCAAGAAAAATATATCATGCCTTCCAATGTCGATCTATGTTTATAAATTGCCTATTAGGTACGTCATCCAACAGACAAGTTCCGATAATCCGTCCAAACAAACAGAACCGTCACTAGACTATCAAAAAGCAATTAATTTCGAATCTACCCATAAACAAAACACAAAATCATATGTTTACATCCCATAACTATTTCATACGACATGGAAGGGTAGAATTGGTAAATAATCCCTGTTTCAGTATCAGATTCGTATGAAAACGACGGGATTACGTGTGGTCGGCGCGTCAAATGTGACTTTAATTGATGTTGTGTCGTTATACAAACACTTGGACTTGTACCGACAACATTAGTAGGTACGATTTGTATTGATACTGGTAATTCAATATTCGTTGAATTATTTTTATAACGTTTGTTGAGTTAAATGCAGAGCAAAGTTCAAGAATCTAGAGCCTCGTATTCTAGAACAATGATTAACAATGAATTTCAGTATTGAAATTTGTTTAAAGATAAAGATAATTTGATTGTGCATCTAAGGGTATAAAAAAAAAACTTTTATTTCAGGTCGTTGACCCATATTAAATACTTAAACAATACAAAAGTTTGCCAATTATATAAGTGTCACTATTGCGCAATTAAATAAGTAATAAATAGTTGAATGATTAAAAAAAAAAGTTAATAAAAAAAAAACAAAATAACAAAAAGATTACAAAATAATAAGTAAGAAAAAATACACTAATTTTTTTTTAAACAAAATTATTATAAGATCAGCCATATTTTGCCATGGCATGCAATAGATACACAAAAATTAACTAACTTAAAAAAACTTTTTCATTAAGGAACTCACTTAAATTATAATAACCCTTCACCACTAAAAAGCTTCGAAGTCTGAAACAAAGAGAGTGAGCGAGTCTGAGTCTGAGTTTTGAGCCAAGATTAGAATCAAAACTGTTAGTTTAGGATTAAGATTCACGACCGAGCATCATCCTAGAATAGGTAGGTATAGTCCTAGATCTCATGCGACTTCACAGTCGAAAAGTATACAATAATAGATTGGATTCGAATCAAAACATTCAAAATTCACATCAAAGCAAAAATTTAAGAATTAAGTGCTTTCTGCATATGAGTACAGTTTTCCAAGATTTATTCTTAAAGCTAGATATCGCTACTAAATAAAATGCCACATTTGAATGCCCATTCAAAATAGAAAATGGAAGGTCCTAAAAAGTCTTCAAAGCAGATTCTTTTGTTTCTCAAAAAAAAAAATACAGCCAGTGTCATCGAACCTAAAATACCTAACACGTTCTTCCTTTTCTGTCCTGCTGTCCATACCCAATGGTTCACGTTTCGTATGTCCCACAAAAGTGCGGTTCGGGGGCGGACCGTAAATTTGATTTTAATATTGAACAAGTAATACCCTGTTTGCTTGGGCCCGTAATTGATACGGCCCTCTTAGCACGCGTCTAATACCTGTCATTATTTTCAAATTCGTCGGCTTTACCTTTTAAACGGTGGATTATTTAAATGCTCCGTCCGTTACAGAATTTAATTTAGGTTCACTTTGTTTTACATAAATTAGTTTTGACGTGTATCAGTGTAGTTTAATATTGAGTTATAGTATTAGTCCTAGGACGTGCCTGGATCAATAATATTTGGAATCGACACGCTACTATAAATAAATAGCATAATATACCTTAAAACAGTTCAGATACTTGGACGTTTCAAAATCAAAAATCTTCTCGTCATAAGTTAACAGCAATTCATATCTGAGCCAACACTTCAGGTAGCTACCTACAAGTCTCCCCTACCGCACAGATTATGGCGGTGCCATCAAATATGCATAAAAGCCGTAAAATGCCACACTTAACCGCTGGCTCCCCGCTTCGCGGCGTTGTCACCTGCAGTACTGCCGAGCTCCACAAACCGCGTCTCAGTCTCCAGACAGATGCTCAGACACAGTGGTAATTAAAAATTTCCCACCTCCTCATAAATTTGCATGGAAGACGTGAGCAAATATGAAAGTAGGGGTTTCGTTTTGAGTGATTTGTGTTTCGGTTGTCATCCGAAATACTTTAAGAAATTAAGTATTTTAAGAAAAAATATTTTTAATTATATATTTTCATTTACGAGCAGCTTTGCGTTTCATTTAAGGGATTGTGAATGCATCACATTCATGTAATAATAGTACACGAGGTAATTAGATACTACCCTAACGCAATCTAACTTCATTACGCATATTTAATACTGACACAACTTAATTGGCTCTTCAAATAAATACATCAATATAACTAGATAGGTACCTACGTCACAAGTTTCAGTAAACATCACATGACATTCTCGACTCATAACTTAATTATTTCCTTTCTATCAGAGCACCCAAACATCCATACATAAGTCGTGTGTTAGCGAGTACAAATCTACAATCCCATTATAACAATCACCTTCCCGTTCATTACTCGGAGCTAAGATACTAAATTTAAATTAACAGTCCCTTGTTAGTTGAACTATGTACATCTGCACTGAAATGAATGTTCATTTGGTAAGCGAAAATCGGAGTGTCGCGTGAACAGTGAGCTAGTGGGCTTGTGACACAGTATCGCGTGAGCGGGATCTTAGCGCAGTTTTGTTGTTGCCTAGAAATTAAATGTCATGCAGACAATGAAGTAAAGGATTTTAGAATGTAGTTAAATATTTTTTTAATGACTTTTATGTTTACATTTGTAATTTATATGCTGTACATAATAAAGAGTTCTATTTGATTCTATTGCTACATTACTGAACCACCTTTAAGTGTTATATATTATAAACAAAACCTCTCAGAGGCCAGTGCTGGCCATATGTCTCTCTCTGCCTTAGTAACATAACTGATGAACACGTTGTTTTGCGATTTTTTACTAATAAGAGCGAAAGGTGGTAAGGAAATAGTGAAAAATCATTCAAAATAAAAGTAATCTAGCTCACCGATAACACAAATATAAATTCCAGTCTCCATTTCTCTTCAAAACGTCTTTCGTATTACAGCACTCCTCTATTTACTTATAAGTACATTTACGAATTTCGCGTACAGTCAGAGCAGCCAATTTAGCTGGCGTCTCCGCCGTCTTTATCGTATCTTTAATGAACACTCATAAGCGCGGCGTACTTAACGTATTGTGTCGGTGAGGCGTTAGTGCTGCTGACTGTACCTAGCTTTGCGACATACTCAATGAGCTGAGTGCGGTTTGCGGGATTTGCGTTTAGTTTTAAAGGGATATTGGTGGTTCTTTATAGTTGTAGGTGTGTTTTTTGTTTTGTTTTGAAGCAGGACTATGTCTGGAAACTTTTGTAGCATAGATTTTTCTTAGCATGAATTTCAACATGATTTCAACTAGCTTGCATGTTTTAACTTGAATCCAGACAAAAGCAAAATATTTGCAGCACTGTTTTAGGTATCATTTCTGACAACAGAACTACTTAAGTTTGCAAAGCTGTACTTTTGGTAATTAGTGGTCTAATCTAATGACAACCACCAATGTAACATAATTTAATCACACGTGTTTTTCACCATCGATAGTTCTCGAAAAAAACTAAGAAAAACAAAAGACGGTTCACGTCACACAGCACACGTCCCCCAGTGAAACAATGTAGGCTCGCACGGGAAATGCTAATACAGGCCGTTCCGTACAAATTGATACTCGATCGTCGCTCATATAAAACACTCCGCGAGCAAGATCGCCCCATGAATAATAAAGAATTGCCGAACGCCGACGTAGAGACGCGACACTGAGGGCAGGTTGGGAATGACGAATTTTGATTTAGGAGTTAAAGTAAGGTGTTTGGGCTTCTGTATTTTTTAAAATATTGACTCATGTTTAACTTATGTAAAATATTTTATTAAAAAAGAAAGACTTAAACCAACTGTAATTCAATGCCCCAAAAATGACACAGTATCAATGTATTTGCTACTAGTTAGAATATGTTTGTGTCTCCTTTATAAACGGTGTTCTATAATACTAAGAATCTCTCAAAATTATTACGAATGGATATGTTACACATTTATATCATTCGTCATTATAAACCGGCACCTGCATCCAAACCGCCCTTATTCCCGTCACGTCCACTATAAAACATAATTCAGATTTTCATACAGAGCCATACAGAGAGCTCTTGTGTTTCCATTCTGTTAAACCTCCCCTTGTCGCATAAAAATACCCCGAATGGCTGTAAAACACTGTGTTGACTGAACTGCCTTTTATTTGTTCTATGGTAATTTTATAACACTATCGTATTATATTTGGTAGTATTAACTTCTGTAGATTACTCTGTGTAAGTTTTCTTTGAACGCAGTATTTTATACCATCACTACAACTAGGGTTAGGCGGTTGTGTACTTAAAGTACATTCATATTTCGCGAGTTATGTTAAGTCCCATGTAATAGAGGGCGAGCCTATTGCCATCAACCGGGTAATAATTCAGACTCCAGGAAAGTGAGAAATTCAATAGGAAAAACCCAATAACACTTTGCACGACCCGGGAATCCAAGCCAGGACAGGATAGATTGTCAAAATGAAATTCTATAAAAAATGCATTGGTTAAAAGTAGTGAGTACCTAAAGTATGATTCATAAAATTAAAATAACTGATTCGTCCATCAACATCGTTTTTCTTACCTTTCGTTCACATCTACGCTTAAGAAATATTCCCACATTTCTCGTAGACTCGTAATTCCCTCATCTGAATAATTGAACTCATTACCCTTTCAGCAATAATTACACGTCATAAGGCGGTGTGTTATTAAGTGTGATTGTGTTCAAAGCGCTGACTGAATCGGTGGGTATTAAATCACTAGTGTAATCCGCGCTTACATGATCGACAGTTAATGTAGGCGCTTGTTGTGCGTAGCACGGAGCTACGAAGGTGCTACGAGCGTAGCGGGGTTGTAGCGAATGGATTTTATATTGTTGTTTTTCGTGCATGCTGCACTTTATTTTTTATTTATTTATTTAATACTATAAGCACACACATGTACAAATTAAATTTCATTTATTGCAGGTACCACATAACAGACAGACAGACGTACAGAGGCGGACTTAATGCCATAGGCTTTTTCTATCAGTCAACCTTTGGGTGATGCAGAGACAAACAGTGGTAGGTGCAATTTATAATGAAAATGTAGGAATAAATATTTTTAAATATAAAGATACGCATAAACCTATTAAGACTATAAATATAAGCACAAATAAATGTACTAAATACACGAATATATTAAAAACAAATAAGACAAACAATGAGAAAACATTACCGTTATGATGATACTGCCAGCTTCTTGAGAATGTTATCGCGATCTTTAACATTAAAGGATATTCGGATGGTTGCCATCCTGTTTTCCAGGGGAAGCACATTCCATAGAGATATAGACTGAACGAAGAAGGAATAGTGAATGAACTCTATGCGGTGAGTGAAGAAGACGATTGTGTGATGAACGTAGATTTCTATTGTGCTTGGCGCAAATGTACTGAAAGTGGGGGTTAGATAACCAGAAGAAGAGGAGAATTAAGAAATGAAACAAGGTAGTCAGCGCCCTTTGTTCTCTGCGCTGGCGTATGGGCAACCACTTTAGAAGCGACCGATGCGCAGAGACATGATCATATTTACGCAGATTAAAAACGAATCGAATGCATTTATTGAGAAGACGGTGAAGTTTGTCGAGGAGATCTGCATTCTGGTGGCACACATCACCATAATCGATGATAGAGAAAACTGCACAAGCATTGTCCTCGTACTCGATGGAATACATTTTTCAATCGGTACAGACCCCGCAGCGTTCCGGTACTATTGACTTGAGTACGCCAGTTCAAGGTGCTATAAATGTGCAAGCCTAAGTCCTTCACATCAGTGCTAAAAGGAACGATCGTACCATTGAAGAGAACTGGTGGCAAGGTTGTACCATCCACCTTGCTAATACTACGGGAACTGCCTTATTATGATGGTTTTAGCACATGTTATGAGAGATATTTGAGTTTGATGGAACTTGAACTAAATTGTTTGCTTAGTTTGGTAATGTAAATTTTGAATACATAATTTTAAGAGAGAGTGCGAGAAAGATAGTTTTTGTTTTGTTGTATTTTTACAACTTGGTTAGGATGTCTATTTGTTTATCTTAGAATTATATTTTTTAGCTGGTAGCAAACTTGGAAACTTATAGACTGATTGCTACAATTTTATACACATACAGATTGAAACAGTTTTATACGCTGCGAAGTTCTTGCTTAGTATTAGGTCATTTCCGAGCTATCTATCCCGTATGTTGCACCTGCCATGTTTTGTCTCTGCATCACCCTAAGGTTGACTGGTAGAAAATGCCTCAGACATTAAGTCTGATTTTGTACAGTTTTTTTTTACTTGTGCATAAAGTTTTAACAAACAAATGAGACCGGTAACAAATCTCGAGGCAATTCCTGTTCATTATTACCTCCTCCAAACCCAAAACTAGCCTCTCACCTCCGTCACTGCGTAGTGTGTAAATGGTGGGCGTGTAGTATTTACCTGTGGAATCCGCACAGACAATTAGCGCTTTATGCGATTAAACGCTCCTCGTGAACGCACGTGTCGACGTCACGGTGACGTAACGCCTGTTACACGTCACTGCGACGTGATTTACTGAATACGGATGCTTGAATTAACTGTTTGTATTTGAGTTTTCATTTAATAGTTTATTAGGTATATATGAGTGAACTGAATGTCACGTAGATTGATACAAAGCTATGATCGTGGCTTGATGCTTTATTGCTAGTTTACGTTCAATATTTTAAATACAAGATAAAGTAGCCAGTTTTTTTGCTGATTTTGTAAAAAACAGGCTAAAATGATTACGTTTGCTTTGGTTTTGTCAAACTATGAAACAATCTTTTTTTCAGAGAGAGTAGACCCCTGATAGCACAGGGGTCTACTCTCTAAGTCCGTCAATGAAGATACGGGCCCGTCCGAAAGTACTGGAACCCTCAAAACAAGTGTTAAATTCAAATTTTCAGACAGCCACAAACACACCGCAAGTAGGGACAACTGTCAAATCATGTTGTTATTCATTCTTAGTTCGGAAACCGAACTAATCGTATGCCCGTAAGGGATAGGAAGTTGAAAACGCCCGTAACTCAAACTCAAACTCAAAGCATTTATTTCAAATAAACCAATTACAGGCACTTTTGAATTGTCAAGGGGTCGGTCAGTCAGAAAGATGAAGCTAGTTGCCCATTCCAAAGCGTAGTAGGTACCTATGGAGAAGAACGGGCAAGAAACTCCATGGACACTCTTTTAAATCAAAATATTGTTACAATAGAGTGGTTACATCAGTCATGTTGTAATTATATATGTAAAAACGATGTAGAAAGACGTGCACGTTAAAAGCGTCCGTAATAAAAAGATAAAAACAATTATGGAATTAAAATAAGCCGTGGCAGTTAAGAAATGACCAGTGCCTACTGACGGCGCCCGTTCACGAACATGACGTATGGATCAGCACCATTCAGCTCAACCATTTTGAAGGGAACTCAATGATTCAATACACACGCCACCACCAGCGACACATTTGAGTGAGCATGACATACTCTCAGCCGCCAGGGCACCTTCAAGTCAATGAAAGACGAACCCAGTAAGCTTTATAGTGGGTACATAGTGCTCACACATGTGCTATGCCGTGTAACTTCAGCCGAAACTACGGAGACCGTGCCTACGACTCATAGTTTCGAACTTATTTTTCAATTACGTATTTTCTCAAGTAGAACTAACTGCTTATAAATTAGATAAATATTGACTTTACACTTCAGCAAGTTAATTACAACATGAGTCAGTATAATATTTCGTTACTTACAAACAACTTTATGAAAGGATATGACTTTTATACTGATCAGTCAACAATCCAAACACTCCGTTAATATACAAAACATATTAAAACAAAGCACTATCTTGTCGAGTAATTAATAACATTCAGAACAAAAGCCCTCGTTTTCCACAAGACACCTTAGTGGCCACAATGCGTCTATCAGACGTGAAGGGGCGTCGAATGTGCATTCAGCACTGAGGCAGGTGTCGTGAGCGAAGAAGGAAGCACCACAAAGAGCCCGTCACGGGATGCTGAGGTGTCTCGGTGACCATAGAGTATGTGGGGCGGTAGTAAGACTTGATATTTATTGACAAGTTTTGCAAAGTAACTATTCAATTTACAACTTTTGTTACGGACGCCGAACTCACCGTAGAATTATGTATTAGAATCCTGTGTACAGTAGCATTATGTTGTATAAACATATTTCGAATAAGAAATCATTGTGATTGGTCGCGGGGTCTTGCCTCCGACGGGACTGGACAAGTCAAAACCTGTCGGAGACCAGACACGAACCAAAGTGGCTGCATTGGTGGGTCGCCAGAATTTATAATAAACTTTGCAGTAGGGCACCCACTACTTGCGCCCATGTGCCAGACTATAATAAGAGGCAAACATCCCTTGTAAAACCAGTTCACTTCAACAGTTCAACGATAACAGTACTACGAGAATAAACCAGAACAAGTAACCAGTCTTTCATTGAATAAGAAGAACAACATACAGTCCACACTCTACAACTTTATTAAAATAAAGTTACGTAGTTTTTGGTTTATAACGAATAGATAATTTATACTTTATTTTTATATGACAAGAATCATATAAAAATAAAGTATAAATTATCTATTCGTTTATTTGGAGTCACGTTAAATTCATATAAAGTAAAATGAAAGTCAGTTAACATAAGGTAAATTCGTGATAACATTCTCCATTTACGAATTAAAGATGGGTGTCGTTTCTTATCTTAGTTTTATAAGACTGAATAATATTGCTTCAATTTGGCTGTCTTTATTAAAGTTGGATGTCTTATCTTAATAGGTGACCTATCTGCACTTTAATTGATCTGTGTATACTTCAGTCTGTTAATGTACACCAAGAAGGTTGATTCTACAGCGAGTGCATCGGCCTTCAGCACGAAGGAGCATAAAGATATTGAGCGTGCATTGTTGAGCGCGCCATTGTGTGCGGCGCGAATCGTCCGCGATAACACACCGACCGCCACCGGCCGCTTTGTCTTCCTAATTGTTATATTCCGAACAAAGAGGCAGCAGAAACAAACGACGTCAGCGCTTGTTAGCTCCCAGGCTAAACGCTCCGTGTAATAACATGTCCTCAAACAATCGCACGACATTTTCAATACGTTAGGAAATTGGCTATACGCGATCGCAATGCGAGCTTGAATGCTTTTGTTGTGCAGTTCTGCAATATCGACTGCACTACGGAGTACGAGCAAGTTTAAACGGTGAAACCTAATCGTTCTGACATGATTGACGTCAATAAAAAAGTGTAAAGAAAAAATGCGAATTCCATAGAGCAAATGAATCGGCGGGAATTCGCCGCGCCAATAGCGCTAATGATGTTCATTTTCAAATTTCGAACGGTTCGACGTTTATTCGTTTTAAAACCGCGCGGTGGCATGCTTCCCCCGCTCCACGGCATCAATCATTTTTAGAGGGTTTCGCTTATCCAAGTTTTCTTCCTGCCTCCGTCCTCTGCTTCCAACTTTTACATCGAATGATCTCCACTGAACCAACAGAGCGTTCGCCGTAACCGCGTTTTGTATTATTTTTTGTGAATAAATAATATTATTTCTCGAGGGAAAGGGGGATTGGATTTCGTTAAATATGGTTTAGTAATTGAATTGAAATCTCTCAATGTCGACGTTCAATTAAGCTTTAGATTTCGTTCTTGATGAAGGCATTTTCTTTGTTTCTAGATGTTTCATAAATTTATTTTCTAATAAGCCATTGGTTTTGATTCTTACCCTACACAATAACTGTCTTTTCACTTTATTGAATATGCATATAATTATAAAACTATAATTATTTACCGACCAGTTTTATGATTTTGTGATCGTACTAACTTTACTGCAATTTCATTTGAATTGATTATTTGTCACACTGGCAATACAAACGCCATCACCCGGATTACCTTCGTAAACCAATTATAAACTTTAAGTACATTAATTACACTATCCATTACGGTGTCTGTCAAAAGTGATTAATGCTAATGTCGGACGCAAGATTTTTAACTAAGTTAAGATTAAAATAGCTTAGGGTATTATTTGTGAGCGCTCCGAGCGACGGATCACTCATCTCTCCCTTGCAAATTATAATGACACATCCGCCGGGAGGTTTTAAGCCAATTCAACTTTGAGGATTCCTGATACCGTGGGCAATGGTTTTTCCTTAAGAGATGCTGTCAGAATTTAAGGTAAAATATAAATTACGAGGCATTAGCTCGATTTCAGATATTGTAGGTAATGAAATTAGAACTTGGAATATATACAGGTACCTACAGTCTACTACTAGTTGTAAGAGTTTTAAAGATTGTAATTGCAGTAAAATATGTAGATGAGGTACATTTGCGAGTCTTTCGTTCTAAACTGTACGGAAGAAGGAAATGTTTAAACCCACGCCAAGCATCAATGGGGCCCCCATATAGATAAATTGTCAAAAAAGCTTAGCTCTGCAGCATAGCCGTTATAAAAATTCGTGATTTAAGTGATTTAGAGACAACCCGTTTAGTAGTTATTTTCATAGTGTAATGTCGTACGGTATTCTGTTGTGGGGAAATGCCGCCCATATTAAGACAATTTTTGTTTTACAAAAAGGGTAATTCATTCAATTTATAAATTAAGTCTCAGACACTCCCTCAGAGACAAATTTAAAGAGATTAATATAATGACTGTGCCTTCTCAGCATATTTACGAAAATCTTTCGTATGCACATACAAATATTAATCTGTTTAAAAAATAGAGTGATATCCATAATATAAATACCAGGAATCAACACACATTTGTTGTTTCTACTACAAGGTTCAATAAAATAGGTGGCTCGTTTAGATGCCAATGTATACGTTTTTATAACAAACTTCCTAGCCACATTCAAGAACTAAGCCTTAATAAATTCAAATCTTTTATAAAGCGTAAACTGTTCAGAAAGCCTATTATACTGTCAAAGACTATATTGAGGACAAGAAGGTTTGGGACTGAGCTGCTCCAATAAATTTTCACTGAATGTAGATTTTTTTATTCTGTTTTGCTAACTATTTTATTTTTATTCTTTGCTATAGAACGTAATTTTTTTAAGTACCTAATATTGTTAATACGATGACTATATTCAAGTTTAAAAAGGCACTAATTGAAATATTAATTAGAACATATTATTATTACAAAATTTACGACTTCCTTCCAGAATCACTGACTGACTGACATACTATTATCCCATTTGACATTTTTATTTTATTGTTTTTTATAACTGTAGCTTTAATTGACGTTTGACATTATTAAGAATTTTTTACTGTAATTGAAACGATTTGACATTAATTTGTATTTTGTATTATTTTATTCTACTAATTAATTTGTTATTTTATTTATTTATTAAAATTTTATGCAAAGTAAAAAAAAAATACTGTACTAAGGCGGACTTAATGCCTGAGGTATTTTCTACCAGTCAACCTTGGGGTGATGCAGAGATATACCATGGCAGGTGCAACATACGGGATAGATAGCTCGGAAATGACTATAAAATACAAGAATAAATACTAATATATAGATACATACATACAAACAAAATAAACCTTGGTCAGGAGAACTAACGATCGGTAGAGGAGAAAACAAATCCAGCAACTCAGCGCTGGGATGTTTCAGCCAACTTCTGACGGATATGTTCACGTGCCTTCACTTTAAAAGATAACCGACTGGTTGTTGGTTTAAATTATAATATTTTGTGTCTCTGGCACTGACACACCAAGCAATGGACAAAATTGTCGGCAATATGTATGCTTGAATATGAGGCTTTTGATAACGTTGGATGTGTATACTTGTCTTTTTTTTTATTATTTTTTTTATTTGTAATGTGCGTTTTGTTTGTGCAGAATAAACATTTTTTCTTTCTTTCTTTTCTTTTCTTTCTTATTATAGAATATCTATAAATGAATACCCATGTTTGCAAACCAATAAATGATTTGATTTGATTTACATAATATACAATGACATGGATATTTACTGTATAAAGTAGTATATTATTTTAATTCTTGTGAATGTGAGGACTATGTGAGTCATTGTTCCACTTTTAATCACGGCCTGGCAGTTTGAGTAGTTTATGCGGCCTACCCAAATGTCCTTTCTTTGGTATTGTTCGTCGAATCGTTCAGCACCTTAAGATCCGAGTTGAGCTGCACGGTTACTGAAAAATGCGTGCACTGACTGGACAGGTCCACTCAATCTGTGTGGTTCTTTCCTCAAAAGACCATTTTAGACACCGATCTACATAGTCTTCGCATGATTTAACCAAGATTTTGTCTAGACTTTAAAAGAGACTGACCTCTGAGTTAGTTTCGGCCTTTCTTCTCAGAGTAGTCAGGTAGGCAACTCAACCTAGTTTAAAAAATAGGATTGATGTGTAAAAGTGTTTGTACAAACCTACTTACAGAAATAAAATCATTTATCATTTATTCAAAAGAAACAACAATAAAAATAAACGTAAAACAAACTTCAATTTAAAAATTACATTACATTGACACGAGTGGATTGCAGGAGTGCGCGGAATGAGCCGTAATTTTATTTGTTTTTCTAAAGCGATACCAATAATAAGTTCCGAAGCTGCAGTTCCAACACAAACATCGATTCAAGAGGGTTCTCTACAGGAAACAATTTGCGGTAAAAATCCGCACTGATAGACGCGATATGAGCAACGGGAGATTTTTTTACTTATTTTTGCCGCTCGGGGGAGATCGCGGGCGGCTGATCTTTGTTTTATGAGAACGATTAAGAAAAGCATATTTGAAGTGTGTACTTGGCTTTATTTGAGCTCCCAGAGGGAAAGCACGCTTCATTGATCTGTAATCGTTTTTCGCTTTTTATTGCTGTGGTACCTCGAGAGTCGAGGGTTGTGAGTATACGTTGTACGTTTTATTATGTCGAAATTAGTCGTTGTTCGCGTAAATTTAAAATTAGAATCTTGTTCGCGACATAATTCAGTTGGGTTCGCGTCGGGATCCTGTTATTTTCGCACTTAATTTCGCGGCGTTAAGCGTTGTATTGTGGCGCAAGGCGTCTGCTCGCGGTGATTAGAATGCTAAGTACGCACCCTGAAAGGGTTCCCTTAATTGTGCGGTGTTCCTTGTGGACCGCACCGCCAAACAGCGGCCGCGTATACAAAACGATGAGGTTTGACTGTACTTAACCAGAAATGAGGTTGAATGTAGTGTATGGGGTTGTATAGTATGTCGGAAAATGAAGTCTGAAAGATTTAGGTACGGTAAAATGCTGCACGTTTTTAGAAGAAAATGCAAGATTTAAATTTTGATTTTCCTTAGTAGGTATTGTAAAAATTTTTGAACTACAACAGTTAATCCTATCGAATTTATTCATGCTTATTTTCATAAAAATCGACATAATAGTCAAATTAATGTAAGTTGAAACTGAATTTCTGAATTACATTTTATGTTCTTGAGCTCACGTTCCCTGCAAGGCAATCACGACAGAGACGTTTTAATAGTCAAAAAATTAATTGCAAGTGGCGTCGTCGTGATTTACATGACCCAAATGTGGTCGTTAGTGCGAATTGAACGAAAGGGTGGGCTTTGAGCTACCCCAATATAATTAAACTTTACTCCCGACTTTATTTTAAAATGCAGAAAACAGCGAAGAGAAATCGCTATTCGAAAAACGAAACACTTTACCAAATTATCAAAAGATTTATTTGATGTTTTACGTTTGGTAACTGCTGTCAAAAATTAAGCATTTCAAATATGTATGAACAATTTCGTAAATTAATGCTCAGCGGTTCTTTTGTTTTGGTACGAGAGCATAACGCAAAATAAAGGCGTATTAATTATTCAGCGCCACACTCGACGCAATCAGAATAAGTGCTGATGTTTCTGTCACCCGCTGCGCTGCGGTGCGACGCGGTGCGGCGGCGGCGGCCGCGCTGTGCATGATTAGAATTCTTAAGCTGTGCCGAAGGCTCTTGATTAGAGGAAATTAAAATCATTATACTCGGGCGCGCACCGCACCGCGCCACAATGCCGCCGCTCTACCCGGCTGACGTAAAAATAAGCGGGAAACGCACATAAAGAAGGAGGCTCGCCGGAAACGGAAGCGGCACCATCTTGGAGCCGCCGGGCGGGAAAACAATGGATTCGTTAATTAACATTTTCTTACGCCTCAAGGCTGTCGAACGAACGGTTTATCGGACAAAATATTTATGACGTAGACGCAATGAAAATTCCACCATGAAATCGCACAATTGAAATTTCATCCATAGGAGGTAGGGATTAAGAAATGACTGTAGACTTTTCCTTAATCTTGCTTGAGATGATTGAAATTATTACTTTTTTGTTTGGAGAGTATTTCTATTCATTAAGTTCTATGAAGAATAGTTAGTTACAAGCTGAAGTCAAATATGGACACAATAAAGCAGTTTGTAACTGCTTTATTTTGTCCATTTTTGACTTAGCGAAAAGCTGCTTTTAAAGACTCTTAATTTATAAACAACGCAAAATATACCTATAATAAATCACCACTCCAGAACCAGAGCCCCACTAATCACCACTACTAACAATGACATAGGTAACGAATGAGTTGAACGGAATACTCGTGTCGAACAAATAACTCAATGTGCGTACAAAACGTATCAGTGTAGCTGTAATAGAGACGGAGTGCCGCCTGAGGCGACCCGCGTGAAAAACGGGCGCCATCAATAACGCGGTATCGGTCAGAACAGACGTGTGCCTTTGCCTATCGATCTCTGATTGATTGTTTAGTCTGTGGTCATTTTTGGGTTTATGTTTCGAGAGCAGTGGTGACCCAGTGGTAATGGCGGCGACTTACGTCGGTCGTCGTCGGTCGTGGGTTCGAAACCAAGCAGGCACTTTACTTCGTGTAAATTATATCATCACCACTGCTCTCAAAACGATGAAGGAACCGACATGTCCTAGAACCAAAAATTCGAAGAAAATCATGTGACATCCACCAACGCGCACTGAGCCCTCGTGGTGGGTTATGGCCCACTCCCTCTCACAGAAAGAGGAGGCCTGTTTCCCAGCAGTGAGAACATTATTGGCTGATTATGTTATGCTGTGTAAGTTTCGAAAAATAAACATGTTTTGGATTGACAATAAAACAAAACACACACGCTCTTATCTTCAAACGCTATACGTGTTAGGTTCTCCTGAATGTATGTTTGTTTTTTTTAATTAGAGAATATTTTAAAGCGTACGTAAGCTTTTTATTTAAAACTGTTTAGAATACAGTTTACTTGTAGTAAAATATGGATGACAGTTGACCACCATCACCGAGGCAACAACAGGTAAGATAGATGGTCAAGGCAAGCCTATAAAAATATCTAAACTGTCCAATCAATACGTTATCCATAATTCACAAACGAAAATCGCAAACCACCAATCACCGCTAATAGCCCATCGGACATTTATACGATAAACATTGACCTCATGACAGAGTGGCATCATTTATCAAAGTGAGCGGTGCACAAAATGCAATCCACTGCCCCGACTTATAGAGACGTGAAATATGAATATTGACTGCGTTTTGCGGATATATCTGATATCTGATAAATGAGACAGGAAGGTTAATTGAGCCACTATTTTATAGTTTTTTTTTTCGAGTATCTCAGATTTTTATGTTTAGTGTTTCAGCAGAAAAAAATATATTCAGGCGTATATTCAGTTGTTTATAGAAAAATGGATAAATGCGTGTGACTAGCACAGTTATGCGTAGCGATTAAGAGATTATCATATTCTCTGATTATCTTTTAACTTACTTCAAGTGACTTTATTTGGAGAATTTCGAATACTTATGCTTCTATAAGATGACGATGCCAAGCTCACCCTTGCCATTACCTCTCAAATTGGTAATTTATTTAATTCAAATCCACTGACATGCACATTACAGTTTTAAGTCTTTAATTGTTTCTAGCAGTATTATAGCTATGAGTGGCTTTAGTCGGCAATAACAATGTAGTAAACCGCTCTTAGTGGTGGATTACCGCCATTAACCGTTGTGGCTGTAAAACGAGTGATCGATGCGCGCCCCGATGTTTATTGTCTATTACATGGACGGCGGGGGACACTAGTGCTAGTGATGTGGCTTATAAGATACTGATTTATGTAGGTGTGATTTGAGTTACGGTTTTTAATAGGCTGCCGTTAAGTTTGACTAGATTTTTGACAACGTTAAGTTCACAATCACTTTTTGAAGCTTGAAAAATGCATGTTTACATTCTTTTTTTATTTTAATTATCTTTAAATGGTAGGTAATTAAAAATTAATGAATTTAAATGAAAAATTAGGGCTTTCAAAATGCAAATGCAGTTAAATACGCCACAAGTGGGCCACAACGGCAGCCGCAATCGCAATTGTCTCAATTATTAATTGTAATTTTTGACAGGCACCTGTCAATTTCGCAGCGTTCAACCCTTCCTTAATCCCCCACAAGACGCGAGGTGCTGGGACGTCTCCTTAGCCGCTCCCCCGGAATAAATTAGCTTTCTCCCGGCCACATCGGGATATAAAATTTTGAATATGAATGGAAAATTTTGCATTTGTAATAAACCGCTTTTCCCTGTAACGCTGCAGATGCGTACTCGAGTACTGGATAAAAATGGAATCTCGCCCAGTGTCGCTCCTCAGGTGGCCTGCCATAAATATTTATTAATTATTTTTTCAATAATCTCTCCTCTCTTGTATCCTCCGAGGATGGAGGGATATCTCCACCGTTAATTGCTTTTTGTTTCATTTGAATAAGTATTGTTTTTGACTGCTCGAGCGTGACGTCGAGTTTTATAAAATCTCTACGATGAATAATTTTGTTGAAACAAAGTTAATTGAATCCATTATTGATTGTTCTTAATTTCGTTGGAAATATTTAGTATCATTAATTGTTATTACAAGAAGTAACTTTCAGAATATAATTAGGTATCCCTGTAAATCACGTAGGCAATTAAGGTAACTAAATTACGATTTGTGAATCTAATAAGCTGACGTTTTGGGTCATATATGCACCTTTATTGTGTGCCCCTTCTTTTGTGTTATCATCAAGAAATTTGAACTCTAAATTATGCCGTCAAGGCAGCAGACTGCTTTTATAATGTCATGAAGCCGATTGAAAAAATCATACAACCGATGTCGACATCGTTTCGCCTAATTGATTTTATAATTCGAAGGAAATTCGAAAAGAGAACATTAATATTCGTAGCACGGTGACGACACGTAGCAGCAACCGATGCGCCGATTGCGGTTACCAAGTTATTCCGATTGCCGAGGAAACACAAATCCAAGCGCTGGCTTAAAAGTACCAAGTCTTAAGGCATAAAATACAATTACACCAGCCGTACTAAAAAGAAAATAATATTTTGGTATGCAAGTACGTTCAGCCGCTTCACTTTTTATTTTCATACGCTTGTATAATTTTATTGAAACGAGTCAATCTGAGTAAAGATTTTTATTTAAAGAATAAACTTTGGAGTTTTTGTGGACTAATGGAAACGTAAGTGCGACGTAAAATTTGATGTGTCTCTAAAGTGAATTAATTCAGGTATCGAGTTGAATATGAATCGATTGTGGGAACATGTCAAGTGATGTGTAACGTATGATTTTCTAAACGCGCGGTACCGTGAGGCGGTGAGCGATTGTATCAATTTGTCCTCGTAACACGCGGTTGCCCCCGCGGCATGTTAATTTTTTATTTGATCAAGATTGTTATCGTGGGCGAATAGTTTGATAATGAAGCCAATTTTTTGATAATACCCCACGTTGGGGTGGATTTCGAGTGGTTTATTCCGTAAGTAAGGAGAAAATTACATACGTAGACGTGTCATTTCGTTGACAATTTCAAAGTCGTTTGATTCCATTTATCTCATTTTCTTGTTAAAGTGAATTATTAATTTGAGGCATTACCTATTGCAAGTTTAAAGCCGGAGTATTTTCTCGGTTTTTTGTTTGGAATTTTATAGGTATTCCATAAAAAATTAAAGTGCAAGCATTTGTTTTATGAGTTAAGTAGTTAACTAATGAAGTCGTTATGATGTTTACTGGGTATTTTCTTTTCCAATTGCCTACCAGCTAGAAAATAATCCTATAACTTGGCCACAACGTTCATTAATACAGTAACGGACACAGCCTGTGTATACTAAAAGTAATAAATTATAATTAATGTAATGCAAACTTTAAGCTATAATTTATGAAGGAGTAGTTGTCCAGTCATCGTCCATTTCGGCTGGTGGGTAGGTAGGTACCCGCAATTTGTCTCCCGGGCATTGTAATCCTTAAATTGATAATCGATGGGCGTCTACAATGGAATGTTAACGAGGAGCCAAGTTATCAATCTTGCCTAGCCAAGGTCATGTGTACCAGAGATGTCCCATTAATGTCATTTGTGTTATTTATTGTGAAGATGACAGACGTGTTTCTTGTTGATACGCTTTTGTTTTAAGTTTTGTTGCGGTATTGGATTAATTTTAATGATTTATTGGACTCCCTTGAGCTCATCTTCTCATTTATTTATTTAAATAATATGACGATCAAGCTAATTTGTAACTTGTGAAATAGGGTAATCAATACAACAAATAAAAAATATGTGTGCCACATTTTTTCCAACGCCTACACTGTACCAATTAAAACTATCAATGTAAAAACATTCGAATATTCGATATTCCAAATTCGAATCATACCTCACATGTACCAACAAATTGACAGACGTCAAAATTAAACGCTCTGTTCACTGTTTGTGTGAAACAAATGCGTTCGGCGGTTTTCGATAAACATCGTTACAAATTAACCCTGCGAGTGCGATCCAGTTGGAACCGACCGGCAACCGCCCGTATCGCGACATCTACGCACCATAACGACATTGATTAAACTGATTCCACTGAGCCGTGGGAAGGGTTACCTATATGGTTATTTAAGCAATATTGTTGGGTTTGTAGAAAAAAATACAAAATTAAAGGTTGACGGTATATTCATTTAGAATTTTAACACGTTTTTAGTCGATGCTTTTTATGGCCACACAGGTTTTATAAGGACAAGAATGAAGAAAAAGTTTTGCACTATCATTACGACACAAATAAATGAAATAAGAAAAGACACTACTATTAATTGAATTATTCAATTATCGTGAATTCATTCAGCGTTGCTAATTGTCTTTACCTAATCGTGTAATTTTTAATTCTGAAGCCCTTCTGTACAATTGAAGCCTATTTTGCAAACGTTAGATTACTATCTAGGCACGCAGGCTAAATGAAAGTGGAAAACAATTTAAGCCACAGCTGATACAAAAGGGTTATATAATTCACTCACTCGTGCGTACCTTTATTTATTGGAAATCTGATTAATTTTCTTCAGTTACTAAGAAGAAATCGTATTTTAAAGTAATTGCTTTTAGAAAATTACAGAAAACGAAAGAGCTCACTGAAGGGATACAGATTCATAAAAGCTGATTGTGATATACCGAGAAGTTTTTTTTTTTATCATATTAAATCTACTTTATTTTATCTTCAATTCATTAACTCGCTGACAGACAACACAGCCTTAAATGCTGGGTCTAAGCATGAAATTTTGCAAATGAGATCCTTATAAAACGAAGGTCCTTGAAAATCCTTTCATAATGTTCACTAAGGAAGGATTTTTGAAAATTCATCGCCTAAAGGGATTAAATAGGAGATAAAAGTCTGTTAGAAAGTTCGCAATGTTTTAAGTTAAAAACGTGTGTAAGTTTGTACCTACTTAAAAGTATCTAACATCGGTTTTTGGAAACTAATCGCTTTCGCTTTATTTATGTTATTTGACATTCTAATTTTGGTTCTTGACATTCGAATTGTAATAATAATATTGTTAATTGTAATGACATGTCAAATATTCTAATGATAATAGTGTATTTTCTTTTGTTACACATACTTAATTTTTTTTTTTTTTATTAATTTGATGATTTAAATAATAATTCAAAAATTAAAAATTGATATACTTAATTGTGATAAGAATGATATAAATAATCTAATCTAATTTTGCATGCCGATTGGTAAAATGTGGCTGAGCTATAATTATGTACTTAATCTTAAGACCGGTATGTAAAACCCATATTTGCGAAATAAAATACTATTACTATTACTATTAGGCTCGTGAGAAGTTTCAGGGATACCGTACGGTCTCCGGTGAGGCGGCGAGCCTCCTTGCTGGATTACCGCCATGGGATCTGGAGGCAAAAGTCCTCACGCACATATGGGAGTGGCGCGAGGAGATGAAACGCCGGGGCGTAGCTCCGCGAGAAATCACGGTACAGCGGACAGAGCTCCGGCGCGATCTCATGGTGGCATGGAGAGTGAGACTGTCGTAACCCAGCGCTGGGCACACCACAATTGCGGCGATAAGTCCCCTCTTTGAGGAGTGGCTAGAGAGGTGCCACGGCGTCCTCACCTTCCGCCTGACGGTCCTCACCGGACACGATTGCTTCGGGAGGTTCCTGTTCCGGATAAGATGGGAGGAAACGCCCGGGTGTCACCATTGTGTTGATCGCCCGGAGGATACGATGGAGCATACGGTGGAGATCTGCCCGGCTTGGGCGGAGCATCGCCGTGTCCTCATGCAGGCGATTGGCGGTGGCGATATCTCGCGTCCAGCCCTGGTTCAGGCCATGGTACAGAGCGAGACGGCATGGAAAGCCGTCACCTTCTTCTGTGAAGCGGTAATGCTCGCAAAGGAGGAGGCGGAACGCGTGAGGGAGAAGCCAAATTCGCGCCCTCACGCCCCTAGTCGCCGCAGAAGACGCCCAGGGCGTCGGGAATCCCAGGCCGAATCCCGGCCACCGTAGGCGCGGGCTTGCGGATGGCCAGCAATGGGTAGCTCGCCGTCCAATTAGGACCAGGCCCAGGTCAACGGCGCGTTCCACGTGCACCTCAAAGAGATGTCAGCAACAATTATGGGGTCCGCCAGGGCCGATGCCTGCCAGGGTTGCGGGAAAGTTCAAAAGGGTTACCGTGTCTCTTGGCACAGGCAATTGAAGAAATACGGGTGGGTTTTAGTCAGTAAGAGTCTGCCATGCCCTCCCGCTCCGCCCAGAGCGGGAGAAGTTATTTAATGACTTCAAACGCTCAAAAACAAAAACGCTCGTGAGAAGTTGGCGATAGGGAACCTCATCGGTAAAACGGCTTGTCAATAATAAAATTACAAAGTCATAATACTAACTATCTCAACTGCGTAGGTATAAATATTTTCTCATTACTATTGCCACCTTTCTAAAATAAGCCATTTACTTTCATATTTTCCATCAATAACTCAAGCTGTGAAAGGATTATTAGGCGTATTACAAAGTAACATCGGCTTAATAAAGATGTGAAGTGGCTCGATATTAAAGAGCTCGTAAATCACAAGCCAGGCTCAATGTCAACGTGGAGCAGAGTCGTTCACTTGATGTGTTTATATTTAACGTTGGATTATTTGAATTAACTACCAAAATCAAAAAATAGCAGCTATTGAACATTGACGGGTATACCATGGATGACTTATGGAGATTTTTTTTTTTTTTTTTTTAAAAACGTTGCCCCACACTAGGAATTTCTCCTGTATCGTGGGTGCGTTTACAAACATTTAAACTCACATACACAAACGGCCAGACCCGGAACAACTACTTGCAGGTCATACAAATATTTGTTCCGTGCGGGGATCGAACCCGCGACACGTTACGCAGCAGTCAATAGCTTGCTTGCTTTTTGCTTTAATCTATCTTAATATTCGTAATGTTTTTTAGAACCAAAGTAATTTATACTAAATTGATAATAGTAGAACGCTCAGTTGAGAGAGATCGAGAGGTTCTATGGACAGTTATACACGTCAACAAGTAACGTCCGTTACGAGTTTGGCAAACGACCTAATAGCTTGATTGACTTGACACTACACCCAAGACATCCCGGACGTCAGCTTGTACGAGATTAGGATGGCTCCGAAACAGCTCAAAAACAACAAGGCAGTAGGTGATGACGGAATTACGGTCGAACTCCTAAAGGCCGGCGGAAAACCCGTTCTTAATGCCCTCCAGAAGCTGTTTGATTCCTTCGTCCTCGAGGGCATGACACCGCAGGCACGGAACTGAGGTATGGTGACAATTTTCTTTAAAAAGGGCAACAATTCCCTTCTTAAGAATTATAAACCCGTCTCACTTCTGAGCCATGTCTACAAGCTGTTTTCAAGAGTCATCACGAACGAGCTCCTGAACGAGCCGGAATCCGTAAATGCTTTAGCCCCGTAGACCACATACATACGTTGCGGCAGGTTATACAGAACACCGAAGAGTATAATCTGCCTCTTTGCTTAGCGTTTATGGACTACGAGAAAGCCTTCGATTCGATCGAGACATAGGCTGTACTGCAGTCTCGTCAACTGTGCCAGATCGACTATCGGTACATCGAGGTGCTGAAGTGTCTGTACGAAAACGCCACTATATCAGTCCGACTCGAGGACCAGGCCTCGAAACGTATCCTTCTGCAGCGAGGTGTGAGATAGGGAGACGTTATCTCTCCGAAACTGTTTATCACTGCACTGGAGGACGTCTTCAAGGTTCTGGACTGGAAAGGGGTTGGCATCAATATCAATGATGAGTACA